>BSBN01001014.1:1402500-2152500 GCA_027924645.1 Cunninghamia lanceolata | reverse complement strand
AAATAAAGAAAAGAAAATCAATTACAACAATAAAGCATAAAAATGTATGCAATTACAACAGTAAATACAATGTTACCATCAAGGTCATAAGATAAATAAACATCAATTTTGATGGCTATACTTTTCCATAAATAAAAAAAATAAAAATTTCAAAGTTGGTCCTTATATAGTCAAATAAATAAAAAAATCAATATTCAAACGTTTCACATTACAAGAACTATGTGATTAATTCTAAAACACTACAGAGGGAGTACGATGCTACACTATGCCTGGATCCAAAATTGGGTGAGTGAAGAGAAACACACTCAATCACACAAAACAACAAGTCTTCCTAATACTCCAAACTTATCTATAACATAAAAATGCTTCTACTAACCACAAAACATCACTCAAGACACCTAAAACAAAGATCATATTATGATCATCATATAAAATCATGTAGTCATACACCAGTAAACATTTAACTACCAAGATATAACAACTCACCCTTCTTTCAAAAATAATTGGTTATTGTTTAACGCTTTAAAAACTTTAATAAGGCACACTATATGGTATAAAAGTCCCATCGGATGAATATGCTCAGCCTTAACTCACTGGCATTCTAAACATCAGCTACAAATTAGGTGATATCCTTCTATCATTTTTTGTTACACCAGGGGTTCACTGAATAAAGTGCTTTGTAAAATTCTTCAAGCACAATCTTCCTCAATTTTTCTAAGTTAAGAGGCATATATCCATCCTTAATACTTTAGACTCCATCTTTCTCAAACATATATCCATCTTTCCAATAAGTAATGGTTGATACTTCTCATCTATAATAGTTTTCTACTTCACTCAAGATCCCAACATCAAAAGGCCTGTGTAATTATCCTTTTACACTTCCTTGTTCCGTAATGCAACACAAAAATTAGTACTAAGGTTCCACATGAATACTAGCCAAAAATGGGAACATAAGCCATTACCCAAATGATCTATTCTACCAATGTGATGCAACACTATCTATCTTACTATAACATTGGAAAATGTCCCTTCGGGGGATTTTCCCCCATAAGGTTTAGATCCCGGGTCTTTTTGCATGCATTTAGGACATCTTAGTTCATAATTCAGCATCCCGTTGGAATGAGCCCTTGGTAACATGACAAATGGGACCTAGGACTAGTCCTGGCCTATTTTGGGGCAGCCCTAATTCTAGGTGTCAGTTTATGATTGTTATTTGGGGTCCTTTGCCAACACGGTAAGTTTGAATTATGAAAATCTTAGTGGGAGTGTTTGTAGTTTCATATAAAAAGCATGCTTAAACATTCATTTGTAAACTAGATTTCAATTAGATGATTACAAGCAAGCTATTGTGTTCTAAAGGTGATTCAAGGATTTCATTGTGTTGCAAGAGTAGACTTGTGTGTTTTTGTGTATTGATATTTACAGATTTTGAGCATCAATTTCCTCATGGAATGAAGAGAATCTTCCTCCTATGAGAGCTTCACTACAAGGTGACATTATATTTTGTTTTCATCATTGATTCCTTTGGTTTTTGCCTCTATCTCACAAGGGTACACACTCTTTATACGACAATGGTGTTCGGAGACTTATGTGTCCTCCGAGGCTTAACTGAGGTAAGACTTGAAACACCACAACCCCCCAAATCAAGTCTTGTGATTGTAGGTTATAGTTGTCGCATTTTGGAAAAAGTGAAGTTATAGGAAGGATTAGTAGGAAACAAGGATTTTGGGATATGAAGAGAAGAAGGATGCAAGAGCATTTCTAGGACTTGGGTGCTTGCTCTAGTGTCCTCCGAAGCTAAATTACCAAAAACAAGAGTACAGGGCTGATTAGTGTCAGAGGGAGGTCCAGATCTCACAAAGAAATTGGTACCTTGGACTCAAGTGGCTGCTCCAGGGTCCCCAACTATTCTACCTTGGAACCCCAAAATCATGTATTATGTGATTTGCTATTTTACTCTTGTTTGCAATAGCATTTTCCATTATTCGTCAGTTTATGGTTGTATTTGCACAATTAGGGTTTTACTGGTCAATTGAGTATAAGAGAAGAAAAATTGATAATTAAATTCCCCGATCCAAGCTTTCTAACATCTCACAAGCAATCTAGGGTATGATAGTGCTCGCCACTCGACCCTAGATCCTTGAATGTAAAGTGGAGAGGAGGATTTAAACATCAAAACACTAAAACATTAACAAATCTAATTTTCCACTAAACATTTTGGTGAAACCATGTTTTTGGACATAAATTACAACTTTATGAGTGTGTTTCTTCAGATTTGGATTGATTTCATTCATTCATTTTATTGCATTGAGAAAAATTCAAAAAAATCAAAAAATTTGGAAAATACAAAAAAAAATGCATTGTTTGGCTTACTAAATTGCATCAATTCGTTCTCAATTTTCCTAATTCATGATTTTTACATTAGATATGATATAAAATACAAGAAAATCCAAAAATTCAGAAATTTTCATTGCATTTTCATTATTAATTTGCTAGGTTTTTGTTGAAATTTTGACAATTTTCATATAACCTAGTAATTCCAAAATCTAGGGTCAGTACGCAAAATATTTTCTCAGACTTTTCTACTAATTTTATAGGCTCATTCAAATTAACATTTGGATGTAGTCTTTCATTTCAATGTAAATTTGCATTTAGATTTAAAATATTTGCAGTTTTGCATAGAAAATTTCAACCAAAACTAGCAATTTTAATGCATTTTCATTAGATTTGCATAGACATTTTGCATAAAAAGGCTTGAAAATCATTTTCAGATCTGATATTAAGTCAATTCAATCATAAATTAGACTTCAAAACATTCACATAGCATTTTGTCCCAAGATCTCAAACCTAGGGCTTCAAAAACAATGATTTTCACTAAATTTAGCTGTATCGACTTTATAAAGATGCACCATAGGCATGTTGTGAAAGGTATTTTTGCATTAATTGTCTATTATCAGGATAATCATTTTATTCCCATCCTAAAAATCTTCACAACACCCTTTTAACAGGCTCTTGTATTCAAAATTTGGTGTAAAACTACATATTTTGGCTATTTTCGCCCTAGGGTTTGACCTAGTTTGCACTCCAAGCCTATTGTGACAAATTTTATTGATCAATTTGACTGATATACTTAGTATTACTCTCTCCACATCCTAAAATTTATTACAACACCCCTTTTTCTAGGTCTTGGAATTGAAAAACCGTGAAAAAATAGCCTATTTTTGCTATATTTTCACTAAGATTTTACCTTAAGTGGCACTTAAAGTGTGTTGTGTTGAGCATATTGGAATTAAGATGTTGTTATTACTGATATTATTTTTTTTCCATCATCATTTACCTCACAACACCCTTTTTTATTCTCTCTTGCATTGAATTTTGGTGGAAAAAGTGTCTATTTTGACATATTTTCACTATATTTTGACTTGGTGTTAACTTGAAATCACATCAAGACTGTGTTGATAAGGGTAATATTTCTGTTTTGGACTGATATCAGACATATAACTTTCTTCCCTTTACTGAAATACTTACAACACCCTTTGTTTCATTCGTTTGCATTGAAAAAGTATGAAAAATCAAGAATTTTAGGTTATTTTTGCATATAGTTTCGCACTTGTCTTCTACACCAATTTTGAAAATCTTTCAAAATCTGATTTTGCATCTCATTATGGCATATTCATGTTATTCATGTATGATATATTTGCATAAGTATATCCTAGATCTTGAAAATTTCTCTAATTTCACTAATGATAATCCTCATGTTCTAGAGCAATAGCTTTTGTAAGTGGTATTGATGCTTCTATATGTTCTACATATGAATTGCATTTACTTTTCTATCCACATGATTTTAATAGCTTCACTTTATTAATGGGAGCGTATCCTTTGATCTTAAAATATTTAACTAAATTCATCTCTAGGAATACTCATGAAAATGCTGATAATGATCCCATATAGCATTCAAGAACCTTAGATGAGAGACTAGGGATAGCTTTAGTAATTCCACTACTCTCCCTGGCCAAGATGAAGCATTAGTGAATGAAGAGCTCCATTTAATAACAAATAACATTCCATGGGTAGAAAATGAGCATTCATTTAATAATAATCAAATTCCTACCTCTGTGGATCATCCCACCAACCTTCTTCCTTTAGTTGATTATCCACATACCTTGGATTTCACTAAGGAAGAGAAGACCTTTAATGTCCCTTATTTGTTTGATTATTCAAGTCATTTGGACATCACTAAGGATGTAGCACTAGTAGATGACAAAAATTCTATCACATTAACTCCTTCAAGGATGGATGTTGAGGTCACTCAGAATAATTTTCTTCTCCCACCACCTAAGAGGATAGTATGTTTAATAATGAACTTCAACAAGAAAACATTCCAACTAACATTGAGCCAAACCAAGAAGCATTTGAGAATGAACAAAAGAATAATTACAAAAACTTGGTAAAGGTACCTTATGTTTGCAATTGGAAAGAGTGATTTTTTATGACTTCTAGCATGGACCTGCCTACAGGTAAGTATCTCTAACCCTTTATCTCTCTCATGTTGTGCTTCCCCTGTGATGTGTTATGTGTTGTTTAGGCCTCCTGGGATGACCCTTGATTCTCCCGTAAGGTCCAGGATACCAGGAGACTGCCTCTGTTGTGACCTTCTATTTGTATCATCATTCTTCTAAATTGCCTCTCTCTCATTTCATTGTTGTGTGTTCTGTCTTACGGACATAGCATCGTGGTTGGTGACCTGGGGGCACCCTCCTATGTGACTGTCCCTAAGACACTTGTTTCCCCTCTCTTATTTATTGTTTCCCTTCCTCTAGTGTTTCCACCTAGCGGGCAGATGACTACAAACATTTATACTGATGAGGACCTAGTGTCCCTTTCAAGAGCAATCGAAAAATGGACTTAGTTCCTAATATGACAATGGGGTTGTATATTTATCCAACGCTTGGCTAGTGGAAGCACTCATGCTTTCCACATAGTGAATTTGATGATGTTTATGTTGCATTTACAAACCTTAACAATACTCCTGCCCCATGCACCTTTGTTTGCCTTTGAATTTGGCCTTTGTGGTACTTAATTTGGAGAGCTTCGTGATATAGCCCCATGGTTATCCTCAAACTCTGAATTCATTGTATAACCTTGGCTCTTTGTGTGGTTAATCATATGCATTGATGTTGTTGTTTATCATGATTTTGTAGATACTAACATGTTTCTTGCAGGGATGTGTTTGTGGGAGCATTTGGCGATTGTAAAGTACATGTCACCTCTGAGGGGGCATGGGCTTTGCAAAAGTTGGTGTTCCCTTCTATGTTTTCTTCCTACCTTAACGTGCTTGATATTGATGCTTGATATCTACCACCTTAAGGTGGGGGCATATATAAGGTAAGCTATCTATTATAGATGTTAGCAATGCATTTGACCTCAGATGCAAAGACTCTCACCCTAGAGTAGTGCATCATACATCCTGAGTTTGTTTGCAATCAATCACTTAATCAATCATGTAAGCCCTCTGGGGAGGTGGGATATCGTGTATATCCTTTTTATCTTTATCCCTTTGTGGGGGCAAGGATGGTATATTTCTCAGAGCATATTGCATCATCCTGTCATTTTTAAATGTCCTCTGCGGAGGCGGGGAGCAGTTTTGTGACTAACTCAACCCTTAAGCATATTTTTAGAGATTGTTGTGGTGAAGTCCAATCATCGGTGTGTGCCTATAATGTGCCTGAGGTGGTGATGAGCCTAGAAATAGGGAACACAACATCGCTTGTCTGTCATGTTTTCTTCATGTCTTCAAGTGTGTGTGTTTGGCATGCTTGTTTTGCGTGACATGTTTGTTGCCCCATATGTAGTCTAAAGACTTGCTTAATGAGTGCATCCTGCATTTTGGGAGGTTTTGTGTGTCTTGCATGTGTGTTGCCCCATATATATAGTCTAAAGACTTGCTCGATGAGTGCATCCTGTATTATGTGAGATTTGTTTACTTTCCAATACTTGCATCTTCATTTCATATCTATGAAAAAAAAGAAAAGAAAAGATATTATTTATGTCTTCCATGCATTAATATGTCTTCTATGCATTGATTGACTTTTCCATGTTCTGCATGACTGTAACTGTCTTCTCTATGTTTTGTGTGCCTGCTACTATCTTTTGTGTGATTGGTGTGTCTTCTCTGTGCTTGACGTGTTTGTTATGTTTGTTACCATACTTTAATGCATGTATTGGCCTTCCATTTATACATACATTAAAGTGGGGGCTAAATGTAACATCAAAAAATGTCTCCTTGGGGGCTTTTCCCTCATAAGGTTTAGCTCTCGGGTCTTTTGCATGCATTTATGACATCTTAGTTCATAATTTAGCATCCTAATGGAATGAGCCCTAGGTAACATGACAAATGGGACCTAGGAGGACCCCTTGAGTTATACCCTGCCCAAAATAGGGGGGAGGACTTGGGCACCCGCACCCTAGTCCTACCCTATTTTGGGGCAGCCCTAATTTTTGGGTGTCGGTATATGACCATTACTTGGGTCCTTTAATGACACAATAAGTTTGAATTATGAAAATCTTGGTGGGAGTGTTGGTAGTTGCATATAAAAGCATGCTCAGGCATGCATTTGCAAACTAGATTTCAATTAGATGATTACTAGTAAGCTATTGTGTTCTCAAAGTGATTCAAGGATTTTATTTTATTGCACGAGTAGAAATGTGTGTTTATATTTGTAGATTTGAGCATTAATTTCCGTATATAATGAAGAGCATCTTCCTTCCATGAGAGATTCACTACAAGGTGACATTATATTGTGTTTTCATCATTGATTCTTTAGTTTTTGCCTCTGCCTCACAAGGGCACACACTCTTTATCTAATGATGGTGTTCAGAGACTTAAGTGTCCTCCAGGGCTTGACTTAGGAAAGTATCTAAACACCACAACCCCCAAACCAAGTCTTGTGATTGTAGGTTACAATTGTCGCATTTGGGAAAAGTGAAGTTGCAGGAAGGATTGGTAAGCATCAAGGATTTCAGATCTGAAGAGAAGTAGGACATTGGAGCATTTCAAGGACTTGGGAGCTCACTCTAATGTTATCTAAAGCTAAATTGCTAGAAACAGGAGTTACAGGGTTGATCAGTGTCAGAGGGAAGTTCATATCCCGCAAAGAAACTGGTACCTTGGACTTGGGCACCTGCTCCAGTGTCCCTAATTGTTCCGCCTCGGAACCCTGAAAACATGTATTCTATGATTTGCTATTTTACTCCTGTCTGCAAGAGTATTTTTTGTTATTCGTTAGTTTATGGTTGTATTTTCACAATTAGGGTATTAATGGTCAATTGAGCATAAGAAAAGAAAAATTGATAATTAAATTCCCTAATCCAAGTTTCTCGACATCTCACAAGCGATCTAGGGTATGATAGTGCATGTCACTCAACCCTAGATCCTTGAATGTAAAGTGGAGAGGATGATTTAAACATCAAAACACTAAAACATTAACAAATCTAATTTTCCACTAAACACTTTCAACCGCATAATTAATCCATACATGGGAACATGGTCTTAATAAGGCAATGCAATATGCATGTCAAACAAGCATTACCAGTCTCTATACAAAGGCAAGCATTACGAGGATATGCTACTCTTGTACAGAACAAGGTTTATTAATATTCTTCACATATTGAGCATATGATCAAAATATCCTCTTGTCCACATACAATACATAACTCCTAAAAGAGTAAACCAAGTTCGATCACACTTGGAACATGATATTTACTTTCACATAAAGTTCTTCATAATTCCACTATCATAGGTGGTTACACAAGAACAAACATGACCCTTCAAACATCACTCAAGCACTCTCACATAGTGCAAAGACTCATGCCAAACACTCAAGGCATCAAGAAGGAAAATACCCATAAGGAACTTCTTGGCAAATACAGGGTTTATCTAACCCATAATAATTTATTACTTGCCACACACATGTGAGGATGACATCCAAAAGAAGGCACATGCTACTTACTGCATGCCAACATTTAAGGACCTACACATGCTCAAATAAACTGAGCAACACACGCTCCAGAACTCCCAATGTTGGAACCATGCTCTCATACCAAATGTAAGGTGCAAAAATTTACCCTATAAAAATAGTACTCGAAAAGAAAAGCATATTCTAAAAGTAAGATAATTAATCCATAATAGTTTTGAATTATCCATAATAACATAAATGGCAAGAATTCATGAATAAGAATAATGATCCATATACTAGAATGGATTACAAAACAATTTACATACACCTGACTTGGTGTTACAATACATTTGTTTCAATGTTACACAAAGAAGAACTATCATCAAGATATCCATGAATCATATTACAATTACAAATTGGCAATGAAGCCATACAAAGAAGCAAATATCCATATCAATAATAACATCTAATCCTGGTTGCATTGATCCTCTGATCATCCACAAATTAATATCAAGAGAGTGGTTGAGGTGCTTTTTCCACCCAACCATGAAGTACTGGACTTCCTTGGGTTTCTTCCTAACTTGAAGAAAGTGTCGATGCTGCACAAGGAGCCTAGTAACCTAGAATGGTGTAAGTAGGAGGAAATCACTCAATGTGTGCCCATTACATATATCCATCCTAATCCTAGAATGAGATAAACTCTTGCAAATAGGATGTGGTAGAGACAAATATGGTTCTAGCTTTTTAAACAAATCCATCTATTTAAATGGTAGAGTAGCTTGGCCAAAAAAAGAAATAAAATGATAGTTTTAGAAAAAGTCAAACTATCGTCCCTAGGAGTCCACATTCAGCATCCTATCCTGAAAGTTTGTACTTTACCAAAAATTACATACAATATAGTTTTTGATTTTTGGTTTTCCATAGTCATAAATATCTATATTTTGAATTCAAACATTATTTCCATTGTTCAGTTGATTTCACTAGTTTGCTTGTTGGAAAGTTTACTATTTTTCCCTTATTTTAGCTCAATTTTTCCTGATCTATGTGATGATCTACAAGTTAAACATAATACATTTCTCTCATAAATCAAAGAATTTGATATATTGCTAGTTTTCCAAGGAAAATGTAAAAATAACATTTATCAAGAACTTGATAATTCAAAAGTTCATACAAGTCATTTTTGTTGGTGCAAATATAAAATAGAAGAATATATCCTTTTCTGTAATAAATTCAATTTTAGATATAAATACTCATCATTCAATTGGAGAAATTAAAATCCAATCAACATTGTAGTTCTATTCCGTCATAAACATTTTCAAATAAGCACAATCAATACAAATATATATTGTTGCAAGTATGTGCCTAATCGGTGTTGTCATTGATGTCAACATATTCTTGTTTCCATTAGTGTCAAATGTATCTTATTATATTACTTGTTTAGAAGACTTGTATGTTGAGGATATTGAAAAAATTAGCCTCTCCAGAAGAAATAAGTGAGTTACAGAGAAGTGTAGTACAGACAATGAGTTATATGTTGAAGAACAGTCTAGTAAACTGCTCCACATTCTTTTCTACTTGAAGATTGCAACTTGCAGATTGGAAGTAAGTTAGATGTATGTCTAAGGATGCTATATTTTAGGTATGAGTAATCCACATGTAGATCTGAGTGAGTTGTGTTCACCAGAGTGAAGCCTATTTTTTCTGTGAGTTCAGTTGAGATAGAAAAATAGTATTTGGCTCCACATTCCTCTGCAATAAAATATTTTGTTCTATGGTTCTAGAAGGAAGTCTAGGATGATGATAAGTGCCTATAGATTCAATGGTTCATGGTGTGGTGGTCCACAAGCTATCTTTCTTTTATGATAGTTGAAGATAGTAAAGCTCATGTGTTCCGGTGAGAAGTTTTCTATGGATAAAGTGGTTAAGGTTCATGTAGTTGCTCTTGATGATTATAGAGTGCTTGTGGATGTCTCCTAATCATGTTCCTCTCTATACTTTGGCCCACATTAAGAAATTGAGATTTAGTGTGAAGATTGTTCCCAGTTAATGTAGCATGTAACTAGTCTTGGCCGACCAGGTTGATCCTAGTGATTGTGAAGATCTCTAAAAGATTGTGGAAGCGTGTTGTGGTGTGGAAGATCATGTTTGAGTCCTAGCTAAGGCATGGTGCGATCAGCATTTCATTCCCTTTGCTTGATGTTGCAATAGGTCAGGACCTATTTTGTAAATGTTTGTAATACCAACCTTCAAGATTGTTCTAATGGTTGATGCCGACCTTGATGATCATTCCAAGGTTGATGTAGTGTATAAATACTTGTAGTTGAGTCATGGAAAAGTTGTCCCTAAGAGAAAATGAGAATATATTAATAAAGGTCCAAAGCCAGAGTAGAGAAGAGGCATAGGAAAGAAGAGGAAAAGCATAGTAGAGGAAGAGCAAAGATGAGGAATTGTTTATTCACAATATAGAAAGGTGTTGATTGTAGAAGTGAATATGGTAGTAAGCCACTAGTAGGGTTTAACAGTCCTTAGGGTTTAACAACCCTTATTGTAATATTTCTAGGTTTAGGGTTGAGGTAGTGAGCCTACTAAACCTAGTTGTTCTTCATGGCAGTAAGCCAGTATGTTTAGGCCCCTAGGATGACCAAGCCTGAACATAGCTATTTCAAGATTGTAATATATATTGAGAGTTAATCCTCTTCATAGTTTTTCCCCACCTTGGGATTTTCCATGTAAATCTAGTGTCTCTTGTGTTTGATGTTGTATCTATGGTTAAGTTTCTGATTTCATGCACTCATTGTTAAATCATACTTTCAAACTGAGTACATACCTTCATAACTCAAGATTACTCTATTTGACTCAAACTAGACTTGACATAATGCATGCAGTGTGTCTTGTGGCAAGATTTCAGGTAGAACCCAAGGAATCACATGTGATGGTAGTCAAGAGAATTCTAAGATATTTAAAAGGCACAATAGATTATGGCTTATGGTACCCAGGGATAGTGACTTTGTTGTCAGTGCATATAGTGATGCAGATTGGGCCAGAGATGTGGATGATAGAAAAAGCACAAGTGGAGGTGCATTCTTCTTGGGAAAAAGATTAGTATCTTGGTTGAGCAAAAAATAGGATTCAATATCCCTGTCTATTGCAGAAGTAGAATACATTGTATCAACATGTAATTGTACTCAAGTGTTGTGGATGAAGTAGACTTTGAAGGACATCAGAGTTGTGTATGAAGATACAATTACAATCTTTTGTGACAATACAAATGCCATCAACATATCAAAGAACCCAATGATGCATTCAAGGACCAAGCACATATTAGTTAGGTATCATTTTCTGAGAGAAGAAATGATAGAGAATGAGGTCAAGTTGGAGTATGTTTCTACCAAGGATTAGATCGTAGACATCTTCACCAAGCCTTTACCCAAGGATACTCTTGAGTATCTTAGAAAAAAGTTAGGGGTCATCACCCCTCCTGCTCTAAACTAAGATGCACAATGGTGCATTAGTCTGGAGGGGTTCAGAGGTCTAGATTGATGCTTTTTAGGGCTACTTCTAAGGGGGAGTAGTCATAAAGTTCATAGAAGAGATTAGATCAGAGCAGAAGAGTGCAAGTATGTGCCCTTTGCCATTGATGTCAAAGGGGGAGAGAAGTCATGTGAAAAACTTAGAGTGCAGATGTGTAAGAAAAAGAGTGCAGATGTATAAGAAGAAGGGGGGGAATTTTAGAGAAAGAAAGAGTGTAGGTGTGTAAAGAGAAAGGGGGGAATCTTGTCTTGATGGATATTATAGTTTTTCACATCATATGTTTCCATCAATAACAAAGGGGGAGATTGTTGCAAGTATGTGTCTAATCGGTGTTGTCATTGATGTCAACATATTCTTGTTGTCATTAGTGTCAACTGTATCTTATTCTATTACTTTTTTAGAAGACTTGTATGTTGAGGATATCAAGAAAATTAGCCTCTACAGAAGAAACAAGTGAGTTACTAAGAAGTGCAGTACATATAGTGAGTTGTATACTGAAGAACAGTCTGCTAAACTCCTCCGTATTCTTTTTTTCTTGAAGAACATGGCCTATGAATTGGAAGTAAGTTAGAGGTATGTTTGAGGATGCTATAGTTTGGGTATGAGTCATCTACATGAAGATCTGAGTGAGTTGTGTTCACCAGAGTGAAGCCTATTTTATCAGTGAGTTTAGTTGAGACAAGAAGAGAGTATTTGGCTCTGCATTCCTTTGGAATAAAGTATTTTTTCTGTGGTTCTAGAGGGAAGTTTGGGATGATGATAAGTGCCTATGGTTGCAATGGTTCATGGTTTGGTGGTCTGCATGTTATCTTTCTTTTATGGCAGTTGAAGATAGTAAAGCTCATGTATTTCGATGAGAAGTTTCCTATGGATAAAGTGGTTAAGTTTCGTTCTATTGCTCCTAATGATTATAGTGTTCTTTTGGATGTCTCCTAATCATGTTCCTATTTGGACTTTGATCTGCATTAAGAAATTGAGATTGTGTGTGAAGATTGTTCCCAATTAATGTAACGTGAACCAGTCTTGGCCGACCTGGTTGATCCCAGTGATTACAGAGATCTCTAAAAGATTGTGGAAGTGTGTTGTAGAGTGGAAGATCATGTTTGAGTCCTAGCTAAGGCATGGCATGATCCACAATTCATTCCCTGTGCATGATGTTGCAATAGGTTAGGACCTATTTTGTAAATGTTTGTAATACTAACCTTCGAGATTGTTCCAATGGTTGATGCCGACCTTGATGATCATTCCAAGGTTGATGTAGTGTATTACTTGTAGCTGAGTCATAGAAAAGGTGTCCTTCAGCAAAAATGAGAATATATTAAGAAAGGTCCAAAGGCAGAGTAGAGAAGAGGCAGAGGAAAGAAGATGAAGAGCAGAGTAGAGGAGGAGAGAAGTAGAGGAAGAGCTGAGTTGAGGAATTTTTTATTTACAATACAAAAAGGCATTGATCATGGTAGTGAATCTAGAAGTAATCCACCAGTATGGTTTAACATCCCTCAGGGTTTAATAACCCTTATTGTAATCTTGCTAGGTTTAGGGTTGAAGCAGTGAGCCTGCTAGACCTAGTTGTTCTTCATGGCAGTAAGCCAATATGTTTAGGCCCTTGGGGTGACCAAGCCTAAACATCACTATTTCAAGATTGCAATATTTATTGAGAGTTAACCCTCTCTATGATTTTTCCCCACCTTGGGGTTTTCCATGTAAATCTGGTGTCTCGTGTGTTTGATGTTGTATCTGTGGTTAAGTTTCTAATTTCATGCACTCATTATTAAATCATAATAATTATGGACAAGTAATGAATGTTTAATTGTACAAAGTGTTTAAGTGTTTGTGACAACTGATTCACCCCCCCTCTCAGTTGTCCAGTGCATATATATATACACACACACACACACACACACACCAAATAAACTACTGATTAGAAGATTGTTAACACCCAAGCGTAGCAAGAACAATGATATCAATTTCATGTTAAATATTATATATTTATGAGGGTTTCAGGTATAGATAATGCAAGGAAGAGATTATAAATATTTGAAATGAAACTAAACAATGATAAACATGGGGCCATCATCCCCAAATGGGGTCACAGTCCCTAAGAGACTGCAGCACCATTTGGTGATTCCAGGTCTTTACCATCTTCGAGCAGCCTTAGTGACATCTTCAACAATTATAATGTGCAGTTTATTGGCAAGATACACTGTTTGGCTTCATAAGTGTTGTCATTGATGGCAACAGAGTCTATCCCACACATCTATAGTACATAATATGTCTATACCAGAAGTTAGATTGAAGATTGTCTGGATCTGGTAGATAAGAATAGAGTATGCAACATAATCTGACAATCAGGTCCAGATCTCTCAGATTGTGTAACTCGGTAAGTTAAGGATTTGGACAATTCAAGAGGGGCATCATAACTATTATATTCTAAATATTGTCTTCGGTAACAAAGCATACAAAAGATATGAGCATCCAAGTGTTGGGTTCTAGTCAGACAGAGCAGACAAAGGAAGAACTGACTGACAGAGTATCAGACTTCAATCCGGATGTGTAAAAGGTGTTGATCGAGTAATTTGTGACATTATCCATTATTGGCTGATATGATTAATGATTTTTATACCCAATTTTTTGGTGCACATCATGTATCAAGTATGAATTCAGTCGACAAAATAATATTTTGTAAATAACCTAAGTGTTCTTGTTGCCAACTAGAAAGTTGTTTGAAATCCTTGATGTTGATATATATACCTGATGGATTCAAGCTTGTGGTGGTGTGTAGATGATGGTAGTATGGATTAAGTGTGAAGAAAAGAAAAGAGAAGTGTGAAGGTAGTAGTTCAAGCTTAGAATGTGATAGAAGAGTGGTATTGAGCAGAGGAAGAATGAAATGTGCTAGATCAGTATACTGAGCCTAACCAGAACTAAATTCTTGCATATATGGATGTTGTTCCTTAGTTCAAATAATTTAGTATCATTTTAAGCATTTGTAGGTAGTGAGCCCTACTTGGAAAGTGTCATTTTGTACTCTTTTATTCTTTTAGCAGAGAATACAATCTTGCGTTAGTCACCCCATGGTTTTTCCCTTAAGAACATTTCCACATAAAAGTCCTTGTGTTGTGTGTGTTAATTTCACTTTTTTTCTTATGGTTGCTTATGCTTTCATGTTTTGATATATCATTGAATATTGAGATAAGAAAAGAAAGTAAAAATAAGGATAACTGATTCACCCCCCTCTTAGTTATCTGCCTTGTTTCCAACAATTGGTATTAGAGCTAAGTTCCTATGAACAAGCCTAACAGCTTAAGGAAGATCTGGGAATCTCAATGGATACATATGGTATGAAAAAACAACTTCAATCTACCCTAGATGATCTTGAACAATCCCACTCTAAGGTCAATAATTTTAGAGAAAGACTTAAGGAAGAAGATGATTTCATTAATGAGCTAAAAGAAAAACTCAGTAATTATTTGAAAAAGAGAAAGGAACTACTTTAGAAATTAGCAAATCAGAATGAAACCAATAATACTGATGAGGATCTGAATGAGAAAACTAAGCTATGTGAGAAGCTATCAAAAGAAGTCATTATGATAAGACATGAAATGGAATCAAGGGTTATGAAATTCACCCAAGAAATTGAAGAGAGGAGAAAGACTGAAGATAACCTAAACCAATCCCTCAAGGAGAAAATAGAGGACTGCCACAAAATGGATAGAATAAGAAGGTATCTTGAATCTGATCTTGAAGAAGTCAAAGATAATGAGGAACAACTTGAGAGCCAGATAGACACTCTTAAACAAGATCTTCAATCTATAAATGAATACAAAGAAAAATTCAAGAAAAGCTCAGCCCAACTTGAAGTTCTTCTTGAAAGTCAAAAGAGGGTAGATGATAAATGTGGCTTGGGATATGAGAAAGGTTAAAGCTTTGGATCTGGTCAAAAGAACTTTGGATCAAGAAGACAAAGAAACATGCCTAGAAGACCTCCGATAAGGAAACCAAATGCCCAAAGATATCCATCTTTCAATGGAAACTACTTCAATTGCAAAAAATTCGGTCATAAAGCAACCCAGTGTAGGAATAGAATTAATCAGAACAATTCATCTTCTCCAGTCAATGTTTTAGTTGTAAAAGGTATGGTCACAAATATCATGAATGTAGAAATATGCAAATGAACAATTCTTTCAATGGTAGATGCTTTACATGCAATAGAATGGGGCATATGGCTAATCAATGTAGATCAAAAGGACATCAACCAAATAAGAAAAGAAATGTTGTGTGTTACAATTGCAATAAATTTGGTCATATAGCTAGATTCTGCAGAAGTAGATATCATGATGAAAAGGATCTAGTAAAACATGATAAAAAACCAGACAAAGGCAAAGGTAAAGTGAATGCGGATGAGATTCAAAAGGAGATGAGCAAGATTTGAATAAAGAAGAGCGTGATGAATACTTGTGATGAATCCACACAAAGATCTGATGCTAATAATCCTTTCAAAATTAAAAGGTGAGCTCTGGCTTAGGGGGAGCATTAAAGAGAAGATCAAAATTCCCCCAGCTAGGTTATAAGTGCCTAAATTTGGCACATTGAGTAAACATCTAATGTTATGGATTAAAGGGTTCTTAGAGAATCCTCCAATGAGCATTTAGTCAAAATATGAGAGATCTACATGAAGATTGAAAGGGTGTATGACCACTTGAGTAGATCTAGTTTTGGCAACCATCTAGTGTCAACAAAGCAATACAAATTAATCTATTACGATCTATAAATACAATATTCTGATCTACGGATCTAGAGGCAAGTTCATGAGACAAATATGTGTTATCAACTCACTAAGATATTAGTTTGAAGATCTAGAAAATGATTCATGAAAAGCTTGCTTGAGAAATAGAGTAACCGGATGACTTAAAAGGTTGTGCATTTATTACAATGGAAAATTAGGTTTTGCGGAAGGATAAAAGGGTCTTCATTCGTCATTTATCATACCTTGCATTCAAAAATGAAGAAGAAAGAAGAGCTCTAAGAAGAGATCCTAGAGAACATTCAATTAGAAACTAAAGATCAAAATCAATCAGAATTTTGCTCCAAACCCTATGGCACAATAAGGTATTTTCCTTCTGTAAAATTTCTTCAAATTTTGTCGATTAGAATGGCTACTTCAATGGTTGTTAATATCTCTCAAAGGATGAGACCAAAATTCAAGAAACATCCTTACAAGTCTCTAGAAGTTGATCCCTTGGGTTTGTTTTCTAGTATTTCGTACAGTGTTCTATGTGTAGAAGATATTAGGGTTTATATTCATGCAAACATCAAAGATTTTGGAGACTCAAAATTGATCGACATCTATCACAAATAGTTAATAGTTGAGAATTTCAATCTCAAACTAGAATTCATGGCCTTAAAAGACAAGCACTTTGCACATTACATTCATTTTTTGTCTTTTGACAAGGACGAATGGGTCCGGTATGTGTTGAGTAGGATGCATGATAACTTTATGTGGTTAATGAGCCCATTCAAAATAACCAAATATGCCATTAGGGCTATAACTAAACTTCACTCAATTGGTGGGTTGCCTACACTCAAATCTGTGAAAAATCAAATGTAACAGAAGCCACGTGATCAAAATTTGACAAGAGGGCAATGACTATAGATGATATTATTGATCCAGATGTCAAATTTGCATCAATTGTAATTGGCTACAAGATTTACCAATCAAGTAGGGAAAATTTAGTATCTGGTACATCAATCTATATTGCATATCAGATGGTGAAATAAAATGTAGATTATGACTTATGTGAGCTTCTATTCAATCAACTAATGGAGAATCTGTAGAAGATTAAGAAAGATAAGAAAAATTCCCTCAAGTATGGAAATCTGGTGTTGTGCCTATTCTTCTACTTCATGAATGAGTTACTAGGATCAAAAGGTCTGATCTGGGCAAATGATAGACCTGTTGCAATTCAAATAAAAAATTATCTGTATGGACTTGGTGATGCACAAGCCTAGAAAATAGCTCTCTGGGGCTACTTCAAAAATTTCCAGAGCATGATGTGTGCTAGAGAAAGAATACCAAAATCAATAGTGGAGAAATAAAAAAAATAGTTTGCTTCATGGTTAATACAGATCAATGCCTAATAGGGGCAGTTGAGCCAAGAACTGTATGGGTGATGCCCAAGGGTTATGAAGTTAATGAAAACATATTGGAGGTACGTATTCAACACTTGCTAAGCTAACCCAAGGACACTGAGGTAGAGAGGTTTGACACCTTTGATGAGCTAAACATAAAAATACATGTTGAATTAAGGAAGCCTAGGTCAAAAAGAAAAGTGAGGAAGGAGGTTCAAGAAATTGCTAAAAGGTTTGGCTTAACCAAAGAGGTAGTAGATGCTAATAGAGAAAGAATAGAGAAAATCAAAAGGGAGAGGGAAGAAGCAAAGAAAGAAAGTATATAGGTAGAAGCCTCTGCCCGGACAAGATCTACCAGGAGTTCTGCCCTTGTTTCTCCTAAAAGCTCAAAGATTGCAAAACCAATAACCAAACCATCTGACAAAGGTGAAAAGAGAAATAAGACTAAGGCCACAAGAACATATGTGAGCCTCAAGGATGTTGAAGAGACAAAATCAGATGTGGAGATTAGAGAATTAATGAAAGCCAAGAACAAACCCTCCAAGGATGAAAATAATGATGAGGAGCAAAAGACAGAAGAGTCTATTGAGAAACCCACTCTCTCAATTGAAGACATCATTAAGGTAGTCACTATGGATGGAAACCTGTAGCCAGTAATAGAATTTTATGATGAATACCATGATACAAACAAGAGAATACTTGAGGAGGCAACTATCAAGTATTTGAATATCTATAATAAAGCATTCATTGAAATAATTTCATTAATTCCTAAGAGCCTAGAAGTATTGGAGCAAAGAAAAGAGAATGCAAAGGCAAAAGACTTGGAGATCTAGGAGTAGATAGTGATATAGCTATGTCCTTCCATCACTCCAAAACAAATGAACATGGTTTTCAAGGATAGTAAAGATGATTTCCAGAGAAAGTCCTTAATGAATAAACTCATGCTTGGAGAAACTGACCAAATAGCTGATGAAACAAAAGAAATTCTCTGGAAAGCCTTGAACAGGTTTAATCTTCCCATTGTTGAGGAAACGGATGAAGAGCCGTCTACCATGGATGTTGAAGAATTAAAAGAAATCAATGAAGAATTCTCTGACAAGGATGTCGAAGGATTAAAGAAAATTGATAAAGATCCAATTGAAGCATTAGACTTTTCAGTTCTGGAAGAAGTTCACAAAGAAAAGGAAACACTTAAAGAAGACACTAGTAATGTCACTCCTTTGGATCCCACTGTTGCTAAGATAAATCTTCTGGTCATCGGAGAAGTATAGGTAGGAAGAAAAGAAGAGAAGGAGAATCAAGAGAAAGAAGTTAAGTCAAAAGAGGAAGAAGCACAAGAAGAAAGGGATGGTGATTACACATCCAAACCATCCAATCTGGACACCTCTAAAGGGAAGAAATCTAAATCATCAGGAAGAGACACTACAGAGACAATGCAGAATTTCTTGGATAAGGAAGTGGTGGAATTCAATGAACCTAAATTGATTCAAGGGCCACTAAATCTAGACTCCCTCTCTCCAGTCTAGATAATGAAGATAGATCTTGGAGAACATTCATGTAGAAACTAAAGATCGAAATCAATTAGAATTTTGATCCAATCCCTATGGAGCAATAAGGTGTTTTCCTTCTATAAAATCTCTTCAAATTTTGTCAATTAGAATGGCTACTTTGATAGTTGTTAATATCTCTGAAAGGATGAGACCAAAGTTCAAGAAACATCCTTACAAGTCTCTAGAAGTTGATCCCTTGGGTTTGTTTTCCAGTATTCCATATACTATTCTATGTGTAGAAGATATTAGGGTTTATATTCATGCAAACATCAAAGATTTTAGAGACTCAAAATTGATTGACATCTATGATAAATAGTTTATAGTTGAGAATTTCAATCTCAAACTAGAATTCATGGCCCTAAAAGACAAGCACTTTGCACATTACATTCATTTTTTGTCTTTTGACAAGGACAAATGGGTCCAGTATGTGTTGAGTAGGATGCATGATAACTTTATGTGGTTAATGAGCCCATTCAAAATAACCAAAGATGCCATTAGGGCTGTAACTGAACTTCACTCAATTGGTGGGTTGCCTACACTCAAATCTGAGAAAAATCAAATGTAACAGAAGCCACCGAATCAAAATTTGACAAGAGGGCAATGACTATAATGATATTATTGATCCAAATTTCAAATTTGCATCAATTGTAATTGGATACAAGATTTACCAATCAAGTAGGGAAAATTCAGTACCTGGTACATCAATCTATACTGCATATCATATGGTGAAAGAAAATGTAGATTATGACTTATGTGAGCTTCTATTCAATCAACTAATGGAGAATCTATAGAAGATTAAGAAAGATAAGAAAAATTCCCTCAAGTTTGGAAATCTGGTGTTGTGCCTATTCTTCTACTTCATAAATGAGTTACCAGGATCAAAAGGTTTGATCTGGGTAAATGATAGACCTGTTACAATTCAAATAAAAAATTATCTGTATGGACTTGGTGATGCATAAGCCTAGAAAATAGCTCTTTGGGGCTACTTCAAAAATTTGTAGAGCATGATGTGTGCTAGAGAAAGAATACCAAAATCAATAGTGGAGAGATAAAAGAAAATAGTTTGCTTTATGGTTAATACAAATCAATGCCTAATAGAGGCAGTTGAGCCAAGAACTGTATGGGTGATGCCCATGGGTTATGAAGTTGATGAAAACATATTGGAGGTACATATTCAACACTTGCTAAGCCAATCCAAGGACACTGAGGTAGAGAGGTTTGACACCTTTGATGAGCTAAACATAAAAATACATGTTGAATTAAGGAAGCCTGAGTCAAAAAGAATAGTGAGGAAGGAGGTTGAAGAAATTGCTAAATGGTTTGGCTTAACCAAAGAGGTAGTAGATGCTAATAGAGAAAGAATAGGGAAAATTGAAAGGGAGAGGCAAGAAGAAAAGAAAGAAAGTATATAGGTAGAAGCCTCTACTCGGACAAGATCTACTAGGAGTTCTACCCCTATTTCTCCTAAAAGCTCAAAGACTACAAAACCAATAACCAAACCATCTGACAAAGGTGAAAAGAGAAAGAAGACTAAGGCCGCAAGAACATATGTGAGCCTCAAGGATGATGAAGAGACAAAATTAGATGTTGAGATTAGAGAATCAAAGAAAGCCAAGAACAAACCCTCCAAGGATGAAAATAATGATGAGGAGCAAAAGACATAAGAGTTTGTTGAGAAACCCACTCTCTCAATTGAAGCCATCATTAAGGCAGTCACTCTGGATGGAAACCTGCAGCCAGTAATAGAATTTTATGATGAATACCATGATACCAACAAGAGAATACTTGAGGAGGCAACTGTCAAGTATTTGAATATCTATAATAAAGCATTCATTGAAATAATTTCATTAATTCCTAAGAGCCTAGAAGTATTGGAGCAAAGAAAAGAGAGTGCAAAGGCAAAAGACTTGGAGATCTAGGAGTAGATAGTGATATAGCTATGTCCTTCCATCACTCCAAAACAAATGAACATGGTTTTTAAGGATAGTAAAGATAATTTCTAGAGAAAGTCCTGAATGAATAAACTCATGCTTGGAGAAGCTGACCAAATAGCTGATGAAACAAATGAAATTCTCTAGAAAGCCCTGAACAGGTTTAATCTTCCCATTATTAAGGAAGGGGAGGAAGAGCCCTCTACCATGGATGTTGAAGAATTAAAAGAAATCAATGAAGAATTCTCTAACAAGGATGTTGAAGGATTAAAGAAAAATGATAAAGATCCAATTGAGGCATTAGACTCTTCAGTTCTGGAAGAAGTTCACAAAGAAAAGGAAACACTTAAAGAAGACACTAGTAATATCACTCCTTTGGATCCCACTATTGCTAAGACAAATCTTCCAGTCACCAGAGAAGTAGAGGTAGGAAGAAAAGAAGAGAAGGAAAATCAAGAGGAAGATGTTAAGTCAAAAGAGGAAGAAGCACAAGAAGAAAAGGATGGCAATTACACATCCAAATTAGCCAGTCTGGACACCTCTAAAGGGAATAAATCTAAATCATCAGGAAGAGACACTACAGAGACAATGCAGAATTTCATGGATAAGGAAGTGGTGGAATTCAATGAACCTAAATTTGGACTCCCTCTCTCTAGTCCAGATAATGAAGATAGCATCCGTTGCTTAGGCCAAAGCCAAAGAAAAACTCCTGAAATCTCACATGGAGGATAGTGAGCTACTAAGTATTGCTTCCAAAGTACTAGAAAAGATCATGCCCACTTATCAAAAGGATCTATCAACTTCTCCATCTAGTAATATGAAGAACTTAGCTAATTCTGTTAATACACATTTTGAGTCCTTAGAAAAATCAGCAAGAACTAAGGTCTGGAAGGAGTTCTGGGGAAAAAGATTTAGTGAGGTTCAAGGACTAATTGCTAATGATAGAAAAACCCTATACATTGGCGTAAAGAGCATTGAAAATGCTCTTAAGGATGGTGGAGACATATTCAAATTTTGTTTAACTTGTCCTAAAGTGGCAGAGGACATTGAGAAGAAAATGGAAGAACAAGAATGAAAATTGTCAAGTCTATCTCAAAATTTTGATCCCCTTACTACCTCTCTAGTGAATCAAGAATGCCAAGCTATTGTTATAATAAATGAAATAAAGAAACTGATTAAAGAAAATAAGATCATAATTGTAACATCCATACCCGATTTAACTAGATAAACTAGGTTTTAACAAAGGTAAAAAAAAAATTTCTTCATATAGGTAATCAAATAAAAAAGAACTTATCTACTACCAAGTATAGCATTTTTCACTTTAACATAAACATGATTTCATTTTTCATAAAGCTGAAAGAAATGATATACAATAAACATTTTGTTTTCTAGCAATTTGAAATTTTCTTGAAACAAATATAATGTTGGAAACATACCATTATCATGCATCTCGATTGTCGACCCATCACATTCAAGACTCGACAATCCTCAATATTTGGAAGAGAAAGTATCTTCAAGGAGCTTAACCTCCAACCACAGACTATTGGTCTCCCGCACTCCTTCCTAACTGGAAGTGGCCGTACCCTACTCAAGAGGATAGACTTAGGATAACCATCAGTGTTTTCCATCTGAGCTCTGGTGTTGTAACTTACGTGTCTTGTTATCATGCAAATCCCTAGATACCCTCTAGTCGTGCACGACTCTCCACAAGAAATGCCATCCAGTCACAGTGAACATTCAATGCACTTGAGGATCGTGCATCACCTTGGCCAAAGGATTTGTATTTAAATAGCGTTGTATGAATGCATGAACTTAGTTCACCGACCCTACTCAACTTGAACTGATCGCAATCCTACAATTTCCTATTTGTAAGGTTTAAACAAATGTTGACCTCGATGACCTCAAGGTATTTGGATTTTCTCATGCAATAGTGCATGCCGCAAACATTTACTCTATTCCCGAGTTTACGGATTCATAATCCCATATTCATATAAAACATCGTTAAATAACACCCACTCCTAAGTGGTTTCAAACTTGGCTATTCGGTTCCCATATGTTTAGACAACATACTCAAGTATATAACACAATTTCCCGTAAGCCTGAAATTTAAAGTTTTAGACTCATAATGGTCTACAAGGTAATAGTAACACAAGAATCATCGCATGCAACTAAATTTAGACTCAAAATGCGGGATTCCCACCCTTATCTTTTCATTACAAAATCATGATGGTTTTCGACCAATACTAATACTTTAACTCTACTCCTCCTTCCAAGTTGATTGGTTTGGCATGGTTCAATGAGATAAGAATCGTATATAAGATAATAAAGGATTTGGAATCTATCTTATGACATTAGAGATGACCAAACACATTGTCGACCTCTAACTAAAGGTATAAAATGAATAAGACACTAGCTAGTTACATTTGTCTACGTTCCATGTCTTGTTTTCAGAATCTTGATCTATTTGACCCGAGAGATATTTTAAATCCTCATCTTCCTCTAGTTTTTAACTCTCGACACCATAGCCAGTTACAACTACATCTCTGGCTGTCAAACAAACTAAAGTCTACATCGAAACATGCATTAAATCTGAGGTTTTAAACTCCTACACAACATGCACGTGGTACAATGTGGTTTCTCTATGAAACTATCATTTCAAGTATACAAAAGATAGTTTTAAGTTGATAATACAGTCATAAAGGAACCTCTCTAAACATACGTCATTGCCGACCTCTTGCAGAATATAATTCACCTTTTGCATCATGCATTGATCAATATACATGTGCATACATTTGAAGACTATGTTCTACTATCATTATTGTTTCTTTCATGATATACAATGTTACTATTTTTGTGAAGACAGTCATGATTTCAAACTCTTAAGAAGGCAACAATGATACTTAATCAATGTAAACATCCTCACATAGAAATCATAGTAAGAAGACATTATTATCGTATTCTAATCGTTGTAAATGTATTACACTATCATTGCAAGGAAAGACACCAATACAGATCATAGACTACGAAGAAAGAGAATGGAAAAACCTATCGACGGGGTTTATAGACTATAGTTGCAAGCTCCCAGCGACCTTCACAGACTTCCTTCATAGTCTTTCCACTCTCTGCACACCCTATCCACGTCCTCCTCTAGTAAGACGTGCTTCCTCTATTTTTAAAACACTCACTACCTTTCTACCCTCCACAGCAAAGCCAAATCAATCATCGTTCTCTACAGTTTCTTTTGTTTTCCTAACAACCACAGAACTCCTGCCTTGCTCCCCACGATGATGGAATATCTCACATTTAACTCCCGTTCCACTTTATCTTCCACAGCCCAGAAGATCCCATGGTCATTTCCTGCCGTTTTCAATTTCTAAACCTCCGACTACTACTACCCTCTCATGCCCACAATGAAGGAGAGTCTCTGAATTGAACTCACGGTTACACTTTAAATCTCAACCGTATAACCTCCTACCATGCTCAGTGAAGAAGAGACTGGTCTTTCCCTGCGGTCTTTTGATTCTCAACAACAGAAAAAACTCGTCCTTTTCTCCCCACGACGATGGAGTATTTGCCTTTAGCTCACCATTCCACTTAATAATCAACGGCACAACTTCCTACCTCTTACACCCATGGTGAGGGAAGATAGAGCATTTAAACCACAGCCATCACATGCCTATTCACAAGGGGTCAACATAACTGCAGCTACCTGACTCCTCACTTGCAGCGGCCACAATCAAGATGGAGGTTTCTAAATGATGATGTGGCATAACAACTTTGTCATTCTTCCACAAGGAGACTTCTAAACTTTGAAAAATGCAACCTAACATTGCTAGAGGAGTGAAGCTCTCACAAGGTGATAACTAATAAATGTACAAGGTGACTCTAAGGTCGAAAAAGAGGTAAAGAATCAAAACTAACTAAAGTAAGCCAGTATGGGTTTGATTTAAGATAACTCAAGTTGTAAACTCAAAAGAAAAAGACGTATTCGCAAAGGATGATGTCCAACACAACAGAGCTTGGGTGTAAAACAACTTGACTTGGTGAGAAAACCATCATCAAGCAAACTGACGAAAATACCTCCCGTTAACCAAATTACGACTAAGTGATTTTGGAATATCCTTCCAAATGACGACCAAAACAGTTATAGAATAAATCGAATTCACATTTGACTTTAGTTGATTTTCAAAAGGGAATAAATTCACAACACATGGTCAACGCATTTTGACGGCAATCACGACAGATTGGTTGTAACACAACACAAGTTTTCTAAATCGTTTGATGCACAAAATGACTTCTCGCATCTTTCAACTATGAGACGTGATCCACAAATGCATCACAAATAGGTTCATCTATTTACCTACAAATGAAATAATAATCATCTATATAAGACAACTCATTTTGGTGGACTTGCGAGCACAACGTCGATTCCAAAATTCTCTATGACGACTTACGAAAAGGATGTTAAACCTTATCTTCAGACGTCAACATCTAGTCTTGAACTATCCCAGTTGAAAACATGACTAAATGATGGCTTCAAGGTTTATCTACCTGTTTTGGCATTTTCAGCAACAAATACCCATGGTTAATTTCCAGAGTATACTCTCTCTCAAAGATACTTTCTCTTCCTGTCGAACATGGTCCACCTGTTCCTGCAACGACAATCTCACATGCAATTTTGTGGTCAAAGCATCTATATTCGAATTCAAAGCATAATATATCCAAACATCATTTCTCTTAACAAAAAGACATTTTAGTTTACAATATCACATTGACCATAATCAATAGATTCCAAATTTTCATATAACTAACTTGTCTATTTACATCATCAGTTTCCTTGTCGTCCACAACACATTATATAACTGAGATTTGCAAGAAAAGTAAATAGCATAATCAATTCCAAAAAGAGGGACGTAACAATAATGGATAGAATGGGTAAACTCAGAGGGATAATCATCTTGAAGTTAGAGGTAATGCATGATGCCTTGGTGGATGCACAAAGTACAGCCTAGACCAGTGATCCAATAGATTTAAAGAGGGTAGGAGCATATACATTTTTGTTAAGTGGACACATTTCCATTTTGGATAGAATGAAGAGGAGTTGGGCCACAGAGATTGTACAGTTGAAGACAACCTTTGCTAATATACTAAAGTCTATGTAAGTATAACATATGAATTGTATGTACATATGCGGCCATGTATATAATAGTTTATGCACAATTTTGGTATGCGGATCCCACCCTTTGCCATTGATGTCAAAAGGGGAGTGAAGTGTAGTGAAAAATAAGGAATCCAACAAAGGGGGAGCACTGGTAAAATAGTGTAAAGAAATAGAGCACAAGCAAAGGGGTAGTTACTGTAACACTTAGTCATTTTTCACTAAGTGTTGCCATCAATGCCAAAGGGGGAGATTGTTGGCAAGAGACACTATTTGGATTCATAAGTGTTGTCATTGATGGCAACAAATTCTATCCCACACATTCACAGTACATAATGTGCCTATACTGGAAGTCAGATTGAAGATTGTCTTGGTTTGGTAGACAAGAATAGAGTATGCAACATGATTTGACAATTAGGTCCAGATCTCTCAGATGGTGTAACTCAGTAAGTTATGGATTTGGACAAGTTAAGAGGGGCATCATAACTATTGTATTCTAGAGATTTAGTCTCTAGTGACAAAGCATCCAAAAGATATGAGCATCTGAGTGTTGGGTTCTAGATAGACAAAGCAGACAAAGGAAAAATTGACCGACAGAGTATTAGACTTCAATCTGGATGTGTAAAAAGTGTTGATCAAGTAATTTGTTACATTGTACATTATTTTTTGACATGATTAATGATTTCTATGCCTAAGTTTTTTTTGCGCATCATTTATCAAGTATGAATTCAACTGACAAAATAGTATTTTGCAAATATCCTGTGTTCTTGTTACTGACTAGAAAATTGTTTGAAATCCTTGATGCAGATATATAGACCTAATAGATTCAAGCTTGTGGTGGTGTGTAGATGATGGTA
Source organism: Cunninghamia lanceolata (assembly GCA_027924645.1). Lineage (NCBI taxonomy): Eukaryota > Viridiplantae > Streptophyta > Pinopsida > Cupressales > Cupressaceae > Cunninghamia > Cunninghamia lanceolata. The sequence continues at coordinate 2,125,392 of BSBN01001014.1, read as the reverse complement.
GTGTGGATTAAGTGTGAAGAAAAGTAGAGGGAAGTGCGAAGGTAGTAATTAAATCTCAAAATGTGACAGAAGAGTGATATTGATTAGAGGAAGAATGCAATGTGCTAGATTGGTATACTAAGCCTAACCAGAACTAAATTCTTGTATATATGGATGTTGTTCCTCAGTTCAAATACTTTAGTATCATCTGTAAGCATTTATAGGCAGTGAGCCTCTTGTGAGCAGTGTGCTCAGGTAGTGAGCCCTAATTGGCAAGTGCCATTTTGTACTCTTTTATTCTTTTAATAGAGAATACAATCTTGGGTTAGTCACCCTATGGTTTTTCCCTTAACAAGGTTTCCACATAAAAATACTTGTGTTGTGTGTGTTAATTTCACTTCAGTTCTTATGGTTACTTATGCTTTCATGTTTTGATATATCATTGAATATATAGATGAGAAAAGAAAGTAAAAATAAGGATAACTGATTCACCCCCCTCTCAATTATCTACCTTGTTTCCAACATAGTCAATCTATTATGAATTACAATCATTCCAATATGGAGGCTTAGACAAGATACATAATCTTTTGGCAAAAAAATGTATAAACTAAATTTGTTTAAAAGTTTTAAAATCTTTGGTAAATGAGGAAGCACAAGGTGTTTGATAGAAAGCCTCAATGAGATTGTATCTCAAGGAGATAAGATAATTGTTGATATGTTAAAGACATAGTTAGAATCTAACATAGATTAAAGAAAAAACATGCAATTGTTAAACCATGAGAAGGTAATAATTACCGCCTTCTCATTCTTAGTCCAAAATTGAATTTACTAAGGAAATTCTTTTCTAGATAAGTAATATCCAAGCCGATAGAAATCAAAACATAGATAAGAATGGTTTATAAAAGGATAGCCAAAGTATTAATATGTGTGCACCGTAATATGGGTAGAATGTTGCAACTCTTACAGAAAGTGTATGTCACAAGGATTTCTATAGTGGTTTCATCTATTTGAGTATAAGACATCTGCAAATGCAATCAAGGAATAAATAAATGGATTTCCAAAACACAGAGGAGTAATAGATGCAATTCAAGCCAATTTAAATGTGATTTCATCATACAGGTGCTCTAATTTTCACAGAGGCAAATTATTCATTATTACACAGTTTCAAGATAACATTCATTCCTCAAGAAAATTTAATCTACACAAACGAATTGGGATAATTTACTCAATAACATACCTGGTAAAATTTGCACAAGGAAAATTACTTCATCAAAATCTCTCATTCAATGGTTTCTTTAGACCTACACAATGAATCCCTCTTTTCCCATTCCTTCCCTTTCTTTCCCCATTTTATTCCAATTGAATGCTTGATTTCCAACATATTTTTACATAGACTTCCTGATCTAAATTGTTCCCTCCTTTTTGCCCAAAATGCTTCCACACTTTCTTTTTGTTTTGAATGCCATTTCAAAGATGAAGAGCTTCCCCTCTTTTTGAGAATGCAAGATATTAAATAGAAGTTTTGGTGTGTAAAATATTAATTGTAACTCTTCGTTTATTGTTTTCTCTTCCTCAAGTGTTTCGTTTTCTAGAACTTTTCTTTTCCTAAATTAAGATTTTCTTTCAAAAATCATGTTTTATTCTATTTCTAGTTCTAATATATTATTAAAATAATGTACGTATTTATCACAATGTATCTACAAAACTAATAATTAAATAGAATGTGATTGTTTTCTAAATAGAAACTTATTAAATAACTACTTCAATTATTCTATTTTCTAAACACTCACGATATTTAAATAACAATGAATTAATTAATCTAATTATATCACCATTCACTAACTATGCGATAAAATCATATAATTTAAATAAAATGAAAATGCAATTTAATTTAAACTATTAAATCATTCAATATGCAACATATGCAGCTACATGACACTACATGAAGTGTGTAAATGATATCCCTCCATCTTAACCCTACTAGGATTCTAATCTCCTTTACCTCAACCACCCCTTGTCTTCGACAGCCTACAACTCATAGTAAACTCCAATTTCCCATTAATAGATTAGTAACCAAATAGGTGAAGCATAGCCAAAGCACTACTAACATAATATAATATTCATTTCATCTCATCTTTCCATATTAAAAATAATCATTTATCCTTTCAAATAATAAATTATCTATCTAACATACATAATTGTCCATAGATTGTTTCCACATAAAGTATCAACATATAGTAACAAAGTTTGAGACGTGACAGTGCGAGCCTATTTTTTTGTTTCTTTCATTTAGCAACACTAATGTTCTCCATAAGAATATTGTATCGGTTTAATGATGAAAAAGATCCACATCTCTCAAAATGATTTATCTTGCAACAATCTAGGAAAAAGGCCTCTCTTTGAGGCATCTTTTAATTAGCCTTCTTGTTTATGATTTAACCATTTTTTCATACCTGTTTACCAGAGATTTTTCAACCTTAATACCTGAGAAAAACTCCTGAATTCATTATGCTTGGGTGGATGTTCATAAATAGTTCCAAATCTCCCATTTTGGCACGCTAGCAGAATGTTGACAATTATTTTTGTGCATATCCATTTCAATGATTCCATTTTGTGCATATCCTACAATCATTGAGATCCATGAGATGAAATCTCTTGAGGTACCTATCAAATAGATCATATGCCTTGTGTATGTATCCAAATCTTCCATTTTGGCATGTGCTCGAAAGGATGCTGGCAAACATTGTAGATATGGCTTTACACCTGCCAATTGCATTTGCTTAAAAGTGTCAAAGGCCTTCTCATTGAATCCATTTTGTGCATATCTTGCAATATTTGCATTTTAAGAGATTACCTCTTTGAGGCATCAATCAAACATTTAATGAGCCTTGTCTGTGCGACTAGATTCGACATTTGATCTTTTTATGCATATTGTATGTTATTTTGAAATTAATACATCTAAAATTAGCACATGCTATGTACTTGAACCTACTTGAGTGGTTGTTATTGATTATCTTCCTTGTTTTAAAATATTAGTCGCAATATCAAGAACTTGTTGTGCATCATGAGGACCAATTGCTAGTGTTGGACATGAAGCATTTCTTTAGAAAACAAGAAGTACTAGATGCGTACAAGGAAAAATGTTAGGTTTATTTTCTTGTCTTTATTACTTGATTTAGTGTGTTTCTTTTGTAACTCTTTTCTTGAACCTTTGGTCACACAATTTGTAAGAACCCTTCCAGTTGGAAGCTAGAAAAATCTACCTATTTTTTTTATTTACTTGAGTCCTAAATTAATATACTAAAGGAAGCCAACTTAATTTAGTTGCAATTTATTAATAGTTATTCTTCAAGATTATTTTAGGGGTTTAGATTAGTAACCATGAATAACTAAAGTGTTTTTCATGATGACAATATATCTCATTCATTCATTATTATTATTGACCTAAGTATAGGTTAGAACATCATGTATAATTGACAAATGAAGTCTTCAATACCAAAAATATATAATCAAGTTGTTGTCATAAGAACACCAATCTTAGGATTGTATTAAAAAAATAGTAAAAATGATATCATCAATCTTTACAAAACCCAAAACATCAATGTGTACTACCATAGGATTCAATAAGAATATAAACTGATCATAATGCATTATCATAAAACGTACAAAATGTAGTTATCTATAGGAGTTCTGAAAGTTATGCTTAACATCTTTGCCTCAATGGGTTATTTACAAATTAGTGTTCTTATAACACTATTAACAAGAGATGTGTCATTTACTAACCTTCTAGTATAATAAATAAGTGATAACATATTAACGTTAAGGTATACTTATGTTTACAAGTTACAAGAGAAGTACAAAGTACATCAAAGTATCAATAATAAAAATCCAATTGCAACGTAGGTGTAAAGCTACATCAGAAAGCTATAGAGGGAGAGAGAGTACCATTAGAGGGTATTACTACTCAACCAACAAGTCTTATGGAACTCCCACACAATTCTCCTTCTCAATATTGGCCCTACCCTTTGTGAGGGCAGCAGATAAGGAGAGCCAACAAAGTAAGAAAGAACAATGTGCAAGTTTCATCACAATCAACATGCAGAATTTTATAGTCATGTAGAATAAGATGACACAAAGAACATAGAAAAACATGAATGCATACATCATGTACTTGGCCAAGCATTTCATAATATGCTATTAAATTTAAAATTAATCACATATCTGCATGTTTAACCTAGAAATATTGGTCAAGACTTTGGTAATCATAAATGAGGGAGTATGTTGTTTATGGTTGTTGTGATTGCTTCAACTGGAAGTTTTGGGGCAATGATTTAAGAGTTGGTCCTTGTGATTATGTTTAGTATGCAAGAAGGTAAATGCCTTTCTTTGTATATGTATACTTGTCATTATGATGGTAATTGTCTTTCTTGATGGGTAGGGTCTTCTAGATGCAAGTAGGGGAGTGGCTTTCAATGAGGGGTAGGGCCCAAAGTGGCTTGCCATGGTATCCCATTGAAAGTTGGTAACCAGGTGATAACCTAAAATGAATTAAGGGGAAAAGGGTAGATTCCACATTAAACAAGATAATTGGATTCTTCGCCCATGCTTGTAGTGCTAGTTTAGACTAAGGATGGGATGATAACTCCTGGTTGGCAAAATCAACTTCCTTGTCCTCACAAAAGGAATGTTGGTTCTGCATGTGTCACCCTATGGGGCTGAAGTCTAGTGAGACACTGTTAGGGTAACCATTGATGGGAGCTAACATCTAGTGAGAGACTATTAGGGTAACCCATGTCAGGGCCATGTGATAACACTCTTCCCTACTGTAGCCTAGCATTCCCTAATTGTGTTCTCCCCATTCATTGTATGATTACCTCTCGAAGTGATGTTTGAGTTGCTTACGATGTTCATATTGACCTGTGTTGTATTGGAGTCATGTGTAGTCCCTACACCTATTAGCCTATTATCTTCTTGACTATTTGTTGTAGTGGGAACTTATTGTTATCTCCTAGCATGGGGGGTGGACCTTAGGGTTCCACATGGTCAGGTGGTTGTGCTTTTATCTCCATTGGTTTCCCTTGCTACTAGTTCATGTATGATAAGGATGTACCTCATGTAGCAGATTCCATATCTTGTACTAGCTTGAGGAGACAATTACTTATGTTTATGTTTAAGTCTTGTATATTAGTTGAATCGTGTATTGTAATCTTGATGTTTACATTCCAATGTAATCAGAAGCAGTGATAGTGTAAACAATGTAATGATGTACTCTTATGTAAAGGACTTTGTATATGCATCTGTAGTGTTGTATACATGATCTTGATGGTTACTTAATTGATTCTATAGTATGGAATGTAAGTGATTATTCATTTGATGCAATAGATTTAGAATGAATTATTATTGTTAGATAATTCATGATGTATGTTTAGTTCCTAATAATAGTTTTGTTAGTAATGTAGCTGTTGAACTCTAGAGGATAAAGATTAACATAAATGATATGAGTAGATATGATTTACGTTAGTTTGTTATCTCTTTCTTTTAAAAAAAATTGTCCTTTTCTATAGCATGGTTGTGTTGTCCTTTGGGGTTCCTTGGTAGGGTGTTTACACTTAGGATATTGGGTTTAGCATTTACAATATGGATTGAGGGTATATAAGGCATAGGGTGACTTGGGTTGAGAGTGTATGGTTTAGGTTTTAAGTATAGGGTTGAGGCACAATATTCAAGGTTTAGGATATAAGGGTGATGATCTAGACAATACCTAGTGCTGAGCCTATGGTATTGTAATGCAATAAAATAAACAAAGAAGAATTAAGTTTGTACAAATAGGCAAACTCACTTAGAGTTGTGATTTGCCTCCAAAAAACTAATTTTTATTCATTTCCATTTTAAATATATAATCTTACATATCCTATGAAGGGTCACATTACCCTTGGAATACAAAAAGAGCTACTGGAAGGTGAACTAATTACAAAAATTCAAAAAAACTTCAAAAATTAGGAAATTTTTATCTTCGCCTTGGCAGGGTCATAACTCCTAGCTATTTTGTTAGAATTTAAACTTTTTGGACTTGTTGGAAAGATAAACAAATTATCTAGTTTGAGTTACTTCGGACCTTGTCTATAACTACCATCCTAAGGAACCAATGAAAGTCTTGAGCCCTAATTCCGCTCTGAAGGCCTCCAAAAATGTAATTTACTAAGATGTAGAAAATACCAAAAAATTATATTTTTGATATTTTCCCAAAAATACCACTCAAATGACATTGGACTAGATCAATGCTTCCCCCTTGAGAGACAATAGGACCCATTGCATCTATAGTCAGCATCAACTAAGGAAACTACTTTTCAATTTGATCCTTGGTGAACCACTTGCCTTGACGAGGAAGTCTACCTACCTAAACCACATAGTAAAGGGGAATTTGTTGCCTCTTCAGTGTCTTTACTGTTAGTGTAGGTTTTTATTTCCTAGTTGGGTTATTTATTTTTCCCTATATTCCTAGGTTTTTTCTACACTTCTATTAATCTCACTTAGGTTAATAAAGCATGTCTTATTAGGTGAGTGGTTGCGAGGTGTCACCTTTCTACATGTGAGCATCCATTAGCTATCTTGGGAAGATAATTTGCTATCTTTAGTCTGATAGATGGTTGCTCCTCATTGGTCAGTGTTGCCACCTCCTCCCTCTTCCTAGTCTATATAAGCATGCTACCTAGCTTGTATTTGACATCTTTTGCTTTTGCATCCTCTTAATGCTATTTTGCTTCTAGCATCTGCATTAGTCTCTTGGAGACTAACTCTATGTTGCTATTTTTATTTCGTATCATTTGCATTCATAGTTTAGATATCTATTCTTTGCAATAGTTTTCTGGGTTAATAATCTTTTCAGATTCTAACATGGTATCAAAACTATTCTATGTGCAAGAGTAGATTTTTAGTTTCCATATTTGAGAGATTCGGGGTGGGGGGGGGTAATAAATCTTATTGCAGGTTTTTGAAAAACCTAGTATGCTTGTCTCTTGCATCTTCGGATGATCTTGAGAATCAGAAAAGTTTGACGGAAACTTTTTTTTATCTCTGGGGTTGTACATGTGTTTTATGAAATCTGGGTGATTGCAACATTTCTAGTTATACTGGCAGCATTTCCAACTGTACCAACGTGTCCACAAGCCTTGAGAAAGTCAGATTTGGCTTTCGTTTCACCGAAATCGGAGATCGTCATACACAGTTGTGGAACCAGGGTTTCGATCTCAAATCTAACAACTAGCTTGCATATTTGGTCTTTTGAATCAATATTGTAGGTTCCAGCATCTGATTCAACCTTTGCATGTCATTTTTTGTAGCTAAAGGCGTTCTGTTTACACTAGAGCAACATCGTCTGTGTATTTGCAAGAAAAACACCTTCTGGGTTCTGTTCGCAGCACAGAAAAACCATCTGGGTATCTTTCTATTTTTGCATATAGTCTGTATATTTTGCAGAAACATGCTCAGAAAGCTACAGCAAGACCCCTCTCTATTGGCAGCTGCAGTTTTGAAGATAGTTTTCGAATGCTCTGTTCTTTCTCATACGGACTCTTTTTCCCACGAATTTTTTTTTTATTTTGGCTATTTTTACGTGCTCTATGTACTAGTGCATTCATTTTTTGATTTTGATGCCAAGATTTTTCAGAAATTGCAGATTCTCAGTCATGACTTTGCACAGTTCTCATTTTGAGAACTTCAGAGGATCATAACTTTCACATACAACCTCGTATTAAGGTGATTCTTATTTTGAAAGTGCGTGATTTTTCAAGTAGATCGCAGTGGTGTTGTTTATTTCTCTGAGTATTGTGCCAAAATTGTATTTTTAACATATGCTCTTCATGAGGGTTTTATAATGCATTGAAATCAAGACCACTTAGTATTTCTTACTAGTGGCAATTGTAAATGCACTAATATAAAGTGCCAAATCATATTTTCTTGGGGGGGTTCTTTGATTGAGTGAAAAGAGGGGGGGGTTGTCTTGGTTGGGTTTTCTTCTTTTCAGCACTTCTTCTCTGCATTTCTTTATCATGGATTAAACAAATCTGCCCATCCTAACTCCATACAATTACTTTGAGTGGAAATCATGCATGACAAATCACTTAAGGAAAGCTGGATTAAATAGGATAAATATGGGACTTGAAACTGAACCTGCTAAAGATGAAGATAAGCCTAAGTGGTTTAACAAATGTGATAAGGCATATGGAACATTGTGTTTGTCTGTTTCTCCTAATTTGCTCTTTCACATTGAGTCTTTGAATACACCAAATGAAATCTGGACAAAGCTAGAAACACTATTTGGCACACAAGATTCAATGAGGGGTCATATGTTGGAAAATGAACTAATTAGTTTAAGTCTAGGCAATTTCAACACAATCCAGGATTTCTTCGCCAAATTGAAATCACTAAGGCTACAGTTAAAACAATGTGAAATTGAAAAGAAAGATGAACAACTGATTCTTAGTATTCTCTCTAAGCTAAGTTCAGAATATTCTATGTTTGTTTCTACTTTCTATGCTACTAAGGGTACAATTGGTACTCAATTCACCATGCCATCTTTAGATGATTTTGCTATCAATCTCACTCAGGAACAAGACAAGCTAATCCAGATGGGCACTCTTAAGTCCTCTAAGTCACATGCCTTGGCTGCCAACCAAGGCACAAAAGAACAGAAAGGACAAAGTAGTAAAAACAATAGTAAGGATAAGAAACAAAAGAATAGCAAGGAGAAGTGATGCAGAGGCATCCACACTATAACCTTCGCATATAGCATGGATGTCTGCAGCCCATCCTCATCATCATCATCATCTTCGCCATCATCATCATATTCCGCTTTACTCTGTCAGCATCATCATCATATTTCGGACGCTCGCAATTATCCTCATGCCGATTACTGTTCACCTCCTCCGCCAGTCGCCTATCATCATCATGATATTCAGCGGGCGCAAACATCCTCCGGTTGCACTGTTCATCGGGCTCCAAACACTATCGGCATCATCATGACCTTCAACACTCTCTTCGTCAGTAGGATATCAAATATCCGGTTGCTCCAAATATCCTGATGACGATCACCTTCAGCACCTTTCCTTCGATGCTCCGCTAGCCGACGATACAAGCAACAGCATCATGATCTGCTTTATCCGGTTCTCTCGAAACCTCCTGATGATGCTTATACAACCTTCTGCCGATACCTTAGCACTTAACGACGGCAGGATAAACTCACATAGGGGGATATCTCAATATCCTGATGACGATGATGTCATATCCTGATGACGATGACGTCACCCAATATCCTGATGACCTCTTCAACACTTAGCCAAAAAAAACGCACTTTCACTCCCGCATCTGTTAGCGATATGCGGATGATGGGCTCTCCCGATAGATGATCCTGATGCCGATACGCTCCTCCTCGGCTCCTCCAGATGATGATCACCCCAACGCACTTGCACTTCATGCAATCGACAACATCATGCTCTCCTCCACTTATCCGGATGACGATGTCCGAACTGACTGCAGGATATTCACCAAGATATCCTGATGGTGCCGTTTTGGCGAACTTCTTCACTTAGCGAAATTTCACTTTGCCGATCCTCCAGGGATGACCCGATCCACTCTCAGGGTGATCTTCCAACTCAATCAGCTCGACCTAGCACATGAGGATGCTAGGCTTCTCAACATCTGTCGACCGCGATCCTGCACACCTGCATGCAAACAAACAGAAAACACAAACTACCTCCTAACCTACTGTACATTACCATTCCACCGATCAGATGAGTCAACCGGTGGAATGGATCAGTGAATCCATGAAACCACCCAAACCAGCAAATCGATTTAACAATGGAATCCAACCAGAGCAAGAAAATAGGATCTCTTTATTGATTTCAAAAGGTGCAATACAATGATCAATCTCTCTCTCAGTCTCACTCTCTGCAACCTAGCTCGATCGATGATATCTGTCTGTCTATGTAATATCAACCGATCTCATGCTTAAATAGATTTGCCTACGAGTACTACTGACCCGACTCCAAGCGGCTGGGAACTCTCCAAGCGGCTGGGAGATCCAACCGAACATACATCATGACAGCTGTTATAACCAACTAACTAAAAATAGCAAAAGCCCGGTCAGCATGACCTTATTACATGCAATTGGTCTTAACAGACCTTCTTGGAATCATAAACAAGACCTATAACTACTAACTGCCTCATGAAGGCCAACTGTTAGGTAGGTGCCTCTGCACCATACTCCCCAAAAGAAAAGAACTCATGTCCCATGAGTTTAGTATGTGGAAGTCCTCCACCTCTACACTTTGCCTTGTCAATAGTCTGACCTGCTCCAGCTTTGTCTGCTGCTGTCTCTTGGCTTTTCCAAGACTTCTGAACTGTAACTTGCTTTCTGGCAAGTAAATCCTCATGCCTGTTGATGTAGGCCTTTTTCTCACATACCCTGTGTTTGCCAGGTTGTCTGACCAGAACCTCTGTCTGAACTACCTCTTGAACTGCTGAAATGTTCAACTCTATCTTTCTGTCAATCTTTATAGGACAAACAATAGTCCCAACTATGACAACATCCTTGTCATTCCTCTCAACTGATGGTTGGTTGCACCCCTGTTTCTGAACCTGCTGCTGACCTCTGTCAGTCACAACTGAAACGTTCTTCAGCTTGTTGTCTATAACAACTCCTTTCCCTGCAGTGTCCTGAACTGCCTTTATGCCTGCTCCTCTAGGCATCTGCACAAATTCCTTCTTTCCCATTAAAATGATTTGGGCTGCCTTCTGTACTGCAGCTTTTGCCTACAATGGCATCAACTTAATAGTCTTCCCATCCTTCTTGATGGTGTAGGTATTAGCATACCCATCATACAGCACTCTTCTGTCAAATTGCCATGGTCTACCCAACAGTAGGTGACAACATTCCATGGGCAAAATATCACACAAAATTCTATCCTGATATGTTCCAATCTGGAAATCCACATATGCCTGTTCAGAGACAAAAAGTGATTGACTATCACTCACCCAAGATGTCTTGTAAGGGTGTGGATGTGGAATCCTTTCCAAATGCAGTTTATCCACCATTTCCTGGGATACCAAGTTGTCTGTTGAACCAGTATCAATGACAACTTTACATACTTTACCTTTGCTCTTGCATGTGGTTTTGAAAAGAGCTCTTCTTTGCATCATATCCTTTGATGCCTACAAACTAGTTCTCCTTAACATCAATGATTCTCCACTCTCTGGATATCCATAATTCTCAGGACCTCTGTTGGAACTCTGTGCACTTTCTTCTACTTTCTCTTCTTATACCAATTGTACTCTCTTGTCACTAGTTCTATCATTTCTGGATGATGAACCTTTGTTTTCTGGACATTTGAAAGATGGATGACCAAACTCTCCACAGGTGTAACATTTCCCTGAAAATGTAGTAGAACCTCTACCACCTCCAAATCTTCCTCTATTACCTTTCCATCCACCTCTGAAATCAGACTGTCCCTGTCCTTTACCAGTGTCTTCTTGACCCTCATTTGTCTGCTTTTGGGCAGGGGCTGCTCCTCTTCCCCTATTGTTTCCTCTTCCTCTCATGGACTTATCATGTCCTCTATTCATCTTTTCTTCAATCCTGATTGCCATTTGGTAACAATCCTCCACATTCTTAGGGTTAGCTAACACTAACTCATCCTGTATGTTAAACCTCAAACCAGCCAAGTACCTAGCCACCTTTTCTACCTCATTCTCATGATGACCAGATCTCATACTTAACAGATAAAATTCCTCAGTATATGCTTTCACATCCCTGTCTTTCTGCTTTAAAAATTGCAGCTTTTTAAACATCTGGATTTCATAATCCCTTGGCAAGAATTTACCTTTGATCCTTGCTACCATCTTATCCCATGAAGTGATCTTAGACTTCCCTTGTTTCCTTCTCTCAGATTGTACATAATCCCACCATACCAAAGCATGACCTCCTAACTTGGTCTTTGCAATCTTTACCTTCTGATCTTTAGCAACATCTTCACATTCAAAGTGATTATCAAGTGCAGCAATCCAATCTAACAACTCATCTTCATTCAAGCTTCCAGTATACTTGGTAACATCAACCTTTACCTTAGGTTTTTCACTCTGCACTGCCATTAACAGTTTTGCCAATCTCTGGTCTTCAGCATCCAGATCTTCAGCTACCTCTTCATACTCTTCAATAGTATCTTCATCTTCTTCAGACTCACTGTCTTCCACTTCCCTCTTTTTGTTCTTTTCCAGGGCTGTCAGCCTGGCTTGAAGTGCTTCAGCAAGCTCCTTCATCTTCCTCATCTCTCTAGCATGTTTCTCCTTCATTTCCTGCAATTCCCTTGCAGTACCACTACCTTTAGGAGGCATTTTGTCAACCTCACAACACACAATTCAACTCTACCTCTGCCCTTTCGGTGACAGAATCAACACACAACAGCCCAGATGTTTTGCTGAGCTCTGATACCACTATGATGCAGAGGCATCCACACTATAACCTTCGCATATAGCATGGATGTCTGCAGCCCATCCTCATCATCATCATCATCTTCGCCATCATCATCATATTCCGCTTTACTCTGTCAGCATCATCATCATATTTCGGACGCTCGCAATTATCCTCCTACCGATTACTGTTCACCTCCTCCGCCAGTCGCTTATCATCATCATGATATTCAGCGGGCGCAAACATCCTCCGGTTGCACTGTTCATCAGGCTCCAAACACTATCGGCATCATCATGACCTTCAACACTCTCTTCGTCAGCAGGATATCAAATATCCAGTTGCTCCAAATATCCTGATGATGATCACCTTCAGCACCTTTCCTTCGATGCTCCACTAGCCGACGATACAAGCAACAGCATCATGATCTGCTTTATCCGGTTCTCTCGAAACCTCCTGATGATGCTTATACAACCTTCTGCCGATACCTTAGCACTTAACGACGGCAGGATAAACTCGCATAGGGGCATATCTCAATATCCTGATGACGATGACGTCATATCCTGATGACGATGACGTCACCCAATATCCTGATGACCTCTTCAACACTTAGCCAAAAAAAATGCACTTTCACTCCCGCATCTGTTAGCGATATGCGGATGATGGGCTCTCCCGATAGATGATCCTGATGCTGATACGCTCCTCCTCGGCTCCTCCAGATGATGATCACCCCGATGCACTTGCACTTCATGCAATCGACAACATCATGCTCTCCTCCACTTATCCGGATGACGATGTCCGAACTGACTGCAGGATATTCACCAAGATATCCTGATGATGCCGTTTTGGTGAACTTATTCACTTAGCGAAATTTCACTTCGCCGATCCTCCAGGGATGACCCGATCTACTCTCAGGGTGATCTTCCAACTCAATCAGCTCGACCTAGCACATGAGGATGCTAGGCTTCTCAACATCTGTCGACCGCGATCCTGCACACCTGCATGCAAACAAACAGAAAACACAAACTACCTCCTAACCTACTGTACATTACCATTCCACCGATCAGATGAGTCAACCGGTGGAATGGATCAGTGAATCCATGAAACCACCCAAACCAGCAAATCGATTTAACAATGGAATCCAACTAGAGCAAGAAAACATGATCTCTTTATTGATTTCAAAAGGTGCAATACAATGATCAATCTCTCTCTCAGTCTCACTCTCTGCAACCTAGCTCGATCGATGATATCTGTCTGTCTATGTAATATCAACCGATCTCATGCTTAAATAGATTTGCCTACGAGTACTACTGACCCGACTCCAAGCGGCTGGGAACTCTCCAAGTGGCTGGGAGATCCAACCGAACATACATCATGACAGCTGTTATAACCAACTAACTAAAAATAGCAAAAGCCCGGTCAGCATGATCTTATCATGATCAGCATGACCTTATTACATGCAATTGGTCTTAACAGACCTTCTTGGAATCATAAACAAGACCTATATCTACTAACTGCCTCATGAAGGCCAGCTATTAGGTAGGTGCCTCTGCACCAAGAAGAAGGATCAAATAACGGTTGCTTCAAAAGCAACTAATGAGACCTAATATTCCAAGGGTGACAAGCCTAAGAAAGAGAGGGTCCAATGTGCCTATTGTAAAAGACTCGGTCATGATGAACATAAATGTTTGAAGAAACAAATTGATCACTTGACACACATTCTTGAGAAGAATAATATCAGTGTTCCTGATTCTGTCAAACAGAGTTCTAATGAGGGGTCTAATAAGGCAAAAGAAAACAACAAGGGGAAAGGAAAGGGCAAGGCCCTTGTTGCAGTTGCTTCTTCACCATCCACTTGGGTTCTTGATTTGGGTGCTTCGCACCACATGGCTTCATTTAAGGAAGAACTTGCATCCTTGGAGCCGTGTACTATGCCTTTTATTTTGATGGGTGATAACACTCCTGTTGAGGTGTGTGGGAGAGGGTCTGTTGATGTGTGGGATGGCACATTCTATGATGTTCTTTGTGTGCCCTCATTATCAACTAATCTCCTATTGGTATACTAGATCACTCACACAGGTTCAGGCAAGTGGGTTGAGTTCACTCCTGATTTAATGGAGATTCGTGAGTTGCACAGTGGTTCTACAGTTGTAGTTGGGAGAGCAGATCATCAATCATGGCTCTATCTATTTTCTCACTTTGTTCCTGATCCTCCTTCGATGGTTTTGCTCACTCATTCTAATGATGTGAGTAGATTATGGCATGAGCGGTTTGGCCATCTTAACTTCCACTACTTCCAGCAGCTCAACCAGCAGAGCATGGTCACAGGGTTGCCTTCAGTTCAGTTTTCAGGTGGTGTTTGCCAAGGTTGTATTCATGGTAAGCATCCTAAGGAAAAGTTTGACAAAGGTAAGGCATGGAGAGCTTCACAGATACTGGAGTTAGTTCACAGTGATTTGGCTGGTCCATTTCAGCATCCTTCTTTCAGCAGGGCTAGATATGTCCTCACATTCATTGATGACTTTTCTTGAAATACTTGGGTGTACTTTCTCAAACAAAAGTCAGAGGTATTTGATCATTTTCAAGACTTCAAATCTTTTGTAGAGAAGCAATTTGGGAAAGATATCAAAGTTTTGCGCATTGACATTGGTGGTGAGTATGTCAACCATCAGTTTGAGAGGTTTTACACTTCAGAGGGCATTGATTTGCAACATTCAGTTCCATACAATCCTCAGCAGAACGGTGTTGTAGAATGGAAGAATAGGTCCTTGAAGGAAATGGTGAACTATATGATTCACTCTAGATCTCTTGCACCACAGTATTGGGCAGAGACCATTAACTGTGCTTGTTATATCCAGAACCGTGTTCCTTACCGAGCCTTGAAGGGAGTCACTCCTTTTGAATCTTGGAGCGGTCGGAAACCATCAGTTAAGCACTTTCAAGTTTTTGGTTCTCTTGCATGGGCCCACATTCCTGCAGAGAAACGTAAGGCCTTGGATCCACAGAGTAGACCTTGCATATTTGTAAGTTATCCTAATGGTGTGAAGGGTTACCGGTTGCTCCACCCTACTACACATGAGTTGTTCATTGAGAGGAGTCTTCAGTTTGAGGAGGGCTCTTCAAGCTTACTTCTATCACTTCTCCAACTCCTTCTACTTTGACATTGGAGTCACTTGGGATACATGACAGATCTTCTAATGAGTCAGATTCACCTGAGCAGTCTTCTACCTCCACTTCTGATGTAGAGAGTGATTCAGAGGACTCACCTCCTTCCTCTCCTAGTCATCATTCAAAGGTTGATGATTCTCCTCCAGATTCTCCATCTTCCAGTCCACTTTGGGCTAGACAGACCTTGCAGTCTATAGGTGATTGGGTTGGGGATCCATTAGACACCAGGCGAACTCATTCACAGTTCTAGGATGCTCCACATGTCTTCATTGCTACTGCCTCAGATCCACAGTCTTTTCATCAGGCTTTTGGTATTCCTAAGTGGGATACAACTATGTAGGAGGAGTATAGTTCCTTGATGAGGAACCACACTTGGGATCTTGTCCCTCTTCCTAAGGGAAGAAAACTTGTTCGATGTAAGTGGATCTATCAGACAAAATTCGTAGCAAATGGGTTGGTTGACAAGTATAAGGCTCGCTTGGTCGCCAAAGGATTCTCCCAGGTTCCTGGGATTGACTACTCTAATACTTTTGTGCCAGTTGCATGAATGAATTCCATCTGACTTATTCTTGCCATTGCTACGGCTAATCATTGGGAAGTACACCAGATGGATGTGAAGAGTGCTTTTCTTCACTGTGAGCTTCAGGAGGAGATATACATGGAGCAGCCACAAGGGTTCCTTCAGGATTCTTCACTTGTGTGCTGCCTTCAGAAGTCTCTCTATGGCCTCAAATAGGCTCCTTGGGCCTGGTATGCCAAGATGGACTCCTTCCTTCTCTTAGTTGGGTTCACTCGATGCCATTCTGATCCCAATGTCCACATTCTGTAGCAGGATGATTCATTCCTATTTTTGGTTATGTATGTTGATGATTTGTTGATCACAGGGAGTTCTTCATCCACCATTGGGGCTGTCAAAATTGCCCTTCATGACAGGTTTTTTATGACTGACTTGGGCTTGTTGCATTACTTTCTCAGGATTGAGATCTACCAATCTACTTTCGGGATCACCATCAACCAGTCCAAGTATGCTCTAGATTTGCTCTCAAGGTTTCATATGGCTGACTGTAAGCCTGCTCCGACTCCCTTTCTTTCAGGAGTCAAACTTGAGGCTCAGTGTTCTTCTCCACTTGTTGATGGCATTTTGTACTGACAGCTTGTTGGGAGTCTCATTTATCTGACTCATATGAGACCTGACATTTCATATGTTGTAGGCATGGTCTCTCAATTTATGCAGGAGCCTCATGAGCTGCACTGGAAAGCAGCCAAGCGGATCCTTCACTACATTCAGGGTTCTCATAGTTTTGGGATTCACTATGCAGTGGGTATTGAGCTTGACTTGGTGGGCTACACAGATTTAGATTGGGCGGGTGATTCTCAGGATCGCAAGTCTACTTCAGGTTACAGCTTCTCACTTGGTTTAGGTCCTATTTGTTGGTTGAGCAAGAAGCAATCTGCTATTGCTCTATCTTCTACTGAGGCCGAGTATCGGGGGGCTGTGAATGTTGCTACTGAGGCCATTTGGCTTTAGAATCTTCTCACTGAGTTTGGTATCTAGATCAAATGGCCAACAGTCATATTTTGTGACAACCAGAGTGCCATTCAGATCTCATGGAATCTAGTCCATCATCAGCGAACCAAACACATAGAGGTCCACATACACTACATTCGGGAGCTCATCCATGGCCACATCATCGACCTTCGCTACTGTCCGACATCTGAGCAGGTTGCTGATATCTTCACCAAACCCTTCACTGAGAGCAAGTTCCTTCATTTGCGAGCTTTGCTGGGGGTGCAGGATGCTTCATCTTCTAGGGGGGTTCTTCCTCTCACTCGGAGTCCTGACTCTCTCTACTTTGGGGGGGGTCTCTTCTCTATCTATTTTGGGGGGAATTTTATGTACATGGGTACCTCATCAGGCTTGATTTGCCGGGACCCATTTCTACATCCACCTAAGCTTCGCTTATGGGGGGTGTTAGTGTAGGTTTTTATTTCCTAGTTGGGTTATTTATTTTTCCCTATATTCCTAGGTTTTTTCTACACTTCTATTAATCTCACTTAGGTTAATAAAGCATGTCTTATTAGGTGAGTGGTTGCGAGGTGTCACCTTCCTACATGTGAGCATCCATTAGCTATCTTGGGAAGATACTTTGCTATCTTTAGTCCGATAGATGGTTACTCCTCATTGGTCGGTGTTGCCACCTCCTCCCTCTTCCTAGTCTATATAAGCATGCTACCTGGCTTGTATTTGACAACTTTTGCTTTTGCATCCTCTTAATGCTATTTTGCTTCTAGCATCTGCATTAGTCTCTTGGAGACTAACTCTGGGTTGCTATTTTGATTTCGTATCATTTGCATTCATAGTTTAGATATCTATTCTTTGCACTAGTTTTCTAGGTTAATAATCTTTTCAGATTCTAACATTTACCAAGACATCACTGATTTGATCAGTTGTGAGTGGAGTAGTGGTGTCTGGATTTAATTCTATGTTGTTGATATGTTCTACCACCTCTAAAGTATCCAATAATGGTGGAAAGTAGGGATGTAATAACTCAGCATTGAAAATAGGATGTAGTCCAAAAAAAGATAGCAAGTTAAGCTCAAAAGCATTCTCACCTATTTGTTGTGTGATGGTATATGGTCCATATCAAATGGGGCAAAATTTCTTGTATGCACCTTGAAGTCTCTCTTTTTTAAGGTGAAGCCATACCTTATCTCCAATGTTGAAATGATGAGGTATGTGATGTTGATCATGTTGCAAGTATGAGGTTAATCAGTGTTGTCATTGACGTCAACATACTCATATTGTGTTGACAAGAAGGATTGCATGAACTGTGAGCTGAGGATATTGAGAAAATTAGTCTCAAACAGGAACAGTGAAAAATAGTGATGAGATGAAGGCAAAAGTACTCAATACATTCATGATCAAAGGATGCGGATTAAAGGGTTTGTAGCTATGAGCCTTGAGATGATTTAGTTAAGTTTTCAGAGGTCCGCATGTAGATTCGAAGAAGTTGTGATTGATCAAGTAGAACTGGTTCTGGGAGGTGCTTCGGAGTGATAGAGTGCTACAAAGAGGTCTGGTAAGATCCGGAAGTGCATTATCCTATCTTGTGGATTGGATGGAGTGTTTGGGATATCCTTGTGATGTGTCATCTCAACGTGTTCATGATTTGGAGGTCCGGAAGCACATGTTTCAGTATGACAGTGGTGGTAGACTATGTTCTTGAAGTTCTAGATAAGGAAGAGAAGAGATTCTGGTGAGTAGAGGAAGTACGGATGTTCTTGGTCATTCAGGCTAGCTTGTGAAGGTTCTTGGATCATGTTGAGGTTGTGTTGTCAGTCTGCATTGGTGGTAGAGCCCAAAATTGAAGATATTCTTCCAGATGAAGTTCTTGTGCAAACTAGCCGACCGGATGAGTTGTTCATCTTACAAATGGTCTTGTGGTGGGTGACCGGATGTGTTATTCATCTTGCGAATGGTTTTATTGTTGAGTGCTAACTTAGATGCTTATTCCTAAGTCAATGTCTTGTATAAATGAAAGTTTGTGAATCCATTTTGAAATGTGTTGAGTAGCGGATGAGGGTGGTATAGCGAAAAGGTGAAAGACAGAGCAGGTGTATCTTGAGCTTAAATGGAACTGATCCAGACATAGTGAAGATGTCATTCTCTAGTTCAAGGTTGTGATACTTATGATCTTGTAGACAGTGTGTCTCTTTCGTAGGTAGTGTCCCTCTTTGTGAGCAGTGTGCTTGGGCAGTGAGCCTTGACTGACATGTGCCATTTGTTTTTCTTATTCTTCTAACAAAGAATAATCCTTGGGTTAATCACCTCATGATTTTTTCCTTAACCGGGTTTTCCACGTCAAAAATCTTGGTGTCTAATGTGTTGATGTTTATATGTTCCAGTGTTTATGCTTTCTACTTTCATGAATGGTTAATTGATATGCTGTTATCTAACAAAGAAGAATCGAGTGTTTAAGTAGAGGCAAGTTTTTGTACGACTGATTCACCCCCGCTCTGAGTTGTGAGCCCTAGATCTAACAATTGGTATCAAAGCCAAGTTCCTCTGAAAGGAGCTTAACCACTTGAGGAGATCCAGGATGTCGTCATATAAGAAGGATAGTCTGAAGTTTGATGGAACCAATTTCTCACTCTGGAAAGGTTGCATGAGATGTCATTTGGAGTGTATGGGAAAAGCATATATGTCCATGATCACAAAGGCTTATGTACCTCCACAAGGTGGTCCGACAACACTGAATGAAATCACAGATGTTGAAAATAATTTGTGGACCAAAGAAGCTCTTCTATGTGCATTGAATGATATAGATCTCTCAAATTTTATTGACCTAGCAACTGCATATGAAATCTAGACTAAACTGGAAATTCTATATGAAGGAGATGAGTTTGTCAAGAGTGCAAGGTTGCAAAGTCTAAAAGGGAAATTTGAAAGATTGAAGATGAGAGATGATGAAAATATCACTACCTTTATGCCAAGAGTGAATGAGCTGGTGTGTGGAATCAGGAATGCTGGTGGAGTTCTGGATGAAAATGAAATTGTTTGCAAAATTCTCAGATCCCTTCCTACTGCATACAAAATCAAGGTTGCTGTCATTGATGAATTCAGAGCCCATACAACTGTCACAAGAGAGCAATTGGATGGCAAATTGGCTACATTTGAAATGACTGAGTTTGGAGATGATCCCCCAAGACTAAATCTGCATTCAAAGCCAGTGCCTTTGTAAAAAGCAAACAAAGATTTCATCTGGGAGAGAACTCTTCAAGGAAGTTATCATGGTATGATCAAGCAAGGAATGATATGGAAGAGGAAGAAGTAGAAACAACTCAACTTGAAGCCGTCATTGCAAAGAGACTGCCAAGGGGATCCAGTAAGTATGAAGGAAAACTACCCTTTAAGTGCTTCAACTACAATAAGATTGGTCATTTTGCTTCAAGATGTCCAGAAAGATTTGCAAGGTCAAATGCTAACAGACAAAGGTTCCAAAAGAACTATTATTATGTTCATGAAGAAGATGATAATGAAGGAGTAACAGATGAATCAGAAATGAGAAGCAAATCTGGAAATGAATGGGTGTTTATTGCCATCAAGGAAGAAGATTTCATATCCTCTAAATCTATCAATCATAAGGTTGTGGAAAGAGCCCTGGCTGCCCAAATTGAAGAAAAGGATGACTGGGTTATTGACAGTGGATGTTCTCACCACATGACAGGTGACAAGAACAAGTTCTTAGATTTGAAAAGGTATGAAGGAGGAATGGTAAAGTTTGGTGCTAATTCTGCTGGTAGAATCAGAGGTAGGGGAACTATTTCTTTTGATGGAAAGAGCAAAACCGGTAATGTACTATATGTTGAAGGATTGAAGCACAATCTTCTTAGTGTTGGTTAGTTGGTGGATAAAGGCTATGATCTCTAGTTCAAGAATGGAAGATGCAGGATCTTTGAAAGCTCCAGAACTGAGATCGCATCTAGTACTCAAACAAAAGGTAATATCTTCCATCTAGTTGGTTCAAATAAAAATTATCTGTTTGTTCAAGTTGATCAGAGTTGGTTATGCCATAGAAGAATGTGTCATGTGAATTTTGATAACATCATCAAGATAAGCAATACTCAGGCTGTAAGACATCTTCCAAAATTGGTGAAACCTATAAATAGTTTGTGCAAAGAATGTCAGCTAGGTAAATAGTGCAGAGTCTCTTTCAAAAGCAAGGATCAGTCCTCTACCGAATTGTTGGAATTAGTTCATACTGATCTTTGTGGTCTGACAAGAATCAAGAGTATGCAAGGTGATAGATATTTCATGTTGCTAATTGATGACCATTCCTAAATGATGTGGGTTACCTTCCTAAAAGAGAAATTAGAAGCCCTTGAGAAGTTCAAAATCTTCAAGGCTATGGTAGAGAATCAAACTAGATTGAAATTGAAATGTTTAAGGTCTGATAGAGGTGGTGAATTCACATCCGGTGAATTCATAGACTTTTGTGAGAAGTGTGGCATAAGGAGACAGTTGTTTGCTCCTAGGACTCCACAATAGAATGGAGTAGTTGAGAGAAAGAACCGAACCATCCAGGAAGTAGCTAGGACAATGATGATGGAAGCAAATGTTCCTCAGATGTTTTGGAGAGAAGCTGTTAGCACTGCAGTCTACACCCTTAATTGAGTTCAAATTAGAAGCAATACCGGTAAGACTCCTTATGAACTTTGGTTTGGCATAACTCCCACTGTGAGATATTTCAGAGTATTTGGTAGCAAGTGTCACATCAAAAGAGATGAAGATTTAGGAAATTTTGACGCTAGAAGAGATGAAGGAATTTTCTTGGGTTACTCCACTCAAAGCAAAGCATACCAGTGTTACAATAAGAGATTGAGAAAGATGATAGAAAGTACAAATGTGAAGGTTGATGAAGGAGTTGAGAAGCCCTCAAGATTCTATGAATATGAAGAAGATGATCAGAATGATTCTCTGATGTAAGGAGCTCCATCCTCCTCTGAAATACAAATCCAGACTGATCTGGTAAATTAGGAAGAAGAGGTTTGTCTAAATGAGCCTAATCAAGAATTAGTAGTGCAAGAAACTCCCAAAGTTCCAAGGTATGTAACTCTAAATCATTCTGAAGATCAGATCATAAGTGACAAGAGTAAAGGGGTACAAACAAGGAGAAGAATTGCTCAAGACTCAAATGAATACTATCTAATTTCAAGGATTGAACCTAAGACAGTTAATGAAGCTTGCAATGATGAAAACTGGACCAAAGCAATGGAGGAAGAATTGATGCAAATTGAGAAAAATCATACTTGGGATCTTGTTCCTAGACCTAGAAACAAGAATGTGATTGGAACCAAATGGGTCTTCCAGAAGAAACTAAATGAAGTTGGTGAAGTAATCAGAAACAAAGCTAGATTGGTCTGTAAAGGCTACTCTCAAATAGAAGGAATTGATTTTGAAGAGACTTTTGCTCCGGTGGCAAGAATTGTAGTCAGATTATTTCTTGCATTTTCTACCTTCAAAGACTTCAAGGTATATCAGATGGATGTCAAGTCTGCCTTCCTAAATGGTGACTTGGAAGAAGAAGTGTACATTGAACAACCAGATGGATTTCAATTGTCTAATCATGATGATATGGTCTACAAGTTGAAGAAAGCACTATATGGTTTGAAGCAAGCCCCAAGAGCATGGTATGAAAGGTTGGATAAGCATCTTGTATGGATTAGCTTCAACAAAGGTACTGCTGATAGTAACCTATACTTGCAAATTGATAAGGAAAACATCTTGATTATTGAAATATTTGTTGATGATATCATCTTTGGAGGAAAGGACAGCATTGTTGATGATTGTTTTGATGCAATCATAACAATAAGTTAAAATTCACATATAATGAACTGAAACTATACTTGAAAGATAAGAAGGAATCATTTGAGATTCAACTAATCCCAAGTCTACAATGGTTCAGTTGGTCAAGTTCAGTTGGTCAATGTGAAGCTGTAATGTTCAAGGGGCCTTACGTAGTTTAGAGTTGTCTGGTGGTTTACTGGACTAAGATTATGCAAAAGATCATAGATATGTCAATACTTTTCATTTATTTGCATAAAAGTGTTACTGTGCTGCAAATTCAGATGGTTTTCTTGAATTATTGCAGCCTTCTCCTTTATATATTTATGAAAACTGTCTACTTTTAACTCTGTTATGCATGCTTCTTCAAATTTGAGACAACTTCCTTTAGATTTCTTCATTTTCAGCTAAATATTTCAGATGGGTTGGGAAAAGTTAGAAAGATCTAATCTACTCCTCATTTACTCTACCGAAGGATCTAATTGTTTCTGTTATGCACTATGTAAATACTACAGTAATTTGATCAAATCCACAGTAAAAACCTTAAATGCAAGTTCTGAGCATTTTCACAAACATACATTTAAAATTGCAAGCTCTCAAAGAAAATATTTCAAAACACAAAGAAGAGCGGGAGAACACTCAAAAGATAGATGCAGAACTCCAGATTCTATTGTATTAGAAACAAATAGTCATACATGATTTACAATGTAGGAATGATTCTTAGTTTCATTGATCATACTACAGAGAACTTACAAGCTTTACAGATACAGTAAGGCAGCCAGACATTCCACGCGCACCTTACTGCAGACAAACAGGCGACCTCCTTCTTCTACTTCTAATCTAAACTAAGCTAACCTGCTGTAGCCCCTGTTGTAAAGTATTTACAGTGTAGAGAGGCACAATATATAGACTTTCTAGTTGTCCTCACTACAGCAAAAAAACCTAACTACCTCTGGTTCAAACCCCTGGTTATAGCAATAAATACAGATGAACCAGTCCTCCAAAATATCTCTGAGCAGTGTCAAATCTGGGTGAAATATTGCCCCTTCTGAGAAGCTCCGGTAGCTCAGCAATAATTTCTGTTTATCTGCTGCAATAATGTTCTCATCTGTAACTTTGTCCTTCACTTGAATGGCCTTGACTTCCTCGCACTTCATCTTTATCTTCTTGCTCCTGAGATCAGAATTTCTTCCTCCATGATGTCACTGTGTTGAATTTCCAGCTGCTTCCTCAACTGCAAGCCTGCAAGACAAGACAAGCAATAAGTCTCAATTTATCAAATAAATAGCAGGAGATTAAAATAATGTTTAAATCCAGGTGAGTGTACAAAAAATATGGAAATCGGGTCTAAAAAACCTCCAAAACGCATTCAAAAATGCACACAGACTGCTCAAAACCATCGGGTCAACTATCGTTGACCAGGAAAATGCCACGGGTGCCAAATATATAGTTTAAAATTTCCATCGCTATGCATTTCCTACCCATCGGCGTGAGAATCGTCATCGGCGGGCCAAAAAACATATTGGCCGATATTCGCTGTTTGGCTGATGGCCCTTTTCTCTCTTTGTTTTTTCCTTTGTTTTCTCCTCTGTTGGCTTGTTTTTCCCCTTCATCGGCGAGAGTTTATACTATCGGCGAGCTCTATATTCTCTCCGCCGATGACCTTCGTTTCATCGATGTGCCTTCGTCGGCCTGACTCCTGCCGATGACCCCTTCTTCGTTGTTTGCCATCGGCAAGAGTTCACCCATCGGCGAACTCCAAACCTTTTGTGTCGATGACCATTGTTATGCCGATGTTCATTTCATCAGCCAGGGACTCGCTGATATCCTTTTCCTCCTTCGGCTAAGTCTTTTCCATTTAAAACCTATGTATATCACAAATATACATGCAATTAATCGGATTCCAATTGCCCTTGAGTTCCGCCCTTGTATATTTCCTAATGTATATTGTGCTTGTATATATAGCCTTGTATATCGCGATATACAAACGCGAATATACAAGGAATTTTCTCCATTTGATAATCTTTTCGGGTCGAGCATTGCATGTTTTCACCTGTATACTTCACACTCTGCATGTGAATAGTGCCATGTATGTTGAACAGTGCCCTGCATATTTTGCTTGCATATTCCGCTTGTATATGAAAATATACAAGCCCGAATATACAACGATTTTTGAGTTTTTGATAATAATTTCGGGTCCGACCATGTATATTTTGCATTGTATCTCCCAATATACAAGCCCGAATGTACATACAACCGGCCTTGTATATGAACCTGAAAGCAAAAGTGACCAAGTATAAAAAAATATGACTTTGTACATACAAAGGACTTTGCATATGCAAAGCGATAGACAAACCTGAATGTACATTTTACTAAAATGATCATAACTTGCAAAATATGGTGAATTTTAAGATGGTTCAAAAAGCAACCCTGGCTCATTTTTCACAAGGAATCCAACCATATCATGCAAGGGTACTGAAAATGTATTTTTCTATATTTTTAACAAGGTTTGCAAATTTGACTCTTTTTTCCCTTTACCACCAAGCAAAACAACACAAGCAAAAGCAAAAAGCAAAGCAACAGTAGGGGTCCCCATTTTGCTAAGGAGCATAATGGGGCGGGTTGTGAACATCACAACAACTAGCAACCAAAAGAAAACAATTAAATTCAAAGTTTTCAAGAAAACTAGATGAAATGAATCCATAACTTCCGACTATCTTTCCTGCAAACTACTATTCAGCTTGAGACTCAAAGTATTGAATAAAGATGCATGAATTTCCATTTTTAGTTTAGTTGTGTGCACGTGATTAATTATCCTCATCTTGAAGATCAGTTGAACAAACCAGTGACTGACATTATCCTACGTAGGTGAGGATATTCCCTCATAGCCGACCGGATAGAGCCTTGCTACCAGCGAGCGTCCATAGCCCCGGCAAGGTTATCGTTACAATTCTCCTAACTAGAGCCCCACTGCCAGTGAGCGTCCATAGCCCCGGTAGAGTTACTTAGATGGCTTAATCTGGATTTTTAGTATAATCCTCTTTATTTATTTATTTATATATTATTTTTTTTATTTTCACATTTTGAAAGACTTCATAAGATATAACAATTTGTAACTTCATGATGCAAGGAGTGGATACTTGCTGAAATTAAGCTGAGAATTGTAATGGTAGCAACGGTAACCTCTGATTTTTCACCTAATATCTACACTGGTGAGTTCAACAAACCCAAGGATTTTAGGTGTGTCATCATGAGAAACTTGCTTCGAATTCTCAATCACATTTATTGAATACAAAACTTCAGAAGATGAACAACTCTCTACATTCATGACAGTAACAAGTTATGTGTAAATTGTAAATGATTAACTTGAATACCCTAAATTTTATACTGTTTTGAATGGTTGCTAGTTTTGCTCCTTAATACTCTAAAGTAAAATAAAGATCCCTGCTGAAGAGACAACAAACAAACCAAACAAACAGGCTGTACAAGCAACACAACAAAAGAAAAACTATACAAACAGAAAGAAACAAAAAGTAGAAACAAACAGAAGACAAACTATACAAACAACCAACCCAAAAGAAAATAGCAAAAGAAGAACTGTACATTACTTACAGCACTTTACATTAAGAAAAAGGACTGCCCCTTTTTACCTCAAGCCTGGAAGTAGTGTTTCAAATGCTGGCCATTAACTGGTAATGGCACATCTTCTTCAGTCAAGGTCTTAAGTCTAAAGGTGTTATCTCCTATTATTTCTGAGACTTGCAATGGACCTAGCCATAATTTATCGAATTTTCCATGGCTTCCTTTCTTTTCATGTGCTTTGTCCCAGCACAACACTAAGTTTGATATCCTAAATGTTTTGACTCTTGCCCTTTTGTCAAACCACCTCTTAACAACCACTTGGTGTTTGGCAAACTTCTCGAGGGCTTGACCTCTTTTCTCCTCTAGTTGTAACATTTGCACTATTCTGGCTTCCCTATGGTTATCAAAGCCTAGATATTCATTGGCAAACTTCTAGGTTGGTATTCTCAGATTTACTGGAAGTATGGGATCAGTCCCATAAACTAAATGATAAGGTGTGCTACCTAAAGTTGTTTTAAACTTGGTCCTGTCTACCCATAATGCATATCTTAATAGGGTATTCCACTCTCTAGGACTTTTGGCAATTAACCTCTTGATTATGTCTAATAAAATTTTGTTTGTTGATTCAGCCAGTCCATTACCTTGAGGGTAATAATTCGAAGAAAACCTTAGAATAATCCCATATTCAAATGCCCATTTAGAAAACTTTAAAGAGGAGAAAGCAGGGCCATTATCACATACCAATGAATAGGGCATTCCAAACCTGGTGATAATGTTTTCTTCAAGGAACTTGATAACTACCTCAGTTGTGGAAAAATTGTAGCAGGTGGCCTCAGTCCACCTTGTACAATAGTCTGTTACCGTCAATATAAATTTGTGTCCTGCAGAAGATGGGGGATTGATGACTCCGATAAAATCCAAGCCCCACTGTGCAAACGGTCTGGATTCGATCACAGGTTGTAGTGGATTGACCGGATTTCTCCCTTTGTCTGCTGTAGTCTGACAGGTGTGGCAACTTCTGATGTGACTCTTAGTATCTTTGAACATAGTGGGCCAGTAATAGCCCGCCCTCAGTATCTTGTGTGTTGTAGCTAAATGGGAACCATGGCCGGTTCCGTACTTGTCATGTAGTTCTGTCAACACTCTATCAGCTTCAGTTCTATTTATGCATCTCAGATAAATTCCATCATGGTTCTTCCTGAATAAAAGACCTCCTTGCACCATATAATTTTGTGCCTTAATCTTCAAAGCTCTCTTCTGAGAAGCTTTTATCCTGCTTGGGTACTTTCCAGCTATCAGGAAGGTGCTTAAATCATCGTACCAGCCTGATGCGTCTTGGCAATTCAATACATATTGTTGTTTTATCAAATTTGGATCCATGTTTGCTATTGTCTGCACCAACGCCTGCCCTCTGACCAGCTTCATGGGAATGATTTCCATGTCAAATTCTTGTAGCGTGGTGATCCACTTAGCTCTTTTTTCTCCAGGCTCATTTTGCATCAGCAACATTTTTACTGCAGCATCTGGTACTATGGCTTTGATCTGGCTGCGCAGAATGTAGTGTCTAAATTTTTTCACAGCCTTTACTAATGCAAATACCTGTCTTTCGATATCTAGATATCTCAGCTGTGCATCCTTCAGAGGCGCACTCATAAATGCTATGGGCCTCTCTTCATTATTTTCACCTTTCTGTGTCAAGGCAGCCGCGACAGAATGAGAAGATGCAAAGGAGTAGATGTAAAACGGGCTTGTGTAGTCTGGACTTGCTAATATAGGGGCATCAGAAATTACCTCCTTGATATCTTCAAATGTGGCTCGGGCCACTGGCATCCATTCCATCTGTGCATCTTTCTTCAACATGGCATTTAACGGCTGCACGATCTCTGCAAAACCTGTTATAAACTTTCGAACAAAGTTAATTTTACCAAAAAATGATTTCAACTCTTTCCTACTGTTTGGTATTTGCAAATTTTTTATGGATTCTATTCTATCCGGATCAATTGAAATTCCATTTTCAGAAATGACATGGCCTAATAATTTACCTTCAGTTACGCCAAATATACATTTCTTAGGATTAAGGGAAATCCCATACCTTTCACATCGCTTGAGTACTTTTCTGAGGTCCTCAGCGTGGGTGGATGCATCCTTGGAATACATAGTTAAATCATCCATATACACAACAATGCACTTACCTGATAATCCGCGGAATGCAACATCCATGGCCCTCTGAAAAGTGGCACCTGCATTGATCAGACCAAAAGGCATTCTTCTATACGCATAATTTCCCCATTTGCAAGTGAAGGTGGTTTTTAGTCTATCTTCTCTATCAATTAAGACCTGGTTATAACCTGAAAAACCATCTAAAAAAGACATCATCTTTGCGCCATTTATTGCTTGCAGTACTTCGTCTATTGGGGGCAAAGGATAATTATCCTTTTCAGATGCCTTGTTTAAATTTCTAAAGTCTACGCACAACCTGATGTCTCCATTTTTCTTCCTCACTGGTACTAAGTTAGCTACCCAGACAGAATGTCTGACTGGGAAAATTATTCCAGCAGACAGTAATTTTATAACTTCCTAAAAGATTAAAGGCTCTAGAACGACATTTACAGGCCTCTATTTTTGCCTAAATGGTTTGACTTCTTTTCTTAAAGGTATTACGTGAGTTATGATGGACTCATCAAATGTTTTTAAGTCTTCATAAGTCCATGCTATGACATGTTTATATTCTTTCAGGATGTCCAAAACCTCTTTTCTAATTTTCTCATAGCAAGCTTTCCCAATTAGTACATTTTGTGGATTTAGCTCAGTCCCTAAGTTATGTAAATCACACCTATCCCCTTCTATTTTGGGCAAGTCCTTTTGTCTTATTACTCCATCGAAGTCAAAGATGTATTCTAATTCAATTACTCCCTTTGGTAAGAAGTTGCTCTTTAAGTTGATCATATCTTCTTCGTCCCATGTTACTTTAGGCCTTTCTTGTTCATCAATGATTTGGGCCTCAAATGCCTCATTACAAGTTAGAAAATCAATAATTTTCTGATCCCCTCCAAATACCTAAAAGTGTGTAACGTTGTCTGGTATACTGGGCACGTTAACTAGCTCAACAGCAAATCGTCTTAATCCTGACAGTGTCAATGGTTCTAATGTACTAGCAGCAACTGCTAACGCATCTGGCCTGTGGTTCAGCTCTCTAGGGATGTGCTCTATGTTAAAAGCACCAAACGAATCCATTAAACCCCATACTCTATGTCTGTAACTAATCATTTTCTTATAATTGCAGGCATATAGTTTCCTCACTTGTCTGACTACTAATTCAGAGTCTGAAAATACTCTGATGGTTTTTACCCTTTTCTTGATGGCCATGACAAGTCCTAAAATTAGGGCCTCATATTCAGCAATATTGTTAGTGCAGGAAAATTGTAATCTATATGCTGCCAAATGCAATTTACCTTGAGGATCTATGAGTTTAATACCCACACCTGCACCCTGTTTTGATTTGGACCCATCACATTTTAACATCCACATGCCATCTTTACTTTTCTGATCTTTTACCTCAGCATACTTCATCCTTTTTATTGCCTGTGGGGTGTTGTCTTGTTTATTCATGGGTTTTTCCGTTTGGTTAACTTGCATATGTGTGTTTTTAGTTTGCAACTCAGAAAGATAACTACCCTTGTCCTCTATTTCTTTTCCTAAATCTGGTATCAAGGCATCTATATTATCCTGAACATATCTCTGTGTTGGATCAGGATTCTCATTTTCCTCTTGTGACTTTACCCTCCCTATGCACTTTTTGTATTGATATTCAATGATGTCTTTGCATATTTCACAATTCTCCTCAGAATGTTGCCTATCATGGACTCTACACCTGTTTTTATATAACTTACATTGGACTGGGAGATTGTGTTTAACGCACTCTTCCACCTCTTGTCTAATGGCATGACCAAATTTGTCTATTGCATTATTTTCTTCATCTGAAGAATTTCCATCAGACTCAATGAATAGTGTTGTTCTATTGCTGACACACTTTTTTCTAATGTTTAACATCATAATCTCTTCAATCTGCACCCCATTATTGGTAATTCTATAGACACCCGGTTCAATAGCAGCATATAATATTTCATTAGTTTGATTATACTCTGTTATCATATGTTTCATTCTGGGCTCTGCCTCTATTCTAATCTGGTTTGGGATGCCTCTCCAAGGTAACCACTGTGTGAAAAGTCAGTAGCCATATATCCGTTTAATGTCTTGGACCAATCCCTACTTAGCAACATTCCATAATTTACGGGTATATCCACTACTTGAATGTCAATGATTTGGCTTACCCTAGGGTCTGAAGCTAATTGCATTTGAATGTTCATGAGTTCTCTTATCACGCTAACCTCAATCTTGTCTAATTGTGTGACAACCTTGGCAGATTTGGTGGGAGTCAGCCCGAGAGTTTTACATATTCCTAAGGGCATTACGTTGGCTGAAGCACTAGAATCTACCATGCAATTGTGTATATTCTTCCCACACAACCTAACAGTTAACAAGAAAGGGGGAGTATCCCTCTTATCCGCATGTATTACTACATTTGTATTGGAAGGCTGCTCAACTTTCTTACCTTTCTCTTTAGGTGGTGAATCACTATTAGGAACAGTTATATCAGCAGACACCTCGTTTGTTATGGATGTATCCAGGGATTTTATAAAAGCATTTCTGATCCCTGGGGTCTTCAATAATTCATTTAGAGGTATACTGACCTTAATTTTCTTTATTTCCTCTGACAAATAATTCATTAATCTTGTTATCTCTATTGCTTCTGTCTTACTTGTTTGATCCTTTTGTACTGTTGTTCCATTATTTGTGTGCTGACTAGCTTTAAGTATGGCAGGATTGTTGCTAGCATTCTGATCTGGGGGTGTATTGATGTTATTCGGAGGAGTGGAAGTGGTGAAAGGTCCTCCCGGCCTAGGGTTGTTCCTGAAATTGTAGGTGTGGCTTTTATTTGTCTATTGAAAGGCCTGCACCTCTTCTGTTTCATTTAATATCTCATTTTCAGATTCAAAAGGAAACTGAAAAGCATTTAACACAAAGGCTGATTCAGGATAAAGACTTTCACAATAGTATGGTTCATCCTCTAGCAATTCATCCTCTTTCTCTTCTGCAGTTGCAAAGGTAAACGTTTCTAAGACTAATGCTATGTCATATCCTGAGGGTACTACCTCATTACCCTTAGGAATGAGAAATTCAGAGGTAGGAGGTTGTATATCTATGTTGAAAATACTAGCTGCCAAGTGGAACTATGGACAGTCGTGCTCAGCATGGGCATTGGTATTGTGAAATCTACACCAATTTTTGGGTGTTGTACTGGCCATTTGTATGCTAGTCATTTGTTTTGCATCATGATTATCTGTATTCTCAAAAGGAGAAGCCAGAGTACCGTTGTTGGGCCCAGTGTTCCATGTCTTGGGTGGCCTAGGTTGATTCTGATTTCTGTTATTATTGCCCCAGGTCCTATTATCTATCACTGGCCCTCTATTTTGCATTGGTTGCCCCTGACTGGGGCCTTGATGCTGATTATAGTTTTGGTTCTGATTGTACTGCTGATTTTGATTGAGACTATAATTCTGATTTTGGCCTTGGTTGTGATTTTGATGTTGATTGTAGCTTTGGTTGCCTCTTCCATAGAGGTTCTCATTTCTTAGCTGTGTCACTTCAGTTGTTAACCTTTTCAAATGTGCAGCAATCTCTTTGATTTCTTCCCTATCCTCTTGTGCTTTTGCCATAGTTACATCCCTAGGAAGTTGGAAGAAAGGCTGACCATTATTTTGACTGTTATTGGAAGTACTAGCCGTGTAAGGAGTTATAGCTTGGATATGGGTAGGATTATACATAGGTGTGTAAGAAGGAATTGGATTTACTAGTGGAGCGTGCTGCACAGGGACTCCATTCCATGGTTGTGCCTGATTCTGCACCCCAGAATTTCCTCCATTGACAAATGGACTATAAGTTGTATGCCTCATCTCTTGGTTCACTGAGGCTGCCTCTTTATAGGCTTTGGATATTGAATCTATGTCAGGTTTTCTTTTGACAAACATAGTAGTTAAAGGATCCAAGGCAGCATAGTACATAGCCAACAAGGGAGCATCATCTATGGTATAAGGGGCTACCAGCCTAGAATAGGCCTTTTGAAATCTGTCATTGAAATTATCAATTAGCTCTCCCTCACCTCATTTTATAGCAGCCAATTTATGATACAAAGCGCAAGGGTCAATGGGTCCTCTAAATCTTGACAGAAATGCTTCTTCCATAAGTGCCCAAGAAGAAATGTAACCATTGGGTAAGTTTACATACCAGCTAGAGGCCTACTCATTAAAGGTGTAAGGAAACAATCTACACACAACATCCTCGTGCTCTAACATAGCCATAAAACATGCTTCCTTAAATATTCTAATATGATCTTCTGGGTCCTGATGCAACTGGTATTTAGGACATATCCTTTCTAGATTTTTGGGCATCTCATGATAATCATTGAAGAGTATGGGAGAATTGACATCGAAATAAGCCATTGCAGGTGTTTGAGCTTGACTTGAACTTGCAGGAATACCTAGATTGATTGGTGGATTAGGATTTACAGGAGGATTGAGACCTCCAGGAGTGCCTGAACCAAGATTTAAAGATCTGAATAGTGATCTGTCAGGACTCACAATACTACGGATGTTAAAAGGTGACCCAGGAGGTGTTCCAGATGAACTTCCTGCTTGCGATATTTTTGGATTCCAAATTAAAGGGTTTTTACTTCGCCTTGTATCAGGTAGTTGCACAAATATATCTCCTGAACTGGATCTAGACCTAGTCACTCTATTACTGTCATTAGCCAGTTTGAAATGAACCCTAACTCAGGAGGGCCCTCCTTCTAGAGCCAAAAAATTGTTGATGATTGTTTTGATGCAATCATAACAATAAGTTAAAATTCACATATAATGAACTGAAACTATACTTGAAAGATAAGAAGGAATCATTTGAGATTCAACTAATCCCAAGTCTACAATGGTTCGGTTGGTCAAGTTCAGTTGGTCAATGTGAAGCTGTAATGTTCAAGGGGCCTTACGTAGTTTAGAGTTGTCTGGTGGTTTACTGGACTAAGATTATGTAAAAGATCATAGATATGTCAATACTTTTCATTTATTTTCATAAAAGTGTTACTGTGCTGCAAATTCAGATGGTTTTCTTGAATTATTGCAGCCTTCTCCTTTATATATTTATGAAAACTGTCTACTTTTAACTCTGTTATGCATGCTTCTTCAAATTTGAGACAACTTCCTTTAGATTTCTTTGTTTTCAGCTAAATATTTCAGATGGGTTGGGAAAAGTTAGAAAGATCTAATCTACTCCTCATTTACTCTACCGAAGGATCTAATTGTTTCTGTTATGCACTATGTAAATACTACAGTAATTTGATCAAATCCACAGTAAAAACCTTAAATGCAAGTTCTGAGCATTTTCCCAAACATACATTTAAAATTGCAAGCTCTCAAAGAAAATATTTCAAAACACAAAGAAGAGCGGGAGAACACTCAGAAGATAGATGCAGAACTCCAGATTCTATTGTATTAGAAACAAATAATCATACATGATTTACAATGTAGGAATGACTCTTAGTTTCATTGATCATACTACAGAGAACTTACAAGCTTTACAGATACAGTAAGGCAGCCAGACATTCCATGCGCACCTTACTGCAGACAAACAGGCGACCTCCTTCTTCTACTTCTAATCTAAACTAAGCTAACCTGCTGTAGCCCCTGTTGTAAAGTATTTACAGTGTAGAGAGGCACAATATATAGACTTTCTGGTTGTCCTCACTACAGCAAAAAAACCTAACTACCTCTGGTTCAAACCCCTGGTTATAGCAATAAATACAGATGAACCAGTCCTCCAAAATATCTCTGAGCAGTGTCAAATCTGGGAGAAATATTGTCCCTTCTGAGAAGCTCCAGCAGCTCAGCAAAAATTTCTGTTTATCTACTGCAATAATGTTCTCAGCTATAACTTTGTCCTTCACTTGAATGGCCTTGACTTCCTCGCACTTCATCTTTATCTTCTTGCTCCTGAGATCAGATTTTCTTCCTCCATGATGTCACTGTGTTGAATTTCTAGCTGCTTCCTCAACTGCAAGCCTGCAAGACAAGACAAGCAATAAGTATCAATTTATCAAATAAATAGCAGGAGATTAAAAT
The DNA here is from genome assembly GCA_027924645.1 of Cunninghamia lanceolata. Lineage (NCBI taxonomy): Eukaryota > Viridiplantae > Streptophyta > Pinopsida > Cupressales > Cupressaceae > Cunninghamia > Cunninghamia lanceolata. Next base: position 2,090,627 of record BSBN01001014.1, on the reverse strand, counting down.
AATGTTTAAATCTAGGTGATTGTACAAAAAATATGGAAATCGGATCTAAAAAACCTCCAAAATGCATTCAAAAACGCACACAGACTGCTCAAAACCATCGGGTCAACTATCGTTGACCAGGAAAATGCCACGGGCACCAAAAATATAGTTTAAAATTTCCATCACTATGCATTTCCTGCCCATCGGCGTGAGAATCGTCATCAGTGGGCCAAAAAACATATTGGCCGATATTCGCTGTTTGGCCGATGGCCCTTTTCTCTCTTTGTTTTTTCCTTTGTTTTCTCCTCTGTCGGCTTGTTTTTCCCCTTCATCGGCGAGAGTTTATACTATCGGCGAGCTCTATATTCTCTCCGCCGATGACCTTCGTTTCATCGATGTGCCTTCGTCAGCCTGACTCCTACTGATGACCCCTTCTTCGTTGTTTGCCATCGGCGAGAGTTCACCCATCGGTGAACTCCAAACCTTCTGTGTCGATGACCATTGTTATGCCGATGTTCATTTCATCGGTGAGGGACTCGCCGATATCCTTTTCCTCCTTCGGCTAAGTCTTTTCCATTTAAAACCTATGTATATCACAAATATACATGCAATTAATCGGATTCCAATTGCCCTTGAGTTCCGCCCTTGTATATTTCCTAATGTATATTGTGCTTGTATATATAGCCTTGTATATCGCAATATACAACGCGAATATACAAGGAATTTTCTCCATTTGATAATCTTTTCGGGTCCAGCATTGCATGTTTTCACCTGTATACTTCGCACTCTACATGTGAATAGTGCCATGTATGTTGAACAGTGCCCTGCATATTTTGCTTGCATATTCCGCTTGTATATGAAAATATACAAGCCCAAATATACAACGATTTTTAAGTTTTTGATAATAATTTCGGGTCCGACCATGTATATTTTGCATTGTATCTCCCAATATACAAGCCCGAATGTACATACAACTGGCCTTGTATATGAACCCGAAAGCAAAAGTGACCAAGTATAAAAAAATATGACTTTGTACATACAAAGGACTTTGTATATGCAAAGCGATAGACAAACCTGAATGTACATTTTACTAAAATGATCATAACTTGCAAAATATGGCGAATTTTAAGATGGTTCAAAAAGCAACCCTGGCTCATTTTTCACAAGGAATCCAACCATATCATGCAAGGGTACTGAAAATGTATTTTTCTATATTTTTAACAAGGTTTGCAAATTTGACTCTTTTTTCCCTTTACCACCAAGCAAAACAACACAAGTAGAAGCAAAAAGCAAAGCAACAGTAGGGGTCCCCATTTTGCTAAGGAGCATAATGGGGCGGGTTGTGAACATCACAACAAGCATGTGTAAAACTTTTGCAAATCAAATGAAAAGTGAGTTTGAAATGTCAATGCTTGGTGAAATGAATTTCTTCTTGGGTCTACAAATTACTCAGACAAAGAAAGCCATCTTTATCTGTCAAACCAAATATGCAAAAGAACTGTTGAGAAAATTCGGAATGGAAGATTGAAAGCCAATGAACACCCCTATGGAAACCAGATGTAAGTTGAGTAAAGATGATGACTCTCCTAAGATAGATCAGACCAAGTACAGATCAATGATTGGAGGACTATTGTATCTCATTCAGACTAGACCAGATATAATGCAGGCTATTGGTCTTGTGGCAAGATTTCAGGCTGATCCCAGAGAATCTCATGTCATGGCAATCAAAAGAATTTTTAGGTACTTGAAAGGAATAGTTGAGTATGGTCTATGGTATCCTAGAGATCATGATTTCTCTCTTCATGCATACACAGATGCAGATTGGGTAGGAGATGTGGATGACCGGAAGAGTACAAGTGGAGGAGCATTCTTTTTGGGAAAAAAGTTGGTTTCTTGGCTTAGCAAGAAACAAGAGCCAATATCCTTGTCTACAACTGAAGTAGAATACATTACAGCAGCAAGTAGTTGCACTTAGATCTTATGGATGAAGTAAATGTTAAAAGACATTAAAGTAGAATATAAGAAGCCTATCACAATTTTTTGTGATAATTCATGTGCAATAAATATCTCTAAGAATCTGGTGTTGCATTCTAAGACCAAACACATATCCATCAAGTTTCACTTTCTGAGAGAGCAAGTGAACAAGGGAGAAGTCAGATTGGAGTATGTACCCTCCAAGGATCAGATTGCAGATATTTTCACTAAACCTCTTCCCAAGGACTCTTTTGAGTATCTCCAGGAGAAGTTAGGAGTCATGGCCCCTCCGGTGATGAACTAGGATGCACTGATGTGCATTAGTCCGGTGGATATCACAGTCATATCTTGTGATCCGGATTGATGACAGGAAGCTGCTACTAAGGGGGAGTAGCTGGTATGATTCTAATGTGTTGGAATTGCAAGTATGAGCCCTTTGCCATTGATGTCAATGGGGGAGAGAAGACATGTGAAAAACAAGTAGTTGATGATCAAAGGGGGAGTAGTAAAGGAAGAAAAGACATATGAAGAGTTGTTATTGATAGGGGGAGCTATGACAAAAAGGAGAAGATCTTGTCTTGATGGTTTTTCACATCATATGTTGCCATCAATGACAAAGGGGGAGATTGTTGCAAGTATGAGGTTAATAAGTGTTGTCATTGATGTCAATGCACTCATATTGCATTGACAAGAAGGATTGGATGAACTATGAGCTGAGGATATTGAGAAAATTAATCTCAAACAAGAATAGTGAAAAATAGTGATGAGATGAAGGCAAGAGTACTCAATACGTTGATGATCAAAGGATGTGGATTAAAGCATTTGTAGCTATGAGCCTTGAGATGATTTAGTTAAGTTTTTAGAGGTCCGCATGCAGATTCAAAGAAGTTGTGATTGATCAAGTAGAAATGGTTCCAGGAGGTGCTCCGGAGTGACAGATTGCTACAAAGAGGCCCGGTAAGATCTGGAAGTACATTATCCTATCTTGCGGATTGGATGGAGTGTTTGGGATATCCTTGTGATGTGTCATCTCAATGTGTACATGATTCGGAGGTCCAGAAGCACATGTTTCAGTATGACAGTGGGAGTAGACTATGTTCTTGAAGTTCTAGATAAGGAAGAGAAGAGATTTCTATGAGCAGAGGAAGTACGGATGTTCCTAGTTGTTTAGGCTAGCTTGTGAAGGTTCTTGGATCATGTTGAGGTTGTGTTGTCAGTCTGCATTGGTGGTAGAGCCCATAATTGAAGATATTCTTCTAGATGAAGTTCTTGTTCAGACTAGCCGACCGGATGAGTTGTTCATCTTACAAATGGTCTTGTGGTGGGCGACCGGATGTGTTATTCATCTTGCAAATGTTTTTATGGTTGAGTTCCGACTTAGATGCTTATTCCTAAGATGATGCCTTGTATAAATGAAAGTTTGTGAATCCATTTTAAAATGTATTGAGTAGCGGATGAGGGTGGTATAGCGAAAAGGCAAAAGACAGAGCAGGTGTATCTTGAGCATAAATGGAACTGATCCAAACATAGTGAAGATGTCATTCTCTAGTTCAAGGTTGTGATACTAATGATCTTGTAGATAGTGTGTCTCTTTTGTAGGTAGTGTGCCTCTTTGTGAGCAGTGTGCTCAGGCAATGAGCCCTGACTAGCATGTGCCATTTGTTTTTCTTATTCTTCTAACAGATAATAATCCTTAGGTTAATCACCCCGTGGTTTTTCCCTTAACCGGGTTTTCCACGTCAACAATCTTGGTGTCTAATGTGTTGATGTTTATCTGCTCTAGTGTTTATGCTTTCTGCTTTCATGAATGGTTAATTGATATGCTGTTATCTAACAAAGAAGAATCAAGTGTTTAAGTAGAAGCAAGTTTTTGTACAACTAATTCACCCCCCCTCTCAGTTGTGAGCCCTAGATCTAACAGATCATGTCTATCCTTATATTTCTGGCTAGTATGTTGCAATATCTTCTGAACTTAGTGTTGGATATAGTGTATTTTCTCAACAATCTTGGTTGCCTTATCTACTTACTTCTTAGCATGTGGTGAAGAAGCATATGAAATGACTGGCATTGCTACATCAATAGGAGTCAATGGTTGATACCCAAGACACAGTACAAATGGACTATACCCTGTGGAACCATGCAAGGCATGATTGTAGCTATGTTGCACATATGGTAGACTCTCATCCCAAGTGCAAGGATGTTTTGAGTATATATCTGCAAAATATGAAGAATCATTTGGTTCACTACCTTAGTTTCCCATCCATCTATGGATGGAATGCAGTAGACTTGGTCAGTTTGGTATCCATTAGATCCCATAGTGCTATCAAAAATTTGTTGAGAAACCTACTGTCTCTATTAGAAATGATGCTCTATGGTAGGCCAAGATGAACCCAAGCATTTTTAAAGAAAAGCTTGGTAGTTTCTTGTGCAGATATCCCCTTCTTGCAAGGTACTAGGAGAGCCATCTTTGAAAATCAATCTACCACCACATACACACAATCATATCCACATTTTGTGGATGGTGGGCTAGACATGAAATCCATTGAAACATATTGCCAAGGTTTGGTAGGGATAGGAAGAGGTGTGTATAGTCCTTTCTTACGATTAGCAGGATTTACAATGGTGCAAGCTGTGCAAGATCAAATGTATAAAATGACATCATGTCATAGTTTGGGCCAATAGAAATACCTTTGAAGTACAACAATAGTGTTCTCCTTTCCAAAGTATCCTACAACATGGTTGTAGTGTGCCTTCCATATCATCTTTTATTGCTCCTTAGTTGGAACACAGATGTGTCCCATATGATAGAGAATACCAACCTACAAATAAAAGTTAGGAACTGGTTTACCTTCTACTAGCCTATTGTAAATATCATCAAAATCATCACTTGGAGCATATAGATGAGACCATTTTGTCATTTTGGTGGCCATAAGCATCTAGTACTATTATTAAATCTTTGATTATGGGTCTGCTCAAGTAGTCTACAACTTTATTACTACTTCCCTTCTTGCAACAAATATTGAGGTGGAACTATTGCAAGGAGGCAGCCCATCTTTGATGCCTATCATTTTGTAGCTTTCGTTGTGTCTGTAGGAATTGTAGAGGCTTGTGATCTATGTGGATTATAGTCTCCTTCCCCAAGATATAGTGTTTCTATTGCTTGCACGCTTGAACAATGGCATACAATTCCTTGTCATATGTAGGATACCTTCATATTGTATCAGAAAAGGTTGTACTATGGTAGGCAACTAGATGCCTATGTTGTATGAACACTGTAACATCAAAAAATGTCCCCTTGGGGGTTTTTCCCTCATAAGGTTTAGCTCCCGGGTCTTTAGCATGCATTTAGGACATCTTAGTTCATATTTTGGCATCCCAATGGTATGAGCCCTAGGTTTCATGGCAAATTGGACCTAGGTGGACCCCTTGAGCTATACCCTACCCAAAATTGGGGGGGATGAATTTGGCATCCATGCCCTAGTCCTACCCTATTTTGGGGCAACCCTAATTTCTAGGTGTCAGTTTGTGACCATTATTTGGTCCCTTTGCCAACACGGTAAGTTTGAATTATGAAAATCTTGACGGGAGTGCTTGTAGTTAAATATAAAAGCATGTTTAGGCATTCATTTGTAAACTAGATTTCAATGAGATGATGACTGGCAAGCTATTGTGCTCTCAAGGTGATTCAAGGCTTTCATTGTGTTGCAAGAGTAGACTTGTGTGTTTTGTGTGTTGATATTTCTAGATTTGAGCATAAATTTCCTCATGAAATGAAGAGCATCTTCCTCCAATGAGAGCTTCACTACAAGGTGACATAATATTTCGTTTGAATCATTGGTTCCTTTGGTTTTTGCCTTTGCCTTAGAAGGGCACACACTCAAGTTATCTGACAATGGTGTTCAGAGACTTAAGTGTCCTCTAGGGCTTGATTGAGGCAAGCCTCTAAACACCACAACCCCCAAACCAAGTCTTGTGATTGCAGGTTACAAGTGTCGCATTTGAGAAAAGTAAAGTTGTAAGAAGGATTAGTAGGCATCAAGGATTCAAGATCTAAAGAGAAGCAAGACACCAGAGCATTTCCAGGACTTGGGCACTCGCTCCAGTGTCCTCCGCAAATAAATTTTTGGAAATAGAAGTTACAGGGCTGATCTATGTCGGAAGGAGGTCTGGATCCCGCAAAGAAACTGGTACCTTGGACTAGGGTGCCCGCTCTAGTGTCCCTGACTATTCTGCTTCAGAGCCCCAAAAATAGTTACTCTTTGATTTGGTATTTTACTCATGTCTGCAAGAGTTTTTTCTGTTATTCATCAATTTGCTGACGTATTTGCATAATTAGGGTTTTAATGGTCATTTAAGCATAGGAGAGGGAAAATTGATAATTAAATTCCCAAATCCAAGTTTCCCTACATCTCACAATTGATCTAGGGTATGATAGTGCTCACCACTTGACCCTAGATCCTTGAATGTATAGTGGAGAGGAGGATTTAAACATCAAAACACTAAAACTTTTACAAATCTAATTTTCCCCTAAACATTTTGGTGAACTCATCTTTTTTGACTTCAATTACAACTATTTAAGTGTGTGTCTTCAAATTTGGATTTCATTCATTCATTCATATAGTCATTCATTTTGTTGCATTGAGAAAAATTCAAAAAAAATAAAATTTTTAGAAAATACAAAAAAACAATTGCAGTGTTTGGCTTACTAAATTGTATCAATCCTTTCTAAATTTTCCTAATTCATGATTTTTTCATCAGATCTGATATAAACTATAGAAAAATTCAAAAATTCAAAAATTTGCATAGCATTTTCATTTTTAATTTGCTAGGTTTTGTGGAAATTTTCACAATTTTGATATAACCTAATAATTCCAAAATCTAGGGTTAGTAGGCAAAATATTTTCTTAGATTTTTCTACTGATTTTAGAGGCTCGTTAAATTTTTCATTTGGCTGTAGTCTTGGATTTTAGTGTAAATTTGCATTTAGATTTAAAATATTTGCATTTTTGCATAGAAAATTTCAATAAAAACTAGCAATTTTGATGCATTTTCATTAAATTTGCATGGGTATTTTGCATGTTCAAGCTTGAAAATCATTTTCAGATCCAAGATTATTTAATTTATATTATAAATCAGACTTCAAAACATTCGCATAGTATTTTGTCCCAAGATCTCAAGCCTAGGGCTTCAAAAACAACGATTTTCACTAAATTTGGCCTTAATAACTCTATAAACTTGCAGCATAGACATGTTGTGAAGTATATTCTCACACTAATTTTTTGGTATTAGGGTAATAATTTTCTACCCCTCATAAAAAGCTTCACAAAACCCTTTTATCGGGCTCTTGTAGTGAAAATTTTGCAAAAAGTTACATATTTTGGTTATTTTTGCCCTAGGGTTTGATCTAGTTTGTACTCCAAGCATGTTGTGATCAATTTTATGGATTGAGGTGACTAATATTATTGATATTATTTTTTGCACCTCCTAATATTCATTGCAACACCTGTTTTGCGAGGTCTTGGAATTGAAACACTGTGAAAAATAGCATATTTTTTCCTATATTTGCACTAGGGTTTTACCTTAAGTGGCACTAAAAGCATGTTGTGTTGGGTATTTTTACATAAAGTGGCTCTTATTAATGATATTATTTTCTTTCTATCATCAGTTTCCTCACAACACCCTTTGTTATACCCTTTCGCATTCAATTTTGGTGAAAAAAGTGCCTATTTTGACATATTTTCACTATATTTTGACTTGGCATTATCTGGAAATTGTATCAAGTGTGTGTTGAGAAGGATACTTTTTCTATTTTGGATTGATATCAGACATATAAATTTCTTCCCTTTACTTAAATCTTTACAACTCCCTTTGGTTCATTCATTTACATTAAAAAAAGTACAAAATTCCAAGCATTTTTGGCCGTCAATCATATCCTTCTCCTAGGATTTTTTCTCTTAGTTTGTGTGTTGTGTGTTGCATGCTTTTATAAGATTTATGAAACACTGTCCTAAAAACAATATCTCTTTGAGAAGAAGTAAAAGATTATTAGGATCTAGTGCTCTTGAAGAAGTTGGTACTTTGGACACCTTCTTTACAAAGGGAGAAACTCAAATTGTGCAAGATATTATACATCCTCCAACCACAATGGAAGAACAAAATTTTCATGATGTTGATAATACTATTGAGACAACAAGATATGTATCTGTTGAGAAAATAGAAAAATTGGATAAAGAGCTAGCTAAATTTAAATCATTTATGGAAAATGAGAGAATAGCTAAGGAAGTTGTCCCTACAATTCATAATATAAGAGAATTGATAAAAGAGGGACAAGATGGTGTAAATGCAATTCGTGGTCTAGCACATATTGTACAAACCAACATTATGCCAATGACCAACTGTGCACAAGTGATAAATAACACTATATCACCATCTCATACTCAAGTTTCGGCACCTATACTGACTACGGGAATATCTACTTTTATGTCAACGATCTTAACAACTAATGCGAACACTTGTAGTAATTCTACCACTCGTATTGGAGTATCTAATGGCACTAATTACAAAGATGTGGGATTTTATTATCAAAATTTGGTTCCTAAAGGGACCTCCTCTATGCATAATTGTTCTCAACCACCTATCTATTCCACTCATTTCCAACCACCTATTACCTACTCACAACCATCTTCAACCTACCAATATGTCCAACAACTGTTGACCTTTTCTCAACCTCCACCTATTATATCTCAAGCTCATTCACCTCCTCACTTTGGTTCTAATTCCTCACAACAAGCCACATCTCCCAATGATGCCATCCTAAACTAACTTTTATAGGGCATGACTACTTTACAACAAAAGGTAACAAACTTGACAAATTCTTCGCAACCTAGTCTACCAACATATCACGCTCGTAATCCCCTTTCCTATGCAATCTTGAGAACTCGTATGCCTAAGAGGTTTGAGACACCCTGTTTTGAAAAATATGGTGGAAAAGGTGATCCTAATATTCATGTGGTAGCATTTACAGCTATGTCTAGTGATTTTTATTTTGAAGAGGATTTGTTAGAAAAACTTTTCCCGTGATCTCTCAAAGATACTGATTTAGAATGGTTCTGCTCATTGCCTCTAAATTCAATACACTCCTTTTCGCAGTTGATTGATCAATTTTTACAACATTTTCAAGCAAACATCAGACCCCAAGTCACACTTATTGACTTGGTTCAATGCAAACAAGGTCCCAAAGAAAAGTTGATTAAATTCAATAGTCAATATCAAGGACTTTATGCATAGATACAATATCAGATGAAAGATGAGGATGTTCAAAATATATTCATTACAAATTTATAACCTAATGTTTGTGATAAGATTCCCTTGATGAAACACAACTCCTTTCAATATTTGTGCACCGCTCTTCATGATTATCAACTTTCATCTAGTCAATATGAAAACCAAAACTCATCAGCTCAAGTTGGTCAATCCATGGGTCGATCATCGCAAAACAATTTTAAGAGAAACAATAATAGGATTTTCATCAAGATCAATGGAGCAAATACGAATGTTTTAGCTATATCAAATCTGAAGAAAGCATTATACCAACCAAAAAAGTTTACTCTGATATCTAAGTCTTATCATTCTATCATGAATCAAGCTATGAGTAATAACATTATGAAGCTTCCCCTGATCAAGCCTGTTGATCCTAATAAACAAGGACCTTACTTTGATGCTAATGCCTTTTTTCATTATCATCAGATGCAAGGACATGACACTGAATGATGTATGTGTCTTAAACATGAAATACAAGACCTTATCGATTCAAATGTCATCCAGGTATCAGGTGTGAAAGACAATGGAAATAAGTCGGTTGCTCTACCGAATCAAAACTTACAAATTTTCACTAATCCTTTCCCTAAACATATTGAAAATAATATGGTGGAATAGGGTTTAGTGGAAGCATATGAGGATGATTACTTGGACTATGATACTATTGTTGGAATGATTGAAGTAGATAAGAAATAAGTGGACAATTCACCTCATCCATGAAGAAATGAAATTTATGCCGAGGTTCCTCCTCCGCTATCCTTGTATGGATGGGGAGATAATAAAAATGCATCCAAAAAGCAAACACAACAACTGATACAAATGAGTAAGATGGTATAGGATGATTCCCATTACTGTTCTAGAAAGATTCAACAACAAAAACTCACTAAAAATTAGAAAAGAGCAAGACAACAATCAATAGTCAGAAATAATAGTGGTTCTCCCCCTCATAAGCACCAAAAAGCCTCATTTAAACAAGGATTTAAGGAACATGCATCATATGTTAACAAACAACACTTTCATAAGAACCACTCAAATTTTGCATTAAATATGATCGAATACCTCTCCAAGAGGTTTGCAAGTTCCAAGATCTAATATGAAGACCCTACAGGTAAGTATCTCTAACCCTTTATCTCTCTCATGATGTGCTTCCCCCGTGATATGTTATATGTTGTTTAGGCCTCTTGGGATGACATCAAATTCTCCCGTAAGGTCTGGGATACTAGGAGACTACCTCTATTGTGACCTTCTTCTATTTGTATCATCATTCTTCTAAATTGCCTCTCTCTAATTTCATTTTTGTGTGTTGTGTCTTATAGACATAGCATCATGGTTGGTGACCTTGGGGCACCCTCCTACGTGACTATCCCTACGACACTTGTTTCCCCTCTCTTATTTATTGTTTGCCTTCCTCTAGTGTTTCCATCTAGCAGGCGGATGATGACAAACATTTATACTGATGTGGACCTAGTGTCCCTTTCGAGAGAAATATAAAAATGGACTTAGTTCCTAATATGATGATGGGGTTGTATATCATATCTGACGCTTGGCTAGTGTAAGCACTCATACTTTTTACATAGTGAATTTGATCATGTTTCTATCGCATTTACAAACCTTAACAATACTGCTACTCCGTGCACCTTTGTTTGCCTTTGAATCTGGTCTTGGTGGTACTTGATTCAGAGAGCTTCATGATATAGCCCCATGGTTATCCTTGAACTTCAAATTCATTGTATAACCTTGGCTCTTTGTGTGGTTAATCATATGCATTGATGTTGTTGGTTATCATGATCTTGTAGACACTAACATGTTTCTTGCAGGGATATGTTTGTGGGAACATTTGGCGATTGTAAAGTACATGTCACCTCCAGGGAAAATGGGTTTTGTGAAAGTCAGTGCTCCCTTGTGTGTTTTATTCCTACCTTAATGTGCTTGATATCGAGAACTGATATCAACCACCTTAAGGTGGGGGCATATATAAGGTAAGTTGTCTATTATAGATCTTAGAAATGTGTTTGACCTGAGATGCAAAGACTTGCACCCTAGAGTAGTGCATCGTGCATCCTGAGTTTATTTGCAATCAATCATGTAAGCCCTCTTTAGAGGCGGGATATCACATATATCCTTTTTATCTTAAGCCCTCTGTGGAGGCAGGGATGGTGTATTTCTCAGAGCAGATTGCATCATCCTGTCGTTTTCAAAAGTCCTCTATAGAGGCGCGGAGCAGTTCCGTGACTAACTCAACTCTTAAGCGTGTTTTTGGTGATTGTTGTGGTGAACCACAATTGTTAGTGTGTGCCTATAATGTTCTTGAGATGGTGTTGGACCTAGAAATAGGTACACTGCATTGCTTGTCTACCATGTTTTCTCCATGTCTTCAAGTGTGTGTGTTTTGGCATGTTTGTTTTGTGTGGTGTGTTTGTTGCCCCATATGCAGAGACTAGCACCCTCAGGTAGTTCTTTCTGTATTTTGGGAGGTTTTGCATGTCTTGCATGTGTGTTGCCCCATATATATAGAGACATGCACCCTAAGGTAGTGCATCCTGTATTATGGGTGTTTTGTTTACTTTCTAGTACTTGCATTTTCATTTCATGTATATAAGAAAAAGAAAAGAAAAGATGTCATTTATGTCTTCCATGCATTAATGTGTCTTCTATGCATTAACTATATTCTTTGTGTTCTACATGACTATAACTATCTTCTCCATGTTTTTTGTGCCTATTATTATCTCCTATGTTATTGGCATGTATTCTTCGTTCTTGGTGTGTTTGATGTGTTTGTGACCTTACTTTAATGCATGTATTGGCCTCATGTTTATACATACATTAAAGTGGGCGCTAAATGTAATGTCAGGAAATATCCCCTTGGGGGATTTTCTATCATACGGTTTAGCTCCTGGGTCTTTAGCATGCATTTAGGACATCTTAGTTCATATTTTGGCATCCTGATGGAATGAGGCCTAGTTTTCATGGCAAATTGGACCTAGGTGGACCCCTTGAGTTGTATGTTACCCAAAATAGGGGGAGGAATTGCATTTTCATTTCATGTATATAAGAAAAAGAAAAGAAAAGATATCATTTCTATCTTCCATATATTAATGTGTCTTCTATGCATTAACTATATTCTCTATGTTCTGCATGACTGTAATTGTCTTCTCCATGTTTGAGGTGAATATTACTATCTCCTATGTGATTGGCGTGTCTTCTCCATGCTTGGTGTGATTGTTGTATTTGTGACCTTACTTTAATGCATGTATTGGCCTCATGTTTATACATACATTAAAGTGGGGGCTAAATGTAACATCGAGAAATGTCCCCTTGGGGGCTTTTCCCTCACAAGGTTTAGCTCCTGGGTCTTTAGCATGCATTTAGGACATCTTAGTTCATATTTTGGCATCCTGATGGAATGAGGCCTAGTTTTCATGGCAAATTAGACCTACGTGGACCCCTTGAGCTGTACCTTACCCAAAATAATGGGAGGACTTGGGTACCCACGCCCTAGTCCTACCCTATTTTGGGGCAGCCCTAATTTTTGGGTATTAGTTTGTTACTGTTATTTGGTCCCTTTACCAACACAGTAAGTTTGAATTATGAAAATCTTGGTGGGAGTGCTTGTAGTTGCATATAAAAGCATGTTTAGGCATTCATTTCTAAACTAGATTTCAATGAGATGTTGACTAGAAAGTTATTGTGTTCTTAAGGTGATTCAAGGTTTTCATTATGTTGCAAGGGTAGACTTGTGTGTTTTGTGTGTTGATATTTGCATATTTGAGCATCAATTTCCTCAAGGAATGTAGAGCATCTTCCTCCCATGAGGGCTTCACTACAAGGTGACATAATATTGTTTTCATCATTGATTCCTTTGGTTTTTGCCTTTGCCTCACAAGGGCATGCACTCTTTATCTAAAAATGGTGTTCAGAGAATTAAGTGTCCTCCAGGGCTTGATTGAGGCAAGCCTTTAAACACCATAAGCCCCAAACAAAGTCTTGTGATTGCAGGTTATAGGTGTCACATTTAGGAAAAGTGAAGTTGCAGGAAGGATTGGCAAGCATCAAGGATTTGAGATCTGATGAGAAGTAGGACACTGGAGCATTTCCAAGACTTGGGCTCTTGCTCTAGTGTCCTCCACAAACAAATTTCTGGAAACAAAAGTTATAGGGCTGATTAGTGTCAGAAGGAAGTCTGGATCCCGCAAAGAAACTAGTACCTTGGGCTAGGGCACCCGCTCCAGTGTCCCCGACTATTCTTCTTTGGAGCCCAGAAAATAGGTACTCTATGATTTGGTATTTTACTTCTGCCTACAAGAACTTTTTCTATTATTCATCAATTTGTTGTCATATTTGCATAATTAGGGTTTTAATGGTCAATTGAGCATAGGAGATGGGAAATTGATAATTAAATTCCCTAATCCAAGTTTCCCTACATCTCACAAGCGATCTAGGGTATGATAGTGCTCGCCACTCGACTCTAGATCCTTGAATGTATAGTGGAGAGGAGGATTTAAACATCAAAACACTAAAACTTTTACAAATCCAATTTTCCCCTAAATGACCACTACCCCATGTGCGTAATTTGATGTATTTGTTTCAATTTCAAAAGATTGTGTCAAATCAGGAAGTATCAATACTGGTGCAGAACATAATCTCTTTTTTAATTCTATAAATGCTTTTTCTTGTGCTTCTATCCAATAGAACCTTGCTCTTTCTCCTCATCTAAGTGTTTGATTCATGGGCCATGCTAAATGTGAAAATCCAAGTACAAACTTGCCATAGAAGGTAGCTAATCCCAAAAAACTATGAACTTTTATGAGATTCTTGGGAGATGGCTAGTCTTTGATGACTTGTATCTTTTCAAGATCCACACAAATACCCTTGTTGTCCATAAGGTATCCCAAGTATTGAATACTTACCATTCCAAATGAATACTTATCTTTGTTGGTGTAGATCTTATGTTTTTGTAGGGTTGACAGTACTTGTTGAACATGCTTCAAATGCTCACCCATGTCTTGCTGAAAATGAGGATGTCATCCAAGTATACAACAACAAAAGAATTAGTGAATGGTCTCAAAACATAATTCATCATTCTCATGAAGGTAGTAGGGGTGTTAGTCAAGCCAAACAACATAACTAACCAATCAAACAAACCCTCCTTGGATTTGAAGGTAGTTTTCCATACAACTATTGGTTCAATTGGCACTTGGTGATATATAGATTCTAGGTCAATTTTGGTGAAAAACTTGGCCCCTCTATGTTGGTCCAGCAAGTCATCGATGTGAGGGAGTGGATATTGGTTCTTCATAGTGATCTTGTTAAGGACCTAATAATCAATGCAAAGCCACCATATTCCATATTTTTTCCTGGCAAGAACAATTGGGTTGCTACATGGTAAAGCACTTGGGTGAATATGTCCTTTTTGAATTAGCTCTTGGATCTACCATTTGATCTCATCATTCTCCAAAACTGATCACCTATATAGTCACCCATTTGGTAATGGTGTCCCTAGAATTAGATCAATTGAATGCTTGACTTGACAGTGGAGTGGTAACCCTATTGGTGAGGTAAAAATATTTCATACGATGACAATATTTTATCCATCTATTTTTGCTAAGTCAAAGTGGTGGCTATTTTGTCATGGGTATTGGCTACAACTGACCTCTTTCTCCCATTTCAAACCATTAAGAGAACAAATTTTCCAGTATGATAGATTAAATGCTCACATTTTTTTGTAGTAATCAAAGATGTTGGCTGTACAAGACTTGCCTCAGGTATTCGATACTTCTTTCTCCTAGTTTGATAGCGACACTACGAGTTCTAGATTCATATATACCATGACACTTGTACATATATGGGTGCCCTGAAAATATATCACACACATGTAATGGTGCTACATCACATATGACTTCATCTTTGAATGGTTTGATAGAATAAGGTAAGTGACATTACTTATTTACTTGAATATCTTTGCCTTGATTACTTACCCATCCCACATGATATGGCTATGGATGAGGTGTGGTCCACAAGTTCAGCCTTTTAATAGTCTCAGGAGAGATCAGACTCTTTTGACTTCCACTATCAACAATTAAATGGAGGCCCTTGCCATTTACCCACATTTGTAAGTGGAATAAACACTCCTCATCTTCATGAGGTAAAATCCTAGTAGTAGCAACTATGGCATAGGGGTCAGCTTCAATTACTTTGTCATCATCTCTTTGCTCAAAAGAGTCTATAGGCAAGGGTTCAGGTTCATGTTTAGCTTCTTTTTATTGTAACCCTATCATCAACATCTTGGTGGCTTGATAGTCCTTCGTGTTATGTCCTAGGCTTCTATGGAATTCACACATCTTCTTTCCACTCTTGTTTTCTATTGATGATGCTTGTGAAGAAAAATGCTTGGCTGGTTGTTTTCCCATGAATTTGCTGCCACCTTAATTCTTGGATTTATTATTTGAAAAATAATCTTTTTTCCCCATTTGTTTGAATTTTTCCTTGATCTTTATTGCATATTTGTAGGCAGTTTCCAAGGTCTCAATATTGAGAAAATCCATCTCTATTTGGATATAGTGATGAAGTTTGTTGCGGTACTTTAGAATTTGATGCTTTTATGTATCCATGATGCTAAGCTTTGCTGAAAGAGCATGGAATGCATTAGTCTAATCTTGAATAGATTGATCCTTCTTTTGATGAAGCGTCTACCACTCCATATACTTATCCTAATATGAATTTTCAAAATAATATTCTCCCTTGATATGTTCCACAAACTCTCCCAATGAGGGATCACCTTGAGTTGCTTCCTCAAATTCTATATCAGGGTTTTCTCTAAATGATAGTCTATTTTCCCATGATTGTTTTACATGATGCTTAGCTTTCAGGGGAGCTAATGCTATTTTTTGACCATTAGAAAATTGATTCACAGAAAAATATCTTTCTAATTTTGAGAGCCAATCATCAATAGCATTTGAATTTATTTTGCCTTCAAAATTTGGAATACCAAAATTTACCTACACTTTGAAAGGAATGTGACCACCAAATGGTACTCCACCCATGTTGGGTTATTGATTTCATTCAAGTAGATAAGAAAACTGATTCATCATCTCCTCATGTTGTTTTGCGAAAGCTCCTTCCACCATCACCTTAAAAGGGTTTGAATGTTCCCCTTGTTCTAACATTTTTGATTGAGTGTGCCTCAAAGGAATATAATCTGATGGGTCATGTGTCTCCAACACTAACTTATGATTACCTAACCATGTACGGTGTGACATACAAGAGTGAACCACTCTGATACGACTGATCTAGACAATACCTAGCACTGAGCCTATGGTATTGTAATGCAATAAAATAAACAAAGAAGAATTGAGTTTTTGCAAATAGGCAAACTTGATGAGAGTTGTGAATTGCCTCTAAAAAATTGATTTTTATTCATTTCCATTTGAAATATATAGGATTACATATGATATGAAGGGTACATTACCCTTGGAATACAAAAGGAGCTACTAGAAGGTGAAACTAATTACAAAAATTCAAACAACTTAAAAAATTAGGAAATTTTTTATCTTCCCCTTGGTAGGGTCATAACTCCTAGCTATTTTATTAGAATTTAAACTTTTTGGACTCGTTGGAAAGATAAACTAATTATCTATAAGTAGGAGGTATTTTTCGCAGCATGTCAAATTATGATATTTTATTTTAGGGTTTAACTGCATAGTTTTCGAGTCAAACACATGACCTAAATTTCATGAGTAGTGGTTCACATGAACCCATCTCTCATGTTAATGAATGGTACACTTAGCACTCATTGCATCAATCATTAACATGAGAGATGGGTTCATGTGAACCACTACTCATGAAATTTGGGTCATGTGTTTGACTTGAAAACTATGCAGTTAAACCCTAAAATAAAATATCATAACTAATTATCTAGTTTGAGTTACTTTAGACCTTGCCTATAGCTACCATCCTAAGTGGATGATGAAAGTCTTGGGCCCTAATTCTGTTTTGAAGGCCTCTAAAAATATAATTTACTAAGATGTAGAAAATACCAAAAAATTATATTTTTGATATTTTCCAAAAAATACCACTCAAATGACTTTGGACTAGATCAAGTAAGGTTATAGGTTATAGGGATGAGGGTTTGTGGGTGTAGGTTTTGGGTTTAAAGTATAGGGTTGAGGATTGAGGGATTAGGGCTTAAGTATATGGTTGAGGGTATAGGGTATAGGGTTGAGAGTTTTCAATTGAGGGATAATGTTCAAGGTTGAGTGTCTAAGATATAGGATTTAGGGTTTAAGGTTGAGGGTTTAGGGCTTAAGTATAGAGTTGAGGGTATAGGGTATAGGGTAGAGGTTTGAAGGTTGAGGGATAATGTTCAAGGTTGAGTGTCCAAGCCTAAGTGTATAGGGTATAGGGTTTAAGGGTTTAAGGTTTGAGAGAATAAGGGTTTAAGGGTTGAGGGTTTAAGGGTTAAGGGATTAGGTTTTATGGCATAGTATCAAGGGAAGAGGGATTAGGGATAGGGTTTAGGGTTGAGGGTTGAGGCTTTAGGGCTGAGGATTAACGGATTATGGTCTAATCTATAGTGTTAAGGGTAGAGGGTTTAAGGATAGGGTTTAGGGTTTAAGGCTTCAGGGTTGAGGGTTGAGGCTTTAGGGATAGGGTTTAGGGTTAAGGTTTAAGTGATTAGGGTTTAAGGTATAGTGTTGAGGGTTGAGGGTTTAGGGATAGGGTTTAGGGTTTAAGGTTTAAAGGCTGAGGGTTGAGGCTTTAGGGATAAGGTTTAGGGTTTAGGGTTAAGTGAGAGACATAGATGACTATGGATGGATGGAGAGGTAGACAAGGAATGACTGAGAGACGTAGAGAGGGGAGAGGTAAAGAGATGAGGGGGAGATAAATTTGAGAGATAAAGAGGTGAGGGGAGAGATAGAATAAAATGAGAGAGTGAAGTTGACAATTTGAGGGAAAGATGGGTAAGGAGGAGGGAGAGAGGTGGACAGGAAGGGAAATATCTAGAGATATTCAAGTGAGAGACCTACAACCTAGGGAGAGAGGGGTGAGAGAGATAGGGGAGAGATGGGAGTGAGACAGATAGGGGGGAGATGAGTGGATAAGGGTTGAGGAATTAAGGCTTTAGGGTTTAAGGTTCAAGGGTTTAGGGTTTAATGGTTGAGAGTTTAAGGGTTGAGGTATTAAGGGTTTATGGATTAGGGTTTAGGGTTGAGGGATTAGGGTTTAAGGTATAGTGTCAAGGGTTGAGGGTTTAGGACTTAAGGTTTAAGGGTTGATGATTGAGGCTTTAGGGATAGTGTTTAAGGTTTAGGGTTGAGGTATTAGGGTTTAAGTTATAGTGTTGAGGGTTGAAGGTTTAGGGACATGGTTTAGGATTTAAGGTTTAAGGTTTAACAGTTGATGGTTAGGGATAAGTGAGAGACCTAGATGGCAAAGGGTTGAGAGATAGGGGAGAGATGAGGGTGAGGCATATAGGGGACGAGAAGGGTGGATAAGGGTTGAGGGTTTAAGCCTTTAGGGTTGAGGGATTAGGGTTTAAGGTATTGTATCAAGGGTTGAGTGTTTAGGGATGGGGATTAGGATTTAAGGTTTAAGGGTTGAGGGTTGAGGCTTTAGAGATAGGGTTTAGGGTTTAGGTTTAAGTGAGAGACCTAGATTGGGTTGAGAGATAGGGTAGAGATGGGGTGAGGTAGATAGGGGAGGAGAGGGCTGGATAAGGGTTGAGGGTTTAAGGATTTAGGGTTGAGGGATTATGGTGTAAGGTATAGTGTCGAGGGTTGAGTGTTTAAGGATAAGGTTTAGGATTTAGGGTTTAAGGGTTTATGGTTAAGTGAGAGACCTAGATGGCTAAGGGTTGAGAGATAGGAGAGAGATAGGGGTGAGGGAGATAGGGGAGGAGAGGGGTGGATAAGGGTTGAGGGTTTAAGGCTTTAGGGTTGAGGGATTAGAGCTTATGGTTGATAGATTAAGGTTTAAGGTATAGTGTTGAGGGTTGAGTGTTTAGGATTTAAGGTTTAAGGGTTGAGGGTTGAGGCTTCAGGGATAGGGTTTAGGGTTTAGGGTTAAGTGAGAGACCTAGATGGCTAAGGGTTGAGAGAAAGGGGAGAGATGGTGGTGAGGCAGATAGGGGAGGAAAGTGGTGGTTAAGGGTTGAGGGTTTAAGGCTTTAGGGCTGACAGATTATGGTTTAAGTCATAGTGTCGAGGGTTGAGTGTTTATGGATAGGGTTTAGGGTTTAGGGAAATGGTTGAGGGTTTAAGTCTTTAGGGTTGAGGGATTAGAGCTTATGGTTGAGAGATTAGGGTTTAAGGTATAGTGTTGAGGGTTGAGTGTTTAGGGAAAGGTTTTAGGATTTAAGGTTTAAGTGTTGAGGGTTGAGGCTTTATGGATAAGGTTTAGGGTTTAGGGTTAAGTGAGAGAGCTTAATGGCTAAGGGTTGAGAGATAGAGGAGAGATGGGGGTGAGGTAGATAGGGGAGGAGAGGGGTAGATAAGGGTTGAGAGTTTAAGGATTTAGGGTTGAGGGATGAGGGTTTAGCATTGACAGATTAGGGTTTAAGGTACAGTGTCCAAGGTTGAGTGTTTATGGATAGGGTTTAGGATTTATGGTTTAAGGTATGAGGGTTGAGTGTTTAGGGATAGGATTTAGGGTTTAGGGTTAAGTGAGAGACCTAGATGGCTATGCGTTGAGAGATAGGGAGAGATGGGGGTGAGATAGATAGGGGAGGAGAGGGGTGGATAAGGGTTGAGGATTTAAGGCTTTAGGGATAAGGGATTAGCATTTAGAGTTGGGGGATTAGGGGTTAAGGAATAGTGTCGAGGGTTGAGTGTTTAGGGACAAGGTTAGGATTTAAGGTTTAAGGGTTGAGGGTTCAGGCTTTGGGGATAGGGTTTAGGGTTAAGTGAGAGACCTAGGTTGCAAAGGGTTGAGAGATAGGGGATAGATGAGGGTGAGGCAGATAGGGGAGGAGAGGGGTGGATAAGGGTTGAGGGTTTAGGGTTGAGGAATTAGAGTTTAAGGTATAGTGTCGAGGGTTGAGTATTTAGGGATAAGGTTTAGTAATTATGGTTTACGGGTTGAGGGCTGAGGGTTTAGGGATAGGGTTTAGGGTTTGTTGCAAGTATGAGGTGAACCAGTGTTGTCATTGATGTCAACATACTCATATTGCATTGACAAGAAGGATTCGATGAGCAGTGTGCTGAGGATATTGAGAAAATTAGCCTCAGTCAGGAACAGTGAAGAATAGTGATAAAAAGAAGGCAAATGTATTGTATAGGATGCGAACCGAAGGATGCGGATTAAAGGGTTTGTAGATATGAGTCTTGAGATGCTTCAGTTAAGATTTTAGAGGTCTGCATGAAGATCTGAAGGAGTTGTGGTTGTCGGTGTGGAACCGGTTCCGGTAAGTGTTCAGAGGTGACAGAGGATCACAAAAAGGTCTGGTGAGGTCCAGAATTGTATAATCCTAATCTGTGGATTGGAAGGAGTGTTTGGGATGTCCTTTTGATGTGTCATCTCAAGTTGTGTATCATTTTGATGTCTGAAAGTGCCTTCTGCATTGTGACAGTGGCGACAGACTGTGTTCTTGAAGTTCTAGATGAGGAAGAGAAGAGATTCCAGTAAGTAGAGAAAGTGCGGATGTACCTGGTCACTCAGGTAGGCTTGTGAATGTTCTTGGATCATGATGAGGTTTTTTTGTTTGTCCACATTGATGGTAGAGCCCAGAATTGAAGTTATTCTTCTAGATGAAGTTCTTGTTCTGACTAGCCGACTGGATGAGTTGTTCATCCTACGAATGTTCTTGTGATGGCTGACCGGATGTGTTATTCATCTTGCAGATATTCTTATGGTTGATTTCTGACTTAGATGATTGTTCCTAAGTTGATGTCTTGTATAAATAAAGGTTTGTGAGTTCATTTAGGAGCGTGGATTGTGTGGATGAGTATGGTGTAGCGAAGAGAAGTGCAAAAGGTAGAGCAGGGGTTTTTGGGCTTAAATGGAACTGATCCAGACATAGTAGAGATGTCATTCTCTAGTTCAAGATTGTGATTCTTATCACTTTGTAGACAGTGTGTCTCCTTGTAGGCAGTGGGCCTCTTTGTGAGCAGTGTGCTCAGGCAGTGAGCCCTAATTGGCAAGTGCCATTCTTTTTCTTATTCTTCTAACAGAGAATAATCCTTGGGTTAATCACCCCATGGTTTTTCCCTTAACCGGGTTTTCCACGTCAAAATCCTGGTGTTCAATGTGTTGATGTTTATCTGCTCTTATGTTTGTGCATTATGCTTTCATGGATGATTAATTGATATACTATTAACTAACAAGAAGAATCAAGTATTTAAAGTAGAGCAGGTTTTTATACAACTGATTCACCCCCCTCTCAGTTGTATGCCCTAGATCCAACAATTGGTATCAGAGCCAAGTTCCTCTAAAACGAGCTTAACCGCTTGAGGAGATCCAAGATGTCATCATACAAGAAGGACAGTCTGAAGTTTGACGGAACCAACTTCACCCTCTGGAAAGGTCGCATGAAATGTCACTTGGAATGTATGGGAAAAGCATACTTGGCCATGGTCTCAAAACCATATATACCTCCACAAGGTGGTCTGACAACTCTGAATGAAATCACAGATGCTGAAAACAATCTGCAAACCAAGGAAGCTCTGCTAAGTGCATTAAATGACTCAGATCTCTCAAATGTTATCGACCTATGAACTGCATATGAGATCCTGACTAAATTGGAACTTCTGTATGAAGGAGATGAGTTTGTCAAAAGTGCAAGGTTGCAAAGTCTGAAAGGGAAATTTGAAAGATTGAAGATGAGAGATGATGAAAACATCACTACCTTTATGCCAAGAGTGAATGAGCTGGTATGTGGAATTAGAAATGCTAGTGGAACTCTGGATGAAAATGAGATTGTTTGCAAAATCCTCAGATCCCTTCCTACTGCCTACAAAATCAAGGTTGCTATCATTGATGAATTCAGAGCCCACACAACTGTCACAAGAGAACAATTGGCTGGCAAACTAGCTGCATTTGAAATGACCGAGTTTGGAGATGATCCTCCTAAGACTGAATCTGCTTTCAAAGCCAGTGCCTATGTGAAAGGCAAACAGAGATTTGATCCGGGTGAAAACTCTTCAAGGAAGATGTCATGGTATGATCAAGCAAGAAGAGACATGGAAGAAGAAGAAGCAGAAACAGCTCAACTTGAAGCCCTCATTGCAAAGAGACTGCCAAGAGGATCCAGTAAGTATGAAGGAAAACTACCCTTTAAGGCTTCAACTGCAATAAGATTGGTCATTTTGCTTCAAGATGTCCAGAAAGATCTGCAAGGACTAATACTAACAGACAAAGGTTTCAAAAGAACTGCTATTATGTTCATGAAGAAGATGACAATGAAGGAGTAACAGATGATGAATCAGAACTAGGAAGCAAATCCAGAAATGAATGGGTGTTTATTGCCATCAAGGAAGAAGATTCAATACTCTCTGAATCTGTCAATCACAAGGTTGTGGAAAAAGCTTTGGCTGCTCAAGTGGAAGAAAAGGATGATTGGGTTATTGACAGTGGATGTTCTCACCATATGACTGGTGACAAGGATAAGTTCTTGGATTTGGAAAGGTATGAAGGAGGAATGGTATAATTTGGTGACAATTCTGCTGGCAGAATCAGAGGTAGGGGAACTATTTCCTTTGATGGAAAGAGCAAAACAGGTAATGTACTATATGTTGAAGGATTGAAGCACAATCTTCTCAATGTTGGTCAGTTAGTAGACAAAGGCTATGATCTCTGATTCAAGAATGGAAAATACAGAATCTTTACAAGTTCTGAAACTAAAATTACATCCAGTACTGAGACAAAAGGTAATATCTTTCATCTGGTTGGTTCAAATAAAAGTTGTTTATTTGTTCAAATTGATCAGAGTTGGTTGTGGCATAGAAGAATGTGTCATGTAAATTTTGATAACATCATCAAGATAAGCAATACTCAGGCTGTAAGAGATCTTCCAAAATTGATGAAACCTACAAATAGTTTGTGCAAAGAATGTCAGCTAGGTAAACAGAGCAGAGTCTCTTTCAAAAGTAAAGATCAGTCCTCTACTGGATTGTTGGAATTAGTACATACTGATCTCTGTGGTCCGACAAGAATCAAGAGTCTACAAGGTGATAGATACTTCATGTTGCTAATTGATGACCATTCCCAGATGATGTGGGTTACCTTCCTAAAGGAGAAATCAGAAGCCCTTGAGAAGTTCAAAATCTTCAAAGCTATGGTAGAGAATCAAACCGAATTAAAACTGAAGTGTCTAAGGTCTGATAGAGGTGGTGAATTTACATTTGGTGAGTTCATTGACTTTTGTGAGAAGCAGGGTATAAAAAGACAGTTGTCTGCTCCTAGGACTCCACAACAGAATGGAGTAGTTGAGAGAAAGAACCGGACCATCTAGGAGGCTGCCAAGATAATGATGTTGGAAGCAAATGTTCCTCAAATGTTTTGGAAAGAAGCTATCATCACTGCAGTCTACACTCTCAATCAAGTTCAAATTATAAACAACACCGGTAAGACCCCTTATGAACTCTGGTTTGGCATCACTCCTACTATGAAATATTTCAGAGTATTTGGTAGCAAGTGTTATATTAAAAGAGATGAAGATCTAGGAAAGTTTGATGCTAGAAGTGATGAGGGAATTTTCTTGGGTTACTCCACTCAAAGAAAAGCATACCGGTGTTACAATAAGAGATTGAGGAAGATGATAGAAAGCACTAATGTGAAAGTTGATGAAGGAATTGAGAAGCCCTCAAGGTTTTATGAGTTTGATGAGGATGACTAAGATGGTGTTCAAGTTCAAGGAGCTCAATCCTCTCCGGTAAGTCAGAATCAGCCTGATCCGGTAAATTAGGAAGAAGAGATAGGTCTGAATGAGCCTGATCAAGAAGCAGCAGTACAGAATGCTCCCAAAATTCCAAGGTATGTAATACAGAACCACTCTGAAGATCAGGTCATAGGTGACAGAAACAAAGGTGTGCAAACTAGAAGGAATGTTGCTCAAAATCAGGATGAATGTTGTCTGATTTCAAATATTGAACCCAAAACAAAAAATGAAGCTTGCAATGATGAAAACTGGACCAAAGCAATGGAAGATGAATTGATGCAAATTGAGAGAAATCATACTTGGGATCTTGTTCCCAGACCTAGAGATAGGAATGTGATTGGAACCAAATGGGTTTTCCAGAACAAACTGAATGAAGCTGGTGAAGTAATCAGAAACAAAGCTAGATTGGTCTGCAAAGGCTACTCTCAAATAGAAGGAATTGATTTTGAAGAAACCTTTGCTCCGGTGGCAAGAGTTGAAGCAGTCATATTACTCCTTGCATTTGCTGCCTTCAAAGACTTCAAGGTATATCAGATGGATGTCAAGTTTGCCTTCCTAAATGGTGATCTGGAAGAAGAAGTTTACATTGAACAACCGGATGGATTTCAGTTGTCTGATAATGATGATATGGTCTGCAAGTTGAAGAAAGCTTTGTATGGATTAAAGCAAGCCCCAAGAGCATGGTATGAAAGGTTGGATAAGCATCTTGTGCAGATTGGATTCAACAAAGGTACTGTTGACAGTAACTTATATTTCAAAATTGATCATGAAAATATTTTGATTGTTGAAGTGTTTGTGGATGATATCATTTTTGGAGGAAGAGATAGTATGTGCAAAACTTTTACAAATCAGATGAAAAGTGAGTTTGAAATGTCTATGCTTGGTGAAATGAATTTCTTCTTGGGTCTGCAAATTACTCAAACAAAGAAAGGGATCTTTATTTCTCAGACCAAATATGTGAAAGAATTGTTGAGGAAATTTGGTATGGAAGATTCAAAGCCAATGAACACTCCCATGGCAACCGGATGTAAGTTGAGAAAAGATGATGACTCCCGAAAGGTAGATCAGACAAAGTATAGATCAATGATTGGTGGATTGTTGTATCTCACTTAGACCAGACTAGATATAATGTAGGCTGTTGGTCTTATGGCAAGATTCCAGGCTGATCCTAGAGAATCTCATGTTATGGCAATCAAAAGAATTTTTAGGTACTTGAAAGGAACAATTGAGTATGGTCTATGGTACCCTAGAGATCCGGATTTCTCTCTTCATGCTTACATAGATGCAGATTGGGCAGGAGATGTGGATGACCGGAAGAGCACCAGTGGTGGAGCATTCTTTCTGGGGAAGAGATTGGTTTCTTGGCTAAGCAAGAAACAAGATGCAATATCTCTGTCCACAACTGAAGCAGAATACATTGCAGCAGCAGGTGGTTGCACTCAAATCTTATGGATGAAGCAGATGCTAAGAGACATTAAAGTTGAATACAAGGAGCCTATCACAATTTTCTATGATAATTCAAGTGCAATTAATATTTCTAAGAATCTGGTATTGCACTCTAAGACTAAGCACATATCTATCAAGTTTCACTTTTTGAGAGAACAAGTGAACAAGGAAGAAGTCAGGTTGGAGTATGTTCCTTCCAAGGATCAGATTGCAGATATCTTAACTAAACCTCTTCCCAAGGACTCTTTTGAATATCTTCAGGAGAAGTTAGGGGTCATGGCCCCTCCGGTAATGAACTAAGATGCACTGATGTGCATCAGTCCGGTGGATATCACAGTCATATCTTGTGATCCGGATTGATGATGGGGAGCTGCTACCAAGGGGGAGCAGCTGGTATGATTCTGATGTGTTAGAATTGCAAGTATGATCCCTTTGCCATTGATGTCAAAGGGGGAGAGAAGACATGTGAAAAACAAGTGGCTGATGATCAAAGGGGGAGCAGTAAATGAGGAGAAGACATGTTGTTGATAGGGCGAGTTGTGACAGAAAGGAGAAGTTCTTATCTTGATGGTTTTTCACATCATATGTTGCCATCAATGACAAAGGGGGAGATTGTTGCAAGGATGAGGTGAACTAGTGTTGTCATTGATGTCAACATACTCATATTGCATTGACAAGAAGGATTCGATGAGTAGTGTGCTGAGGATATTGAGAAAATTAGCCTCAGTCAGGAACAGTGAAGAACAATGATAAGAAGAAGGCAAATGTATTGTATAGGATGCGAACCGAAGGATGCAGATTAAAGGGTTTGTAGATATGAGTCTTGAGATGCTTCAGTTAAGATTTTAGAGGTCCGCATGAAGATCTAAAGGAGTTGTGGCTGTCGGTGTGGAACCAGTTCTGGAAAGTGTTCAGAAGTGACAGAGGATCTCAGAAAGGTCCGGTGAGGTCCAGAATTGTATAATCCTAATCTACGGATTGGAAGGGGTGTTTGGGATGTCCTTTAGATGTGTCATCTTGAGTTGTGTATCATTTTGAGGTCTGGAAGTGCCTTTTGCATTGTGACAGTGGCGACAGACTGTGTTCTTGAAGTTCCAGATGAGGAAGAGAAGAGATTCTAGTAAGTAGAGAAAGTGCGGATGTACCTGGTCATTCAGGTAGGCTTGTGAAGGTTCTTGGATCATGATGAGGTTGTGTTGTTGGTCTGCATTGATGGTAGAGCCCGGAATTGAAGTTATTCTTCCGGATGAAGTTCTTGTTCCGACTAGCCGACCGGATGAGTTGTTCATCCTGTGAATGTTCTTGTGATGGTCGACTGAATGTGTTATTCATCTTGCGGATATTCTTATGGTTGATTTCTGACTTAGATGATTGTTCCTAAGTCGATGTCTTGTATAAATAAAGGTTTGTGAGTTCATTTAGGAGCATGGATTGTGTGGATGAGTATGGTGTAGCGAAGAGAAGTGTGGAAGGCAGAGCAGGGGTTTTTGGGCTTAAATGGAACTGATCCGGACATAGTAGAGATGTCATTCTCTAGTTCAAGATTGTGATTCTTATCACTTTGTAGACAGTGTGTCTCCTTGTAGGCAGTGGGCCTCTTTGTGAGCAATGTGAACGAGTAGTGAGCCCCAATTGGGAAGTGCCATTCTTTTTCTTATTCTTCTAACAGAGAATAATCCTTGGGTTAATCACCCCATGGTTTTTCCCTTAACCAGGTTTTCAACGTCAAAATCCTGGTGTTCAATGTGTTGATGTTTATCTGCTCTTATGTTTGTGCATTATGCTTTCATGGATGATTAATTGATATACTGTTAACTAACAAGAAGAATCAAGTATTTAAAGTAGAGCAGGTTTTTATACAACTGATTCACCCCCCCTCTCAGTTGTATGCCCTAGATCCAATAGGGTTTAGGGTTAAGGGATTAGGGTTTAAGGTATAGTGTCGAGGGTTGAGGGTTTAGGGTTTAGGGTTAAGTGGGACACCTAGATAGCTAAGGGTTGAGAGATAGGGAGAGATGGGGGTGAAGTAGATAGAGGAGGAGAGGGGTGGATAAGGGTTGAGGATTTAAGGCTTTAGGGTTGAGAAATTAGTGTTTAGGGTTGAGGGATTAGTGTTTAAGGTATAGTGTCTAAAAGACGTATAGTGGGGAGAAGTAGAGAGATGAGGGGGAGACACAAGTGAGAGATACAGAGGTGAGAGATATAGAGGTGAGGGGAGAGATAAAAGAAAATGAGAGAGTAAAGTTGACAACTTAAGGGAAAGATGGGTAAGGAGGAGGTTGAGAAATTAATAATACAAAGTTTTGTATAGCAAGCTAAAATGTGCTCATGTTATAACATGAGTGTGTTTTGTCTTGCTATTCAAATGGTCAAAAGGCTAGGATACCCATGATCTAGGCCCACATACTATGTTTTCTTGTGGTTATGCACGTGTTTTGACAAGAAAAAAGCTTTTTCATGTTGTTGGGAAGTGCACATGTACATTTTTCACATTTTACCACCTTTGCATGAACATTCCACCACCTTTTCCTAGTTTTGCAAATTAAGGAGGAAATAATATAGCTTTCAAATTGAATTTGATATATATCAATTCAAGTTTCAATTTTTGTAGTGTTGCAATGTTAATTGCGATTGAATTGTAGGAATTCAACATTATACATTAGTTAATTGTATTGTTGTTAGTAATTCTATTTGAGTGTTATACAATTGAATGTTGAAAAGGAAGCAAGTGGTGAAAAACTCAAATTTTTGAGGAGTTTGATGCAAGAAGAAAAAATGACTACATAATTGGGTACTCTCTCCATTCGAATCTCCAGTTTTTAGGTGTGTCAAGTCTTTACACATGTTATTTACATTTTCCTTAATTCTATTATGTTTCTTTATCATACATGTTTACATCACTGGTATGGTTTATATATTTTGTGTTTATATCAGTTGTGTTTATATTTTTTTTATAGTTCATGTGCATGTTGTCTATAGTCCACATTTTACCTACATGTCTAATAGGGAATTTGCAAACCATATTTGTGCTGATAGGTAAATGTAATCGTCATCTATTGCTCTAAATTTGTTTCTAAATGGCTATAAATAAATAACACCCATCATGATCCATAGATCATAGTTCTTACTACCTAAAGAGCTTAGTCATCACACACAAATCTACCCATCAAGAAAACTATTATGTAGAGATCTAGCACTATGCTATGTCCTTATAATAGACTATGCTCAATTACTTCATGGTATGCATAATAAAAGATATCTCAAAGGTGAACATTAATTAAAGTAGACACAATCATGATATCATTGTTAAGTCCCTTCGCATAATGAACCTTATAATACAAACTCATTAATGTCTAGAATGGGATTCAACCTAAAGGACCTCATGTAAAATTCTATCATGTGTGTTTCCTTTAAACCTACATAGATAGCCTTAAGTTAAATCTCTAGATTTTATATATATATTTTCTATAGGAGTCAATAAAATCCTTGGCAACATAAACTTGTCATCTTACACTTGGGCTCTTTGATAATTATGTGCAATAATGAATAATACAGACCTTAACATACTATGATGTCAAATTATACAAGAATAATTACTTACAACATATAAATATACAATCCCTTAAGCATAATGAAATACTATTATCTTGTCATAACAAGTTACAGTAGGCATGAGCTTTCCATAGTTCATGGTAATTGTGAAGATTGCTTTTGGATTACACTATGTGTGTTTTTGATAGAGACAAATATTAGTTCCTAAGAAATCAATCCATACAAATATTGTTAAATGGGACTTGTTGCTTGAGGAACACCAATTTGGCATAGCTCAGATGAGTATTGGTTACAATAGACATGAGCCAAGGGCCATTTTGAGTATGGTTCCAAATTTTAGGTCTACTGCCCTCAACATTTCCAACACTTCCAACACTTTCCTTGTAGCCAAAGAAGTGTTTTCAATCACATGGTGGAGGATTTCTCATCCCATTACCAATGTTGAAGTGTTCTCAGCTAGTAGACGGTGGTTGCCACCTTTACTTTTTGAATCTAAATAAATGAACTTAGTTTTGCAGATAGGATACTATGTTGAGACAAAAACATACACAATGTAATCCAAAAGCAATCTTCACAATAATAAGTTACATTAAAAATGAATAGGTGCCTTGTATGTTTATGTCTTGTTATGAAAAGACAATAGTATTTCATTATGCTTAAGGGATTGTGTATTTATATGTTGAAATGGAAACATACAAGGCACCTATTCATTTGTAATGTAACTTGTTATTGTGAAGATTGCTTTTGGATTACATTGTGTATGTTTTTGTCTCAACATAGTATGCTAGCTACAAAATTGAGTTCCTTTATTTAAATTCAAAAAGTAAAAGGTGGCAACCACCCTCTACTAGCTAAGAACACTTCAACATTGGTAATGGGCTGAGAAATCCTCCACCATGTGATTGGAGACTCTTCTTTGACTACAAGGAAAGTGTTGAAAGTGCTGGAAATGCTGAGGGTAGTAGACCTAAAATTTGGAACCATACTCAAAATGGCCCTTGGCTCATGTCTATTGCAACCAATACTCATTTGAGCTATGCCAAATTGGTGTTCCTCAAGCAACAAGTCCCATTTAATAATATTTGTATGGATTCATTTCTTAGGAACTAATATTTGTCTCTTTAGCATGCTACAGATAATGATGTAGGAGTATCCAGTTGTGTAAGGGCAATCTTGGATCACCCAAAAGGATGATGTTTCAAAATCATTTATGGTGTATCCATTTCTTTTCAAAATTAGTATTTCTGGTTCGATAATCACTTGAATAATGATGTAGAACTTTCAATTTTTCCAAACTGCTAAAAATAGAAAACTACCATTTTACGGAAGTTTGCATTTGGACACGAATTGAAGCAAAAATTTACAAGAAGATTTGTAACTGAAAAATAAGACCTTTGGAAAAGGAATAACGCAAAGATAATTTGTGAACTGAAAGATATTAAAGTTTCAATTTCTCAGAAAAAGCCTAAAAATTATTCAAATTCAGGTTTGTAGCACTAAATAGTCTCGTACGAGCTTGAAAATGGGTAGAACTGGTAGAGCAAGTCTTTAGCACATAGAGAACTCCACGAGATTTCCAACACTTCAAACAATGCGTCAATCGGACCCCCAGATTAAAAGTTATGGCTCCCGGAAGTTGATCTATTTTGGAGGGAGATGTAAATTTCAAAATTTGGTTGGTGGCCACCAAAAGGGCTATTTATGATCATTTTTGGGAATCCTTTAGGGTAGTAGAGTTAACGGGGAAAGTTAGAGTCAAGAATAGGTCAGAAAATAGAAACCCTAGCTAATTTGGGGTTACAAAAGGTAGAATATTCTAGAGCCTGGTCATAGGTAGCTATAATGTGTTGCACCCTGTAGAGGATTCATCCTCTGGTTGTATTTGAGATTCTATAATGTAATGAGTTTCCCAAATCCATAAATAAACATTCTATTTTCTATATACAATTTCTATTGTTATGTGTTTTCTGATTTACGCCCTTCATCAAGTGGTATCAGAGCAAGGGTTCCGAAGTGTGTAGACAAATCACTGATCGTGACGTACTTTGCACCAACACTTGAGGTTGTGGGTTTGTTGCAGAGATCAAAATGCCTCTATGAAGAAATCATGTTGGAAGAAATGCTTTGATAGAAGAGATTTTTAGAGCTCTGCAAAGGCAGATAGATGCATTACAAGAGGAGTTACAAAGAGGTTTTGAGCTGAGAACAAGAGAGGAAAGTGAAGATGAAGTTGAAGAAGAGCTATCTGAGAAAGAACAAGATGTTGTGGGAGATCCTACAGAAGTTAGGTTGTTGAGGGCCATTTCAAAGATCAAAAAGAGGCCTAAGATTGAAGTTTCTACATATTCTAGAGATTTGAATCCAGAACACCTTATTG
This sequence comes from Cunninghamia lanceolata, assembly GCA_027924645.1. Classification (NCBI taxonomy): domain Eukaryota; kingdom Viridiplantae; phylum Streptophyta; class Pinopsida; order Cupressales; family Cupressaceae; genus Cunninghamia; species Cunninghamia lanceolata. The sequence goes on along the minus strand of BSBN01001014.1, from coordinate 2,059,113 downwards.
ATTGGATCAATGACATGGAGGAGCATTTCAAGTATGAAGATGTGGAGGACCTAGATCAAGTCAAGTTTACAAAAACAATGTTGAAGGGCCATCCCAGTATTTGGTGGAAGGTCTAGTTAAAGAGGAACAAAAGAGGAAAAGAAAAGATCACCAGATGGGATCGGATGGTGGAGAAACTAAAGAAGTAGTTCATTCATGTGGACTATGAGATGGAGCTGGCGAAGAAGCTGCAATGATTGAAGCAAGGTAACAAGTCTGTGAAGGAGTATATAGAAGAGTTTTATAAGATTACTATCACGACAGGCCAAGCAAAGGCCAAAAAGGAGAAGGTAGCTTGTTACTTTAATGGGTTAAGGCAAAGCATTCAAGAGGAGCTGAGCTTGGTTAGAATGACCACCATAGAAGATGCATACCAGTTTTCCCTAAAGGTGGAAGAGAAGTTGAATAAAATATTTGAAAGAAAGAAAAGGGGAAGAGGTCAAGGTGGAAGGACTGGTGGAAGATCCTATGGAGGCCATAATATAGATCAAAACAAAAGTGAAGAAGCTAGCACCAGTTGGAATCAAAGAGGAGATAATGCTTACCACCCTCGTGACCAGGACAATGGTGAGCAAAGAGGAAGAGGAAGAGGCAGAGGCAGACCTAGGAAAGGACCTAGAAGAGGAGGTTTTAGAGGAACCTATTTCTGATGTGGAGAAGAAGGGCATCGAGAATACGATTGTCTATGACATCAAGGAAGGATGAATAGAAGACCTAAAGGTAATGCATGAGTTGCACATGTAGATGAAGATGCACGGTTTGAGCATTCTAAACATGCTGAAAACTTGTTGAACGAGGAGAAAGAACCAAATAAGAGGAAAATTTTATTCTGCACAAGGTGCAAATCTGACGATAAGTGTTGTGATATTATTATTGATAGTGGAGGCACTAACAACCTTGTTTCAGAGGAGATGGTTGACAAGTTGAAGTTGACATAAAGAAAGCATCGACATCCATATCAAATTGCATGGTTACAGAAAGACCATAGATCTTTTCTCAATGAACAGTGTTTAGTGAAGTTCAAGATTGGGGAGCACCATGATGAGGTGATGTGTGATATGTTATATGTTGTTGGGGAGTCCATGACAGTATGATAGGTGCACTATCCATGATGGTCATACAAACACATATTCCCTAACAAAGGATGGAGTTCATCATAAGTTGAAGCCCTTGAAGGAGGTGGAAGAAAAGGTATGTAATACTACCAGAATTTTCTTGGTGGATGGTAGGAAATTTTTGGAGCGTATGAAGCATGCACAACATTGCATTGCATTGATTCCTAAGATTAGTCAAGAGAAATGTGAAGATGTCCCAGTAGAAGTCTCAGATTTGTTGGAAGAATTTAAGGATATTGTCTCTAATAATGTACCAGAACATTTACCACTGATGAGGAAGATAAGTCACCAAATGGATTTGATAGTAGGAGCTATTTTTCCATATAAGGTAGCCCTCAGAATGACTCTTGTAGAGAATGAAGAGCTAAACAAACAAGTTAACAAGTGTGAAGGGGAAAACGGATTAATCAATAAAGAATAATAAAACCCAATACATCTATGAAATGTGAAAGTAAAAGATATATTAAAGTAAAACAAAGAACAATACTTACAACCCTTTGCCTTTCTTCTTCCACAGTTTGCCTATCTCTCCTTGACCTTGATGATGATGAAGCCCTCAGAAGCGAATGCTCCCTTTCTTGTTGAAGGTGACAAGAATGGAATGGCTGAAATATTTTGCTTGATTGAAGATGAGCTTCAACACACTAACAATGGATGATATGAAATGCTTAAGAAAGTGGGGGTGCCAAAGGCATACCTGTGTTTCTGCAACATAAGTTTGCTCAAATGATTTATGATGAAATGATAGAAGAATAGAAGGATATTTATAGATATGCGTGGGAGAAAATCAATGGTTGAGAAGAAATGAGAAGATCAACGGAGGAGGATGGTTGAGGAACATGCAACCAATAGAAGAAGGACACATGTCATTCAAAAAGAAGTTTTGTTGAGTTAACTACTTTCTTGATGAGGATGAGCTTTATTTTTCTTTAAATTAGAATTTATTTTTCTAATTTAAGAGCAAGTTTGCTTTAAAGATGCTTTAACTCAGCTTTTGTGTTTGTATGACAAGATGAAAGTATTTTTAGAAGATAAGAATGATTTTTGAAGATAAGAAAGCATAATTAAATAAAAAGATTTTATTTAATTATTTTGTAGATAATTGAGAGAAATAAATAAAATATAGAAATATATTTTATTTTGTGGAGATTTTTGAAGAATAAAATAAAATATAAAAATATATTTTATTTAGTGGATATTTAAGATTTTATTTAAATAAAAATTGCATTTTATTTAAATTTGGAATAATAAAAGATTTTGATTAAATAATTAAAATTATTTAATTATTTAGAAGAATGAAGTTGATGTAGATAAATTTAATTAATTAAATAAAATGTAATTTATTTAATTAAATGAGAGGAAGTGAATCAAACAAATAAATAAATTTATTTATTTTTTGATAGAAGAATGTGAATGATGAAATAAATATTTAAAATATTTATTTAAGTAGAGTCATGCCATTTTTAGGTGTATACATTTTGTGCCTCTTTGATGCAATGTGTTTTATCATGTTGTTTCAAAGAATAAGAATTTTCGACGGTGATACATGCCCCAGTTTGCCCTTGGTACAAGTTTAACGACAAGATGCCCCCTCGGAAGATTGGACGGGAAGAAGGAAAAAGGCGTGAGACAGACAATCTCATGAAAAAGAAGGTGAAAATGGGATAGGATGGAGAAAAATAGGATATGGTTTAGAGAAACTGACATGGGAAGTAGCCGCAGTTGTCATACAGTCTGATATGGTTCTCTTGCTATATATAGGAGTTGGGTCCACAAGTTCTATTCATTTGAACACTTGTCCATAGTTGATTGGTCTCTTGAGAGCTTATGGGAGCATGGCAGCCAGACAGATGGATATTCCGCATGAGGAGCACTAGTTTGAGCGGATCCGATGGTTCGATCGGCCAGCAGAGGCAGGACCCCCGGTATGTATTTCGTCGAACCTTGCTAAAAGTTAATTTTTAGGCTCATTAATGGATAGGAAAAACAACTAGAACATATGCGCAGAATTGTCTTTCGATGCATATGACCTTTGAAATGGCGCATATGCTATGAGGCGGCGCATTTAAGCTATGAATTGGCACATTGGATAGTTTGGCACATTTAAGCGTTGAATAGGCGCATTTACCAGGAAATTACGCACGTGACATAAGAAGCGGCGCATGTGCCAAAACAATGCATACATGTCAAAGGGTGGTGCATTCACGGTGAAGTAGTGGATGTGATATGGATCAGTGCATTTGCCACCTAGATCAGCACATTTGCACTAGGAAGATCAGTTGATCTAATGAAATTAACCCAATTGGCATCTTGATCGATGCATCAATTAATTAGCGATCTCTGAGATTGCCAAGAATCTAGTCAAGAGATGATATGATGTTTTGATTAATTTAATATGTTAATTCAATGATAGGATAGTTTGAATGCTTTGAGTAGGTTTTTCTTGGATATGGATTTCATTGATGTTATGCTTTTCTTGGTTGTAGGAGGATATTCGAGATGTTCTTATGTCACGGGAGCAGTTCCCATTGTCATTGCTATAGCGGTATATGCTGACAAAGATAGATCGGGAGGCTCTAGGTGCTATGGGCCTGCATTACATTTTCTTTATACCTGAGGTTCGCACAAACTGGGCAATGTTGACTGTAGTGGTGGAGTGTTTCCATAGCAAGGATGGGACATTCCATCTTCCAATGGGAGAGATGGCAATCACTCTGGAAGACGTATATAGGATTTTGCACCTCCCTATTCAGGGAGAGTTGGTCGAGTATGAGTCACAGTGTGATGCTGGTTTGGATGAGTGCAGACGGGTATTCAATGACCCTGAGTTGGTGGAGCAGGTGATATCGTGGCAGGACATATATGACTGCTATGACTACTTCCCGAGCATACTGGCAGGACTGATCGATGATGTAGTATGCCCTGATAGGAGGTCACAAGGCTTCCTGATTGGTTGGGGACAGGTGTTAGAGAGTATGCTCACCGATGGAACTCGATATGCATGGAGTGTGTGCATGCTTCCATAGTTGTACAGAGACATGCACCAGGTGGTGTACCATAGAGGGGCTAGTTTATCTGTTGGCATTTTGCTTCTATAGTTTTGGTTGTGGGAGCACATTGCTATCACATGGCTAATATGTTTATTTCATAGGTAGAGGGGTGAGCCCTATAGTTATGGCTATGGAGGTGTGATTTCCTAGCATAGGCTGGGGAAACTGGAGTACTGGAGACATGCTTTTGATTACGTGGATGTAGTTGTCTGGTGCCCTTACATAGACTGTGAGGTGTGGGATGATGAGGCAGATGAGCTTCTGTATTGTTTCCAGACACGATGGCTCATTGGCAGGACTAGGTACATTCTAGAGAGGCAGATTGTTAGTAGAGTGTAGAGATAGTTTGGTCGAGTACAGGGCAAACCACAAGGAGAGGCACATTTTGCTAGGACTCATGCAGAGAGGTATAGGTGGGGTCCTATGGCATCATATGAGGAGGCCTTGACAGACTTTCGACAGATTCCTTATGCAGCCTGGCCCATGAGGAGGGATATAGTCGACATTGGCATGACGCCAGATTATGATGAGTGGTTCGCGGCACACCCATTCCTGAGATATTTAGGGCCAGGAGAATTAGCTCCTCATATAGATGAGGACGATTCAGATGATGAGGGTACAGCTGGCAAGAGGAGGGGAGGATGGAGGAGGAGGAGGAGGTGGGAGACCGAGATAGAGGTGGAGGTCTTGAGAGGGACTTGCAGGCTAGCAGGCAGTTGTGTAGCCTTAGGTTGCAGGACAGGTATAGGTCCATGTGCAAGTTTAGCCAGTGGCACCACAGAGATAGATGCTGTCACCACAGTAGGTGGCGCAACTGATATAGGGACAGGTGCCAGTACAGCAGGTGGCACTGAGATAGGTAGAACAGGCTGGACAACCTTATTTATAGTAGCAAGCTATGGTTGCACTACAGAGCTAGGTTAGACAGCTGAGGGCTCACTTAATAGTGATAGAGTCATGGAGAGAGGCGGTTGCAGCCCAGGTATCAAAGGTATCCAAAGAGAGGGATGTAGCCTTAGCTAGCATGCGAGCAATGTGGGAAGAGAGAGATGCAGCTGTGATGGCTATGGGTATAGATGGCACATCTAGCTTTCTGGTTTCATAGGTGTAGCAGGCACAGGCATAGGTGGCTCAGGTACAGAGTGAGCTTACTAGAGCTCAGGCATAGGCCCAGTATTATAGAGGGTTATACCATGGGGCGGTGGTAGTGGATTAGCATGCCCCTAGCTTCAAGAGCTAGTCAGAGGCATTCCAGAGGGTAGGTGGGTCTCAGTCTGTAGGCTTAGTGAGGGGCCCACAGCAGATAGGGGGAGATAAAGGAGAGGCCAGTGCAGGGAGAAGTGTTCCCCAATAGTAGGGTTAGGCAGACCTGGATAGTTGTACCATTTTTTATCAGATTTATACACATTTTTTATGGATGGCTGAGATAGCCGATATGTACTATTTTTTCTCTGAGACATGTATCACCATTTGTTATGTTTTGTATACACTTATGATATGACTCTGAGAGATTGGATAGAGATTTTGATATGTTGTACATTTGGACATGTTTTTGATGATCATATGATGATGCATCTATTTTATGGTTTATATGCACATGTTTTGATGTTTATATGCTATGGATGTAATCTATCTTATGATGTTTTGTATATGCGATGTATACTAGATGGATGTTAGAATGATTTGATTATGCAAATCTAAATGTGTATGGATATGATTATGCAGTTCTATATGCTTTTGTCTATGTTTTTGATTCTTTTGATATGATATATGGATGTAAATGTATGTGGATGACTTAATGCACTTGATTATGTATGCAAACGATTTAATCATGTGAATAACTATCTCATGTGGTATGGTATATGACCTATGCTAAGTTTTTGGTATCTCCAAATGTACTCAATCAACACAGAGATGATACAAATATGCAGAAGAAAAAGAGATGAAGAAATGAGGATTTCATTTGGTATACTGTAGGATTTCTTTATTACATGAATGATATGGATTTGCTAGATATGAGATGGATATGGATGTGGATTGTCATCTTTGAGATTTTGCAAGGTTTTTGCTTTCATCATTAGGCACTTTTTGGTATTTTTCACTTTTTGAAATGTTGTAAGAAAATGCAAGCATCTAGGTATAATTAGACCAAGATGACCTGAGTATTTCTTACATGGATTTTGATATAGCAAGTTGATACAAGCATCTAGTCAAACTTGAATCTAGATGACCTGAGTACTTTTTGCATTTCAACAGACAAGGATTGCCCCTTTTCATGTTTAGACCTTGAAGTCCTCGATGATCTTTTGCTGATCATGTCGTTAGACAAAAGTCGTCACATTACTAAAGTTTAATCCACAAGCAGCAGACAAAGAAAAAGATTATGCCCCCATCATAGCATCTCTATCTTTTGGCATCCTTGAGTAGCATAGGAAGACATAATGACAAAAATTCAAGACCTTGTAAGTTAACCTGTTGACAAAACTTCTTTGTATTAGATGTGTCTTTTGTCATAATTGATACAGAATCAGTTTTAGTGTTTTGATATGGTGCTCTACTTTGTTTAGGACAGGTTGATGTTTTTGCTTCAAGATTTTTGTTTAGAATCTCTACTTTGTTTCTCTTTCTTGTCTACTAAAAAGTATCACAATCCTTTATTAGCATCCTCTTAGAACAGTGGCATTCAAGAATCCAATTCTGTAACTAGGTCAAGGAGTTGCCCCCAGTTTAGACAAGGATCGACTTATTATGGATGAGACGACAACAGACCTGGAGAAACAGACCCTAAGGGACTGACCTAGTGCCTCGGGGGATCATTACTAAATGGACTTGCTTACGTGATGACGTAGAGGCAACGTAGTTTAGGGTAAACCCTGATGGATGTAAGACCTAGGCGATAGAAAGATGTAGAAATGGGATGGACTCAGATTGATAGAAGGACTAGACATGGGACAGATGGGAAAGTGGAGCCTCGGGGGTGCATTAAGAATGGCCTTGCCTATGTGATAACTCAGAGATGATGTAGTTTGACAACGATTCAAAGGACTGGTTCAAGGTGAACGACATGATGGACACAACAGATATGAAGTCAGACCAAATGGAGGAAGTGGTTTGTCGCAGATAGTGCCTGTTTACCAAGTTTTCACCACTTGCTTTTATTTGCATGGAAGCTAAAAGTACACATGATGCCTGTTTACCAGGGTTTCACCATGGTACATATCCTAGGCGCCTATTTGCCAAGTTTTCACCGTAGGACGATTTTTTGTTATTTTCTCATTTTTTTATTTTTTTGTTTTATTTTTTATCACTTTTTTTATTTGTTTTTTTCATTTTGGATTTTTTAGGACTCCCTTACATTGGGGTTTTTAGGTATAGAACTTGCGAAGATGCATGTTATTGATAGGATCATCAAATATCTCACCTTTAGATGTAGCCAATTGATATGCCCGTGATCCATAAGCTGTGATGATGACATAGGGACCCTGCCAATTAGGTTTAAATTTTCCTTTCTTTTCATGATCTTGCTGATTTCTGGGATTTTCTCTTAGTACTAGGTCAGCAACTTGGAAGACTAAGGGTTTGACCCTATGATTGTAACTTCTGGACATGCGCTGTTGATATGCTTTTAGGTGGTTAAAAGCCTGTTGCCTTCTTTCTTCGAGGAGCCCTAACTCTTGTAGTCTGGTTACTTTGTACTCTTCATCTGATATGAGGCCTTTGAGTGAAATGTACAAGGATGGAATCTTGACTTCAATCGGCAAGATAGATTCAGATCCATAGACTAGGGAGTATGGTGTTGCACCTGTGGGTGTGCGGATGCTTGTGCGGTAGGTCCATAGTGCAGGATTCAATTGGATATGACAATCACGGCTGGCATCATTAACAGTCTTCTTTAAGATTTTTAGAATGGTTTTATTTGATGCCTTAGCTTGGTCATTGCCTTGTGGGTAATAAGGGGTTGAAAAGTGGTGTTGTATATGGAATTTGTCGCATAGTTCCCTAACATCTTGGTTTTTGAAGGGTTGTCAATTATTCATGATGATGGATGAAGGGACACCATAATGACAATTGATATAGTTCAAGATAAAAGAGGCAATCTGCTTGCCTGTAATTTTGGCTAAGGGCATAGCTTCAATCCACTTCGTGAAGTACTCTATGGTAGTGATTATGAATTTATGGCCACTGGATGAGGGAGGGTGAATCTTGCCCACTAAGTCGAGTCCCCACTGACAAAAAGGCCAAGGAGTTGTTAATGGATATAGTTCCTATGCTGGTTCATGTATCAGGTACCCATGGATTTGGCACTTCTTGCACTTCTTTACAAAATGATAGGAATCTTGTTCCATAGTTGGCTAGTAGTATCCCATGCGTATGAGTTTCTTGCCTAGGGTAGGGCCACTAGATTGGGTCCCGCATATACTGTTGTGTATTTCGTTCAGGGCGGTTTGATATTCCTCACTATCGAGACACCTAAGGAGAGTACCATCGAGACCTCTGCAATATAGGGTATTGGCGACAATGGCATACCGAGATGCCTAACAGATAAAGGTTCTCATTTGGTTACTTGAGAGATTGGGTGGGAGGGTATTCTCTTTAAGGTAGGCAAATATTTTCCCATAGAGGGGGGAATTGGCTCCAACAATGTGGCAGATGATATCGGACTCAGGGGTGTCATATGCAGGATAGGAGACCGGCTCTACCAAGAACTCGTATCATGATTGGTTATCTAGAATGTCAAGGAGAGATGTGATCATTGCCATTGCATCTACAGCTTTGTTCTCAATCCTTGGTATCTGCTCAAAAGAGATCTTGACGAAATATTCTTTGAAGTCATCTACCATTCGTTTGTAAGGTATTAATTTCTCATCTTTCATTTGGTAGTCATCATTCACTTGATTTATGAGCAGCTATGAATCATCATATACTTGAAGCTCTTTGATATTCCATTCCACTGCTAGCTTGATATCAATGACTAGGGCTTCGTACTCTGCCACATTGTTAGTGCAGGGAAAGAGTAGTCTGTATGATTTGGGGATAGTGTCGCCACTAGGTGTGATCAACAAGATACCTACCCCTGATCCATGTTGAGTGTATGAGCCATCAAAGTACATTTTCCAGGTTGCTGTATTTATGTGGAAGATAGATTCATCTGGAAATTCAAAGCTTAGAGGGTTGTCATCCGTTAAAGGTTCTTCTACCAATTGATCTGCTAGCACTTGGCCCTTTATTGCTTTCCTCTCTACATATTCAATATCAGACTCGCTGAGAAGCATGACCCATTTAGACAATCTACCTTTTAGGGCTGCCTTGTTGAGCAAGTATTTGAGTGGATCGATCTTTGCTATCAGTTTGATAGAGTGTAACAACATGTAATTTCTCCATTTATGTGAAGCGAAGACAACAAATAGACATGCTCTTTCAATTGGCGTGTATTGTAGTTCATACCCAACAAGTGTTCGACTGATATAGTAAATTGCCTGTTCTTTCCCATCATAGTTTTGATCTGCAAGGAGAGCTCCTAGAGCTATTGGTGTAGCTGAGATATACAATAGTAGAGGCTTTCCCTGAATTGGTGGCATCAATACCGGTGGTTTCATGAGATATTCCTTTAATTGCTGAAATGACTATTCACATGACTCGTTCCATTTGAAAGGGACATTCTTGTGTAGAAGGTGAGAAAATGGGTGGGACTTGTCTACCAATTGAGAGATGAACCTTCTAATAGATTGTAATTTGCCATATAGGGACCTTAGTTGGGTCAAGTTCTTAGGAGGTGGCATCTCCATGATGGCCTTCACCTTAGTCGAGTCGACTTCGATACCATTTGCAAACATGATGTATCCTAGTAATTTGCCTGATGTAACCCCAAACACACACTTCTTTGGATTGAGATGCACATTAAACTGTTCCAACCTATTGAAGATCTTGTCTAGTACTACTAGATGGCCTTCTCTTGTAAGTAATTTTGCCAGAATGTTGTCGACGTAGTCTTCCATTATAGTGTGCATCATGTCATGGAAGATTATTGTCATGGCTCTCTAATATGTTGCACCAGCATTTTTCAGACCAAATGGCATGACACACCAATAGTAGGTGCCCCAAGGACATGTAAAAGTAGTCTTGTGTTGGTCTTTTGGTGTGATCTTTATCTAGTTATATCCCAAGAAACCATCCATGAGTGACAGCATAGTGTGTCCTGCCGTGAGATCTACAATCATGTCTATGTTTGGCAGGGGGAAATCATCTTTTGGACAAGCTTTGTTCAGGTCCCTAAAATCATTGCATATTCGGACTTTGCCATCTAGTTTAGCCACTAGTACTATGTTCAAGACCCATTCAGGATAGTCTATAGGCCTGATAAATCTGACGTCTAGTAGTTTCTTTAGCTCTTCCTTTACCATGAGGGCCACATGTGGATGCATCTTTCTAAGTTTTTGTTTGACTGGTTTAGCTCCTAGAGCTAAAGATAAATGATGCATGATAAGATTTGGATCTAGCCCTAGCATGTCAGCATATGTCCAAGCAAAGTTGATTTGTTTTCTATTGAAGAAATCAGTAAATGCTAGTTTTTCGTGTTCTGTTAGAGCTTTTTCCATGTGGATCATTCTAGGCTCATCCCCTGTGCTGACATTGATTGGTTCCACTAGTTCTATCAAGATCGACGATGTCTCTTGATGTGTAAGATTGGTTAGAGGGTCAAGCCTTCCATCCTTCGGTGCCTCAAAGAGGTTTTCACCGTTGGATATGTTTTTATTTTTACTATTTTGATGATCTAACACTGTCGTGGAGCAGTTTTCACCATTAGATCGTTCTTTTATTTTGATATTTTTATGACTGAAAGTCTTGGCACTCTCTCCAAAATAGGCTTTCTCGTTGAGTTCAATAGAATAGCTAGCTCTATGGTCCCCTATAGGTATATGATCTCTAAGCTCTAGATAATCTATGATGGCTTCATCATTTTCAAAGATGTCTAGCTCAAGGGTTGTGCCTTCTAGGTCCCAGTCGATAAGTTCAGGGTGTACCATGGTAAGGGATCATTAGGTTGGTTTGGTTCAATGGCATTGATGGTTAAGAAAGAGTTATTGAAAGCATGGACAAAGTCTGCGATGGTACTCTCTATTAGTGGATTCGTTAAGGGGGGATCAATCCTTCCTCATGATTTTCACTATTGTTGCTATGCCGATCAGACTCTAGTAGTCTAGCCCTTGGACCTTGTCTCTCATTAGTATGGGTCGAGTCGTACTCTTGGACAACGTCAATATCTTTTTCATCACAAGACATCTCAGAGAGGCTATCCCATTCATACTCATTAGAATCTATGTCACTCCTCAGTTGCATTCGTTGAATTTGGTCCACCAGATTATTAGTACAGGTTTCTGGTTGTTTGTCCTTTTTCTTGTTTGCTCAGTTGTTTCTTAGTGTACCAGTGTATCCTAGCCCTGTAGTGTCTTGGGCTGTCAGGGTATGAGGTTGGATGGGTTCAGTGATGCCATCCTTTCTTGAACCAAGAGGACCGTGTCCTTTATACCCCATTCTCTGTAGCATTTGAAAGCCTTGACCATATTGTTCCATTGGTATAGTGTGATGATCATGTTACGTAGAGGAGCTACCTTCATCCTTGTATAGCCATTGTAGGATATCCTTTTCATCACTCTCATCTTCTAGGCTTCCCCATTTTACAAATGGTCCTTTTGTAGTTCTCTCTGCTTTTGGTGTCTTTAGGATAGGTCTCCCATAGGACCTAGGAGATAGGGGCAGTTGTGCTAAGAAGAGGGATTGAGAGATCATGTATTCACCCAAGCCCTTATCTGTGAGTCTGAGACCAGGTTGAAAAGCTTGTGAAGAGGAAGCAAGTGAAGCCAGATCAACATCAGATGAAGAGGTTGGAGAAGCATGGTTGGTGGGGATCACAACTTCAGGTTTTGGATGAATGGAGTTGTAGTATTGATAGGGGTTAGGGTCACCTTGTATGGTGATCTCTTGACCTTCATGTGGGTACTTGATTCATTGATGGTATGTTTAAGGTACTGCTTTCAGAGCGTGGATCCATGGTCACCCAATAAGAATGTTGTACGCTAGCTCCATGTCGAGGACTTGACAAGCTACATCTTTTACCATGGGGCCCACTCTTATTGGTAGGGTAACAATTCCTTTGGACGTTCTTTCCTCCTCATCATAGAATTTTATGGTGATTTTCCTTTTAGGATCTATAGCTTTTTCTGAAAACTCCAATGTAAGGATTAGTTTCAATGTGCAAATATTCAAACCAGCCCCTCCATCGATTAGGACTCTTTTGATCTTGTTCTTGTGTATGAAAGATTCAATATGAAGGGAGGCGTTATGGGGTTGAGTGATTGACATATCATCCTTCTCAGTGAATGATAGGGAATGTGGTGAGGTAATATGACTGACCATGCTTTGGAATTGCCTAGACGGAGTGGCAGGGGTTCCCCTAAGGGTGACTTTATTATTGTGGGTAGTAACATTACAGTCTGGATCTTTGTTAATAGTGATCACATTGATGTGTGAATCACTTTCATAGATATGGTTAACAACATAGTCGAAGCCAAAATTTGTGTAGTTTGCATTGTTAGATCCACTATTGTTTCTATTGGAAGGTCCTCCTTGCTCGTGGTTAGGAAGAGGATCCTTGAATGCCTGATGATCACTGTTGGAGGTATGCTCATCAATGGATATTTTGTTTTGTTCTATCAAGTCTTGGATTGTGTGCTTGAGTGCAATACAATCATTTATCTTGTGTCCCCTGTTCTAGTGGTATTCGCAAAAGTCGTTATCATTCCACTAATGGGGTTTGACCTTTGGTTCATACTCTCATGCCGAGGGAAGTGTTATGATCTTGTTGGTGATTAGCTTCCGTAGGGCAGTTTCTAATGATTCACACAAAGATGTGAACTTTCTCCTAGGTTGAAAGTTGGTAAACCTAGATTTAGTGTTTTTTGGTTTATTTTGCGAGGGGTTATTTTGAGGTGTTGATAGGTTGAAAATTGGTTGCTTAGGTGCCACATTCTTGGCATCCACCACCCCGTCATTCACAATGTTTTTATTTTTTGTCCAGAATCTAGGTTTGTCATTGTTGGAGTTGGTACTAGGAGTGTATGATGAGGCCCATCTCAATGACCTTGCTAAAAGAAGTAGAACATTGGATTTGGATTTGGTAGCTTAGGTCTGTTTGTAGATTGTGGATAAACATTTATAGAATCTATTTCTCTGGCATTTGGTGTGGGCACTTGCTTGCCAGTTGTCTCCATCTTTATAAGAAGGTGGTGAAAGATTCTCCACCTTTCTGTTTAGTGTTACAAAGATCCAATATTGAGGTGTCGTGCTCAATATTGTAAGAGAAGTAGGTGACAAATTTATCTACCAATTTGTTGAATTTTTTAATACCGGGTGGTAGTCTAGAACCACTCCATGGCTAGTCCTCCTAAGCTTCGTGGGAAGAGTCGCATAAGGTAGGTGTCGTTATGTGTGACCACAAGGCAAGCATCATTGAATTCCCTAATGTGATCCCTTGGGTCACCCTTTCCTCAATATTTGTCAAACTTAGGCACCTCAAATTTAGAGGGAAAAGGAATCATGACCAAGGCCCTATCGAAAGGATATGGTGAAATATCCTCTAAGGTGTAATGTTTGGTAGATGCCCCTATTTTCATGTCTGCGAATTCTTGTTGTAATGCTTGGATTCGTTGGTTTACTAGACTTAGGACATCCAAGGAATCATTTGTTGCTTTACTCTTGTCCTTTGGTATTTCATCATGTTTACTTCCTTCAGGTATTCTCTCTTCTTCAGTTTCTTTGAGAGTCTCTACATCATAATCCTTAGGGAGCTTGACTGATGCAGGAGCATCCAATGGTGTAAGGGCAATCTTGCATCACCCAAAAAAAGTTAATTCAAAATCATTGTATATATTTTCATTTCTTTCCGTAATTAGTATTTTTGGTTCCATAATATCTAGAATAATAATGTAGGACTTTCAGTTTTTTCAAAACTGCTAAAAATAGCGACCTGCCTAATTAGGAAAGTGTACCTGCTATTTTTAGAAAGTTTGCATTTGGGCACATAATGAAGTAAAAACTTCCAAAAAGTTACATAATGGAAATATAAGACATTTGGCGAAGGAATCAGGCAAAGATCATTTGTAAGCTGAAAGATATTAAAGTTTTTATTTTCCAAAAAGCCCCTGAAAATTTTTGGAACAAGATATGAGGCACTAAAACTTTCCATAACGTCCCAAAAAGTTGACAAAAATCCATTTACAAATTTTTGGCATGATAGTTCACATCGCGAACTTTCTGGCGCTTAAAACGGTTCATCAATCGGACACCCGGATCAAAAGTTATGCTTCCCGGAAGTTGACCTACTTTTGGAGGGAGTTGCAAAATTTGAAATTTAGCTGGAAGCTGCCAAAAAGTGCTATTTATGACTATTTTGGGAACCCTGAGCAGTAGTAGAGTGAAGGGGACCAGTGTTGAGTCAAGAAGAGGTGGGAAAATAGAAACCCTAGCTGATTTTGGGGTTACAGAAGGCTAAAGATTCAATAGTCTTGAGGTTGGGAAAGCTGTAATGTGTTGCAGCTAGTAGAGGATTCATCCTCTGATTGTAATTGAGCTTCTGTAATGTAATGAGTTGCCCAGTTCAATAAAAGAAAGTTCTATTTGTTGTGTTCAATATATGTTATTGTGTGTTTTGTGATTTACCCCCTTCATCAAGTGGTATCAGAGGGAGGGTTTCCTAAGTGTGTAGACAGATCGCCGACCGTGAGGTAGTTTGCACCAGGACCTGAGGTTGTGGGTTTGCTACAGAGACCAAGATGCCTCCATGAAGAAATCATGTTGGGAGGAATGCTTTGACAGAAGAGGGTTTTAGAGCCCTACAAAGATAAATCGATGCATTGCAAGAGGAGCTAGGAAGAGGGTTTGAGCCGAGGGTAAGAGAAGAAAGTGAAGATGAAGCTAAAGAAGAGCTATCTGAGGAAGAACAAGAAGCCACCAGAGATGTTGTAGAAGTTAGGTTATTGAGGGCCATTTCGAAGATCCGAAAGAGGCCCAGGATCAAAGTTTCTACATATTCTAGAGATTTGAATCCAGAACAGCTTATTGATTGGATCAATGACATGGAGGAGTATTTTGAGTGTGAAGATGTGGAGGACCCAGATCGGGTTAAGTTTGCAAAAGCAAAGTTGAAGGGCCATGCCAATATTTGGTGGAAGGAGGTCCAATTAGAGAGGAATAGAAGAGGAAAAGGAAAGATCACCAGATGGGATCAGATGGTGGAGAAACTGAAGAAGCAGTTCATTCCTGTGGACTATGAGATGGAGTTGCTAAAGAAGCTGCAAGGACGAAAGCAAGGTAACAAGTCTGTTAAGGAGTATACAGAAGAGTTTTATAAAATTACTATCAGGACAGGCCATGCAGAGCCCAACAAGGAGAAGGTAGCCCGTTACATTAATGGATTAAGGCTGAGTATTCAATAGGAGTTGAGCCTAGTAAGAATGACCACCATAGAAGATGCATACCAGTTTTCCCTGAAGGTGGAAGAGAAGCTGAATAAAAGATTTGACAACAAGCAAAGGGGAAGAGGTCAAGGCGGAAGGACTAGTGGAAGACCCTATGGGGGCTGAAATGAAGATGCAAAGAAAAGTGAAGAAGCTAGTACCAGTCAAAATCAGAGAGGTTATAATACCTACCGCCCTCGTGACCAGAACAATGGTGAGCAAAGAGGAAGAGGAAGAGGTAGACCTAGGCAAGGACCTAGAAGAGGAGGTTTTAGAGGAACCTGTTTCCAATGTGGAGAAGAAGGGCATCAAGCATACGAGTGTTCGCAACATCAAGGAAGGATGAATAGAAGACCTGAAGGTAATGCACGAGTTGCACATGTGGATGAAGATGCATAGTCTGAGCACTCTGAAGATGCAGAAAGGGGAGAAAACCTAGTTGTCAGAAGAACTTTGTTGAATAAGGAGAAAGAACCCAATCAGAGGAAGACTTTATTCCGCACAAGGTGCAAATGTGAAGGTAAGTGTTGTGATATTATTATTGATAGTGGAAGCACTGATAATCTTGTTTCAAAGGAGATGGTTGACAAGTTGAAGTTGACAAGAAGAAAGCATCCACATCCATACAGGATTGCATGGTTGCAGAAGGACCATAGAGCTTTGGTCAATGAATAGTGTTTAGTGAAGTTCAAGATTGGTGACTACCATGATGAGGTGCTGTGTGACATCATACCGATGGATGCATGTCATATGTTATTGGGGAGGCCGTGGCAGTATGATACGAGCGCTGTCCATGATGGCCATGCAAACACATATTCCCTAACAAAGGATAGAGTTCATCATAAGTTGAAGCCCTTGAAGGAGGTGGAAGAAAAGGTATGTAGCACTGCCAGAATTTGCTTGGTAGATGGTAGAAATTTTTTGGAGGGAATGAAGCATGAGCATCATTGCTTTACATTGATTCCCAAGATTAGTCAAGAGAACTGTGAAGATGTACCAGCAAAAGTTTCAGATATGTTGGAAGAGTTCTAGGACATTATCTCTGATAATGTACCAGAAGGTTTACCACCAATAAGGAAGATAAGTCATCAAATGGATTTGATACCAGGAGGCAGTTTGCCAAACAAGGCAGCCCACAGAATGACCCCTGCAGAGAATGAAGAGCTGAACAGACAAGTTCAGGAGTTGTTGAGGAAGGGACTAATAAGGGAGAGCCTAAGTCCATGTGTAGTACTTGCAGTACTAGCACCAAAGAAAGATGGAGAATGGAGGATGTGTACAAACTCTCGAGCCATCAATAAGATAACGATCAAGTATAGATTTCCATTGCCAAGAATGGATGACATAATGGATTGTTTGAGTGGAGCCAAGTACTTCACAAAGATTGATCTAAAGAGTGGGTATCACCAGATTCAAATCAGAGAAGGAGATGAATGGAAGACAGCCTTCAAGACAAAGGATGGTTTATATGAGTGGTTAGTCGTGCCATTTGGGCTAACCAATGCACCGAGCACATTCATGCGGCTCATGAATGAGGACTAAAAGAATTTTTGGGAAGTTTTGTTATTGTTTATTTGGATGATATTTTGATTTTCAGTAAGACTTGGGATGAGCATTTGATGCACCTCAGAAGAGTTCTAGAGAAGCTAAGGGAGGAGAAGTTGCTGATTAATCTGAAGAAATGTAGTTTTGCAAAGAAAGAGTTGGTATATCTGGGATTTGTTGTCTCAGAGGAAGGTCTTAAGATGGATCCAGAAAAAGTAAGGGCTATCATTGAGTGGCCTATGCCAAGGAGTGCAACGGAGGTAAGATCTTTTCATGGTTTGGCAAGTTTTTACAGAAAGTTTATCAGGAATTTTTGTAGCATTTGTGCACCTCTAACTGAGACAATGAGAGGGGATAGAAAAGAGTTTAGATGAACTAAAGGAGTAGACAAGAGCTTTGATACATTAAAGCAGAAAGTTGTAGAACAACCTGTTTTGGCACTTCCAGATTTCAATAAGGTATTTCAGGTAGATTGTGATGCTAGTGGTAGTGGTATAGGAGCTGTTTTGAGCCAAGAAGGTAAGCCCATTGCCTATTTTAGTGAGAAGCTTAATCATGCCAAGAAAAAGTATTTTGTTTATGATCAGGAATTTTATGCAATAGTTTAGGCTTTAAAGAAATGGAGACATTATTTGTTGCCAAAGAGTTTGTTTTATATACTGATCATCAGGCTTTGCAGTATCTTAATAGTCAAGGGAAGTTGAACCAAAGGAACTTAAAATGGGTTGAGTTTTTGCAGAGTTATACCTTTGTTTTGAAGCACAGGAGTGGGAAGTCCAACAGAGTTGCAGATGCCTTGAGCAGAAGGCAAAATTTGTTGATAGAAATGAAGATAGAGGTTGTTGGGTTTGATGAGCTCAAAAGTTTGTATCCTGAAGATCCAGATTTTGCAGAGGCTTGGAAAGCTTGTCTAGAGCCTGTTACTTTGGATAGGACAAAATGGTTGGATTTCATAATCCAAGATGGCATATTGTTTAGAGGAAGCCAGTTGTGCATTCCGAGGAGTTCCATAAGAGAGAACCTGATTAAGGAGAAGCATAGTGGAGGATTGGCTGGACACTTTGGTTGAGATAAGACCATTTCTATTGTTGGTGAAAATTATTATTGGCCACAGCTACAGCAGGATGTGAGGAGGTTTATACAGAGTTGCAGAGTATGTCAGATGGCAAAAGGAACAAGTCAAAATATAGGATTGTATCAACCATTACCTGTACCAGAGAGGCCATGGGATGATATTAGTATGGATTTTGTTCTTGGTTTACCAAGGACATAGAGAGGGCATGATTCTATTTTTGTGGTGGTGGACAGATTCTCAAAGATGGCACATTTTATTCCTTGTAAGAAGACTAATGGGGTAAGTGCAAAAAGATGGGGGGCCAAAAAGTGGCCAAAATAATTTCAAAAAAAATTAAGGCATAACGCGAGCGTGTTATAACGCGCTCTCGTTTTGGCTTGGTAATGACAAGCCACAGGCTCGTCATTACCGAGCCATAATGTGAGCGCGTTATGGCCACTATAAATTAAAAAAAAAGCAACTCAATTTCATTTCACTCCCGTTTTCTCCTCTGCCCGCGGCCTCCAAACCCTCAAAAATGCGCTCGCGTTCTGCAAAACGCTAATCAACACAAAAATCTTGTCAATTCATTGCCAAAATACCACCGCGACGTCGAGCACGCCAAAGAGGTGAGTTATCTTTATTTTTTTGTTTGAATTTCTTTCTATATAGGTAGGTTTTTGTTGATTTTTGATGTATATTTCGTTAATTGTCAGGAAATGTTAATGCACCTCCTCCTCCTCCTCCTCCTCAAAATCCACAAAATCCTGAGGAGGAAATACCTGCAGAACAACAACCTCCTCCATTCATTCCTCGACATGCCCCTGGAACACAAGATAATATAATAGGGCAAATTGAAAACAACAAAAAACAAATTGAAGATATAATTGCAAGGTTGAAAGATCCTTCCACTTCAACCTTGCATAGGTCCACGCTTGCCGAATCTCTTGAGTCTATGTTAACAAATGTAAATTCAATTAGCAAGCAAATAACTAGTTGGACCGATAAAAAGAGAGAGTTTAGAGATTACTATGCAGATAAATTATCATACCAAGATGTCAAAATATTACAAATTACAAAAGTAGACTTGTGTTCAATTTTCACAAACCCACAAACAAATCAACCTCCACCCATTACATGCAAGAGGTTCCCTATCCATTGGTGCAACAACCAAGTGATAAGGGACAATTTTGGGCAGAGGTGGTGGATGGTTTTTGACCATCCTCTATGCAATAACAATGAGGTCCCGCAATACTTTTTGAGGAAACTCTACTCAAAGTTTGTCCTCAATAAAGTGCCAAACTATTTTGATATGCAGGACTTCCAGGGTAGAGGTGGGGGCTCAGCACAGGATAGACCAGGGGCACATCTTGACCCACAGCGGGTAGTGAGATGAGTAATCAGCAAACCAGCCCATGAGCATGTTTCTATCCCTTCCATTGTGAAGGAGAGTGTTGAGGTCGATACACTGAGGTCGATTAGTGCCTTGACCCAGAGCATCATAGAGCATGCCGATCCTGCAACACAGAGTGGGTTGGGAGATAGTGCGAGGAGTAGGGTCCCACCGCATACTTGCCAGGCTTGCGGGTCAGCCTGTGGTTATGACCCCATGGACAGTCAGGTCGCAGGTGCACAGGCTACATCTGCAGCTGAGCAAATGGTGATGACAGATACCCTCCTGAGTGAGACTTTCGGCCTTGATACTCAGGTAAATATTAGCAAGTTTATTCAATTTAATTTATTAAATTTTATTTTTGAAATACAAGATTAACTAATTTAAATTGATGATTTTAATGAAATTTCAGGGTCATAGCATCGATGTAGTTTTCAGTGGTTCTCCACCTACATTTTTCACTAGATCATCTACTGTCGAGGTATGTAACTAGTAAACAATTATAAATATTACATGTGAATAGCATCGTTATATGAATGGTATTCTAATTTCTGATTTTGGATGTTGAATAGGTTAACACTGTAGATTTCATGGCAACACCTGCCAGCGGTGGTGGACTTCAAAGCTTTACGGAGGTAATAAAATAAATAGTTTAATGAATGAATTGTACTTACTAAATTTTTGTATGTGATTTGTGTGTTTTATTGTGTGTACTTCCATGTTTAGATGAGCGTGTGTGTATGTTAGGAGCCATGATTTGCATCACTATTATAGTTTTCGTAATTGAATAATGTTGTTTTATTTCCAGATGATGCAGGCTGCGGATACACCTCCCCATGTTCATAGGGCAATGGAGTAGGGTGTGGCCTCTGCAATTCATAGCTCTATGGCATTGACAGGGGTATAAGGCAGATTAGTAAATTTCAATTTACATTCATTGTTATAGTTGTCTATTTTTGAAAAATCAAAAGATTATTGATTTGAAGTTTAATTTCTATCTGGATGGTTTCTATAGGACATGACATCACCAGGGCCTTTTCCTGCTACTGAGGCAAGCGAGCAGACAGATTATATGTTAGCGGTAAGTGATTATTTTGTTAAATGTTTCATTTTTTTATAACATGTAATTTCTATATATTAATATCTATACTTTTTTTTGTAACAGGTAAAGGTGCAGGAAGAACTAAATAGGAGGAGTAGCCCTCGGGTTCGTAGTAGACCACCCACATGCATGTCTCCATCCCCTAGAAGATCAAAGGCTGCTCGTGATTTATTCTCTTCACCAGCTAGAGGGGAATGACTTTTTATTGTGTTCCTCTGTTGTATGCCTATATGGCATTTGTGGACATATATTTTGTATTGTACATAGTTGACATTGTATGCCTATATGGCATTCTTGTAAGCCTATATGGCTATTTTGTATATATGTTATACTTATATCGACAGATATTGATGTATGCGTATATGGATATTTGGTTAATACAAATCTTTTTTATTGATGGCGTCCATACTTGAATTATAAATCCACTTTTGAATGGATATTTGTAGATGGCTACTTCAAATATTTAAAGTCTGATTGTATTACATAGGATGTTTGCATTTTCTTTGATAGGCTTGATAGGCCATGGATTACATGATGGTGTTCGATGGAAAAGTATGGTACTAGAAGACTCTAGTTCATTCTTAATAGGCTTGTGATTGATAATATCTTTGCATGATTGCACTTGATCTTGGATCATGGGCATGTTGTTAGGATTTTGATTGCATTGTGATGTTTGATGGATAGGCATGGTGTAAGTGTAAGATACCCAACTAGTTCTACGAAAAATTTTCCTTACTTAAACACTTTTACTTGCTAACAATTCATCAACTACTTCAATAACATAAAGATATACATCAAGATAACTATTTGAATGAAACAACATTAGAGTTGGGTACTTGTCTTGTTACTTGATTCAATCAACTTGCAATGTCTTATTACATGGAAAATGCTTTCAATAGCATGAAGTACAACTCATTCAATGGAAATACAAGGACAGGCCTTGAAGCCTTGATGTTACAATGTCTTCCTTACTTGAGCAACATTTGAAGATTTGGAATGTTCAACTCATCACCTCACAAGGTAGGCACATATTTGAAGGATTTACAGGTTTTTCTGACTTGGGCGCCAAGTTGAGGTGACCTCCTCCTGAAGTTGCGCCTTGTCAACATTAGGCGCCAATTAGAGTTATGGATGCTCTGGATTGTTTCCAAGAGTAGGCGCCAAAACATCATCATTATGAAAGTGTTTTAAATGCTAGGCGCCCAAATGAGCCCTCTAGAGTCTAGGCGCTCCTTTCATGCATTCTGTGTTCTAGGCGCCAATTGAAAGGAGTGGAGAACAGGGCAAGCGCCTTCCAAACTAGGTGTTTCCTTGAGGTGACAAGGACTTAGAAAGTGCGCCTAAGGTGAGCACCTTGAGTGAAAAGGTCTAACAAACATCTTTGAACCCCCTTTCAAGGTTAGGCGCATTCTAGAGGTGGAAACAAGTAGAAGGTGCACCTTAGATTCCTTTGTCAATTCTTGCAAGTCTTTGTTGATTAGGAAGGTGGAATGCTTCATTGTAGAATGAGCGCCTATCTTCTAATGTCCAAACTACTTCTTCTGGCTCACTCTGTGGCTAGGCGCCAGAGCTAAACTATTCACACAAGGGAGTGCGCCTAGACTCACTTGATGTTTTCTTACTACTTCAACCCCTGGAAGATGTTCCAAGGTGTTCCCTTTACAAGCACCTGACCTCCTAAGTTCCTTCATGTGCTATTCCTTGAAGGTGCCAAAACTGAGCTCCAGTGCCATGGGATTGTGCCTAACATCTTTGAAGAGTTTCTAAGCCTTTTGCAAGTTGATATCCCAAACTCATCTTCTAGGCGCAACAGGAGCTTTCCAAAGGAGTTTCCAAGTTTTAGACGCCAAGCGAGGTCATGGGTAAATGGAACTACGCCTTAGGAGATGACTGGATCCTAAGCGTCAGTCTGGAGTCACAGTGGAATTGATATGCGCCTCAACTAGCTTAGGCGCCCATTTGAAGTGATTCCTTTAACACTTCTCTGTCAATCTCAACTGCAAGGATGATCTCCTAATCCAATTTTGATCCTCTGGAGATGCAAATAGCTTTACATTTCACTAGGCGCCATCAATGATGATCATCAACCAAAGCGCATTTCAAAGGTGAGATAGGCAAGTGAGGCGCAAAACTAGTCCTTAAGACTTATCTCCTTCTATCAAGTCAATTTCAACTATGTGAGAGAGTTCTATTCTATTTGCACCTGGGCTAGGAATTCACCTAAGAGACATCACTTAGCTTTAAAACTTTCAATCTATAGCCATCTAGGCTAGGCGCTCCAATGGAGGATCCTTAAACTCATGCATTGGCGCCTTCTAGTTCTAGGCACCCATTTTGGATGATTCATCCTAATACTGGTGCCCAAAATGACTAGACTCTCTTCATCATCCAATTCACTTAGAAGACTCAAGTTGGAGACTTAGTTGTCTATCCATGTTCTCCAGAAGATTCATTGTACCTCTATGCACTATCTCCTTCAAGGCGCTCCTTAAAAACATTGGAAGTGCTCAGGACTTACCTTAGTCCAAAGTGCCACAATTCATTCCTTAAAGGACAAAGAATTCTCAAAGGTGCCCCTATTTACCTCTAAGCACTCAAATATCATTTAGATTCAAGGTGCACATTTAGCTCCAAAATACAAATTTCCATCATCAACCCATCAAGGTGCATCATCTTCCCTTTGTATCCCCTTCAAGGCGCAGACATTCACTTCTTCACACTCAAACTCACTCTCTGGCGCCAGAATAGGTGTATAACTTCAAATAAGGCGCTAATCTTAGGTTTCTAAGTACTTAGTTTGATCTTAAGGCTATCCTTCCTCTAAGCACTCTCTTCAACTCCCTCACTGAAGGCCCTCTATAAGTTTGGGCGCATTTCATCCCAAGGCACTTCAACATCATCCAAGGTGCAAATTCACTCTCCAAGACAAGGTGCAAAAAACCCTATCCTAAGGCGCTCAAATCTTGCTTCTAGACCTAGGCGCACAAACATGAGATTAAGGATCATTCTGGCCACCATCACTTCCCTAAAGGTGCAAAATTGGTGTAGATACATTCCATTTATTAAGGATCATTCTGGTGCCCAAATCTTGTCAAAGCAAAGGATCAATACGTTCTCTCTAAGGCGCACTCTAGGGTTTGATCTTGCAAGACTTCTCACGTCAAAATTTTGACCAAGACACTCAAGGCACTAGTCTTTATCATCTAACCCTACAGTGCACTTACTCATTATGATATACTCCTCAACTTTGTATTCAACCTTGCCCAAGGCGCATATTCACTATAAGGCATTCTCACTTTGTCAAGGCTCAGAGGGCTTCAACTTGCTAAAGGGTAGAGGTCTAGGCACATATCTGACTTGAAGCTCAAGGCACTCCAACCCTCTTGCTCTAGAATTCCTTCTAGGCATTAAGTGACTTCTCCAATTCCTTGAAAACATTTGAAGTGTTTTACCTTCTCAAGGTGCTCCTTCGAACTTGACTCCAAGGTGTTATAATCTCAAAGGTGCTGACATCATCTCAACCAAAGGCGCTCAATGATTCATCCCATATCTAGGTGCTAAAACACTTAATCAACCAAGTCATTCAAGGCGCCATTTAGTAAACTCATCTTCCATGATATTCCTATCAAGGCGCATATCACTTCTCTCATGGGCTTTAGGCACTCAGTTGAGTGTTTCAATACTACTTAGGTGCCAAATTTATTTTAATGCACCAAACACAAAGAGCTTTCAAACACTGGGCGCTCACAAAGAGTCTTCCAACCTTGGGCGCTAAATTAGGTCTTTGCAACTATCCAAGGCGCATATCTTCGTTTGAACAACTTATGGTGCCAAGACAACTTCTCATTAGGGCACTCAAAACACTTGTGTTTACATTTGAAGTGCTTTACCTTCTTAAGGTGCTCCAGACTAACCTGACTCCAAGGTGCTCCATCATCATCCTTAAGGCGCTAAAAACATCATCTCCACTCTAGGCAAAAACATCATCCAACTCCTTAAGGCACTTCACTGTCAAAGTCTGAAGGCGCTCTACCTAGACCTTTCCCCTAGGTGCCAGAACTCCTAAGCGCTCACTAGATAACTCTCTTCTTCAAGGCACAAATCTTCCTATACTATGATTGCCTCTGAAACGCCAATTAACATGATGTGAGGGTGCAAAGGCTACTCCAATCCTCAGTGAGCGCCTAGTTTAAACAAGGAGAAATAAAGCATTCAAAACTATCCAAATGATCATCCCCTTCCTAATGTCTTCACTGCTCTAGAAAACCTTGGCCAAAATGACACATAACAACTCCTATGAGCGCCCTTATGCCCTAGGATCATCTAGTTTGTGCGTCTTGTAATGAGGAGTTCATGTAAGTTTGGAATGAGCGCCTTGAATAAGTGTAAACTAGCCTAGAGAAGGGTATGTGCGCCTTGAGCGCCTTGAGCATTCCAGAGATAACTGTGTGCCTAGAACAATATGAGCGCTCATGATGATGATTAACGCCCTGATGAGACTATGAGCGCCTTGTTTAGGAGATACCTTGTTTGATCATAAAATGCACCTTGAGTCTTGAAGGTTTTGGGCACCTAGGTGATTTGGATGTTGGGATGTTGGTATGCGCCCAAGATTGAGGTAAGTGAGCGCTTGTAATGGAGGAGAGCAATGAGATGGAATGTCTTGTAGAGATTGGCACCCAGAGACCCATTTTTGCGCCTTTGATGATGACCATTTTTGCATAAGAGTTTAGCACCTTAGAGTTGTAAACTTTCTCTTTGGGCACCCCTGAGTGAATGTTGGCGCCTTGGACAACTAAATACGCCTTTGATGGAGTGGAGCCCAGAAGGGGAGTAGGAGGAAACCCAATCTTCAAGATTCATCAAGCTTCAAAGTTTAGGTCAGAGGTTATCCACTTTATCCAAGGAAGGTGTTATCATCTACACTCCGAGAAGGTAATGTCAAAGGCCATTATGAAGGATCACTTCATCAACTTTAAGTCCTTCAAGTTCAAGTCCTTTCACCGAGCAAGTCCAAGAGAGATTTCTACTTCGATTCATGAAGTAAGCTTATATCATCCTTATCTACTTTGCAAGAAGAAGAAACATTACAAAGTCAATCAAATGAGTTACAAGTACCATACATCCAATTGCAACGAGTGAACCACCTTAAGGAAAAATAGTTCTCTTGAAGTTACTTGAAATGTCAAAAGGTTTAGTGCCTCCAAGTAAGGTCAGAGGTGAGGTTAGAGGTGAAATGCGCCTTTGGACCATTCTGGCGCCTTGGATGAAGAACCTATATCTTGAGCCCAAGAGGTAAAATTTGCGCCTTAGTGGATTTGGAGAGTTATAGAGATTAGAGAAAAGCACCTTGAAGACAGAGTTGTTCAAGGCGCATGTGTGATTTGGTCAAAAATAGGTGCCTAGAGTGAATAGGCTTTCATCCTGACTTAATACACTGCCTCCTTCTGACGATTTTTGGGGCAGCAGAAAACCTTTCACCATGGGCAAATGCCTCAGAGCTATAAAAAATCGAGAGAGGTTATTGTAGAGGCACTCTACGTGATCCCATTGCCTCAGACGGAATGTTTTTAAGTGACACGATTTTTGAGTAACATCTCGTCAAAGATTGCTGCCTTTTTGCACTTTGGACTCTTCAGGGATATCGTCGGTACAATGTAGCTCCGACTGTTTCGACATGTTTGGGTGAAAAATAGGACCATGCCTAGCATAAATGTACCCATTCAGATGCGTTGGAACAGTCAGTTTGGTCGCATCAGGAGCAGGATGAAAGTTACACCCCTTTGCAACTTTACACTGCCTCCTTCTGACGATTTTTAGGGCAACAGAAAACCTTTCACCACGGGAAAATGCCTAAGAGCTATAAAAAACTGAGAGAGGTTATTGTAGAGGCACTCTACGTGATCCCGTTGCCTCAGATGGAATGTTTTTAAGTGACACGATTTTTGAGTAACATCTCGTCAAAGATTGCTGCCTTTTTGCACTTTGGACTCTTCAGGGATATCGTCGGTACAATGTAGCTCCGACTGTTTCGACATGTTTGGGTGAGAAATAGGACCATGCCTAGCATAAATGTACCCATTTGGACAAGTTGGAATAGTCAGTTTGGTCGCATCAGGAGCAGGATGAAAGTTACACCCCTTTGCAACTTTACACTGCCTCCTTCTGACGATTTTTGGGGCAACAGAAAACCTTTCACCACGGGCAAATGCCTAAGAGCTATAAAAAACTGAGAGAGGTTATTGTAGAGGCACTCTACGTGATCCCGTTGTCTTAGATGGAATGTTTCTAAGTGACACGATTTTCGAGTAACATCTCGTCAAAGATTGCTGCCTTTTTGCACTTTGGACTCTTCAGGGATATCGTCGGTACAATGTAGCTCCGACTGTTTCGACATGTTTGGGTGAAAAATAGGACCATGCCTAGCATAAATGTACCCATTCGGACCCATTGGAATAGTCAGTTTGGTCGCATCAGGAGCAGGACGAAAGTTACACCGCTTTGCAACTTTACACTGCCTCCTTCTGACGATTTTTGGGGCAACAGAAAACCTTTCACCACGGGCAAATGCCTTAGAGCTATAAAAAACTGAGAGAGGTTATTGTAGAGGCACTCTACATGATCATGTTGCCTTAGACAGAATATTTCTAAGTGACACGATTTTTGAGTAACATCTCGTCAAAGATTGCTGCCTTTTTGCACTTTGCACTCTTCAGGGATATCGTCGGTACAATGTAGCTCTGACTGTTTCGACATGTTTGGGTGAGAAATAGGACCATGCCTAGCATAAATGTACCCATTCAGATGTGTTGGAACAGTCAATTTGGTCACATCAGGAGCAGGACAAAAGTTACACCCCTTTGAAACTTTACACTGCCTCCTTCTGATGAATTTTGGGGCAACAGAAAACCTTTCACCACGGGCAAATGCCTAAGAGCTATAAAAAACTGAGAGAGGTTATTGTAGAGGCACTCTACGTGATCCCATTGTCTTAGATGGAATGTTTCTAAGTGACACAATTTTCGAGTAACATCTCGTCAAAGATTGCTACCTTTTTGCACTTTGGACTCTTCAGGGATATCATCGGTACAATGTAGCTCCGACTGTTTCGACATGTTTGGGTGAGAAATAGGACCATGCCTAGCATAAATGTACCCATTTGGATGCGTTGGAATAGTCAGTTTGGTCGCATCAGGAGCAGGACGAAAGTTACACCCCTTTGCAACTTTACACTTCCTCCTTCTGACGATTTTTGGGGCAACAGGAAACCTTTCACCACGGGAAAATGCCTAAGAGCTATAAAAAATTGAGAGAGGCTATTGTAGAGGAACTCTACGTGATCCCATTGTCTCAGACAGAATGTTTCTAAGTGACACGGTTTTTGAGTAACATCTCGTCAAAGATTGCTGCCTTTTTGCACTTTGGACTCTTTAGGGATATCGTCAGTACAATGTAGCTCCGACTGTTTCGACATGTTTGGGTGAAAAATAGGACCATGCCTAGTATAAATGTACCCATTTAGATGCGTTGGAATAGTCAGTTTGGTCACATCAGGAGCAGGACGAAAGTTACACCCCTTTGCAACTTTACACTGCCTCCTTTTGACGATTTTTGGGGCAACAGAAAACCTTTCACCACGGGCAAATGCCTCAGAGCTATAAAAAACTGAGAGAGGTTATTGTAGAGGCACTCTATGTGATCATGTTGCCTTAGGCAAAATATTTTTAAGTGACACGATTTTCGAGTAACATCTCGTCAAAGATTGCTGCCTTTTTGCACTTTGCACTCTTCAGGGATATCGTCGGTACAATGTAGGTCCGACTGTTTCGACATGTTTGGGTGAGAAATAGGACCATGCCTAGCATAAATGTACCCATTCGGATGTGTTGGAACAGTCAGTTTGGTTGCATCAGGAGCAGGACGAAAGTTACACCCCTTTGCAACTTTACACTGCCTCCTTCTGACGATTTTTGGGGCAAAAGAAAACCTTTCACCACGGGCAAATGCCTAAGAGCTATAAAAAACTGAGAGAGGTTATTGTAGAGGCACTCTACATGATCTTGTTGTCTCAGACAGAATGTTTCTAAGTGACACGATTTTCAAGTAACATCTCGTCAAAGATTGCTGCCTTTTTGCACGTTGGACTCTTCAAGGATATCGTTGGTACAATGTAGCTCTGACTGTTTCGACATGTTTGGGTGAAAAATAGGACCATGCCTAGCATAAATGTACCCATTCAGATGCGTTGGAACAATCAGTTTGGTCGCATCAGGAGCAGGACGAAAGTTACACCCCTTTGCAACTTTACACTACCTCCTTCTGACAATTTTTGGGGCAACAGAAAACTTTTCACCACGGGCAAATGCCTTAGAGCTATAAAAAACTGAGAGAGGTTATTGTAGAGGCACTCTACATGATCTTGTTGCCTCAGACAGAATGTTTCTAAGTGACATGATTTTCGAGTAACATCTCGTCAAAGATTGCTGCCTTTTTGCACTTTGGACTCTTCAGGGATATCATCGGTACAATGTAGCTCCGACTGTTTCGACATGTTTGGGTGAAAAATAAGACCATGCCTAGCATAAATGTACCCATTCGGATGCGTTGGAATAGTCAGTTTGGTCGCATTAGGAGCAAGACGAAAGTTACACCCCTTTGCAACTTTACACTGCCTCCTTCTGACGATGTTTGGGGCAACAGAAAACCTTTCACCACGGGCAAATGCCTAAGAGCTATAAAAAACTGAGAGAGGTTATTGTAGAGGCCTCTACGTGATCCTGTTGTCTTAGACGAAATGTTTCTAAGTGACACAGTTTTTGAGTAACATCTCGTCAAAGATTGCTACTTTTTTGCACTTTGGACTCTTCAGGGATATCGTCGGTACAATGTAGCTCTGACTGTTTCGACATGTTTGAGTGAAAAATAGGACCATGCCTAGCATAAATGTACCCATTCGGATGTGTTAGAACAGTCAGTTTGGTCGCATCACGAGCAGGACACTAAAAATACAAAAGTTGCTTTGTGCAACTTGACAACATTGACACTTTTTTGCAACATGACTCAAAGACTCAAACTAACCCCAAATGACTCAAAGTGACTTAAAATCACCTTGATTATAGAGGTCGAGGCGCTCCTTATCATTCATTCATTATAAGCGCCTTGGGAGAATGGTATATAGGTCATCATCATGATTGGGCGCCCTGGATCCAGAGTGTTGGAGAGATCATCAAATGGTGTCTAGTAGGGTGAGTTATGAGTTTGGTCGCATCAGGAGTAGGACACCAAAAATGCATAACATGATGATGTAAAAATGTGTACATATGTGTAAAAATGCAGGAGGAAATAAAAAAAGACAAACCTTACAAATTAATGTGCATACTTACAACTCAATGTAACATAACTTTACAAAATCAATGTGAATACTTACAAATTAATCCAATGAACCATCTGGATCTGCTCTACTCTTTATTGTGTCAAGTATTGCTTCATGGTCAGACTCACGTACCTTCCACAATATTTTGTTCAAAGGTCTACCCCGATACTTTATCAAATGAACATTGGATGCCACGACAAGGTTCGAGTAATGAAGAATCTTTCGATGCATGTCAAAGTCCTAAAATAGCCAAATATTAACACTCTTGTGTGGGTACCTTCTAAGCCATGTTCCAGTAATAACCACTGATCCTGTAGGGTATTCGATGTTTTCTCCATCTGTAACAGGGGCCTCCAATTTCTTTTTGGCCTCAACACGACATAAGTAATAATCTATTCCCTCTTCATTATCTTCATCTGCAATAACTGCATATATGTGTCCTACATTGATATGTGTAGCAAATTAGATGAAATTAGTCAACATTACAAAAACACTACAAAGTAAGATGACATTACTTGGTTGAACTAGATGAAATTAGATGCATATATGTGCCCTATATTACTTAGTTGATCTAAATCTGATATGTGGTCAAAGTCAACTGACAATTCCATCTGTGTTAGTTCCAGTGCCGTCAGGGGTCGATACGTGTCAAGTGAGCTAAGATAACTTAACTGCCATTCATCAACCCACTCCTTTGACTCGCACTCATCCCAGACTTGAATTGTACAGGAAGAACAAAAGCATGACATCTTTTGTGTATGGATACTCCATGAACCTGCAATTGAGCTTCTAAAAGAGTGCATCTCATTTGTTCCTATCAGTGTACAATAATCCTCATATGGTGCAATGTTAGTATCATCTATCAACCAAAAAAATCTACGAACTAAAGACTTACCTTCATTACCTGGACCCATGGAAGCATTACACCACTCGACAATCGATTTTGCATCTGTCAACTTTGCATTATCTTTATACTTTAACTCTTCTCGTGCTATGGCTCTTTTGATACATGCTCCTGCACCATCATGCTCCCCCTTTCCATGCCCGGCCTCACAAAAGTTCCACATATGTTGAATACCTATAAAATTATGCCTCCTACTCAGCCAATAGAAATTCTATGAGTTCTTGAATTGTGATGCACAATTATCCGACCATATGATATGCTGACTGAACGATATGCCCCTTCTAGCCAAATCATTGTAGAACACCTAAAAGCAACCTTGCACGAACTCCATAGAATGCGTGTGATCATCACTAATATAGAAATGATACTCCCTTATGATCTTTCTGTCATCCTCTGTACTATCATTCGCATGAATGAATGTGATGTGCACAAATATAGAAACCTGTGTGGAGTTGTAATATTGTGATTGCACCTCACGCTGTGGCTGTAGACTGTAGTTCTCTGCAAAGTCGACGACTGAAACAATGGTACCAACCAGAAATGTGTCCTTGCATAACTTGAATTGCAAGTCCAACCATCGAGCTCTATGGGCATGTCTTGCATACTCATACACTATGCTGTCACGAAATATAGGCATAAACTGATACACTGGAATCTTTTCAATAACTAATTCACACCTCTTTGCTTCTTTACCATCTTTTGTATTGTATGCCACTGTTTTATACTTGCCAAACTCTACTAGTTCATTTCCAACTGCATGTGTTATTTCCATATGTTCACATATTGGCAAATGTTGCAAGCCACCGCAACGATGACATGTGCCATCCAAGCATAATTTCTTGTAGAATATTTGACCTTCCTCTCTTTCACATAAAATTCTTGATATGAAGTCTCTTGAAGATGTTGATGGGGCACATATGGCACAACCCTGCAAATCATTGTTAGTATGCATATCTAAACATATAGACCTATAAGCATCAAAATGGTTAGAAAATTCAATATGTAATCTACAACAACAAGTAGTGCGTGTGTGATTTATCTTAACATAGAAAGGTTTTAGCATTTCAAAATATCTTTGACAAATTTTAATTTGAGGATACTTCTCTAGAAATTTACCGTAAGACTGTGTTTGAGTCTCATCCAAAAAATGCTTTGGATGTGGCTCGCGGTTCTGACTACCAATTCTCCTTCTTACCACATCCCTTTGATTTGGAGATACCCTTGTGTAATTCTTCCAAAAGTCTTCAATTAGTGATCTCAATGCTCCAACAATTGGTTTATCTTTTCGTGGTAGTCTCCCTGAGAACGCCCATAATTCATTGGCATTAGTGTCCTCAATTCTTTGGCGTCTTCCAACGGCTCTTGATAAAGTTTTCCTATTAATTCTCAATTCTTGACTTGTCTTTCTAATGAGACGAGCTTTCCTCGTTTGACTACTTACTATAGTCGATGTAATCACACGTCGTGTTGCATTACTATCTTTTGTGCGTGAGGTGTTACCCACACTCTCATACGCACTCATTAGATTCTTGACAATAGATTTTTCACTTGAAGCCTCTGATGTTCTCAACCCAAGAATCTTCATGATAGACCTATACTTTATACTTCGCATCATTTCAACGAATAGTTGACATCTTGTAGTCTCATTTAACTTTTCAAAGAACAATCTCCAAATCTTATTAGCATATCTTCTACAAGTGCATTTTGGAATCTTACCTTCCATTGGCTGCAAAATATTCTCAGCAATATCAATCAAATACTTTGGCTTTCTATGCAAAATTCTAGGTGGTGTCAAGTTAGGTAAATTCATCTCAACATTAGGAATTTCATCAATATTTAAATGAGATGGGTTAGATGGCATACCTTCGATCGAAGATGGAATAGATGACATACCTTGAGGTTGAGGTGGGAACGATGGCGTACCTCCTTCATCACATGTGAGTGATGATGTACTCTCAACTTGAGATGTGGTAGATGGTGTCCCTACATGTTGTCTTGCGGTAAAGGATGTGTCTCCAACTATGGTATTCAAATCTCTTGTACCACGAAGTTTTTGCATTCGTTCTCTTTGTGCCGCCAATACCATATCTCTTTGTGATGGTTGTGGTTCCTCTTCAATTGGTATGTCTTCATTTATCATGTCCAATTTCCTCTTCTCACGAAGTTCCCTCATAACCATTGCTTTCTTTGCATTCTTAGCTTCTATCTCTTCCTGTGTTGGTTTAATTCTTGATCATTTCCTCGGCATGACGGAGAATTTGTCTGTAGCATGATAAAGAGACCAATATTAGTTCCTAAGAAATGAATACATGATAATAGTGGGATTGTATTTTTTTTATGTTGTAAGGATTTATTCTTGTATAGTTTGACATCATGGTATGAACTAAGGTTTGTTTATTACACATAATTATTAAAGAGCCCAAGTGTAGAAAATATACATGGCATCATGTGAGATTGTAGGTTGCTTTCTCGATTGGGAATGTGTCTATTTTAAACATGTATGATAAAGCATGATAAAGTAATTCAATCCGAAATAAGGAAAATGTAAAGAACATGCATGTAAAGACTTGACATACCTAAAAAATGAAGATTTGAATGGAGAGAGTACCCAATTATGTAGTGTTTTTATCTTCTTGCATCAAACTCCTCAACAA
Organism: Cunninghamia lanceolata; assembly: GCA_027924645.1. Taxonomy (NCBI): domain Eukaryota; kingdom Viridiplantae; phylum Streptophyta; class Pinopsida; order Cupressales; family Cupressaceae; genus Cunninghamia; species Cunninghamia lanceolata. Next base: position 2,025,371 of record BSBN01001014.1, on the reverse strand, counting down.
TTTGAGTTTTTCACCACTTGCTTCCTTTTGAATGTTAAATTCTTAAAATTGAATCACAATTAACATTGCAATACTACAAAAATTTAAACTTGAATAGATATATATCAAACTTGGTTTGAAAACTATGTTATTTCCTCCTTCTCAAGTTGGCAAAGCAGAAAAGGTGGTGGAAAGATCATGCAAAGGTGGTACAATGTGTCAAATGTGCATGTGAACTTCCCAATAGCATGAAAGCACTTCTTTTTTGTCAGAGCATGCGCAGAATCAGTAAGAAAACAGAGCATGTGGGCCAAGATCACGGGGGTAACCACTTTTTTACCGTTTCAGTAGAAAGACAAAACACGAGCGCATTATAACGCGCTCACATTTTGTCCTGCTATAGATCCCTAAACCCTCAACTCTGATCCCTTGACCCTCAATCCTCAATGTCAAATCCTAATCCCTCAACCCTCAGCGTCAAATTCTAATCCCTCAACGTCAAATCCTAATCCGTCAACCCTCCAACCCTATCCCTAATCCTTACAACCCTCAACCCTTAAATCTGATCCATCAACCCTCAACATCAAACCCTAATCCCTCAACCCTCAACCCTAATCTGTCATTCGTCATCCCTCAACTCTAATCCCTCATTCCTAAACCCTAAATGCTATCCCTATTCCTAGACCCTCAACAGGCTCGATACTATACCTTAAACCCTAATCCCTCTACCATCGACACTCTTATTTAACCCTAATCCCTTGACCATTAACCCTATCCCTCAACCTCAACCCTCAACCCTCAACTCTCAACATTAAACCCTAATTCATCAACCCTAAACCCTAATCCCTCAAACCTAAACCCTATCCCTAAACCATCAACCCTCAACACTATACCTTAAACCCTAATCCCTCAACCCTAACCCTAAACCTTGTCCCTAAACCCTAATCCCTCAACCCTCAACCCTAATCTGTCATCCATCATCCCTTAACTCTAATCCCTCATTCCTAAACCCTAAACGCTATCCCTATTCCTAAAACCTCAACAGGCTCGATACTATACTTTAAACCCTAATCCCTCTACCATCGACACTCTTATTTAACCCTAATCCCTTGACCATTAACCCTATCCCTCAACCTCAACCCTTAACCCTCAACCCTCAACCCTCAACTCTCAACATTAAACCCTAATTCATCAACCCTAAACCCTAATCCCTCAAACCTAAACCCTATCGCTAAACCATCAACCCTCAACACTATACCTTAAACCCTAATCCCTCAACCCTCAACCCTAAACCTTATCCCTAAACCCTAATCCCTCAACCCTCAACCCTAATCCCTCATCCCTCAACTCTAATCCCTCATCCCTAAACCCTAAATGCTATCCCTATTCCTAAACCCTCAATAGACTCGATACTTTACCTTAAACTCTAATCCCTTATCCCTAAACCCTCCAACCCTATCCCTAATCCTTATACCCTCCACACTCTACTTTAACCCTAATTCCTTGACCATCAACCCTATCCCTAAACCCTTGACCCTCGAACCTCAACCCTCAACCCTCAACATCAAACCCTAATCCCTCAACCCTTAACTCTGATCGCTCGACCTTCAACCCTGATCCTAAACCCTAAACCCTCAATGCCTAATTCTAATCCCTCAACCCTATCCCTAAACCCTCAACCCTCAATGTCAAATCCTAATCCCTCAACCTTCAGCATCAAATCCTAATCCCTCAACATCAAATCCTAATCCCTCAACGTCAAATCCTAATCCGTCAACCCTCCAACCCTATCCCTAATCCTTACAACCCTCAACCCTTAAATCTGATCCATCAACCCTCAACACTATACCTTAAACCCTAATCCCTTCAACCTCAACCCTATCCCTAAACCCTAACCCTCGAACCTCAGCCCTCGAAGTCAAACCCTAATCCCTCAACCCTTAACTCTGATCCCTCATCTCTCAACCCTAACCCTAAACCCTCAACCCTCAACATCAAACCCTAATCCCTCAACCCTCAACCCTAATCTGTCATTCGTCATCCCTCAACTCTAATCCCTCATTCCTAAACCCTAAATGCTATCCCTATTCCCAGACCCTCAATAGGCTCGATACTATACCTTAAACCCTAATCCCTCTACCATCGACACTCTTATTTAACCCTAATCCCTTGACCATTAACCCTATCCCTCAACCTCAACCCTCAACCCTCAACTCTCAACATTAAACCCTAATTCATCAACCCTAAACCCTAATCCCTCAAACCTAAACCCTATCCCTAAACCATCAACCCTCAACACTATACCTTAAACCCTAATCCCTCAACCCTCAACCCTAATCTGTCATCCGTCATCCCTCAACTCTAATCCCTCATTCCTAAACCCTAAACGCTATCCCTATTCCTAGAACCTCAACAGGCTCGATACTATACTTTAAACCCTAATCCCTCTACCATCGACACTCTTATTTAACCCTAATCCCTTGACCATTAACCCTATCCCTCAACCTCAACCCTTAACCCTCAACCCTCAACCCTCAACTCTCAACATTAAACCCTAATTCATCAACCCTAAACCCTAATCCCTCAAACCTAAACCCTATCCCTAAACCATCAACCCTCAACACTATAGCTTAAACCCTAATCCCTCAACCCTCAACCCTAAACCTTATCCCTAAACCCTAATCCCTCAACCCTCAACCCTAATCCCTCATCCCTCAACTCTAATCCCTCATCCCTAAACCCTAAATGCTATCCCTATTCCTAAACCCTCAACAGACTCGATACTTTACCTTAAACTCTAATCCCTTATCCCTAAACCCTCCAACCCTATCCCTAATCCTTATACCCTCCACACTCTACTTTAACCCTAATTCCTTGACCCTCAACCCTATCCCTAAACCCTTGACCCTCGAACCTCAACCCTCAACCCTCAACATCAAACCCTAATCCCTCAACCCTTAACTCTGATCCCTCGACCTTCAACCATGATCCTAAACCCTAAACCCTCAATGCCAAATTGTAATCCCTCAACCCTGAATGTCAAATCCTAATCCCTCAACCCTCAGCGTCAAATCCTAATCCCTCAACATCAAATCCTAATCCCTCAACGTCAAATCCTAATCCGTCAACCCTCCAACCCTATCCCTAATCCTTACAACCCTCAACCCTTAAATCTGATCCATCAACCCTCAACACTATACCTTAAACCCTAATCCCTTCAACCTCAACCCTATCCCTAAACCCTTAACCCTCGAACCTCAGCCCTCGAAGTCAAACCCTAATCCCTCAACCCTTAACTCTGATCCCTCATCTCTCAACCCTAACCCTAAACCCTCAACCCTCAACATCAAACCCTAATCCCTCAACCCTCAACCCTAATCTGTCATTCGTCATCCCTCAACTCTAATCCCTCATTCCTAAACCCTAAATGCTATCCCTATTCCTAGACCCTCAACAGGCTCGATACTATACCTTAAACCCTAATCCCTCTACCATCGACACTCTTATTTAACCCTAATCCCTTGACCATTAACCCTATCCCTCAACCTCAACCCTCAACCCTCAACTCTCAACATTAAACCCTAATTCATCAACCCTAAACCCTAATCCCTCAAACCTAAACCCTATCCCTAAACCATCAACCCTCAACACTATACCTTAAACCCTAATCCCTCAACCCTAACCCTAAACCTTGTCCCTAAACCCTAATCCCTCAACCCTCAACCCTAATCTGTCATCCATCATTCCTCAACTCTAATCCCTCATTCCTAAACCCTAAACCCTATCCCTATTCCTAGAACCTCAACAGGCTCGATACTATACTTTAAACCCTAATCCCTCTACCATCGACACTCTTATTTAACCCTAATCCCTTGACCATTAACCCTATCCCTCTCAACCCTTAACCCTCAACCCTCAACCCTCAACTCTCAACATTAAACCCTAATTCATCAACCCTAAACCCTAATCCTTCAAACCTAAACCCTATCCCTAAACCATCAACCCTCAACACTATACCTTAAACCCTAATCCCTCAACCCTCAACCCTAAACCTTATCCCTAAACCCTAATCCCTCAACCCTCAACCCTAATCCCTCTTCCCTCAACTCTAATCCCTCATCCCTAAACCCTAAATGCTATCCCTATTCCTAAACCCTCAACAGACTCGATACTATACCTTAAACTCTAATCCCTTATCCCTAAACCCTCCAACCCTATCCCTAATCCTTATACCCTCCACACTCTACTTTAACCCTAATTCCTCGACACTCAACCCTATCCCTAAACCCTTGACCCTCGAACCTCAACCCTCTACCCTCAACATCAAACCCTAATCCCTCAACCCTTAACTTTGATCCCTCGACCTTCAACCCTGATCCTAAACCCTAAACCCTCAATGCCAAATTCTAATCCCTCAACCCTTCACTCTAATCCCTCAACCCTAATCCCTATCCCTAAACCCTCAACATTATACCTTAAACCCTAATCCCTCAACCCTAACCCTAAACCTTGTCCCTAAACCCTAATCCCTCAACCCTCAACCCTAATTTGTCATCCGTCATCCCTCAACTCTAATCCCTCATTCCTAAACCCTAAACACTATCCCTATTCCTAGAACCTCAACAGGCTCGATACTATACTTTAAACCCTAATCCCTCTACCATCGACACTCTTATTTAACCCTAATCCCTTGACCGTTAACCCTATCCCTCAATGCTCAACGCTCAACGCTCAACCCTCAACCCTCAACTCTCAACATTAAACCCTAATTCATCAACCCTAAACCCTAATCCCTCAAACCTAAACCCTATCCCTAAACCATCAACCTTCAACACTATACCTTAAACCCTAATCCCTCAACCCTCAACCCTAATCCCTCATCCCTCAACTCTAATCCCTCATCCCTAAACCCTCAACAGACTCGATACTATACATTAAACTCTAATCCCTTATCCCTAAACCCTCCAACCCTATCCCTAATCCTTATTCCCTCCACACTCTACTGTAACCCTAATTCCTCGACCCTCAACCCTATCCCTAAACCCTTGACCCTCGAACCTCAACCCTCAACCCTCAACATCAAACCCTAATCCCTTAACCCTTAACTCTGATCCCTCAACCTTCAACCCTGATCCTAAACCCTAAACCCTCAATGCCAAATTCTAATCCCTCAACCCTTCACTCTAATCCCTCAACCCTAAACCCGATCCCTAAACCCTAACCCTAAACCTTGTCCCTAAACCCTAATCCCTCAACCCTCAACCCTAATCTGTCATCCGTCATCCCTCAACTCTAATCCCTCATTCCTAAACCCTAAACGCTATCCCTATTCCTAGACCCTCAACAGGCTCGATACTATACCTTAAACCCTAATCCCTCTACCATCGACACTCTTATTTAACCCTAATCCCTTGACCATTAACCCTATCCGTCAACCTCAACCCTCAACCCTCAACCCTCAACTCTCAACATTAAACCCTAATTCATCAACCCTAAACCCTAATCCCTCAAACCTAAACCCTATTCCTAAACCATCAACCCTCAACACTATACCTTAAACCCTAATCCCTCAACCCTCAACCCTAAACCTTATCCCTAAACCCTAATCCCTCAACCCTCAACCCTAATCCCTCATCCCTCAAATCTAATCCCTCATCCCTAAACCCTAAATTATGCTATCCCTATTCCTAAACCCTCAACAGACTCGATACTATACCTTAAACTCTAATCCCTTATCCCTAAACCCTCCCACCCTATCCCTAATCCTTACACCCTCCACACTCTACTTTAACCCTAATCCCTTCAACCTCAACCCTATCCCTAAACCCTTGACCCTTGAACCTCAACCCTCAACCCTCGACATCAAACCCTATTCCCTCAACCCTTAACTCTGATCCCTCATCTCTCAACCCTAACCCTAAACCCTAAACCCTCAACCCTCAACGTCAAATCCTAATCCCTCAACCCTAAACCCTCAACACTATACCTTAAACCCTAATCCCTCAGCCCTCAACCCTAAACCTTATCCCTAAACGCTAATCCCTCAACCCTCAACCCTAATCTGTCATCCCCCAACTCTAATCCTTCATCCCTAAACCCTAAATGCTATCCCTATTCCTACACCCTCAACAGAATCGATACTATACCTTAAACCCTAATCCCTTATCCCTAAACCCTCCAACCCTATCCCTAATCCTTATACCCTCCACACTCTACTTTAACCCTAATTCCTCGACCTTCAACCCTATCCCTAAACCCTTGACCCTCGAACCTCAACCCTTAACACTCAACATCAAACCCTAATCCCTCAACCCTTAACTTTGATCCCTCAACCCTCAACACTATACCTTAAACCCTAATCCATATCCCTCAACCCTTAACCCTTAAAATTTAAACCCTATCCCTACACCCTCAACACTTGACACTATATCTTAAGCCTTAAACCCTCATCCCTAAAGCCTCAACCCTCAATCCTTAAACCTTCAACCCTAAACCCTATCCCTAATCCCTCTACCCTCGACACTCTAACCCTAACCTCGACATTAAATGCTAATCCGTCAACCCTAAACCCTAATCCTCAACCCTCAACCCTCAACCCTCAACACTATACCTTAAACCCTAATCCCTCAACCCTCAACCCTAAACCTTATCCCTAAACCCTAATCCCTCAACCCTCAACCCTAATCCATCATCCCTCAACTATAATCCCTCATCCCTAATCCCTAAATGCTATCCCTATTCCTAAACTCTCAACAGACTTGATACTATACCTTAAACCCTAATCCCTTATCCCTAAACCCTCCAACCCTATCCCTAATCCTTACACCCTCCACACTCTACTTTAACCCTAATCCCTCGACCCTAAACCCTATCCCTAAACCCTTGACCCTTGAACCTCAACCCTCAACCCTTAATGTCAAACTCTAATCCCTCAACCCTTAACTTTGATCCCTCGACCCTCAACCGTAATTTGTCAACCCTCATCCCTAAACCTTAAATGCTATCCCTATTCCTAGACCCTCAACGGGCTCGATACTATACCTTAAACGCTAATACCTTATCCGTAAACCTTCCAACCCTATCCCTTATGCCTTAACCCTCATGATTAATAGCCTTGAATGTAAAAAAAAATTGAGTGGGACATAACGCGAGTGCGTTATAACGCGCTCGCGTTATGTCAAACATGGCAAAAGATAGACTTGCGGGAAAGAAAAATGCAAGGCAAAACATAACGCGAGCACGTTATAACGCGCTCGCGTTATTTCTTGCTTTGGGAATCCCAAGCCTTGGGCTTGGGATTTGCTTTGGATTTCCAACCCAAAGGCTTGGAGTGCCTTATGAACAGTCACAGACGTGTTTTTCTGTATTCTTCAAAATTTCACATAATTTCGTTCGTACTAACCCTCAGATTTGCACGTGTTTCAAGGTTGAACAAATCGAACACATGGGTAATGTTAGGCTTTCTCTTAGCTATTTGACGATGTGATTTTTTTCACATTTTAACAATGTTAAGCCTTTCATCTTTAATTTCTTTTGTTTGTGTGTCCATTTTTATGCAAAAACCACTGTTTGGTCTTTTTTTCATTGTAAAATAACTATTCATTCAAATTTCAAAAAATTATATATTTAGAAACTAGACTCCATTCTACAAATATTAAAAAAATAAAAAAATGATTTTCAATTAGTTTTCAAAATTTATAGGGGTAGCATGGCCAAAATTCTATTTTTTACGATGTGTCCACTTTTAAAATTAGTAAAAAATCAAATATTCATCAAAAAATTATCAGAAAAATCAGGCATAAACTACATGCTATTAGCTAATTTCTCACTGAAGCGATTTTAAAAATACCAAAAAAAGGTTGACCTTTTGAGGGAGCCACAAAACATGCTATGTTATGTTTTTTTGACAGAAACAACACCAATTTCTGTGGCTCCCTCTTTTGAACCCCTTAATCTATGCCATTTTCAAAACAAAATAGTAGTTTAGAAAGTAGACTCAGAGCACTATGAACATTGTTTTGGTTGCATCTCTAAATTTTGAGTGTAACTATGCTCAATTTCTCATCCAAGGCCAATATTTCCTGATTTCAGAAAAAAAGTGGCCACTTAAGACCCCTTTTTGGCCCACCATCTTCTTGCACTTACCCAATGATGCTATTCATATTGCAGAGTTATTTTTCAGGGAAGTGGTGAGACTACATGGTCTACCAAAGAGCATAGTTTTAGATCAAGATACCAAGTTTGTTGGTAATTTCTGGAGGACATTGTGGAAGAAGTTGAAGACAGATTTGAAGTTTAGTTCTGCACACCATCCATAGACTGATGGACAAATTGAAGAGGTGAATAGGAGTTTGGGTAACCTGCTACGATGCTTAGTAGGAGATAAGCCCAAGGGATGGGATTTGATTTTACCACAAGCAGAATTTGCTTACAACAATTCTGTTAATAGGAGTACTGGTAAATCACCATTCCAGATTGTATATGGAAATAGCCCAAGAAATGTTTCTAAGTTAAGGAAGCTGGACAATGGAGAAAAGACAAGTGTTGAAGCTGAAGACTTTGCAGAAGATCTGAAGAATTTGCATGAAGACGTGAGAAAGCACATTAATAAAATTAATATTTGGTACAAGGCTAAGGTAGATCAGAAGAGGAGATATAAGAAATTCCAGGTAGGAGATGAAGTCATGGTTCATTTGAGGAAAGAAAGGTTCCCAATTGGAACATACAATAAGTTGAAAATAAAAAAATTTGGACCATGTAGAATCCTGAAGAAGCATGATTCAGGAAATGCATATGAGGTAGAGTTGCAGAGTGGGATCAATATTTCTCCTATTTTCAACATTGCTAATTTATCAGAATATCATGAAGGTGGAACAGAGGATGGACCAACAGAAGTGCAGTGGAGTATTCCGGCATCTACTTCAATGGAGGAGATAGAAAAGATCTTCGATAGCTGTGTGGGAAGAAGTACTCGAAACAAGCAATATGAAAAATATCTAGTAAAATGGAAAGGAAGGCCTGTTGAAGATTCTTCTTGGTTGTCTAAGGCAAAGGTTGACCATTTGGGTTTTCCTTACACAAACATATGAGACGTGACAGGGTCACTTCTCAAATTACCCTGGGTGTTTGATGCAGGAGCATCCAGTGGTGTAAGGGCAATCTTACATCACCCAAAAAGAAGTTAATTCAAAATCATTTTAGTTGTTTTCATTTCTTTCCATAATTAGTATTTTTGGTTCCATAATATCTAGAATAATAATGTAGGACTTTCAGTTTTTTCAAATTGCTAAAAATAGCAACCTGCCTAATTAGGAAAGTGTACCTGCTATTTTTAGAAAGTTTGCATTTGGGCACGTAATGAAGTAGAAACTTCCAGAAAGTTACATAATGGAAATATAAGACCTTTGGTGAAGGAATTAGGCAAAGATCATTTGTGAGTTGAAAGATATTAAAGTTTTTATTTTCTGAAAAGCCCCTGAAAATTTCTAGAATGAGATATGAGGCACTAAAACTTTCCATAATGTCCCTAAAAGTTGAAAGAAATCCATTTACAAATTTCCGGCATGATAGTTCACATCACGAGCTTTCCGGTGCTTAAAAAGGTTCGTCAATTGGACACCCGGATCAAATGTTTTGCTTCCTGAAAGTTGACCTACTTTTGGAGGGAGTTGCAAAATTTGAAATTTAGCTGGAAGCCACCAAAAAGTGCTATTTATGACTATTTTTGGAGCCCTGGGTAGTAGTAGAGTGAAGGGGGCCAGTGTTGAGTCAAGAAGAGGTGGGAAAATAGAAACCCTAGCTGATTTTGGGGTTACATAAGGCTGAAGATTCAATAGTCTTGAGGTTGGGAAAGCTGTAATGTGTTGCAGCTAGTAGAGGATTCATCCTCTGATTGTAATTGAGCTTCTGTAATGTAATGAGTTTCCTAGTTCAATAAAAGAAAGTTCTATTTTCTATGTTCAATATATGTTATTGTGTGTTTTGTGATTTACCCCCTTCATCATTGACTCCTAGATTTGCTAGATGTAAGAAGAATTTTGTAGGGTCTTGTACTAGTACTCCTTCTAATAGGCATTGAAATTTTGGGTCATGCTACTTTTGAAGGATCTCTTCCATAGAAATTTCTTCATCACTTTCGTGACCATCATGAATACTTTTCTCAGCCATTTCGATCTATTTTTGTTTTTGTAATCTTGTTAAGACCATGCAAGGGTGACAAAGAGATGGATAGGATGAGCTGGGAAGATTTGAGCAAGGTGCTAGAAAGAGACAAGATTTTTAGCAAGGTTCTTCTTAGATCTATGAGGTGTCAAACAAGTTGGGTATACAAAAGTGATAGTCAAAGTAGGGATGTTAGAAATCTGATTACTTGATGTTGACTAGTCTTATATAAGCCACTAGTAGAGTTCTGAGAGAAAGGATAAGTAACCCTTGATATTGGAGACTCACTAGGTTTGTTTGAGTATTGATTGTGATCTAAAATAACTTGGTTCTAATCTTGTAGGAATTTGGAAAGATTTTGTGAGACTTTGGATGAAAAAGTAGATATGGTATGGAAAAGAAGGAGAAATGGTTGATTTGCAAGATCTTAATCAGATTTTTGGAAATTGAAACAGGTCTGAAATGGTTTTAAAAATGTTAAAAATTTTGTTCTTGGAAGGTATGGTTTTACTCTATGGTTTGGATGTGCAGAAGTATATGTGCCACAATAGAATTAAAATGTGCCAGAAGTTGAGTCAAATGCACAATACTAGAAAAGTTTTGAATGCGCCACATGTCATGGCAAATGCGCAACTCTGGTTTTTTGTCTTGTTTTCTCAGAATTTTGGAAAATTTTGGAATGTTTTCAGGATTTTTTCTATTTTTGTTTTGAAAAACTTGGTGTTTCTGAGAATGTTGATGTTCAATTATGGCAAAAACATAGCAAACACATAGAAGTTTTTCATGATTTTTATCTTTATATATATATATATATTTGTTTTTTTTTGGACTATTTTTACTCAAAACAAGTACACCCTTGGCTGGATATGACAAGATTCATTGAATCCTCTAGCTTTGCATACTCAAAGTGTGTAGCTCTAGGATCTGGTAGTACCGGCTCCCCTCCACGGCACTCACTTCTCATGCATACCAGATCTAGGTTTCCTTAGGCTCGTACCCCCATCGAACCTTAGGATTGTCCTTGCTACCTCTACTAAGAGTCACAGGAATTGAGGCCACTTCAAGAGCTCTACCCTTTGCATCAACAAATAGGGGTTTTTGGCTTGCTAAACAATTGGTTCTTAGTCAGGGCAACCATTCAAGTGGTTACACGTGCGGCGGCACTACTCTCCGTTATGGAGTCTCCTAGCCTTAAAGAGTTATGCCTTAGAGGGTTTTGGGGGAGGTTGGCCGTCGGTGTAACACAGTAGCACTAGTTGTAGGAGGTTTTCACCTTAAGTACAATTTATTTTAAGTGTCTTGGTAGGGCTTGGCTTTAGCCTGTTACCATTCAAGGTCATTCCCACTTGGACAAGCGTGCATCCAAGGGCATGCCCCCCTAAGGGTTTAACAAATAGAATGACAAGTCTGGAACTTTGGCCACCCAGTTAAGGGGAGAGCATAAGCCTATTGTCATTCACAATCACATAATACACTGGTTAATCCAAACCTAGTTAAAAGTAGAAAAACAAAATGCGCTATTCTACTTGTACACTCACACGATTGTTAACTTGGAAGCATTTAGAGCATAGCAATGTTCATTCCTATTTGTTTGAGATTCCAATGATCTAATCTAGGAAATAAGTCAACAATTCAAAAGATAGCAATTGGTTCAATTACTTTCCATCCTAGTTAGAGACTATAGAATTTGCATGCAATGCACTTGTTTACTTTTCTCCTAATTAGTCTAAATGAATTAGGAAAAGCAATCTAAATGATCTAATCTAGCCACTAATCCTGGAAAAATGAAATGTTAGCTCAAACACACCAAAATCAGAAAACCCTAAAAACAGAGAGCAGAATCAAAAGCGTCGCAATGCAGTCTGAATGCCCAGAATTAGAACTCGCATGCACCGCTATACAAAAGTACAAAACAGGCATCAAAAGTGCTATAACAAGAGGTATATGCGCAACTTTAGCAGATGCATCATTTTATAATTCAAAAGCACTAAAAGACAGGGTACATGTGCAAGTAATATGCAAGCACCAAAACTAAGGTTGGATGCGCCATCTGGGAGGTTAGATGCGTCAGATTGTCGTAAGTGCCGAAACTGAAGGTATATCTACCGTCTAGAAGGTAAGGTGTGCCAGAGTTTCGTATTCATCGAAGTAGGAGGAAGATGCGTCGTCTTGGAGGTTAGATGTGCCAGATGCTTTTGTTAGAAACCTGTTCATCACCTGTATGGACCTGTCACTTAAGAAAACTTAGTTTTTGATTAGTTAGAGGGGCAAGGGCCCCACAGTGGGCGCCAAAATGTGAAGGGGAAAATGGATTAATCAATAAATAATAATAAAACCCAATACATCTATGAAATGTGAAAGTAAAAGATATATTAAAGTAAAACAAAGAACAATACTTACAACACTTTACCTTTCTTCTTCAATAGTTCACCTATCTCTCCTTGACCTTGATGATGATGAAGCCCTCAGAAGCGAATGCTCCCTTGCTTGTTAAAGGGGACAAGAATGGAATGGCTGAGATATTTTGTGTGATTGAAGATGAGCTTCAACACACTAACAATGGATGATATGAAATGCTTAAGAAAGTGGGGGTGCCAAAGGCGCGCCTATGTTTCTGAAGCATAAGTTTTCTCAAACAATTGATGATGAAATGATAGAAGAATAGAAGGGTATTTATAGAGATTTGTGGGAGAAGATCAATGGTTGAGAAGAAATGAGAAGATCAACGGAGGAGGATGGTTGAGGAACGTGCAACCAATAGGACACATGTCATTCAAAAAGAAACTTTGTTGAGTTCACTGCTTTCTTGATGAGGATGAGTTTTATTTTTCTTTAAATTAAAATTTATTTTTCTAATTTAAAAGAAAGTTTGCTTTAAAGATGCTTTAACTCAGCTTTTGCTTTTGTATGACAAGAGGAAAGTATTTTTAGAAGATAAGAATGATTTTTGAAGATAAGAAAGCATAATTAAATAAAAAGATTTTATTTAATTATTTTGTAGATAATTGAGATGAATAAATAAAATATAGAAATATATTTTATTTTGTGGTGATTTTTGAAGAATAAAATAACATATAAAAATATATTTTATTTAGTGGATATTTAAGATTTTATTTAAATAAAATTACATTTTATTGAAATTTGGAAGAATAAAAGATTTTAATTAAATAATTAAAATTATTTAATTATTTAGAAGAATGAAGTTGATGTAGATGAATTTAATTAATTAAATAAAATGTAATTTATTTAATTAAATGAGAGGAAGTGAATCAAATAAATAAATAAATTTATTTATTTTTTGATAGAAGAATGTGAATGATGAAATAAATATTTAAAATATTTATTTAAGTAGAGTCATGCCATTTTTAGGTGTATACATTTTGTCCCTCTTTGATGCAATGTGTTTTATCACGTTGTTTCAAAGAATAAGAATTTTTTACGGTGATACATGCCCCAGTTTGCCCCTGGTACAAGTTTAACGACAAGATGCCCCCTCGGGAGATTGGACGAGAAGAAGGCAAAAGGCGTGAGATGAACAATCTCATGAAGAAGAAGGTGAAAAATGGGTTAGGATGGAGAAAAATGGGATATGGTTTGGAGAAACTGACATGGGAAGGAGCCACAGTTGTCATACAGTCTGATATGGTTCTCTTGCTATATATAGGAGCTGGGTCCACAAGTTCTATTCATTTGCACATGTGTCCATAGTTGATTGGTCTCTTGAGAGCTTAGGAGAGCATGGAAGCCAGACAAATGGATATTCCATGTGAGGAGCACCAGTTTGAGCGGATCCAATGGTTCAATTAGCTAGCGGAGGTAGGACCCCCAGTATGTAGTTCGTCAAAACTTGCTAAAAGTCAATTTTAGGCTCATTAATGGCTAGGAAAAACAACTAGAACATATGTGCCAAACTGTCTTTCAATGCATATGATCTCTAAAATGGCGCATATGCTGTGAGGTGGCGCATTTAAGCTATGAATTGGCGCATTGGATAGTTTGGCACATTTAATCGCTGAATAGGCACATTTACCAAGAAATTGTGCATGTGACATAAGCATGTCCCAGAATGATGCATACATGTCAAAGGGTGGTGCATTCATGGTGAAGCGGCGCATGTGATATGGATCAGTGCATTTTCCACCTAGATCGGTGCATTTGCACTAGGAGGGATTAGGGTTTAAGGTATAGTGTCGAGGGTTGAGTATTTAGGGATAGGGTTTAGGAATTATGGTTTAAGGGTTGAGGGTTGAGGGTTTAGAGATAGGGTTTAGGGTTTAGGGTTAAGGTATTAGGGTTTAAGGTATAGTGTCGAGGGATGAGTGTTTAGGGTTTAGGGTTAAGTGGGACACCTAGATGGCTAAGGGTTGAGAGATAGGGAGAGATGGGGGTGAGGCAGATAGGGGAGGAGAGGGATGGATAAGGGTTGAGGATTTAAGACTTTAGGGTTGAAGAATTAGTGTTTAGGGTTGAGGGATTAGGGTTTAAGGTATAGTGTCTAAAAGACATATAGTGGGGAGAAGTAGAGAGATGAGGGGGAGACATAGGTGAGAGATACAGAGGTGAGAGATATAGAGGTGAGGGGAGAGATAAAAGAAAATGAGAGAGTAAAGTTGACAACTTAAGGGAAAGATGGGTAAGGAGGAAGTTGAGAAATTAATAATACAAAGTTTTGTATAGCAAGCTAAAATGTGCTTATGTTATAATGCGATTGTCTTTTGTCTTGCTATTCAAATGGTAAAAAGACTAGGATACCCATGATCCAGGCCCACATACTATGTTTTCTTGTGGTTATGCACATTTTTCACATTTTACCACCTTTGTATGAACATTCCACCACCTTTTCCTAGTTTTCCAACTTAAGGAGGAAATAATATAGCTTTCAAATTTAATTTGATATATATCAATTCAAGTTTCAATTTTTTTAGTGTTGCAATGTTAATTGTGATTGAATTGTAGGAATTGAACATTGTACATTAGTTAATTGTATTGTTGTTAGTAATTCTATTTGAGTGTTATACAATTGAATGTTGAAAAGGAAGCAAGTGGTTAAAAACTCAAATTTTTGAGGAGTTTGATGCAAGAAGAAAAAGTGACTACATAATTGGGTACTCTCTCCATTCGAATCTCCAGTTTCTAGGTATGTCAAGTCGTTACACATGTTATTTACATTTTCCTTAATTCTATTATGTTTCTTTATCATACATGTTTACATCACTAGTACGGTTTATATATTTTTTGTTTATATTAGTTGTGTTTAGATTTCTTTTTATAGTTCATGTGCATGTTGTCTATACTTCCACATTTTACCTACATGTCTAATAGGGAATTTGCAATCTAAGCTATTAGGGAATTTGCAGACCATATTTGTGCTGATAGGTAAATGTAATCGTCATCTATTGCTCTAAATTTGTTTCTAAATGGCTATAAGTAAATAACACCCATCATGATCCATGGATCATAGTTCTTACTACCTCAAGAGCTTAGTCATCACACACAAATCTACCCATCAAGAAAACTATTATGTAGAGATCTAGCACTATGCTATGTCCTTATAATAGACTATGCTCAATTACTTCATGGTATGCATAAAAAAAGATATCTCAAAGGTGAACATTAATTAAAGTAGACACAATCATGATATCATTGTTAAGTCCCTTTGCATAATGAACCTTATAATACAAACTCGTTAATGTATAGAATGAGATTCAACCAAAAGGACCTCATGTAAAATTCTATCATGTGTGTTTCCTTTAAACCTACATAGATAACCTTAAGTTAAATCTCTAGATTTTATATGTATATTTTCTATAGGAATCAATAAAATCCTTGGCAACATAAACTTGTCATCTTACACTTGGGCTCTTTGATAAGTATGTGCAATAATGAATACTACAGACCTTAACATACTATGATGTCAAATTATACAAGAATAATTACTTACAACATATAAATATACAATCCCTTGAGCATAATGAAATACTATTATCTTGTCATAACAAGTTACGGTAGGCATAAGCTTTCCATAGTTCATAGTAATTGTGAAGATTGCTTTTGGATTACACTATGTGTGTTTTTGATAAAGAGACAAATATTGTTAAATGGGACTTGTTTCTTGAGGAACACCAATTTGGCATAGCTTGGATGAGTATTGGTTACAATAGACATGAGCCAAGGGCCATTTTGAGTATGGTTTCAAATTTTAGGTCTACTACCCTCAACATTTCCAGCACTTCCAACACTTTCCTTGTAGCCAAAGAAGAGTTTTCAATCACATGGTGGAGGATTTCTCAGCCCATTACCAATGTTGAAGTGTTCTCAGCTAGTAGAGGGTGGTTGCCACCTTTTACTTTTTGAATCTAAATAAAGGAACTCATTTTTGCAGATAGGATACTATGTTGAGACAAAAACATACACAATATAATCCAAAGGTAATCTTCACAATAATAGGTTTCATTACAAATGAATAGGTGCCTTGTATGTTTATGTCTTGTTATGACAAGATAATAGTATTTCATTATGCTTAAGGGATTGTGCATTTATATGTTGTAATGTAAACATACAAGGTACCTATTCATTTGTAATGTAACGTGTTATTGTGAAGATTGCTTTTGGATTACATTGTGTATGTTTCTGTCTCAACATAGTATCCTAGCTGTAAAACTGAGTTCTTTTATTTAAATTCAAAAAGTAAAAGGTGGCAACCACCCTCTACTAGCTGAGAACACTTCAACATTGGTAATGGGCTGAGAAATCCTTCACCATGTGATTGAAAACTCTTCTTTGACTACAAGGAAAGTGTTGAAAGTGCTGGAAATGTTGAGGGTAGTCGACCTAAAATTTGGAACCATACTCAAAATGGCCCTTGGCCCATGTCTATTGAAACTAATACTCATCTGAGCTATGCCAAATTGATGTTCCTCAAGCAAAAAGTCCCATTTAATAATATTTGTATGGATTCATTTCTTAGGAACTAATATTTGTCTCTTTATCATGCTACAGATAATGATGTAGGAGCATATAGTGGTGTAAGGGCAATCTTGGATCACCCAAAAGGATGATGTTTCAAAATCATTTATGGTGTTTCCAATTCTTTTCAAAATTAGTATTTCTGGTTCCATAATCACTTGAATAATGATGTAGAACTTTTAGTTTTTCTAAACTGCTAAAAATAGAAAACTACCATTTTAGGGAAGTTTGCATTTGGGCACAAATTGAAGCAAAAATTTACAAGTTGCTTCATAACTAAAAAATAAGACCTTTGGCAAAGGAATAATGCAAAGGTCATTTCTGAACTGAAAGATATTAAAGTTTCAATTTCTCAGAAAATACCTAAAAATTATTCAAATTCAGGTTTGAGGCACTAAATGGTCCCGTACAGGCTTGAAAATGGCTAGAACTGGTAGAGCAGGTTTATAGCACATAGAGAACTCCACGAGATTCCCAACACTTGAAACAATGCATCAATCGGAACCCTAGATGAAAAGTTATGGCTCCTAGAAGTTGACCTATTTTTGGAGGGAAATGCAAATTTTAAAATTTGGTTGGTGGCCACCAAAAGGTCTATTTATGACCATTTTTGGGAATCCTTTGGGGTAGTAGAGTTAAGGGGGAAAGTTAGAGCCAAGAATAGGTGGGAAAATAAAAACCATAGCTAATTTAGGGTTACAAAAGGTAGAAGATTCTAGAGCCTGGTGATAGGTAGTTGTAATGTGTTGCACGCTATAGAGGATTCATCCTCTGATTGTATTTGAGCTTCTATAATGTAATGAGTTGCCCAAATCTATAAATAAACATTCTATTTTCTATATGCAATTTCTATTGTTATGTGTTTTGTGATTTATGCCCTTCATCAAGTGGTATCAAAGCAAGGGTTCCTAAGTGTGTAGACAAATCACTGACCATGAGGTAGTTTGCACCAAGACCTGAGGTTGTGGGTTTGTTGCAGAGATCAAAATGCCTCCATGAAGAAATCATGTTGGAAGAAATGCTTTGACAGAAGAGATTTTTAGAGCCCTGCAAAGGAAGATCAATGCATTGCAAGAGGAGTTACGAAGAGGTTGTGAGTTGAGAACAAGAGGAAAGTGAAGATGAAGCTGTAGAAGAACTATCTGAGAAAGAACAAGATGTTGTGGGAGATCCTACAGAAGTTAGGTTGTTGAGGGCCATTGCAAAGATTGGAAAGAGGCCCAGGATTGAAGTTTCTACATATTCTAGAGACTTGGATCCACAACACCTTATTGATTGGATCAATGACATGGAGGAGTATTTCAAGTATGAAGATGTGGAGGACCTAGATCAAGTCAAGTTTATAAAAACAAAGTTGAAGGGCCATCCCAGTATTTGGTGGAAGGAGGTCTAGTTAGAGAGGAACAAAAGAGGAAAAGAAAAGATCACTATATGGGATTAGATGGTGGAGAAACTAAAGAAGTAGTTCATTCATATCAACTATGAGATGGAGTTGCTGAAGAAGCTGCAATGATTGAAGCAAGGTAACAAGTCTGTCAAGGAGTATATAGAAGAGTTTTATAAGATTACTATCAAGACAGGCCAAGCAAAGGCCAAAAAGGAGAAGGTAGCTTGTTACATTAATGGGTTAAGGCAAAGTATTCAAGAGGAGCTAAGCATGGTCAGAATGATCACCATAGAAGATGCATACCAGTTTTCCCTAAAGGTGGAAGAGAAGCTGAATAAAATATTTGTAAGAAAGAAAAGGGGAAGAGGTCAAGGTGGAAGGACTAGTGGAATATCCTATGGAGGCCATAATATAGATCAAAATAAAAGTGAAGAAGCTCGCACCAGTTGGAATCAAAGAGGAGATAATGCTTACCACCCTCCTGACTAGAACAATGGTGAGCAAAGAGGAAGGGGAAGAGGCAGAGGCAGACCTAGAAGAGGAGGTTTCAAAGGAACCTATTTCTAATGTGGAGAAGAAGGGCATTGAGAATACGATTGTCTATGACATCAAGGAAGGATGAATAGAAGACCTAAAGGTAATGCACGAGTTGCACATGTAGATGATGATGTGCGGTCTGAGCATTCTAAAGATGCTGAAAAGGGAGAGATCCTAGTTGTTAGAAGAACCTTGTTGAATGAGGAGAAAGAACCAAATAAGAGGAAGATTTTATTCCGCACAAGGTGCAAATGTGAAGATAAGTGTTGTGATATTATTATTGATAGTGGAAGCACTAACAACCTTGTTTCAGAGGAGATGGTTGACAAGTTGAAGTTGACAAGAAGAAAGCATCGACATCCATATCAGATTGCATGGTTACAGAAAGACCATAGATCTTTGCTCAATGAATAATGTTTAGTGAAGTTCAAGATTGGGGAGCACCATGATGAGGTGCTATGTGATATCATACCAATGGATGCATATTATATGTTGTTGGGGAGTCCATGACAGTATGATAGGTCCACTATCCATGATGGTCATGCAAACACATATTCCCTAACAAAGGATGGAGTTCATCATAAGTTGAAGCCCTTGAAGGAGGTGGAAGAAAAGGTATGTAATACTACCAGAATTTGCTTGGTGGATGGTAGGAAATTTTTTGAGGGTATGAAGCATGAGCAACATTGCATTGCATTGATTCGTAAGATTAGTCAAGAGAAATGTGAAGATGTCCCAATAGAAGTCTCAGATTTGTTGGAAGAATTTTAGGATATTGTCTTTGATAATGTACCAAAACATTTACCACTGATGAGGAAGATAAGTCACCAAATGGATTTGATAGTAGGAGCTAGTTTCCAAATAAGGTAGCCCTCAGAATTACTCCTATAGAGAATGAAGAGCTAAACAAACAAGTTAACAAGTTGTTAAGGGACTGATGAGGGAAAGCCTAAGTCCATATGTTGTACCTACAGTACTAGCACCAAAGAAAGATGGAGAGCAGAGAATGTGTACAGATTCTTGAGTAATCAATAATATCAGGATCAAGTATGGATTTCCATTGCCAAGAATGGATAACATCATGGATTGTTTGAGTGGAGCCAAGTACTTCACAAAGATTGACTTGAACAGTGGGTATGACCATATTTGAATTAGAGAAGGAGATTAATAGAAGATAGCCTTCAAGACAAAGGAAGGTTTGTATGAATGGTTGGTCATGCCATTCGGGCTAACTAATGCATTGAGCACATTCATTTAGCTCATGAAGGAGGCATTGAAAGAGTTTTTGGAAAGTTTTGTTTTTGTTTATTTAGATGACATTTTGATTTTTAGTAAGACTTGGGATGAGCATCTGATGCATATTAGAAGAGTTTTAAAGAAGCTGAGGGAGGACAAGTTGCTGATTAATCTATAGAAATGTAGTTTTCTAAAGAAGGAGTTGGTATACCTGGGATTTGTTGTCTCAAAGGAAGGTCTAAAGATGGACCCAGAAAAAGGAAGGGCTATCATTGAATGGTCTACAAGGAGTGCTATAGAGGTAAGATCTTTTCATGGTTTGGAAAGTTTTTACAGAAAGTTTATCAAGAGTTTTAATAGCATTTGTGCACCCTAATTGAGACAATGAGAGGGGATAGAAAAGAGTTTAGATGGACTATAGGAGCAAACAAGAGTTTTGATACATTGAAGCAAAAAGTCACAAAGCAACCTGTATTAGCACTTTTATATTTCAATAAGGTATTTCAGGTAGATTGTGATGCTAGTTGTAGTGCGATAAGAGCCATTTTGAGTCAAGAAAGTAAGCCCATTGCCTACTTTAGTGAGAAACTTAATGATGCTAAGAAAAACTATTCTATTTATGATCAAGAGTTTTATGCAATAGTTTAGGCTTTAAAAAAATGGAGACATTATTTATTGCCAAAAGAGTTTGTATTATATATTGATCATCAGGCTTTACAATATCTTAATAATCAAGGAAAGTTGAACCAAATGCACTTAAAATGGGCTGAGTTTTTGTAGATCTATACTTTTGTTTTGAAGCATAGGAGTAGGAAGTCCAATAGAGTTGCAAATACCTTGAGCAGAAGGCAAAATTTAATGAAGATAGATGTTGTTGGGTTTGATAAGCTCAAAAGTCTGTACCCTGAAGATCCAGATTTTGTAGAGGCTTGGAAAGCTTGTTTGGAACCTGTTACTTTAGATAGGACAAAATGGTTAGATTTCATAATCTAAGATGGCATGTTGTTTAGAGGAAGCCAATTATGCATTATGAAGAGTTCCATGAGAGAGAACCTAATTAAGGAGAAACATAGTGGTAGATTAGATGGACACTTTGGTCGAGATAAGACCATTGCTATTGTTAGTGAGAATTAGTATTGGCCATAGTTGCATCAAGATGTGAGGAAATTTATGCAAAGTTGCATTGTGCCAGATGGAAAAAGGAACAAGTTAAAATATAGGGCTATATCAGCCACTACCTATACAAGAGAAGCTGTGTGATGACACTAGTATGGATTTTGTTCTTAGTTTACCAAGGACATAGAGAGGACATGATTCTATTTTTGTGGTCATGGATAGATTCTCAAAGATGCCACATTTTATTCCTTGGAAGATGACTAATGATGTTGTTCATATTGTAG
Organism: Cunninghamia lanceolata; assembly: GCA_027924645.1. NCBI lineage: Eukaryota > Viridiplantae > Streptophyta > Pinopsida > Cupressales > Cupressaceae > Cunninghamia > Cunninghamia lanceolata. The sequence goes on along the minus strand of BSBN01001014.1, from coordinate 2,003,705 downwards.
AGTTATTTTGTAGGGAGGTGGTGAGATTACATGGTCTACCTAAGAGCATAGTTTCAGATCAAGATACCAAGTTTGTTGGTTATTTCTAGAGGACATTATGGAAGAAGTTTCAAAGAGATTTGAAGTTTAGTTCTACACACCATCCACAGACTGATGGACAAATAGAACTGGTGAATAGAAGTTTGGGTAACTTGCTACGATGCTTAGTAGGAGATAAGCCCAAGGGATTGGATTTGATTTTACCACAAGAAGAATTTGCCTACAGCAATTCTATCAATAGGAGAATTGGTAAATCACCATTCCATATTGTATATGGCAATAGTCCAAGAAGTGCTTCAGAGTTAAGGAACCTAGATAAAGGAGAAAAGACAAGTCCCAAAGCCGAAGACTTTGCAGAACACCTGTAGAATTTGCATGAAGAGATGAGAAAGCACATTAATAAGATGAATATTCAGTACAAGGCTAAGGCAGATTAGAAGAGGAGATATAAGGAATTTTAGATAGGAGATGAAGTCATGGTTTACTTAAGAAAATAAAGCTTTCCAATTGGAACACATAATAAGTTGAAAATTAAGAAATTTGGACCATGGAAGATTCTAAAGAAATACGATTCAAGAAATGCATATGAGGTAGAGCTACCAAGTAGGATTAATATTTCCCCTGTGTTTAACATTTTTGATTTAACAAAATATCATGAAGGTGGCACAAATGATGGACCAATAGGAGAACAGTGGAGTATTTGGGTATCTACTTCAACTAAGGAGATAGAAGAGATCTTGGATAGCCATGTGGAAAGAAGTACGTAGAACATGAAATATGAAGAATATATGGTGAAATGGAAAGGAATGTCTATTGAAGATTCTTGTTGGTTGTCTAAGGTAGAGGTTGATCGTTTGGATTTTCCTCAAACAAACACCTAAGATGTGATAGGGTCACTTCTCAAATTACCCTGGGTGTCTAATGCAGAAGCATCTAGTGGTGTAAGGGCAATCTTGTATCACCCCAAAAGATGATGTTTCAAAATCATTTATGTTGTTTCCATTTATTTTCAAAACTAGTATTTCTATTTCTATAATCTCTTGAATAATGATCATCTAGAACTTTCAGTTTTTTCAAACTACTAAAAAATAGAAAACTACCATTTTAGGAAAGTTTGCATTTGGGCACGGATTGAAGAAAAAATTTATAGGAAACATTGTAACTGAAAAATAAAACCTTTGGCAAAGGAATCACATAGAGATCTTTGTGAGCCGAAAGATATTAAAGTTTTAGTTTCTTAAAAAATGCCTAAAGATTATTCAAATTCAGGTTTGAGGCACTAAAACATCTCGTATGGGACCAAAAATACCCAGAACTAGAAAAGTAAATTCTTATCACATAGAGCACTCTACGAGATTTCCAATACTTTGAATGATGCATCAATTGGACACCCAGATCAAAAGTTATGGCTCCTAGAAGTTGACCTATTTTTGGAGGGAGATGTAAATTTTGAGATTTAGCTAGTGGCCACCAAAAAGGGCTATTTATGACCATTTTTGGGAATCCTTTGGGGTAGTAGAGTTAAGGGGGAAAGATACAGTCAAGAATAGGTAGGAAAATAGAAACCCTACCTGATTTAGGGTTACAGAAGGCAGAAGATTCTAGAGACTGGTGATAGGTAGCTGTAATGTATTGTACCTTATAGAGGATTCATCCTCTAATTGTATTTGAGCTTTTGTAATGTAATAAGTTGCCCAAATCAATAAAAGAACATTCTATTTTTTATTTACAATTTTTTTTGTTGTACATTTTGTGATTTACCCCTTCATCAGATAAATTCTCTATCGTGCCAAGGAAACGATCCAGGATTAAACCAACACACAAAGAGAAATAAGCTAAGAATGCAAAGAAAGCAGTGGTAATGAGGGAACTTCATAAGAAGAGGAAATTTGACATGATTGTTGAAGACATGCCAGTTGAAGTGAAACCTCAACCATCAACAAGAGATATGGTATTGGCGGCACAAAGGGAACAAATGCAAAAACTTCTTTCTATGAGAGATTTGAATATTGTAGTTGGAGACACGTTCTCTACTACAAGTCAAGATAGAGGGACACCATCCACCACATATCAAGTTGAGAGTACATCATCACTCACATGTGAGGAAGGAGGAATGCCATCATTCCCACCTCAACCTTAAGGTATGTCATCTATTCCATCTTTGATCAAAGGTATGCCATCTAGCCCATCTCATTTAAATATTGATGAAATTTGTAATGTCGAGATGAATTTACCTTTCACAACACCTAGAATTTTGCATAGAAAGACAAAGTATTTGATTGATATTGATGATCAAATATTTTGTAGCCAATGGAAGGTAAGATTCTAAAACACACTTGTAGAAGATATCCTCATAAGATTTGGAGAGTGTTTTTTGAAAAGTTAAATGAGACTGTAAGATGTCAAGTATTCATTGAAATGATGCAAAGTATAAAGTATAGGTCCATCATGAATATTCTTGGGTTGAGAACATTGGAGGCTTTAAGTGAAAAATCTATTGTCAAGAATCTAATGAGTGCATATGAGAGTGTGGGTAACACCTCATGCACAAAAGATAGTAATGTCACACGATGTGTCATTACATCGACAATAGTAAGTAATCAAATGAGGAAAGCTCATCTCACTAGAAAGATGATTCAAGCATTGAGAATTAATAGAAAAAAATTTATCAAGAGCCATTGGAAGGTACCAAATAATTGAGGACACTGATGCCAATGAATTATGGGCGTTCTTAGGGAGACTACCATGAAAAGATAAACCAATTGTTGAATCATTGAGATCACTAATTGAAGACTTTTGGAAGAATTACAAAAGGGTAACTTTGAATCAAAGGGATGTGGTAAGAAGGAGAATTGGTAGTTGAAGCAATGAGCCACATCCAAAGTATTTTTTGGATGACTCAAACATAGTTTTTTGGTAAATTTATAGAGATGTATCCTCAAATTAAAATTTCTCAAAGATATTTTGAAATGCTAAAACCTTTCTATGTCAAAAATAAATCACACATGCACTACTTGTAATTGTAGATTACATATTAAATTTTGTAACCATTTTGATGTTTACCGGTCTATATGTTTAGATTTGCATACTAACAATGTTTTTTAGGATTTGACATACATGCCCCACCAATATCTTCAAGAGAATTCATATCAATAATTTTATGTGAAAGTGAGGAAGGTCAAATATTTTATAGGAAATTATGCTTGGATGACACATGTTAGCATTGCGGTGGCTTGCAACGTATGCCAATATGTTAACATATGGAAAGAACACATGTAGTTGGAAATGAACTAGTAGAGTTTAGAAAGTATAAAACAATGGCATACAATATAAAATATGGTAAACAAGTAAAGAGGTGTGATTTGGTTATTCAAAAGATTCTAATGTATCAATTTATGTCTACATTTCATGATAGTATAATGTATGAGTATACAAGACATACCCATAGAGCTCGATAGTTGGACTTGCAATTCAAATTATGCAAGGACACATTTCCACTTGGTAGTATTGTTTCAGTCATTGACTTTACAGAGAACTATAGTCCACAGCCACAGTGTGAGGTGCAATCACAATATTACAACTCCACATAGGTTTCTATATTTGTGCACATCACATTCATTTATGTGAATGGTAGTATAGAGGATGATAGAAAGATCATAAGGGGGTATCATTTTTATACTAGTGATGATCACATGCATTCTATAGAGTTCATGCAAGGGTACTTTCAAGTGTTCTACAATGATTTGTCTAGAAGGGGCATATCCATTCAGTCAACATATCATATGGTTGGATAACTATGCATCACAATTCAAGAACTCGCAGATGTTCTATTGGTTCAATGGGATGCATAATAGTACAGGCATTTAGCATATGTGGAAATTTTGTGAGGTCGAGCATGGAAAGGGGGAGTATGATGGTGTAGGTGCATGTGTCAAAAGAGCCATAGTATGAGAAGAGTTAAAGTATAAAGACAATGCAATGTTGACAGATGCAAAATTAATCATCGAGTGGTGTAATACTTTGATGGGTCTAGGTAATGAAGGTAAGTCTTTAGTTCATAGATTTTTTAGTTGATAGAGGATAATAACATTGTACCATATGAGGATTGATGTACACTAACATGATCAAGTGAGCTACATTGTTTAAGAAGCTCAAATGCAAGTTCATGGAGTATCCATATGATGGAAGATGGCAGACTTTTGTTCTTCATGTACAATTCAATCCTGGAATGAGTGTGAGTCAAAGGATTGGGTTGACGAATGGTGGTTGAGTTATCTTAGCCCACTTGACACGTATCAGCCCATGACAACACTAGAATTGACACAGATGGAATCATCAGTTGAATTTGGCTACATTTTAGATCTAGTTCAACTAGGTAATATATCTATGTGCATAATTTTTAAAATTCCTAATGTTATCTTACTTTGTAGTGTTTTTGTAATGTTGACTAATTTCATCTAATTTTCTATACATACCATTGTAGGGCATGTTTATGTAGTTATTGTAGATGAAGACAATGAAGAGGGAACGTATTATTACTTGTGTCATTCTATTGAGGCCAATAAGAAGTTGGAGGCCCTTGTTATAGATGGAGAAAACATCAAACACCTTACATGCTCGGTGGTTATTACTGGAACATAGCTTAGAAGATACCCACATAAGTGTGTTAATGTTTGTTTGTTTTAGGACTTTGACATGCATCCGAAGATTCTTCATTACTCAAACCTTATCGTGGCATCCAATGTTCATTTGATACAATTTCAGGGTAGACCTTTGAACAAGACCTTGTGGAAGGTGCGTGAGCCTAACCATGAGGCAATACTTGACACAATAAAGAGTACAGTAGACCCAGATGGTTCGTTGGATTAATTTTTAGGTATGCACAGTGATTTTGTAAATTCATGTTACAATTGATAATAATGTATTGTAGTTGATAGTTAGACCTTTCATTTCTATTTTCAAGTTTACATATGTTTTGGTTCCAAGTTTACATATGTTTGTCTTTTTTTTTTGCTGCTACATTTTTACACATATACAATGAATATTGAGCAAATTATATGCATATTTATAGTTTCACCATTTGACCATATGGAGACCTCAATTTGTAAACTTGAACTTTGCAGCCCTAGATCAAACTTTGGAGACCATTCCTCAACCATCATTTCACCTAAAACACAATTACGAAAAGGAATAAGGGGGGTGTTAACATGTAATAGCTCTTAAGAGACCAAAGTGCAAAAAGGCTGCAATCTTTGATGAGTTGTTAATCAGAAACTATGTCACTTAGAAACATTCTATCTAAGGCTACAAGATCATGTGGAGCCCCTATACAATAACCTCTCTCAGTTTTTTATATCTCTAAGGTGTTTTCTCGTGGTGTCTAGTTTTTAGTTGATGGAAAAAGTGTCAGATGCATGAAGTGTAAAGTTGCAAAGGAGTGTAACTTTCATTCTTCTCCTAGTGCAACCAAACCAACAGTTCCAATGCATCTAGATGGGTACTTTTAGGCTAGGCATGGTCCTCTTTTGCACCCAAACATGGCAAAATAGCTAGAGCTGCATTGTACCAACGGTATCCCTTAAGAGACCAAAGTGCAAAAAGAAAATAATCTCTGACGGGTTGTTATTTAGAAACCATGTCACTTAGAAATATTTTATCTATGGATATAGGATCACATAGGCCCCTCTACAATAACCTCTTTCAATTTTTAATATCTCTAAGGTGTTTTCCTGTGGTGTCTAGTTTTTAGTTGATGGAAAAAGTGTCAGATGCATGCAGTCTAAAGTTGCAAAGGGGTGTAACTTTCATTCTACTCCTAGTACAACAAAACTGAAAGTTTCAATGCATTTGGTTGGGTATGTTTAGGCTAGGCATGGTCTTGTTTTGCACCAAAACTTGGCGAAATAGTCTGAGCTATGTTGTACCGGTGTTATCCCTTAAGAGACCAAAGTGCAAAAAGGAAGCAATCATTGATGAGTTGTTACTTGGAAACTGTGTCACTTAGAAATATTATGTCTAAGGATATGGGATCTTGTAGGGCCCCTCTATAATAACCTCTCTTAGTTTTATAGTGTAAAGTTGCAAAGGGGTGTAACTTTCATTTTACTCCTGGTGCGACCAAACCAATAGTTCCAACACATCTGTATGGGTATGTTTAGGCTAGGCATGGTCCTGTTTCATACCCAAACATGGCAAAACAGTCTAAGCTATGTTGGATCGACAATATCCCTTAAGAGACTAAAGTGCAAAAAGGTAGCAATCTTTGATGAGTTGTTACTCAGAAACATTTCGTCTAAGGGTACAGAATCATGTAAGGCCCCTATCCAATAACCTCTCTCAATTTTTTATATCTCTGAGCTATTTGCCCGTGGTGTCTATTTTTTAGTTGATGGAAAAAGTGTTAGATGCATGTAGTGTAAAATTGCAAGGGGGTGTAACATTCATTTTGCTCCTAGTGAGCCAAACCGATAGTTCCAACACGTCCAGATGGGTACATTTAGGCTAGGCATGGTCTTATTTCACACCCAAACATGCCAAAATAGTCTGAAGTACATTGTATCAGTGATATCCCTTAAGAGTCCAAAGTGCAAAAAGGTAACAATCTTTGATGAGATGTTACTCAGGAACTGTGTCACTTAGAAACATTTCATCTAAGGCTATGGGAACATGTAGGGCCCCTCTATAATAACCTCTCTTAGTTTTTATATATCTGAGGCATTTTCTTGTGGTGAAAGATTTTTTGATGCTCCAAAAATCATCAAAAGCATGTAGTGTAAAGTTGCAAGGTCGGCTACTTTTTGTTTTGTTCTTCATGGGACCAAACCCTTAGTGCCAGCACGTCTAGTTGGGCACATATACACTAGGAATAGTCATTACCCTTCATTTATTTGCAATATTTCCTAAGGTTGTATTCTTGATTGTATTCTTCAAATATGTTATGGATGTATTTGTCAACAATAAATTGCTCTTCCTTTTATGTTAGTGCATATCAACCTAATACATGAAGTATGAGGTGTACATGTGAATACACATAATACACAAAGTATACATAGGAAGGATGAATGATACATGTGAATACATGTAATACAAGAAGTCTATATAGGAAGCATGAAGCATAGACATGAAAACATGAAGTATATATAGGAAGCATGCATCATACACATGAACACATGAAGTATACACAAGAAGCATGAAGCATACACATGAATGGTAGCATGAAGCATACACATGGAATGGTAGCATGAATAATACATGTAGAATGGTAGATGTCTTCCTTTATGGAGATGTATGAGGTCACATGTAATAATGTCTTTCTCATTTTTAGTTGCATACTTGAAAGTGCATTGTATACTTACATGAGTTTCATTACCATGCTACAATGATTATTATATTCATATGATTGATTTAATGTTCAATAATCTTAGAGAAGAATAATGCTCAAACTTTATATATTTACAATTATATAAAGGAAGAGTGCATGTAATAAATTGGACTTTAAATATTTGAAGTAAACCATCTACAAATATCCATTGAAGCATGGATTTATAATGCAAATATGGACACCATCAACAAAAATGATTTGAATTAACCAAATATCCATATAGGCATACATCAATATATGTCGATATAAGTATAACATATATACAAAATAGCCATATAGGCTTACAAGAATGCCATATAGGCATACAACAAAGGAACCCAATAAAAAGTCATTCCCCTCTAGGTGAAGAAAATAGATCACAGGAAACTTTTGATCTTTGAGGGGATGGAGAAGCATATGATAGTGGTCTACTATGAACCTAAGGGCTACTCCTATTTAGTTCTTCATGGAGATGTAGTTGTTACAATAAAAAGTATAGACATTAATATATAGAAATTACATTATAAAAAAATAAAAAATTTAACAAAATAATCACTTACGGCTACCAGATAATCTCTCTCCTCATTTACTTCAGTACTAGGATCAGGCTGTGGCATTGTAATGTCCTATAGAAACCATCTACATAGAAATTAAATTTCAAATCAATAATCATTTTATTTTTTAATAATAAACAACTATAACAACTAATGTAATTTGAAATTTACTAATCTGCCTCATACCCCCATCAAAGGCATGGAGCTATCAATCATGGAAGACACACCATGCTCCCTTGTCTTATGAACTTAGGGAGGTGTCTCCACCTCCATCATCTGAAAATAAAAAACAATTATTTAATTACAAAAACTAGAATAGTGATGCAAGTCATGGATCCTAACATATACACACGTTCACCTAAACATGGATGTACACATAATAAAGCACACAAGTCACATGCATATATACAAATTAGATGAAGATTCATATGAGGATTCATGACTATTGTGTGGTATAAGGGTCAACAAAAGAGGGACCATAGTAGTATCAAATTTTAGGTTTAAGAAGTTAGAGAGGGAGTGAAGGTGTTCGTTTAGGTTTAGGTTGGTGGTAGGGTGGGGTAAGGTAGGGTAGTGTTCAAATTTTTGTTTGTTTGGTAGTGATGGAGGTAGGACAATGCCTAAGCTAGAGGGTTTTAATATGTTAGGAAAAGAGTGGTGATGGGAATGAGGGGCAGAACAAGGGATACAAGAATGACAGTAGAAATCACATAGACATTAGGTAAGTTTATGGGTTTATGGGAAGGAGTATTAAGCATTTGTGGGATAATAAGAGGGAGGAAAGACAAGACAAGAAAAACCTTATTTTAAAAATTTCTTATCATTTTCTTTGTCTTGAGATTTGTCAGGGGGTGGGTTAGAAGCAAACTGGGTCTGGGATGTTTGCTAAGGTAGATTAGGAAATAGGTAGGACAGATATGGGTTGGTTAGTAGGTTAGGTGTAGTGTTGGGGAGGTTTCTTAGGCCTACTTTTAGAAGTGGATGGGGAAAGGTCCTACACTTTTTTTTTTAGTTTATCTTGGAGGGGTGTTAGAGGGGAGATAGAAGTAAATGAGGAAGGTGAAGTAGTAATAGGTGGATATATGGTGGGGAAGATAGGGGCATAGCTGGTGGAGTAGGTAAATTAATAGAAAGAAGTTGTGGTGTTGGGGAAGCAATGTGTTTAGAGGCATAAGATAGGTAAATTTGAAAGAGGGAATTGGTATGAGGTTAAGGTGGACTAGAAGGGGTTGACAAAAAATAATCTAAGGAGAAGTGTCTTAAGGAAACAACTAGTTGGTATGGGCTATGAGAAATGGTGAAGACATTACCATCATGGGGTATTTAAGTCACTAGTGGATGACAGTTCAAGGACAACCCACATTGCAATGAGCTAAGGATGACCTAGGAGAATGGATAGTGGTATGAGGTGGGCATGATATGACATGAGACATCTAGGCATTTAGGTCCTACCTAGATTAGTAGGGTGAAGGATCCAAAAGTAGGTATGGAAGTGTCATTATGTGTACACTAGGAGATATTTGACAGGGATAAGAGTCTCTTTGCAACCTAGTGATGTATAAGTATTCCTCTATAATTGCATTAATTCCACCTTGATTCAAATATCATTTTATAGTGTACTTGTGCCTCAATCTACAGAGCATCATTATAATCATCAATAGGCACATTGTCAAGCAAGAAGGTGATGGAAGGTGTAGGAGTGGGTTCAACAATGAAATTGTAAGGTTGAATGTCCAATGTACCTATCATATCAAAGAATATAGTAGTATTAAAGGAAGGGTCCTCATTAGAATTAGGTGGGTTAGATGTAGGATCAAAATTAGGGATGGGAGAAATTGAGCCAATAGGATTGACATAGTTTGTAGGGGAATGGGTTAGTGTAGATTTGAAGATTTTGGTTAGGTGTGACTTGTTGCCCCCATAATTAATACTTAAAACATAGATGATGTAGGAGCCAATCATATGCTATATAAGATGTCATAGGCTCATGTCCCTCTCTAGTGACATGTCTTGGGGCATAGTGATACAAGAAAAAACCTTTTGGATCATATGTCTTTAAAAGGGGAAGATTTATTTCAAGGGGTCCCATTGGTGGTAATTTGATGAGTTTATTAGAGAGAATTTGTTGAAGAATAGTGTGGAGGGGATCAACAAGGTTTGGTAGACATGCATGGAAAATCTGGTAGCATAGACATGGTAGTGAGCTATTTGAAAAGTTGCCTCAAAGAAATGTGGTCTCATGGTGATGTCCTTGTCTATGCATTTTCTTGTCATGGCATTCCATGAGACCACATTTCTTTGAGGCATTTTTTCAAAAAAACTATATTGTAATTGAAATTTTGTCATTGATAAACATCTAGTTATTAGTTATGCAATGTCTAGTAATGCTTTGAGTTTGAAAGATGTACAGTACAATGTAATCAATGATATGAATATAAACTAAAAAAATCTAGTAAGTACAATTCATTAGTTAAACTATTTATTTTATTACCTAAGTGAAGCTTTGAACTCCACCACCACTAGGAGGTGTTGCCGTGAAATCTCCAAGATTAATCTATTCAACATCCAAAATTAAATACTAGAATACCATTCATATAACAATACTATTCACATGTAATATTCATAATTGTTTACTAGTTACATACCTTGGTAGTACATGTTGTAGTGTAATATGGAGGTGGACAAACACTAAAAACTAAGTGAATGCTATGACCTTGAAATTTCAATAAAATAATCAAACTAAATTAGTTAGTCTTGCATTTCAAAAATGAAATTTAATAAATTAAATTTAATGAACTTGCTAACATTTACTTGAGTATCAAATCTGAAAGTCTCACTCAGGAGAGCATCTGTCATCACTATCTACTCAACTACAAATGTAGCCTATGCACCTACATCCTGACTATCCATGGGGTCATAACCACAATCTGACCCAAAATCCTGACAAGTATGGGGTAGAACCCTACTCCTCGAAGTATCCCCCAACCCACGCTGTGCTACAGGACTGGCATTCTCTATGATGTTTTGGGTCAAGGAACTAATGGATTGAAGTGTATTGACCCTAGTAGTCTCCTTCACAATGGAGGGGATAGCCACATGGTCATGGGTTGGTCTAGCGAGTGCTTGTCTTGCTAGTTGTTGTGGGTCAACACGTGCCCCTAGTCTATCCTGTGCTAACTCCCCACCTCTACCCTAGAAGTCCCGCATATCAAAATAGTTTGGCACTTTATTTTTGATAAAATTGTAATAGAGTTTCCTCAAATAGTATTGTAGGACCTCATTGTTGTTGCATGGAGGATGGTCAAAAACCATCCATCACCTCTGCCCAAAATGATCCTTTATCACTTAGTTGTTTCACCAATGGATAAGGAACCTCTTTCATGTAAGGGGTATAGGTTGATCTGTTTGTGGGTTTGTGAAAATAGAACACAAGTCCAATTTTGTCATTTCTTCATTTTTGACTTGTTCATAGGATAACTTGTCTGCATAGAACTCTCTAAATTATCTCCTCTTTTCTAACCAACTAGAGACTTGCTTGCTAATTGAATCTACATTTGATAACATAGATTCAAGAGATTGAGCAAGCACAGATCTATGCAAGGTTAAAGTTGCAGGATCTTTCAACCTTGCAATTATGTCCTCAATTTGTTTTTTATTGTTTTCAATTCCCCCCATTAATTTTTTTTGTGTTCCAGGGGCATATTGAGGAATGAATGGAGGTGTTTGTTGTTAGGATTATTCTTTAGCAGGATTTTTGAAAGGAGGAGGAGGTGCATTATCAATTCCTATAAATTAAAGAAACTTACATCAAAAAACTACTTAAACCTACCTATTTAGCATCAAATTCACAAAAAAAAAAGTAAATAGAACTTACTCCTTTGACCTCCTTGACATCGTGGCAACACTTTGATGATGAATCAGTGAGAAATTGCTGATGATATACCCTCCAATAATGCGAGCACACTCTCCTCTATTTGCAAGCCATGGGTTTAGTAGAAAATAGAATGAAACAATGATAGTAACATAGGTTTTTTTAATAGTTGAACATAATGTGCTCACATTATTACTTAGAAATTTTCTTTTAAAAGTTGGCCACTTTTTACAGCTGCCCAGACATAAATCTGAAATAACAGTTCAACAATTGGAATTAAAAAATTGACAACAACCAAATATGAAGAGAATAAGTCATGCATAAACATTTTGACAACTCAATGTCCCTAAAAGAGAAGAAAGACAAGAAATTAATCAATCAAATGTTAATATTGATTTTAATGTTGAAAATGAAAGTTCTAGATGAATAGATTATGTACTTCAAACACCAAAAAATGCACCTCAACATGAGCATATAGAGCAGAGTATAGAGAGAAAACTAGAGCATATAGAACAAAACATAGAGAAAAAACTTAAGCATGCAGAGCAAACATGTGAGGGTTTGTCTTCGTCAGGATCTTGGAAAGCATGTAGTCTTTTATTGTTCAAAGACTGTTACTAAGTTCATGAATGCTTGATTGTCTTTTCTCCATTTTTTCACTTGGAATTTTAATCTCTCTTTGTATTCAAATATTTGATTACTCTTCTTATTGATACAACAACATCCAGTGGTGTAAGGGCAATCTTCCATCACCCAAAAAAAGATGTAGTTCAAAATTGTTGTTGTTCTTTCCATTTCTTTTCAAAAATTTTGGTTCTGGTTCCATAATCACCTGAATAATGATGTAGAACTTTTAGTTTTTCCAAATTGCTAAAAATAGTAACCTATTATTTTTAGAAAGTTTGCGTTTGGGCACAGATTGAAGTCAAAATTTACAGGAAGTTACATAACAAAAACATAATACCTTTGGTGAAGGAATCACGTGAAGATCATTTGCGAGCTAAAAGATATTAAAGTTTATGTTTCCTGAAAAATGCCTGAAAATTATTCAAATTCAGGTTTGAGGCACTAAATGGCCCCGTACGGGCCCAAAAATGGCCAGAACTATTAGAGCAACCTCTTAGAGTGTAGAACACTCCATGAGCTTTCTGACGCATAAAATGGTTTATCAATCGGACTCCTGGATCAAAATTTATGGCTCTCGGAAGTTGACCTTTTATTGGAGGGAGATGTAAATTTTGAAATTAGCTTGTTGGCTACCATAAAGGCTATTAATAACCATTTTTGGGAACCTTGGAAAGTAGTAGAGTTAAGGGGGGGAGTGTAGAGTCAAGAATAGGTGGAAAAATAGAAACCCTAATTGATTTGGGGTTACAGAAAGCAGATGATTCCAGAGTCTTGGGATAGGAAGCTATAATGTGTTGCAACATGTGGAGGATTGATTCCTCTGATTGTAATTGAGCTTCTATAGTGTAATGAGTTGCCCAGATCAATAAAATAAAGTTCTATTTTATGTGTTCAATTTATGTTGTTGTGTGTTTTGTGATTTACCCCCTTCATCAAGTGGTATCAGAGTGAGGGTTCCTGAGTGTGTAGACAGATCACCGACTGTGAGGCAGTTGCACCAGGACCTGAGGTTGTGGGTTTGTTGCGGAGATCAAGATGCCTCCACAAAGAAATCATGTTGGGAGGAATGCTTTGATGGAATAGGGTTTTAGAGCCCTGCAAAGGTAGATCAATGCATTGCAAGAGTAGCTGTGAAGAGGGTTTGATCTGAAAGCAAGAGAAGAAAGTGAGGATGAAGCTAAAGAAGATCTACCTGAGGAAGAACAAGAAGCTGCAGGAGATCCTATAGAAGTTAGGTTGTTTAGGGCCATTTCAAAGATTGGAAAGAGGCCTAGGATTGAATTTTCTACATATTCTAGAGATTTGAATCTAGAACAGCTTATTGATTGGATCAATGACATGGAGGAATACTTCGAGTATGAAGATGTAGAAGACCCAGATTGGGTCAAGTTTACAAAAACAAAATTGAAGGACCATGCCAATATTTGGTGGAAGGAGGTCCAGTTAGAGAGAACTAGAAGAGGAAAAGGAAAGATTACCAGATGGGATCAAATGGTGGAGAAATTGAAGAAGCAGTTCATTCCGGTGGACTATGAGATGGAGTTGCTGAAGAAGCTGCAAGGACTGAAGCAAGGTAACAAGTCTGTTAAAGAGTATATAGAAGAATTTTATAAGATTACTATCAGAACCGGTCATGTAGAGCCCAACAAGGAGAAGGTGGCCCATTACATTAATGGGTTGAGGCTGAGTATTCAAGAGGAGATGAGCCTAATCAGAATGACCACCATAGAAGATGCATACCAGTTTTCCCTGAAGGTGGAAGAGAAGTTGAATAAAAGATTTGACAGCAAGTAAAGGGGAAGAGGTCAAGGCGGAAGGACTGGTGGAAGGCCCTAGGAGGCCATAATGAAGATCAAAATAAAAGTGAAGAAGTTGGCACCAGTCAAAATTAGAGAGGGGGATAATGCCTACTACCCTCATGACCAGAACAATGGTGAGAAAAGAGGAAGAGGAAGAGGTAGAATTGGGCAAGGACCCGGTAGAGGAGGTTTCAGAGGAACCTATTCCTAATGTGGGGAAGAAGGGCATCAAGCATACAAGTGTCCATAACATCAAGGAATGAAAAATAGAAGACCTGAAGGCAATGCACGAGTTGCATATGTGGATGAAGATGCATATTCTGAGCATTCTAAAGATGCTGAAAGGGGAGAAACCCTAGTTGTCAGAAGAACCTTGCTGAATGAGGAGAAAGAACCCAATCAGAGGAAGAGTTTATTCTGCACAAGGTGCAAATGTGAAGGTAAGTGTTGTGATATTATTATTGACAGTGGAAGCACTGATAATCTTGTTTTAGAGGAGATGGTTGACAAGTTGAAGTTGACAAGAAGAAAGCATCTGCATCCATATCTGATTGCTTGGTTGTAGAAGGACCATAGAGCTTTGGTCAATGAGTAATGTTTAGTGAAGTTGAAGATTGGTGACTACCATGATGAGGTGTTGTGTGATATCATACTGATGGATGCATGTTATAGGATATTGGGGAGGCCGTGGTAGTATGATAGGAGTGATGTCCATGATGGCCATGCAAACACATATTCCCTAACAAAGGATGGAGCTCATCATAAGTTGAAGCCCTTGAAGGAGGTGGAAGAAAAGGTATGTAGTAGTGCCAGAATTTTCCTAGTAGATGGTAGGAAATTTTTGGAGGGTATGAAGCATGAGCATCATTGCTTTGCATTGATTCCTAAGATTAGTCAAGAGAATTGTGAAGATGTACTAACAGAAGTTTTAGATATGTTGGAAGAGTTCTAGGACATTATCTTTGATAATGTACCAGAAGGTTTACCACCAGTAAGGAAGATAAATCATCAAATGGATTTGATACCAGGAGCTAGTTTACCAAACAAGGTAGCCCATAGAAAGACCCCTGCAGAGAATGAAGAGTTGAACAGACAAGTTCAATAGTTATTGAGGAAGGGACTAATAAGGGAGAGCCTAAGTCCATGTGTGTGGTACCTGTAGTACTAGCACCAAAGAAGGATGGAGAATGGAGGATGTGTACAGACTCTCGAGCCATCAATAAGATAATGATCAAGGATAGATTTCCATTGCCAAGAATGGATGACATCATGTATTGTTTGAGTGGAGCCAAGTACTTCACAAAAATTGACTTGAAGAGTGGGTATCACTAGATCCGTATCAGAGAAGGAGATGAATGGAAGATAGCCTTCAAGACAAAGGAGGATTTGCATGAGTGGTTAGTCATGATATTTGGGCTAACCAACGCACTACGCACATTCATGCGGCTCATGAACGAGGTATTGAAAGAATTTTTGGGAAGTTTTTTTATTGCTTATTTGGATGATATTTTAATTTTTAGCAAGACTTGGGATGATCATTTAATTCATATCAGAAGAGTTTTAGAGAAGCTGAAAGAGGAGAAGTTGCTAATTAATCTAAAGAAATGTAGTTTTGCAAAGGAGTTGGTATACCTAGGATTTGTTGTCTCAAGGGAAGGTCTTAAGATGGATTCAGAAAAAGTAAGGGCTATCATTGAATGGCCTACACCAAAGAGTGCAATGGAGGTAAGATCATTTCATGGTTTGGCAAGTTTTTACAAAATGTTTATCAAGAATTTTAGTAGCATTTGTGCACCCCTAACTGAGACAATGAGAGGGGATAGAAAAGAGTTTAGATGGACTAAAGGAGCAGACAAGAGCTTTGATACATTGAAGCAAAAAGTCATAGAACAACCTATTTTGGCACTTCCAGATTTCAATAAGGTATTTCAGATAGATTGTGATGCTAGTGGTAGTGGTATAGGAGCTTCTTTGAGCCAAGAAGGTAAGCCCATTGCCTATTTTAGTGAGAAGCTTAATGATGCCAGGAAAAAGTATTCTATTTATGATTAGGAATTTTATGCAATAGTTCAAGCTTTGAAGAAATGGAGATATTATTTGTTTCCAAAAGAGTTTGTTTTATATACTGATCATCAGGATTTGCAGTATCTTAATAGTTAAGGGAAGTTGAACTAAAGGCACTTAAAATGAGTTGAGATTTTGTAGAGCTATACTTTTGTTTTGAAGCATAGGAGTGGGAAGTCCAACAGAGTTGCAGATGCCTTAAGTAGAAGGAAAAATTTGTTGACAGAAATGAAGATAGAGGTTGTTGGGGTCGATGAGCTCAAAAGTTTGTATCCTGAGGATCTAGACTATGCAGAGGCCTGGAAAGCTTGTTTGGAACATGTTACTTTGGACTGGATAAAATGGTTGGATTTCATAATCCAAGATGACATGTTTTTTAGAGGAAGCCAGTTGTGCATTCCAAGGAGTTCCATGAGAGAGAACCTAATTAAGGAGAAGCATAGAGGAGGATTGGCCAGACACTTTGGTCGAGATAAGACCATTGCTATTGTTGGTGAAAATTATTATTGGCCACAGTTGTAGTAGGATGTGAGGAAATTTGTGCAGAGTTGCAGAGTATGTCAGATGGCAAAAGGAGCAAGTCAAAACACAAGTCTATATCAACCATTACCTATACCAAAGAAGCCATGGGATGATATTAGTATGGATTTTATTCTTGGTTTACCAAGGACACAAAGAGGACATGATTCCATTTTTGTGGTGCTAGATAGATTCTCGAAGATGGCACATTTTATTCCTTGCAGGAAGACTAATGATGTTGTTCATATTGTTGAATTATTTTTCAGAGAGGTGGTGAGATTACATGGTCTACCAAAGAGCATAGTTTCAGATCGAGATACCAAGTTTGTTGGTTATTTATGTAGGATATTGTGGAAGAAGTTGAAGATAGATTTGAAGTTTAGTAATGCACAGCATCCATAGACTGATGGATGGACATAAGTGGTGCATAGGAGTTTGGGTAACCTGCTACGATGCTTAGTAGGAGATAAGCCCAAGGGATGGGATTTGATTTTACCATAGGCAAAATTTGCTTACAACAATTCTATCAATAGGAGTAGTAGTAAATCACCATTCTAGATTGTATATGGAAATATTCTAAGAAATGTTTCAGAGTTGAGGAATCTAGACAAAGGAGAAAAGACAAGTGCTGAGGCTGAAGACTTTGTAGAACATTTGAAGAATTTGCATGAAGAGGTAAGAAAGCACATTAATAGGATGAATATTTAGTACAAGGCTAAGGAAAATTAGAAGAGGAGGTATAAGGAGTTCTAGGTAGGAGATGAAGTCATGGTTCACTTGAGAAAAGAAAGGTTCCCAATTTGAACATACAATAAGTTGAAAATGAAGAAATTTGGACCATGCAAAATTGTGAAGAAGCATGATTCAGGAAATGCATATGAGGTAGAGTTGCCAAGTGGGATTAATATTTCCCCTATGTTCAACATTGTTGATTTAACAGAATATCATGAGGGTGGCACAGAGGATGGAACAACAGAAGAACAATGGAGTATTCCGGCATCTACTTCAACAGAGGAGATAGAAGAGATTTTGGATAGCCGTGTGGGAAGAAGTACTTGGAATAGGCAATATGAAGAATATTCGGTGAAATGGAAAGGAAGACCTATTGAAGATTCTTCTTGGTTATCTAAGGCAGAGGTTGACCATTTGGGTTTTCCTCACACAAACACTTGAGATGTGATAGGGTCACTTCTCAAAATTACCCTGGGTGTCTGATGCAAGAGAATCCAGTGGTGTAAGGGCAATCTTGCATCACCTAAAAAAATATGTGTTTCAAAATTGTTGTTGTTCTTTCCATTTCTTTTCAAAATTTGTGATTCTGGTTCCATAATCGCTTCAATAATGATGTAGAACTTTCAGTTTTTCCAAATTGCTAAAAATAGTAACCTACTATTTTTAGAAAGTTTGCATTTGGGTAAGAATTAAAGTCAAATTTTATAGGAAGTTATATAAAAAAAATATAAGACCTTTGGCGAAGGAATCACGTGAAGATCATTTGTGAGCTGAAAGATATTAGAGTTTATGTTTCGTGAAAAATGCCTGAAAATTATTCAAATTTAGGTTTGAGGCACTAAACAGCCATGTATAGGCCTGAAAATGGCCAAAACTGGTAGAGCTAGTTCTTAGTACGTAGAGCACTTTGTGAGCTTTTTGATGCATAAAACAGTTCGTCAATTAGACTCCTAGATCAAAAGTTATGGCTCCCGAAAGATGACCTATTTTTGGAGGGAGATACAAATTTTGAAATTAGCTTGTTGGCTGCCAAAAAGGCTATTAATAACCATTTTTGGGAACCTTGGGTAGTAGTAGAGTTAAGGGGGGAGTGTAAAGTCAAGAATAGGTAGGAAAATATAAACCCTAACTGATTTGGGGTTATAAAAGGCAGATGATTCCAGAGTCTTGGGATAGGAAGTTGTAATGTGTTGTAGCGTGTGGAGGATTGATTCCTCTGATTGTAATTGAGCTTCTGTAGTGTAATGAGTTGCACAGATCAATAAAAGAAAGTTATATTTTCTCTGTTCAATTTCTATTGTTGTGTGTTTTGTGATTTACCCCCTTCATCACTTATACTCTTAGGAATCAGATTTTTGATTGTATATTTTATGCATATATTAATATAGTTTCTTGAACCTTTGTGTAAAAATACCACATATTAATATAGTTTCTCTTTATATTGTATATTTTGATTAAAATATACAATATTAAAATACTATATTTTGATTGTATATTGTATATTTTAATTAAAATACTATATTGTTTTTTGAGACTTTCAATAAAAGCCTAAAAATAGATAACTCAATTTCACCCTGTTATTAATATAAATGCACAACTAAATCTTAGAGAGCAAGGCATATCATAAGAACATAGTAGAGCATATAGAATAAAATAGAAAAAGAAAATCATACAAAATAGAGCAGAACATATAGAGAAAAGTAGAGTATGGAATGCAATATTTTTAAATTCTATCAAGTCTATTACACATTTGAAAAGAAGAGTCGTGTATATTATATATTTGTATTCCTATTTGTAAAGATGAATATATAGTCGGTGCTCTCTTTTTCTAATCCTATTTGTATTACTAATAATAGGACATTGAATTATGCTTCACTAAACTATATAATTAAAAAGTAAAATAAAATAACTCTTAATTCTAAAATTCTAATATTTATTTACATTAATGCCACAACACAGAATTGGATTTAGAGTTAGGGTTACAATTACGATTATATTTTGGTTCAGGGTTATATTTACAATCAGTATTAGATTTAGGGTTAGGTTTAGGGTTTAGGTTACAATTAGCGTTACTATTGGGATGAGCATTATGGTTAGGGTTAGTGTTGGGTTAATCAAATGTAGGCTAGAATTAGGGTTAGGGTTAGAATTATGGTTAGAATTATGGAAAGAGTTACATTTAGAGTTAGGGTTAGCATTATTGTCAAGATTAAGGTTAGGATTAGGGTTATAGTTAGAATTTGGGTTTGAATTACAAGTAAGGTTATAGTTACAATTAGGGTTCAGTTTATAGATCTACAATTACAATCAGGATTAAAATTAGGTTTAAAAATATAATTAGGGTAAGGGTTAGAATTTTACTTAGGGTTAGGGTTAAAATAAGTATTAGGTTATAGTTACAGTTATAGTTAGGATTAGGGTTGGCATTAGTGTTAGGGTCATATTTAGGGTTAGGGTTATAATCAGGGTTAGAATTATAATTACAAATACAGTTGATAGGACCCTGTAAATTTTTTTTGGCTCTTGTATTTAGCCCAAAGATTCGTGTCATCAGTTTAGAAGATCTATGGCTTAGGGTTGCTGCATAGTAAAAAATACTCTGAATAAAACCCCTTAAACCCTAAACCCTTGTGATGAGCATGTTGGAAATCACTTTTGTTATATTTTTATGTTGATTACCTATCACCTATTGTTCAAACCTTTAGTTGCCTCTTTGTGCCCTAAAAGATGTTTAATTAGCCCCTTGCCATATAGTCACAGCCTCTAGCCCATGCCTAATATTCTTTATTTTTAATGGTCCCATGGCCACTTTTTCCCTAGTAGACAAAGGATGTTTTTAAATATGTATGCCAAGGTCTGATCCTGCTAACCCTTTTCTGATAGGTGGCAATTATTGATTCGCTTCCACCAATCTACCACAATTAAAATATTAACAAATAAAATGCCCGTGGAACTGCAGAAAGGTTGCCAACTAGAAAGAAAACCATACTTAGTTGCAAATAAAGAAAGTGGTGAGTCATTGGCGCTACATGGAAGTTTTTATATGGCTTCTGTTGTTCCGTCTGGCTTCACCAAGGGGTCTCTCCAAATGATCATGGCGAAGTGAAAACATGACAAGTGGCCTCTGGAGGATGAGACTGTGCTTGGGTGGCTAAAACTATGATGTGTCAAAATCTCTGGAACCAAGGATGCTTTTTGGGAGTTGTCCCATTGTGTGCAGTTAATCCAACGGTTCTCCACTATTCCATAGAGATCATATCTTCTGCCAGATCTTTTGAGTGCGGAATCATAGATAGTGTCCTAACTGTACCATTTGAGGGGTCTTCTCAGGATCTTGGTTAAGAGGGTTGTCCAGGTCGCCAGCTATTATTAGTAAATGCTCAAAAACAATATCCTTCCACGTAATGGACTAAATGGGCACTGTTGATTCATGCCAACTAAGGGCTTCATTGACAGCTCGGATTCAAAAACTGATGAAGGGATGTGTTGGCGCTAGATCTGATGATACTTCATTGTAAAATTAATTTCTCAGGCATGTGCAAAGTCTACATTACCACCACTACAAGTGAATTTACCAATTGAAAGATTGACATATGCAAGATCAACCTTTGGAAATCTGTGCTTCTACTAGAAATGACCTTTCATCTGCTGTGTGATGAGTTATGGTAGGATGACAAAGTTGAAATGATGAAATTGAGATACTTGATCTGGCGTCTTCAATGCAAGAAGTGATGTTTTAGTTAAGCAAAATAATGAAATTCTATCGTTTTGCATGTTTTAGTAATCTTCAAAAGATTTCCATTTATTGCAGAAATACCTTGAAGTGACTGGAATTTATTAAACCATGGATGTAGCAGATGTGTGCAAGATATCCTAAAGTTTCTATAAATAGGTGTTTCCAGATGTTACCCCTACATTGTTTGATCATGCTGATTGTATGGCTTTCCCCTGTTCTATTAAATTCTCTTCTATGTTCTCATGGTTATCAATCTATCCCTACAGAATTAAAAGAGTTAGATAATTCCTCTTCTATAGAATAGAGGGAATTGGAAAGATTTCAGGGCAATAGAAATGTTCTTCAAATTTTTATGAGCTTTTCTTCTTCCTATCATTTCATCCTACTGATTTTTTATCTCCAAACTCCAATAAGCCCTTATTTATGTGAGTTGATAGATTAAATTCTCAGCTAGAGGAAAAACATTTCTCTCTCTACCTTCCTCCCACATCTACTTTTCCTAACAAAGCATCAACTCTAGTTGTGGAAATTTTTCCCATCCGGATGTAGTATATGAAGATAGAAAGCTCCCTTTTTGTTGTTGCTACTACTCCCCTTGCTAGAAAAATGACATAGCCATGTCTAGCATAATGTGATTTCATCTGGTTTTTGTTTGGTTGAGCTAGTGGGTAACCACTCAATCATGAAAGAGGAATCACATCCTTGCAAAGGACAACAGACATAATGCGAAGAACTCTAGTTAATGGGGTTTTCTTTAGATATTGGTCCTTGCAACTATTCTCACACTTGGCATATAAAAAGAGCAGTGAATGCTCTTATTGAAAGTTTTGATGGTACATGATGGGTATGTGAGCTCTAATGCCATTTGACAAACAACCACCCATCAACATCCCCACCAAGGTGAGAGGACATATAGTTTAGAAATAGATACCTCAGCATGTGCGGGTATTTTTGTTATAGAGGCTTCTCTCTTTGTAGTTGAGAGATAGTTACACCTACATTTTGTTGTAGCTTCATCTTCTGGTTCAACAAATTGTAGCTTCTTTTGTCTTTAAGCCTGTAGCTTGTCTACTCCCTTATTTTATAAAAGGGAATTTAGGGCTTAATGATAGATATTGGTTTGAGGTCATGTCTTTTAGAATCAGTCTGAAGTGTGGGATCAATCTGATCATAGAGGAGTTGTACATAGTTAGCCTTTTTTTTGAAATAATGATTAGCCGTCTTGTTTTAGTCTTCATTTTGAGTTCAAAGTTTTTGATGTAATTGCAAAGGTATTATGTAATTCATTAATATTTTACTTTACAAGTTATTGTTGAGTTTCAGAGCATACTATCTCCTACTCATGTACACATTATTACATTTAAACATATAAATTTGATTAATGATCAATTTATTCATCATCATAGTCTTTCATGTGTTTGCTTATTCTTCTTGTGGCATTTACTCAAGTAGTAAAATAATATCTATAAGAGGATATTGAATGTCATATTGGATTACAAGGATAACTAAGCATGGTTAACTCTGAGGCTATTGAGGTATTGTAATTTAAGGCATTATTTTATCTTCATTGTAAATTGAGACTTATCATAGAATAGTTCTTTTGCGTTTACATCTAGTTTTGACTCTATGACCCTTGGGATAGGCACTCATCTGATTTAAATGCTATACTATACTTAACCCCCTTGATTATCCTCATCATTAAATATCAAAATAATTTTTCCTTTCAATTATAGGTTTTAGATGTTATTTTATATACATGTTCCTATGCAAAGAATTTTGTTGAAGCTTAAGAATCTATCCCATTACTTTCCTCTATCATTAATTCTTAAATCAATCCAGAAGGAACATATCTATATTAATAGTAGTGTTTTAAGAAAGTATTTAGAGATCCCCCTCCCATTTTATTAAACACTATTTCAAAACAAGAGAAACATCCTCCTTGGTCTTACAAAGCCTAAAATACTGAGGAAAATAGATTGAAAACCTTGTTTCCTATTCATTGGCCAATCCATCGAGACAGATCAATTATTGGAAATGGCTATTTTATAGATCTATTTTCTGGAGATCGAGTTGGGAATTTAAAACAACCAACAAATTGTTGACTTTACTAGGGACTTTGAAGGAAGAACTATGTTTTATCCTAAGGTCTTAGCTCAATTAAATCCCCATAGCTATTAAGAGTTAGAAGTTAAATTGTTATACTCCCCACAAAAGCGTTGGTGACTCTACTAATTTTCATTCATAATTGAGACAGAGATAATCATGCTACATAAAATTTATATGCAAGGATGTTTTATGTGACTCCACTATGGGATTGGATTCAGAACATAAGTTGATTTAGTGGAGCATTATGCTTTCAAATATTTATTCCTCTATGTGTAGAGGTGGCATCTCCATGAAGAAGGAACCTGGTAAAACAATCTGGTGTTCTTGATTTCCATGATAAAAAAAAAGCTTACACTAGAAACAAAGTTCTTTTTAGGTATTTTACAAGGCTTAAAAAACCTTTCTAAATATTTTAATCAATATGCAAATGGATAGGAGAAAAGGGTTGCATTTTCTATAAGACGAGTAGTTTAAAATGTGTGCTAAACAACCATATTTTTGTTATCAAAGAGGGTTTGTCATGGAAAGGTATAAGGCTATGAATTTCAGTAATATTTGTAGATTTCCAAACCATGTTCCTAATGAAATTAGGGATTAGATACCAAAGTTCAATAATGACAGATCCAAAACAGCTAGTAGTCATTTACAAGATTTTTGTGACTTAATGGGAGATTGTGAAATAGATCATGAGGATGTGGTCATAAATTTGTTTGTTCAAACCCTTAAAGAAGAAGCTAGAGATTGTTTTGCATGTCTGCCCAATTAGTTTATTTCCTCTTGGCAAGATATAAAAGTAGCTTTCATAGAGCAGTTTGGTGAAAGAATAGTTGTCGATTTGTTGATTAGAAGGCTCATTCATATTGAAAAGGAGGAAGAGGAATTATTTGCAACTTTTAACTTAAGATTTACCAAAACAATAAGAGATATTCCAAAAAATACTATACCTATCAAGTATATGTGTTTAATCATATATCTAGGTGCATTCAATGAAGAAGATAGTTTTTTTTTAAACTCAGAGGTGTCCCCATGACTCTACCTGGTGACCCCCCTTGCCTTACCTTGGGCTTACATATTGCCAAGTTGGGGTTCAGGAGGGAGCAAGCGGAGGCAAAACTAGTCCTATGGGGATGAATGCAGCTACGTGCTAGCCACACGCATCAGGTGAGTCTAGAGGGAGTCAAACCTGGGCCTCGAGGGAGCAAACCCTGAGTCTAAGACAACCCACCTACCATGTGGGACAAATGAAGAAGATAGTTATCTATTGAGAAATAGAGACCCTACTACTATGAGACAAGCATATTCTTTGGCCATAGATATAGAGAATAATTAAAAACATACAAGGGTAAGGAATTCTGAGTCTATAGGAAATAATTATGTAGAGAAAAATGGATCCAATTATGTTTTCATTTTCCAAAAGGGGGATAAACAGAACAAGTCAAGAGAGCCCTTATAAGCTCAACCTATACAGGGGATTAAAAATAAGAAAAATACAAAGAAGGGTAAGGATTGTGAGCAGAATGATGGAATTCAAAATCTACACAATTCCCTCACTCACTTTGCTCCCCTTAGTCAGGATGAGACGATATCTCCATACCAAATATATAAGGCAACTTATGAAAAAGATGGAAATCAGGCACATAGGGAAACAGTAAAAGAGGAAATTTCTTTGTCTTATGAATATGTGAAATAGTTTAAAGATGTCTCCTATGTTCATGAGGAGGCATATCTAATATCAAGTTATGACATTTCATCTCCTAGAGAATCAACTAGTTTTGAGCATGAATATTAGGAAAGATTGGTTTATACCAACAATGTAGAAGAAGATTAACAATTATCAGATTGTTCATATCAAGGTTATGAAAGCTACAAGTCTAATAATGATGATATAGACAGTGATAGTGAGGAACGTATGAACACAATGCATATAAGGGATAATCCACTTTATGATGAGCCTTTAGATTCATTAGAAATAAGAAGTGTTGTGCCATAGGGGTATAGAAATAATCCAATCTTTGAAGAAAACCCATTAGAGGCCAACATTGGGGAGAAGCATGAATTCACATCAGTTCAAAATATAAAGATGTTTGAAGACACAACTTCCTCATTAAGCGATCAAAATTTAGATGCACATTCTATCAGTGCTTCCTAGTCCACTTTTCATCAGGATGAATTATCAGATCAAATGCTGGAAAGTAAGATTAGAATGTTAGATTTTAAGGAGAAGGCTGAGTATGATTATTTCATGTTTGACACTGACTCAACAAAAAATGAGGATCTCCACAATATCAACTATCAAATGTATTATGAATGCTTTCATTTTTCAGATATATATGAAGATCAACAATCAAGAAATGATAATTATTTCAGCTAGCTAGATATGATTGAATCATGTGTTAAACCTTTATTTAACAATATTTTTCAATCACCATTGGTTCATAGTAGCTAGGGAGATTTTAAGGAGGATGGTTTTAATTGTCATATGAGCTATCTAAACATTCATGTTAGAAGCAAGATGGATTATAAGGAAGGTTTTAGAAATAGCCTAATGAAGTCACTGGAAAACAAAATCTTTGATAGAGGTAGGTTTTATTTTTCCCTTGCATAATGCCCTAGGGCTATTATGTGTAATTTTGTTTGGTTTGCTCCTCTAGAGTCTTTCTGTGATCTCACTCTGCTTAGGTTGAATAGACATCCCCAACTAGAGCCAATGATAGGACCCTATAAAATTTTTTGTGGCTTTGGTATTTAGTCCAAAGATTCATGTCATTAGGTTAGAAGATCTCTGGCCTAGGGTTTCTATGTAGTAAAAATACTCTGAATAAAACCCCTTAAACCCTACACCCTTGTGATGAGCATGATGGAAATCACTTTTGTTATATTTTTATGTTGACTGCTTATCGCCTATTGCTCAAACCTTTAGTTGCATTTTGTGCCCTAAAAGACATTGTTTAACTGGCCCCTTGTCATACAGTCACCACCTCCAGCCTGTTCCTAATATTCTTTATTTTTTAATAGTCCCATGGTGTTGGAGTACAGGACAACACTGAGAGGGGGGTGAATTAGTGTTGTCTATTTTTTAAAATCTTTTTGCATCTTTTAATTTAAAAGACAAAGAGAGAGAAAGACATCAACAAATTGTTAAACACAAATGCACAAGTATGATAATGAAAGGCATGAATCAAGACTTGTGAGTAAGACATTAGAAAACACACACATAGAGGCAAATCATAACACAAGGATTAATGGAGTGGAAAACCCTCATGGGGTAGAAAAACCACTTAAAATTACCTCACTGGTTACAAATAGGTCTCACTGACCAAGGAAGCTTCACTAGATTTACAAAATGCCTCACTGGCATACACTTTGCCTCACAGGCTGATACAATTGTGCATAAGAAAACAAATCAGTTCAGGGGGTTACCCTGATTCTCTACAACACATTACACTTCATAGCATTATATCTCCTTTTGTCAATACATACTTCAAACACAATCTTTTCAATCAACAAAATCAAATCTCTTTTATCCTCTATATTGAAGTCTCTGAACATTTGTATTTACATTGAAACATTACTCTTGAAACCTATACAAAATGTATATTCTTCAAACCCTCTTATTCACAAAAATCTCATTTCAATTTGTGTCATTTAAAACCACAACCACAACACCTCATTTTCACCACCTACATATATATTAGATTTCAAACATTAAGACCTTTGATCTTCTCTTCAAACAACCATTCTCCTGCAAGAAAAAATAAATTGATCTTTCATATTCCTCTCTTCTCTGCATCTTCAACAAATCTTCAATAATCTGCAACAAATAATCTTCAATAATAAAAAATTAAATCAGTTTGCCTTGAAATAATATCATTTCATCTTCAAATAAAAAACATGAATGATATTCTTCATATATCATTAAATAAAATATTCAATGGATTTAAGCAATCTACCCCCTTGTCTAATTCTCTCCTCAGATCCATTGTTCAAAAAAAACTTCTTCAATATTCTACAATCTCTTCATCTTCTCTGCATATTTCTTCATCAATGATGAACCTGTAAATATAATCTCATTCACAATGTTATTAAGATGAAATAATCTTTCATTTTCCTCTTCTCTGTACATTCAATTTCACCTTCAATATTTGCATGATCCTTCATATTCTTGTATAAAAAAATGTCTTTCATTTTTCAAAAACAAATCTCCCACTTTATATATCATTCCTTCTTTCATAAAATCATCTTAAAAAAAACCTCCATTACACCAAAAAAATCTTAAATCAATTTTAAACAATCTTCCCTGATGAGAATAATATTTCTCTATCATCATATTTTATTAATATCTTCTCTTCATTAATAATTTCTTCTTAAAAAGAAGAAACAATTACTCTTAAAAAGAATAATACCTCTAAAAAGAAACTTGCCCTCTTTAAAAAACTTCTTTCATGTCACGAGTGGAGAAACAAAAGATAGAATAAAACTCCTAAAAAAATTGACCTTTTAAATTCAATAAAAATCTCCACAAAAGTCTGTCATACCAAAAATAGCCTTTAAAGAACTTAACACTATAGTTTTAAGGATTTTGACATCCTTGACCATGTCAAATACAAAGCAATGTAGTCAGGGCCTCAATTTGAATATAAACCATCGATCATTCACAATGTGCCTTTTAAATTTTTAAAGCAAACCGTTGATTTGCCTTTTGCACCCACCACACATGAGAGGTAATTGATGATATCGATTTGGCTAGGAAGAGGGGCCAGTTGCTCGATGGTGGAGACCCCTTTAGAAAGTTACTTAAGTGACTATGACCTGTAATAACAAGTCCACTTCATTTCATAACAAAAAGTGCATGACAGTTGATTACCTATGAATTAGGATTGGGTGTTTAGTAATCCTTTTTAGGTGATCAATGGTCCTTTAAGGACTTTGAACTAACACCTTTGATATGATTATTCTTTGCCAATCCTCTGTCACTATTATGAACTGATATTCTGTATATAAGATAATTAGAGCTTCAACATTATATACAATTAAACCATTGTAGATGATAACTTAAGACTTCTTTTGTAGATGCCTTGAATAGTCAACATGATGGTCTATTATCAACCTCAACATGATGCCCTTGACTTAACCTTTTAATCCAATTCAAGTAGCTCAAGTGCCAAAGTCCCGATCATTTAAAACCTCTTTGCAACTTCCAAACACCTTGACAACCTACTAAAGTATGAACCAACTATAAGCAATGAAGTATTTTGAGAATTCCTAAAGCACTAACTTGATCAATCTCTCAACACTCCTCAATTCTTGCAGCACATTTCTTAAACCAAAAAACATGTGAATACTAACAAGGCATGAACCCAAACATTGATAAACAAGTACACCCCTTTGATCCTGTAATGAAGTGAGACATGATGAAGATAAATGCATATTGAAGGCATCCCGATGAAGACTGATGACATCCTTACATCCCTTGATCTTAAGGTACCTTGACATAAAGTATGAAGCTGACCATAACATCCTATATACTTATGCATAAGTCAATATCAAGAACCCTGAACCATCATAACATCTGAGCCAACATGATAAACCTATGATCAACATCATAAAACAAAACTAAGAAATCAACACCTTTTTGACATCAATGACAAACAACTACCATCACATGGCCCCTTTTTCCCTAGTAGATGAAGGATGTTTTAAAGATGTATGCCAAGGTCTAATCCTGCTAACCCTTTTTTGATAGGTGGTAATTATTTATTCACTTTCACTAATCCATCAGCATCAAAATACTGACAAAGAAACCACCTACAGAACCACGAAAAGGGGGCCAGTTGGGTGAAAAACTGTCTTCAGTTGCAAAGAAAGAAAGTAGTGGGTCCTTGTGCTATATGGAGGCTTTTATATGGCTTCTATCATTCCACATGGCTTCACCAACGGGTCCCTCCAAATGGCTGCCAAGAAGCAAAAACATGACACATGGCCTCTAGAGGACGGGGACTGTGCTTGGGTGGCTGAAACTATGATGTGTCAAAATCTCTGCAACTGATGATGCTTTTTGGGAGTTGTCCCATTACATGCGGTTGATCCAACAGTTCTCCATCGTTCCGTAGGGATCATATCTTCTTCTAGATTTTTTGAGTGTGGAACCATGGTGTTGATGGGGTTTTTAGCACACAACAACGTAGGTGTGATTACTGGTATCACACCTCTCTTTAAAAGCATCCTACCCTAGGTCATACTACTCCAAGGATATTACAACTAGGTCTTTGCTTGCTTGGAATTTCTCAGTTGGGATGTCTAGCTGCACATACAAGGGGTCTTACATGCAGTTTGATAGATTGGACAAATTGAAACAACAATTCATGCAAACCCTTATACTTTTAGCTGATATGACAATGTAAAATCCTGCTAGAAAACCTAAATCTAATAGTTGATTAAAAAGAAAATGCAAAAGGAGTATGATTTAGAAAGTTGCTAAGTGACATTTACAATGAGGATTGCATCGGGTAGACAAACATTCATAAATTTATCCAATTTCCTACTTTAACAAGCTACAGTGATTGCTACAACATTACAAAAAATAGTGCTATCTTCTAAGGATTTCTTATAATTTTTAGATTAGATTCATTTATCAAATACCCAACTAATGGTGTGATTTAACTCCTAAAATGTAATTGAACTTTGCTCAAACTAAAGCCCAAGCTAACTATGCATAGCTACTTACAATCAACAAGCAACTAACAGTATGGACTAGAATGCTCATCAAATACCTTCAACAAATCATTAACATTGCAAAAGCAAAATTAACTAATTGCAAGTGAAGAAGTGAACCATGAAACCAAATGGATAACACAAGTGACCAATTTCTCAAAAACACTAGAGAAACTTTCTTTGTATTGATCTTCAATAGCAGAACAACAACAATTTGATGTCAAGAGTCCGTTACAATGAGGGAAATGGCAACCCTTTATATAGAGGAGGCACCATACTATGTTTTTTGAATGAATGGTGGAGATTATCTCAACACCAATGAACTAGATTTAACAACAATTAGAGCATTTACAACAACACTTCTCATTCCCGGATTATAATTTGTCCTGTGGGGAAAGGACAAAAAATGACCTCCAAATACATTGAACCTGGACAAATTGAATAACCATTTGACTATGTATAATAAAAAAACAATTTTCAAGACATAATAAAGACAAAATTGTGTCACACAACCTTCTAAATATAACAATATATATTTGTGAGGGGATTACATTTCAAAATATTCAAAAATATTCTATTGTTCCTTATCCAAATCTATTTTGTCTTATTGTGCTTTCTTGTTGTTGTAGGCGACCCAAGCTAATAATGCTAGATTAATGTCAGTGGGGTCTGGGTCCTTGATGTGATCCACTATGAATCTAAGAATCTCTAGCTCTTCATTGTATTGGATATACATTTTTCCACTGCCATTTTGCTTTTCTAGAATGTGATGAAAGCAGTCCCAAGATTGCCAACTTTATCTAATCTGCCCACAACATTCAATGTAGATTACCCAAAGATTATTTGATGTAGCTTATCCTTACAACCTTGCACATCATATGGAGCCAAATCATCAAATCTAATCACTTGGTAATCCTTCAGAGAGTAATTTATCTCATAAGTTAAAGATAGTATGTGACTATCAGCCTCCTTGTAGGCCTCTCTGACACTATCAAACACTTCTTTTCTTAACTTCATTTACTGGTACCACTCTACTATTTTGTATAATTTATTACCCGTTAGGATATTTTCTGACAACAATATTTGAGTAGGAAAATCCCTTATAGATTGTACCCACATAAACATGTGAGAATAGTACTCATCGTAAGGGTCACATTCTTTGTGCAATTCCTCCCATTGGTTTCATAACTTCTAGAAGTCTTTGTGAAGCATTACTACAAAGGTGATTGCATCACATCCTTCTTGATACACCTTATCAAATCATTTCTGAGTTCCAGCAGCCATTATCTTGATGTCATCAAACTTTTTTAATTCATCCATGGATAGCAAGGTTGGGACTTATCTTGGCTCACCTTCATAATCTAGAGGCCTCATTAGGAACTATAGACATGCTCTGAGTTCTTCATTCTACTATTTCAATTCCTCCTTATTAAGTATATCTTTATCCAATTGTTACAAAATATAAGAAACTGAGACTTTGAATTCATCAATCTTCTCACCTCTTGTAGTAGGTCCCAAATCAATAGTTGTTATGGTATAGTTTCATCTCTGACTTGTCTTTTGTCCACGTTAGCTAGTGGAACAACTACTTCAGCTATTCTGGATCATGTTGCATCCTTGTAGATTCTAGATTGAACTTTAGCCCTTTTCTATTTCTTTGGCTTCTATGTCTTGGCTAAAATGGCATCTAGATCTAGCTTCATAATTTCAACCTCGAGCTCTTGATAAGCAAGTCTGCAGCATAGCCAATCAGGTGTTGTGGAGGAAGAATTTTCAGGATTATCAGTATTTTCATCATTTGTGTTTGATGGCCCCTCAAGGAACTTTAGTTCTTTCTTAGATTCTTTATTTACATATTCATCTTCATCTCTGACATTCTTCAAGTTTTCTAACATTTCTTATTGAGCAGTTCCCAAGACTGTTTCTATTGTGTTCTCTTCTGTGGGACTGTTAGAGACTTCTATTACTTCAACATTTTCCACCTATGGAAGATGTTCTTCAAATGTATCCTTTTCAGTGTTTGATTCCTAAAGACCCAACTCTGTACATACTTTCTCTATTCTTGGTAGCAGTGGTACAGACAAAGCGACTAAATCTTGTGTTGGTGTGACTAGGGAACTAGGAATTGAAGATAGTGGGATTGTGGGAAATGAGGACAAGCTAACCTGTGCCAAGTTATTAAATGAAGTAAACGCCAAGGAAGGTGGGATGGGAGAGGTTGGAAGGATAGACAAAATGACAATAGGTGAAGTAATAGAGGAAGAAGGCATGGAGAAAGAGGATGAAAGAATAGAGGAAATAGGTGGCAAGGAAAAGGAGGTAGACAATGAAATAGAGGATATGGAAAGCATAGACATGGTGGAAATGGAAGCATGTGAAGAAGCAGTAATGGAAGAAATGGGGTTACTTAGGGTGCTTGAGTCCATCATTAATGAGCATGAGGAAGTAAATATAACAACCACAGGTGGAGAGGAAGCAGACGTATCTTCTTGGATGATTGTAACAATGACAACATGATCAAAAATTAAAGTAGTAGGAGAAAGTGTAGCAGTTTTGACAATTGAAGCAATAGGGGGTGAAGAGGTTACTAGAAAGTTTGTACCATTAGGTGTTGCCATAGTAGAGATTTCTATGGTTATTCTAATGGCTTTTACTTTGGTCTTCTTCATTTTAGAACGTTCCCCTAGTCCACTAGGCATGTGCCTCTTCTTGGATGCCCTTGTTCTTGTTGCAGGAGGCATATCTTTCTTTTGTACCTTTGGAGAAGCCTTCTTTACTTTCTTTCCGTGACCTTTCTCTACCAAAGGGATATGCTCTTCACTATTAGATTTCCTTGTAGGTTCCTGAGCTTCCTCTACATCATCTGATATTTCTATAGGTGTGTCTTCCTCATCTCTAGACTCCTCAAATTCAAGTGCTATTTAAGTTAGCTGCACTCCTTGTCTCTCTAATGTTTCAATATGATTTCTCACCCATATTTTACTCAATCTTATTAGCTCTTTCATTACTACTATTAGGGTAAAATAGGATTTAATCAAATGAACAATATCAAACCCAAACATCAACAGAATAATGAAAACAAGAAATATTGAATGAAATGAAGCAATAAATAACACAATGCAAACCTTCCCTGTTTCAAAGCTTCTGTTGTTCACCTATTAAAACCGTCCTTTGCTGATGAAGTAGGCCCTCAGTGAGTACACTCTTTTAGCTGTGTTGTAGGATGTCAGTAGCAAATGGTTGTGATAATGAATATGCCAAGAAGATGAGCTTCAAAGCAATAATGGTGATCTCAAGCAAATGGTATTGGGATGCCAAGGGCGTGTTGGTGAATTTCTGCAGAGTAACAATACGAATAGCCTGGATGAATAGAATGGAGGGATGAATCTTCTTTTATAGACTCAGAAGAATGAGAATGAATGGTTGAGAGGAGATATGAAGATCAATGGCTGAGGATGGTTGAGGAATGTGCAACCAGTAGAAATATGACAAGTGTCTCATCTCCATCATGAAAGAGGGGATTTGACAAAATTGATTGGAGAGTTAACTCCATTGACTGATTAGTTAACAAACTTGATTGATCAGTTAGAAGAGTGAATTATGGAATTGACTGAATTGATTGAGGGATTAACTCAATTGACTAGTTAGTTAACACTTTTGATTGATTAGTTAACTAACTTTTGATTTGAGAAGAAATAGGACATGTGGGTGAGGGGGAAAATAGGTAATTAAATATTTAATATATTTAATTACATGTGCAACATGATGAGGTGGACAAGGTGAGGTGGAAAAGTGAGGTGTAAGTATGAGGTGGATTTTTGGAATTAGAACTTAGGATAGAGGAATTTGGTTTAATTAAATAATTTATGATTATTTAATTATGTGAGGACATTTACAAGAATTTTAATTAAATAAATAGATTTTATTTAATTATGGAACAGTGAATCGATTAAATAAATTTAGAATATTTATTTAATTGATAGAAGAATGGAATAAATATTTAGAATATTTATTTAGGATGAATCATGTCATTTTTAGGCATATACATTTTGCCCCTCTTTGATGTAATGCAGTTTACAACGTTGCTTCAAAGAAATCCATAGTCTAAATGATGATACATACCCTAGTTTGCCCCTGGTACAAGTTTAATGATGATAGGATGCCCCCTCAGGAGATTGGATGGGAAAAGGGCGAAAGATTCGGAGACGGACAATCTCACGAAGACGAAGGGGTTAGGATAGGTTGGAGGAAAAGGGATGAAGAAAAGAGTCGAATGATACGTGATGCAAGAAGAAGTAATGACACACACAAGCAAGCAAGCAAGTATGTACAAATGACACAAGAACAAACAAGGTACTGCCCCTGTCAAGCAATAAACCAACGATATACTGATAATGATATACGACAATGTTGTCATGGTGGGGAACGATACCACAACATCAAACCCAAACATCAACAAAATAATCAAAACAAGAAAGATTGAATGAAATGAAGCAATGAATAACACAATACAAACCTTCCCTATTTCAAAGCTTCTATTGTTCGCCTATTAAAACCGTCCTTTGCTGATGAAGTAGGCCCTCAGTGAGTGCACTCTTTTAGCTGTGTTGTAGGATGTCAGTAGTAAATGGCTGTGATAATGAATATGCCAAGAAGAGCAGCTTCGAAGCAATAATGGTGATCTCAAGCAAATGGTATTGGGGTGCCAAAGGCGTGTTGGTGAATTTCTGCAAAGTAACAATACGAATAGCCTGGATGAATAGAATGGAGGGATGAAGCTTCTTTTATAGACTCAAAAGAATGAGAATCAATGGTTGTGAGGAGATATGAAGATCAATGGCTGAGGATGGTTGAGGAATGTGCAACCAGTAGAAATATGACAAGTGTCTCATCTCCATCATGAAAGAGGGGATTTGACAAAATTGATTGGAGAGTTAACTCCATTGACTGATCAGTTAACAAACTTGATTGATCAGTTAGAAGAGTGAATTATGGAATTGACTGAATTGATTGAGGGATTAACTCAATTGACTGGTTAGTTAACACTTTTGATTGATTAGTTAACTAACTTTTGATTTGAGAAGAAATAGGACATGTGGGTGAGGGGGAAAATAGGTAATTAAATATTTAATATATTTAATTACATGTGCAACCCGATGAGGTGGACAAGGTGAGGTGGAAAAGTGAGGTGTAAGTATGAGGTGGATTTTTGGAATTAGAACTTAGGATAGAGGAATTTGGTTTAATTAAATAATTTATGATTATTTAATTATGTGAGGACATTTACAAGAATTTTAATTAAATAAATAGATTTTATTTAATTATGGAATAGTGAATCGATTAAATAAATTTAGAATATATATTTAATTGATAGAAGAATGGAATAAATATTTAGAATATTTATTTAATTGATAGAAGAACAGAATAAATATTTAGAATATTTATTTAGGATGAATCATGTCATTTTTAGGCGTATACAACTACATCCAAAGAGCTTTCCTTTGCATTAGCCTAGTTGGGTAGATGGACAGGTTGTTGATACTGGGCTTCCCAAGACCCTTTCTGCACTACATCATCATCATCATTCAATTGATCCATGGCCTCTATTATATGAAATTTCCTTATGAACACAAGGGATAGCCTTGAATGACTTCTTTTCAACACATCATAATCATCCAAACAATTGGCCCAAAAATCTTCCAGGTGCATCTTGTGGAATAGATTTTTACTGACATATTTATCCATTATTCTTTGAGGGTCAAAATGGTTTCTCTTTGTATAGAAATGGAGGTTAAGTAGTTGTAGCTCCTTATCAAAATGTTCAGTTGCTCCAAGGGAGACACATGCATAATTACGCCTACCCCATAGGACTAGAAACTTGACATTTGTTTTGTGTAGGTGTTTCAATTTTTCTACATAAGTAATTAGCTACCTTGACAACTCTAAGAGTACTACTTTATCTATAGGATAACGGGGTAGTCTATATGGCATACTAGTGAGTCCTTGGATTCTCAAATAGGTGAACTTTTGAAACTGTATAAACCATCTTCCATATTGCCTGTAGTACCTTGAAGCAATCTAGTGATATACATTGTAAATGTATCGTTCACTGTCTTATAGTGGA
Source organism: Cunninghamia lanceolata (assembly GCA_027924645.1). Taxonomy (NCBI): domain Eukaryota; kingdom Viridiplantae; phylum Streptophyta; class Pinopsida; order Cupressales; family Cupressaceae; genus Cunninghamia; species Cunninghamia lanceolata. The sequence goes on along the minus strand of BSBN01001014.1, from coordinate 1,967,463 downwards.
TGAGAGATTGGGACAATATTAATTGATCATAACATTTATATACTTTCATCTGGTGTTTACCATTGCCAACCTTTCCTATTTTGGATAGCCCAACATATTTATTCATCCTAGCCAATGAGTATACTACATAGGAGGTCCACCTGAATACTTGTTTATCTCTAAAGTTTCTGAATGCCTCATTAATATTGTAAATCAATATTTGAGCCCAGTGAAATTTAATTCCTTTAGTAATTATCTCTTCAATCATCATGAACATCCATCCTTTAAAAGTTGACACAGTGGCCAATCCATAAACTCTGTTGAATAGAGTCACTAGATCCCTAATCTCATCATAGAAGTCACTTCTGTATAAGGTCTGGGGAAGTTTGATGATAACATATCTTTTACTCTTCATCCAATGATCATTAATATGCTTTTTGCATGTATCCAAGTCTTTCTTAAAGGTTGCCTTTGCACATATCTTATTTGGTATGGTTAACACTAGATACCATGAGATGCCAAAGGTCTCTGCTATGGATGGTGTACTCAAATCTATAAGTATTTCTCTACTAGGAGTTTGTATGGTCCTGGTCATTGGGTCATAACTTTCAACACATGCTACTAACAATTCTACACATTGAGTTGAAGTAGGGAAGGCAGCAGCCTTTGCAATCCCACTTTCCTTTACCTTCCCGGACCTTGGAGTTGCATTGGGTTCAAATATCCAAGTTCTGAAGTCATCTAAGTCGATGTGACCTTGATCAGTATCTCCTATGTTTTTCCATCCAGAGGTGATTCTAGTCTTAGGGGGAATGCCTTTAAATTTGTACTTCATGGTTTGAGCCCTCACAGTCATTTAACCTACATGACCGGACCTCATAAGTCTTGATAGTTTTAACAATTTTCCTAATTCCTAAGTTTTGAATGCATGACTATCAAGTTGACTACTATGTCACTATGTCATGTTATACTATATGAGATTAAAATCTATCCAACTAAGTCATAAATACTTATCTAAGAAATGTATAAGTCTGATAATTCACTAATTATTGCATTTATTACATGATGAAATGATGAAAGCATAACAATTCATATTAAACCATGCAATAAATACTTAAATGCTCCAAAATTTGAATCAAAATATGCAAAACACCACTATTCTATCAATGCAACATTTATTTAAATCAGGCAGATCACTTATCTTTGAAATTTTCACAAAAGAACAATCCTTTTCATGTTTTGCGCTAATTTGGGGATCATCCAACCTTTGTGGAGCAAAGTGCTAAATTTGAGGGTAACTGACTTGCGCTAAATCAGAGGTCATCTGACCTTTGAGGAGCAAAGTGCTAAATTTGAGGGTAACTAACTTGCACTAAATTGGAGGTCATATGACCTAGTCAGTGGAAAGACACCTCGTTGTTTGATCATTTATAATATTTGGCTTGATTTTTGGAGGTGTCTGACCTTGCACAAATTTTAGATGTGGTCGACTCAAAAGGATCTTCGAAGTTAGTTGGGAGTGTTTTTGACGCAAGTCAGAGGAGATAGTGTTTAGCACCAGATTATTCATTACACTTTATGTAAATTATGGAGTTGTCTGATCTAGCGTGATTTTAATAGATGACTAACTCAAGTTGGTAGAGAGGCATTTTAGCATAGGTTAGAGAAAGTGAATTCTAGCATGAGATCATTCAAAGTGCTTTAGCATAGATTCTGGGGTTTAATGACTTGGCAAAGTTTTAGAGGATGTCCTCCCAAAGTCAGTTGAAGCAAGATTCGACGCCAAGTCAGACGGTCAAATTTCTAGCACTAAGTGCATTTGTTTCTTAGCGAAGCTTTTCAAGATGTTTGACCGATTAGTTGATTTTAGGGTTTTATTTTGAGTCAGTTGGTAGGATTTTTAGTGCTAAGTCAGATGGTTTCCTTTTTAGCACAAAAATGATGTTGTGGAAATTTAGACCAACTTAAACCTATTGAAATTCACCATGCCTAACTTTGGGTATGTTAAGGAATCATGAAATCTTTTAAGGATTTTAGTAATTTTATGAGCAAATTTCTGATATCGGGCATAATCGAGGGTTTTTATAGAACCACAATTTATAAGTCCAACTACCTAATTTGGTTTATGCTAGGGTTTCTAAACAAACTACCTTCTGACATAGAATTCTCTCTTTCTTTGCAACTGTAACCTTTCATTTAACACTAAACCCATTTGTAAACTATCTAAAAGAAATTAAATTCAAGTTGGCACATAAAACCCTTCTATCAAGACACACTCTGGAATTAGAGACAAACCCTAGTTTAAGAATAGAAACTCAAAGATCTGGGATAGAGCACCTACCTGGTTACTGCAGTTGAAAATGTCAGGAATGTGTAGGTTGAGTTACAGTGTTCTTTGTCACCCAAATCCACTAGCCACTCATCATTATTTTTCCTTTCAATCAATCTGTAGAGCTCTATAATCAAGTTTCACAATGTAAAATAAGCTCAAATGCAGGTAGAAAACCTTTTTATCCCTCCTATTGAATCTCCATTAATGCAGGTGGTACAGTGGGTGTCTTGGCATACTGTAGAGTTATTTAGGAATTTGTACAAAAAAGTTAACTCACTAACTTTGCATAGTTTTGGAGGCTTACTGACTTTTGTTAGTTACAATGAATCTTAGCACAGGGTCAAACTCCTTCATTTTTAGTGCTTTACATGTGTTAAAACATTTTGGGACTTTGCATAACTTTTGACATCATTTGACCTTGTGCAGGTTGGGTTATCTACTGACTTAAGTCAATGAAGAAATGATTTGGCATGAGTCGGTAATCAAGGATTCTAGCTCTAAGTCTGTAGATTCAATTTTTAGTGCTTAGTCAATTGGCAATGAATGTAGTGCTAAGTTGGATGAATGGGAATTTGGCACAAAAGTCAATTGGATGAAGATTTAGTGCAAAAGTCTGTTGCAACAAATTTTTGCCCAAAGGAATATTAGACTTAGTTTTTATGAAGGTAGCCACTTTGACTTGCTGATTTTTTTGGATGACTTAGTGACATCAAATGCAATTGATCGCTTTTGATACCTTAGGAATTATTGAGTGAAATTGACACTCTTAGGCCAAAATTTGAGAAGAGGGGGTCCCCATTTTGTGAAATGGGGCATGTGTACAAGGCACAACAAATAGTGACTCTGCTGGGAAATTCTCTAGAGCATTTCAAAGATAAACTTTCAGTTTGAACCTAGAACTTCTATGTTTCCCACATTCTAGACAAGAAAACATGATATCCTATCAAAGAAGCAAAGCTTAATAACCATGTGCAATTGCATTAATTCCCATCCCTTGGTGACTAAGCTCATTGTGGATTCTTTACATTAAGTTGCGTGATTAGTAAACACCTTCTAAACTACTTGGTCATTGACCTCTACCAGTGAGCATCTATAGCCCCAACAGGTTTGTCTTGAAATTCCACTCAAATAGAGCCCCATTACCAGTCAGGCATCCATAGCCTTGGTATAGTTTACTTGACTGCCCATCTAACTAATTTATGGTGTGTGTGATTGATTTTCTTTGTATTTCTTTTCTTCCATTTGACTGATATTTCATTAAGCTTAAATTTGGTAGAGTACAATGTAATACCACTACCCTTGCAACATAGGCTTTTTGATAGTACAAGTTATGTTGATAACTCAGCTAGGTGGGTGTGGACTCTTGATGGTGGCAAAGGTGGACCTTTAGATTTTTCACTTAATGTAAGATCACCAAGACTCACTTAGGAACTTCAAGATTATTTAAGAGTGTGAGAGATATATGGTTAGAAAATACTTCAGGTGCATAGACTTCTAATTCATTTCCCATGAACAAACATCATACCCCCTGGTATAACAGTGGAACCCACACTAAGACTTAAACAAAAACCTTGGCTTCTCAAAGAAATATTCTAGATTACTTACCCAACAAAGGACCACTTGCAGGTCTATGCAACTACCACCATGTTCAGGAAATGAAGATCCCTAGGAAAGCAAGCGTAACAAGCAAAAGCAAAGAAAAAAAACAACTAAACTAAGTGGAAGCAAACATGTAGTAGCTACAAAAGGTAACAAAAATCATAAACTAACCTAACAACAACCTAACTATGTACACTAACAAAAGGAAAAACTACCTCCTAAGCCTTGAAGTAGTGCTTCAGGAACTGCCCATTGATGGGAAATGGGAGTTCCTCACCATTAAGGTTTTTCAGTCAATATGTGTTGTCGTTGAGGATCTCATAGACTTGATAAGGACCTAACCAAAGTTTATCAAACTTACCATGTTCTCCCTTCTTCTCATGGGCTTTGTTCCAGTATAAGACTAGATTGGAAATGTGAAAAGATTTGACTTTAGTCTGTTTATCAAACCATTGTTTAAATACACCATGATGTTTAGCCAAGTTCTCTATGGTAGCATCACATTTTTCTTCTAAGTGCATCAATTAGGCTAAGTGAGATGTTAGTTGGTCATCTGGTTTAAAGCAGTCTTGCATGAATTGCAACATAGGGATCCTCAAATAGATGGGAAAGATAGGTTTAGTACCATAGACTAAGTGATAAGGTGAGATTTCCAATGCATCCTTGTGTTTGATCATATAAGCCCATAGAGCAAACCTAAGCTGAGTGTGCCAGTCTCTGGGATTCTTGTCTAGTAGTTTCTTGATGACCTCAAGCAAGTTTTTGTTCCTTGATTCAGCTACCCCATTCCCTTGAGGATAGTAGTTAGATGAAAATTTCAAGATGATCTCATAGTCAAATGCCCAATTAGAAAAATGTAATGAAGAAAAGGTAGGACCATTATCACATACCAAGGAGAAAGGACAGCCAAACTTGGTAATAATATTCTTTTTAATAAGTTCAATCACTACCTTTGTGGTACATTGTTTGCATGCTATAGCCTTAGACTATCAGGTATAGTAATCACTAGCAGTCAGAATATACCTATGGCCCACGGAGGAAGGTGGGTTGATCATACCAATAAAGTTGATCCCTAACTATGTGAATGGTTACACTTCCAAGACTGGCTGCAAAGGCATAGCAGTGTTTCATTCTCTTGTGGTAGTCATCGGGCATATATGGTAGGTCCTTACATGTGAATGAGCATCTTTGAACAAAGTGGGCTAGTAATACCCTGCCCGAAGAATCTAACTGGAAATCGAATGTGCGAATCCATGACCCATTCCAAACTTTTCGTGAAAACTCATCAAAACTTGTGCTACCTCTATTTTATCTAATAACGTCAGATAGATCCCCTCGTGATTTTTCTTATACAAAACTAATCCCTTGATCATATAGTTGTTACTTTTTAATCTAAGTGCTCTCCTCTGGACTTAGTTTAGTTGGGGTGGACAACGTTGGTTACAGAGATAGAACACAATGTCTTTGTACCACTCATCCTTAGAGATATCCTCTAACATATAATGTTGGGAGACTAATCCTCGACCAACTTCGGCCATGGTTTTTGTCAATGCTTGTCCTCACACCAATTTCATGGATTGGATCTCTATATCAAATTCTTGCAGAATGGTGACCCATTTTCCCCTTCGTTCACCCAGCTCACCCTACATTAACAATGCCTTGACTGCTACATCTAGTACTATTGCCCACACTAGGCTTCTCAATATGTAATGACAAAACTTTTTAATTTCCATAACCAAGGCATATACTTGCTTCTCCACATTTGGATATCTTAGTTCTGCATCTTTTAATGGAGTGCTCATAAAAGCAATGGGTCTTTCATCATTGATAGCTCTTTTCTATGTCAACATTGTTGCACAAGTATGCTCTGAGGTGAAAGAGTAGATGTAGAAGGGTAATGTGTAATCAGGACTCACCAATACTGGGGCATTAGCTATTTCTTGTTTAATTTCTATGAAGGTAGCCTTAGCTTCCAGAGTCCACTCTATCTTGGCATCTTGCTTCAACATGGCATTCAATAGACAGATAATTTCATTGAACCCAGTAATAAATTTGCAAACAAAATTAATCTTACCAAAATATGATGTTAGCTCCTTTTTGCTGGCTCGAGGCTATATGTTAAGGATTGCTTGGATTTGATCAGGGTTGATTGATATACCTTGCTCAGAAATGACATGTCCTTGAAAATTTCCTTCAGTCACTCCAAAGATACAATTTTTAGGATTGAGTTAAATTCCATAGCCTTTACATCATTGTAAAATTCTCCTCAGGTTAGATACATGATCTTCTCTTCTTTTCGAGAACATAGTGAGGTCATCCATATAGATGATAATGCATTTCCTAGCTATCCCCTTGAAAGTGATATCCATCACACGTTGGAATGTTGCACCAACATTAATCAAACTGAAAAGCATCCTGCAGTATGTATAAATTCCCCATTTGCATGTGAAAGATGTCTTTAATCTATCTTCATAATCCACAATCACTTGGTTGTAACCTAAATATCCATCCAAAAAAGACATCATTTGAGAGCCATTAACTATCTACAACACCTCATCCAAAGATGGCAGCGGGTAATTATCTTTCTCTGAGGCTCTATTTAGATTTCTAAAGTTGATGCACAACTTGATTTCTCTATTTTTCTTTCATACTGGTACCAAATTGGCCACCCATGTGGAATGTCTAATAGGAAATATATTTCTGGAAGATAGCCATTTTTGTACTTCCTTGAAAATCAAAGGCTCTAACAAAGCATTTACCAGTCACTGCCTTTGTTTGAACGGTTTCATCCCTAGCTAGGTATTGTGTGAGTAATGATCAATGTATCATAAGTCTTGAGATCTTCATAACTCCATGTTATGACTTCCTGATAATCTCTTAACACATCGATAATACCTGCCCTTTCTTCCTTTGTACTAGCTTTTCTAATAAGCACATTCTTGATTTCTTTAGATCTCCCCAAGTTCTAAGGGTTGCACTATGCACTAGGGGATTCTCCCTCTTTCATTTGGATTCCAATCTTGTCTACATCAAACAATTGCTCCAAATCTACCATCCCTCAAGGAATATTGTTGGTCTTCAAGTTGAGTACTCGTTCTAGGTTCATTTCAGCTAGTTCTATCTCCTCTTCATCTATTTCTGGGTAGCAAAAACATCTGATGAAGTGACAAAGTTGATTATGTGCTTGTCATCCTCAAAGACCTGAAAGTTTGTGATGTTGTCAGGTACCAAGGGAGTGGAGATAAATTCTACATTGAACATTTTCAATCCTGACATAGATGTTGGTTCCACTGAACTAGTTGTCTGTGCTAAGGAATCAACAACATGATTTTATCATTATGGGATCAGCTGAATATTAAAGCTATCAAAACACTCGATTAAATCCCATATGTGTTTTTGATATCTATTTAACCTCTTGTCATTGCAAGAGTATTTCTTTCTCACTTGTTTGACAACCAATTCTGAGTCACCAAACACTTGAATTACTCTAACCCTTTCTAGAGGGCCATCAACAATCCCTGTACAAATGCTTCATATTCTTGCACATTATTTGTGCAATGGAATTGCAATCTATACAATGCTAAATATGAACTCCCAGTGGGGCTGATCAATTCAAAGCCTACTCGAGATCCCTGCATACACCTAGATCCATCAAATCTCAATGTCCAGAGATGAAAGTCATCATTACTGTTATTCCATTTTGCTTGTCACTTTTGGGGTTCCAAATCCACCTTCTTCGTGACAGACAAATCTTCTTTTGATATTATGGGAATCTGTAAATGTCTTTGTACTTTCTCCACTACCTCTTGATAGAGTAGACATGTAAATTTAGAATAAGATGTGTCATGGATACATCACCAACTTGGTAGTAATAATTCATCCATCTACACTTGCCTTCTGACAGCTAGCTGATCCCTCATGAACTTAGCCATGAAGTATCAGAATCCTTCAAATATCCCTGGTTCTTCATCATCAGAGGAGGTTCCCAAATTTGATTGCACATATGCTTCTATACTTTCTTGATGTTCTATAATTGAAGGATCAAGAAATTTGATGTAGCTCAGGATAAGTATTTCCTCTACTTGGTTAACTTGGGGAAGATAGATGCCCAAGTCTACTTCAAAAAATGGAATCTCATTGGTCTTATTATATTCTGTGATCATATGTTTCATTTTTTGTTCTCTCTCAATGTGGATCTGGTTTACCAGTCCCTTCCATGTGTTGGCACTCATTTTGACCTAGAGGTTGAGCTTGTTTGTTGGAGGGTTTCTTCCTTCAAACCCTAGGTGTTCTTGTTCATTGGCAAGAGCTTGGTCTATCGGCGAAGGATATTGTGGTTCTGCCGACAATGTTGGTCGTGCCAATGGGGGTACCTCAAGTGTTATCGGAATGAGTTTGCATGTGTCTTGGCGATCATTTCAGTAGCATGGTGTGTTCTTTGTATATCACCGTGACTTTGTGCTATAGGCGAGGGAGTTTCCTGTTGGGCCGACAGGGGTACTCTGGCCGATGGAGCTGTATCGGCGTAACAAGTGATGTCGGCAGGTGATTTTTTGGTTGGGCTGACAGTTGGTAGTCTGACCGATGAGGGATGATCAAGGTGGTCGTCAGCAGGAGTAATGCTATCGGTGAGAGAGTTTTCAGGTTCACCGACACTTGAGGTCTCGCCGACAGAGTGTAGTTTGTTGGTGCCATCGGTGTAATGGAGGATTATCGGGTGAATGGGCAGATTGTTGGCCGATGGTGCAGGTCTGGCCGATGAAGTTGCCATCGGTGAGTATGGGGTAGTGTCAGGCTGATGGGAATTTGGAGGATGTCTATCGGAGTGAGTAATATTGTCGGCCTAAGGGTTTTTTGTGGTGCCGATGGTGTATGTCTCACCGACGGAGGTGGGAAGTGAAGGACCATCGGTGAGACTATTATGATCGGCAGAAGTGCTTTTGGTTGCCCCGATGGTCTTTGTCTCGGTGACAAGGGGTGTGGAGCTGGCATCGGGGTGACGGGGAGGATTGTCTTGGCGACAGCAATGCCATTGGAGTGAGATGGTATATCGGGCTAGCATTGTTTTGATCTGTCGATGGTAGAAGTTTGGCCGATGGGCTGTGGGCGAAGGCATGTGTGTCAAGCGCGGCAAAAGAACTTAACACTTTGTTTGAATGTGGTTATGCTTTTAAAGCACTGGAGTGATCTCTTCACCGTGAATGTGGGATTATTCCCTTGTATATTTTGAACCCGCGGTTGAATGTGTTTTGGCGGGAAATCTTTTTTGTATGCAGCGACAGTTTTTTAAGCGACAATGGGTGGTTGAGACCCTTAATGGCGACTGTGCTGGGGCATGGGTGAGTTGTTGCACAGTCAGGTACCAGATTTTTGACATGAAGACTTCCAGATAGTGGCGCGTGGCTCGAGGTTCCTCTGTCTGTTGCTGTAACAAATTTTGAGCGCCATTCCTTCTGAGGAATGTATCTGGCAAATTTTTTGTTATAATCATGTAATTAATTGGTGTGGTACACTTTCTGGCTGTTATAAGCAGACTTTGTTACCATTTTTCAGGTTGTTGAAAGTTGAAGATTTTTGGCTCTGTAATTCAAAACAAGCTGATCTAGTTGCTCTGTACAGCTAAACCTGTGAGTTTATGTATCTCTTGTTGTATGTTTTGGCATGAACCCACTGATTTCATGATTAATCTTATATGAGAAATGCTATCTTAGCATGTGTTTTGTTAATTCTGTCTCCAGTATTGCATGTATTCTTCTTCTAAGTCTGGATATTTAAGCGATATTTAAGACTCTAGAACATGGAATTCCTGTGTTGAATGTATGATCTCTTAACTTCTGCTCAAGGGGTAGATTAAACTGTTTTCAGGTTGAACATTGGGAAGGGTATACTACAGTAGGGATGCCATAAGTAGAGATAACTTAACACTCTGTATTGGGAGATATCTGTAAGGCAGGTATCATATATATCCCCCTGAAATCCAGTTTTAGCTGTTCATGCTGATCATTCACAGGTGTATGTCTACTGACTCCAGGCCCTAGATAGGCACCAATCTTGCTTTGTGTTTGTGTTACAACCATGTCCAGCTTTGCATCCAAACTTAAAATCATAATCAAACTCTAAAGCAACCATTAGGACATTAGAATTAGTTTTAGGATCCTCAGTCCTCTGTCTACAACTGCAAATAGGCCCAAAGCTAGCCCCTTTGCTCTTATCTTTCAGTTTTGGTCTACTTACAGGAGGACTTATCTGCTTTCTGACAGCATCCTAATCCTTGTATGCGTATCTCATGGATGTTGAGTAGGGAATACCCCCCTAGGTCTTGCAGAGCCTGAAGAAGAAGAGGAGATAAAATATAGAGTCTATCTCCTACACTGTTGGCCCCTGGCCCAGAGATCCTGTTGATCACTGATGGCTACCTTGTAGGGAAATCTGGGAATAAGCATCCAGTCTGGGAAAAAACCAACACCATGGTAGTGAGATATGAGAAAATTCTATTGCCATGTAACCATTCAAAGTCCTGGACCAATCTTTGCTTAGCAGCATGCCATACTGATATGAGATATCAACTACTTGAATGTTTATGTACTGTTGCACCCTAGGATTAGAAGCTAGCTGCATATGTATCATATTCAACTCACCCATCACATTTACCTTAGTCTTGTCTAGATGTGTAACTTTCCTAGAGGATTTTGTTGGAGTAAGACCTAGTGCTTTGCATACTGATAAAGGTATCAAGTTGGTAGAGACTCCTGAGTCTACTAAGCAGTTGTGAAGGTTCTTCTTGAATATTTTGAGTATTAAGAGGAAAGGAGGGCTTTCACTTTTGTCCTTGCATAATGTGACCTTCTCTTCATCATCTGTCACATAGATTCTTTCTTTTCCTTTATCTGTGGTTTCCTTTGGTGGGATCTCCTTTTGGGAAGAGTCCATCTTAAAACTTGTTCCCATGTCTTGAAAGAAAGCTGTCCTAATTTCTGGCACTTTTAGCAACTCAAAGAGAAACAAATTGAATTTCATCTTCTTAAGCTCATCTGCTATATATTGTCCCATCTTCACTATTTCCGACCTTTGGGAACTTTCAGTTGTAGCCCCCTAATGCATTGATTGAGGTGTGGCCTTTGGAGGTTTAGGATTTTTGGAGGCCTTTGGGTCAGGTGGGATTCGATAGTTGTTCAAAGGGATTGAAGTGGTGAAAGGACCCTTGGGCTTGCTACTTCTCAAATTGTATGGAGTCTTATTATATTGCTGATAAGCATGTACTTCTTCACACTCTTCTTCCTCATGCTGATTATCATCTTGAAAAGGAAATGTATAACTATCAAGTACGAGGGCAGTATCATACCTCTAAGATGGAACTAGTTCATAACCTGTTGGAGGATTTTTTTGGGCTTCTGCATTCTGGATTTCCATTTGAAAGATGCTAGATGCTATCTAGAACTCTAGAGAGTCTAATTTAGAATGAGCATTGGTATTGTGCAGTCTGTACCATGAAGATACTAGGAACTCGTGTTTAACCCTTCTCTTTACTTTGTTAGTATATTGCATTTGGATGCATATTCTTTTTAAGTCATCCTGTGAGCATATTGTATTACCCCACATTCATGGGAAGTAATAGTTGTTAGATTAGACTTAGTATATAAGTATGTGCTAAGGCCAATGAAGGCATCCATGAATTTATTGTATTGAGCTTGCTCAAAGGAGGTTGCCCCCCTTGAAGTGGCCTGCAATCAATAAATTCCTTTTATGTTTCTTCTATTTCTTTTATTTCATGCATTTTCATTATATTGTTGCAAGAGGTTCCTCCCATCTAGTATCAGAGCACTTTCTTGGGCTTGCTGGGTGGAATTTCTGCCAAATTATTTTCTCTGTAGTGGCCTCTAGGCGTTGTGATTATTACAGTAGTTCTCTCTTTTTCGCATTTGTATTGTTCATTTCAATTGCAGGTTCAGATCAGGGAATATCCCTATCCACTTAACTATGGGAAGTGCCTAGGCATAGCCTTAAAACTCACTGTGAGGAGTACCATAGGAAACTTGAAGTAGCCAGCCCATTGAGAGAACCTTCCAACGAAATAGGCAATCGCCCCTATTTGATTGACTAGTTCCCATCCGTGAGGTAAATCAAGAGTTGTCATTTGTGGCAAAGTGGTTACCAATTTTACCTGAGCCGTGGAGTGAGGGGTACTGCCCCAATACTTAAGCTATTAGATAGCATTGGTGGCCGAGTGACTCCCCTAAACCTTTAGGAAGTTGAACATACTTGGGGCCCATATCTATTGACAGTAGGCAAATCATAGATTGAATCAGTCTAGAGTAGTTTGTAGATCGTTTCGAGAGAAAAAAAAATTCTATTTTTTTGCCATATCTTCCTTGGTTTAGCTCTATTTCCTCTCAAAATTCACTGGAACCCCTGAAATTTCATTCTGCATATTTTCTTCCTTGAGGACCCTATCCCAAATTCTACTTATCGAAGCTAGAAATCCCACATTTGTTTATTTTTAGGGTTTGCCATAACTTCTTCGATTCTCACCCGATAGCCTTCAAATTTTGTGACAGTGTTCATTTCATATTTCTACTCCTTTGTCCCTCTTGGACAAATTTTCCCATTGTTTCACCCCGCTTCTGAAATCCCTATTTTCTTCTCCCCTTTCCCTCAGAAAGTGTCCAAGACCTAGTCAAACCCCAATTACCCATCAGATTTTTTCCCAAATCCAAATTTTCTTTTACTAAAAAAGTTTCTATTTTTGTTTTTCTACACATTACCAAAATAAATAAATAAATAAATAAATCTCCTAGTTATGGTTTTCACCTGCACAGGAGCAAAAAACATGGAGGATGAACTTGTAACCTTCAAGATCAAACTCTAGGATCTGGATGAAAAAATTTTCATCCTTAATCTTTATCATTCAACCATGAATAATAGGTGGCAACTAGAGTCTTCTGTAGACACTAGGTTTTCTTCTTCCAGCAATTTTCGTGGGCCAAAGCTTGATTTTCCTTGCTTCAATGGTGATGATCTGACTAGATGGATATACCGAGTAGAACAACATTTTAATTTGCATGATACTTTTGATGTAAACAAAGTCCCACTTGCATCCTTTTATTTGGAACATGAAGCTCTCCAATGGTTCCATTGGTACGTCAAGGCTCATGAAGAGCCAAAATGGATAGATTTCTACAAACTCATTTTGCAACGATTTGGCCCTAGTGCTTTTGATGACTTCATAGGAGCACTCACTAAACTTTGCCAAACAGGCACTATGAGAGAATATCAAACAAAATTTGAAAAATTGGCCAATCACACAGAGGGATTGTCTGATAAATTCTTCAAGAGTTGTTTTGTCAGTGGTCTGAAGGATGCAATTTTCTTTGAGGTTAAAATGTTTCATCCCAGTACAATGATGGAAGCCCTAGGGTTGGCTAAGTTGGCAGAGGACAAGATCACAGCTTAACAACCATCCAATACCAATTTTGTTCCATTCAAAAATACAACTTCCCAATGACCTCAAATAATGCCATCTCCTAGAACAACTCCTATCAAGCATTTGACTGAAGCAGAGATGCGGGCACATAGAGAAAAAGGACTTTGTTATAATTGTGATGAGAAATTCACTTGGGGACATAGATGTGTTGAGAAAAAGCTATATTTCTTGGATGTAGATTCTCCACCTGAAACTAAATTTTATGTGAATGCTCAAGATATAGTGGATGATTAGGTCAACACTCAGTAGCCACTTGTTGACCCTGCTTCTTAGGAAGACCACCTAGAGATCTCTCTGCATGCTTTAGCAGGAGTCACCACCCTACAAACCATGCAGGTCAAGGGTTTCTTCAAGAAGCCCCCTCTTACAATACTTATTGATTATGGTAGCACTAATAACTTCATTAACCCTCATATTTCTAAACAAGCTGATTGTGTTATCCATCCTTTCTCTATCTTTGAAGTCATGATTGCCACTGGGGGCACATTACCTTGTAAAGGGAAGTCTCACAATGTGCATATATCTATGGGAGATTATAACTTGCGCTTTGAAATGTTTGCCTTGCCCTTAGGCAGATGTGATGTGGTTTTAGGCACCCAATGGTTATGCACACTTGGACCCATCTTATGGGATTTTGCTAAACTTTGGATATAGTTTTTAGACAATGGGAAAAAACACACATTGAAGGGCTTACAACTAGGGTCTCTCAATATCATAAGTTCACATTGCATGGAAAATATTCTTAAGAAGAATTCACATGGTGTCATCACTTAGCTCCATTCCATTCAGATGCAACCATCAGTGGTCTCCACTACCCCTTCAGATCTACAAAGTATTTTGGATAGGTATGCATGTGTCTTTGCCAAACTAGTGGGATTGCCACCTTCACGAGCAGAGGACCACCATATCCAGCTCCTTCTTGGAAGTGTTCCTCCCAACATCTGGCCCTACCACTACCCATTTCACCAAAAGACAGAGATTGAGACGCTCATTCAAGACTTACTGAAGAAAGGTATTATTTGCCGTAGTACCAATTCCTTTCCTTCACCAGTCCTTCTTGTCTAGAAAAAAGATGGGTCATACAACCTCTGCATTGACTTCTAAGCGCTTAATCACATCACAATCAAGGATAAGTTTCTGATTCCTGTTGTGGATGAGCTTCTTGATGAGCTTCATGCCACTCATTGTTTTCCAAATTGGATCTTCATTCTGTCACCAAATTCAGGTTCATAAGGATGATATCCCTAAAATAGATTTCCACATGCATGATGGCCACTATGAGTTTTTGGTCATGCCCTTTGGCCTCATTAATGCTCCTTCAACATTCCAAGCATTGATGAATAAAATATTTCAGCCCTACCTATGAAAATTCATTATGATCTTCTTTGATGATATCCTCATCTATAGTAAAACATGGGCTAAACATCTCCAACATCTAGATCTTGTACTCCAACTTCTCTCTAATCATCATCTCTATGTAAAATAGTCTAAATGTGTTTTTGGCTAGGAGGAAGTGGAGTATCTCAGGCATATTGTTTCAGCCCAATGGGTTTGAGTAGACCCTCCCAAAATAGATGCCATGAAAAATTGGCCGCATCCTCAAACACTCAAGAGCCTCTACGGTTTTTTGGGGTTGACTGGCTACAATCACAATTTTGTCAAGGATTATGGGAAGATTGTAGATCCATTAATAGCTATGTTAAAAAGGATTCTTTTATCTGGACACATGGTGCTGAGTGTGCATTTGAAAAATTGAAACAAGATATGTGTACTACACCTATTCTAGCTATGCCAGATTTTTCCAAGAACTTCACCATTGAGAGTGATGCTTGCGGAAATGGAATTGGTGTTGTTCTCCTTCAAGAGGAACATCCCATTGCATTCACCAACAAAGCCCTTTCTAGCAATAATTTAGTACTCTCTACATATGTGAAGGAAATGATGGCTATTTTGCATGCAATCCAGAAGTGGCAGCCATACCTACTAGGGAATCATTTTTGCATCAAGACTGATCACTAGAGTCTGAAATATTTCCTGGAACAATAGGTCTTCTCCCCAACACAACAAAAATGGGTCAATAAACTCATGGGTTATGACTATGAAATCACTTACAAGAAGGGTAAGGACAATATTGTGGTGGATGCTCTTTCTCGCACATTTGATGACCAAGCTTTCCTTTTAGCTATTTCTATGTCTATTCCAAATTGGTTGGAATCTATCCACTAGGGCCATGTTAATGACTCTTCATTATCTGAAATCATTCAACAGTTGGCCACTAACCCCTCTACTATATCGTATTACTCTTGGGATGGTGCTTCTTTGCAATACAAGGGTCGTCTGGTGCTTCCCTAGAGCACAAATCTTTAGTAGGCTATTTTCTATGAACTCCATGCTTCTCCATCGATAGGGTGCTCTAGGTTCCTCAAAACTTATGAGAGGGCACGGCATAACTTCTTTTGGAAGGGAATGAAAAGGGCAATTCAATAGATGGTGGTTGAATGTGATACCTGCCAATGCAACAAGGGTGAAACAACACTCCTTCCTAGATTACTCAAAACCTTTCCCGTCCCTACATGGATTTGGATAGATATTTCTATGGATTTCATTAAGGGGCTCCCTAAATCTAGAGGAAAGATAGTGATCTTGGTTGTGGTTGATCGCCTCTCCAAATATAGTCATTTTTGTGCCCTCAACCATCCCTATACAGCCTCCTCAATTGCACAAATTTTCATGGACCAGATCTTCCGTCTCCATGGCATCCCTTCTTCCATTATCTCAAATCGTGATGCAAATTTCAGTAGTCATTTTTAGATAGAACTATTTCAAAACACTGGGACCAATTTAAAGACGAGTTATAAGTATCACCCACAAATAGATGGTTAGACTGAAATTATCAACAAATGTTTGGAAACTTATCTTCATTGCTTCACCTCAGAACAACATCAGTGGGCAAAGTGGCTCCCTCTCGTTGAATGGTGATACAATACCTCCTACCACACTACATCTAAAATGACTCCATATGAAGCAGTCTATGGTCAGGCACTACCAGTGCTCCTTTCATACATCCCCAGCAATTCACTAGTTTAGGTAGTTGACATGGTTCTCCTAACCTAGGATTAGATTCTTTGCATCCTACAGGACAATCTTCACATGATAAGAAATCGAATGAAACAACAAGCTAATCAACACCGTTCTGAGTGCACTTTTCAAGTAGGTGATATGGTTTTTCTTCATTTACAACCATATAATAAATCATCATTGAAACTCAAAGGGCATCATAAGCTAGCTCTAAAGTTCTATGGGCCATATAAGGTTCTTCAGAAGATTGGGTCGATTGCTTATAAATTGGAGCTTACTCCTTCCTGTGTTCATCTAGTATTTCATGTCTCTTGCCTAAAGAAAGTTCTTGGCACCAATGTCAGAGCACAAACTATTTTACCGGAGCTAGAAAATGAAGAATCCATCTTTTTAGAGCTAGAGGCAATCCGCAATAGACAGACCCATCAGCTTTGATCCTAATCCATCACAGAGGTCTTAATTTAGTGGCACAGAATCCAACCTAAGGATGCTACATGGGAACCACTCCTTCAGATTCAGCAACAATTTGCACATCTTAAGCTTTGAGGAAAAATCTTTTCTTAAGAGGGAGGGTTTGTTAGGAACATGTGTTTAACCCTTCTCTTTACTTTGTTAGTATATTATATTTGGACGCATATGATTTGTAAGTCATCCTGTGAGCATATTGTATTATCCCACATTCATTGGAAGTAATAGTTGTTTAGATTAGACTTAGTATATAAGTACGTGTTGAGGCCAATCAAGGTATCCATGAATTTATTGTATTGAGCTTGCTTAAAGGAGGTTGCCCCCTCGAAGTGGCCTGTGATCAATAAATTCCTTCTATGTTTCTGCTATTTTTATTATTTCGTACATTTTTCATTATATTGTTCAAGGTTCTTCTCAGAAGACAACACTGATTCAGCTAACATTACCTGACTGGGTAGATGGTTAGTAGTATTTTGATTTTGTAGTGGTAGTGGTACTCCTCCGTTGTTGGGCCTAGTGTTCCAAGTCTAATTTTGTTGCTAAAAATTCTAATTCTGATATTGATTTTGGTTCTGGTACTAATTCTGATTCTGATTTCTTTGTTGCAAATAAGTGTTCTAATTTTTCAGGTGAGTAACTTCTATAGTGAGCTTTTTAATTTGCTTAGTCAACTCCTTGATGTCTTCTCTGTCATCTCTTGCCTTTGTTGTTTCAGTAGACTGGAGGAGGGGAATTTGAGCTAGAGGTAATTTAGCTATAGGATTTCCCTGGTGAACCACTAAGGCATGTGTTGCAGCGGGGGCTAGAATTGGGTTCATTACAGGGGTATGATTAGCTAAATCTTGATTGATCATGGGTATTTGATTTAACATGGCTACAGGACCCATGTGGTTCAATGGCCATGTTGCTGCTTGTCCCAACTAGGTTTTTACTATGAAAACCTTAGTGTACGCTTGAGCTAGGTTGTTAGGAGGCAGATTAGCTCTTCTTACAAATAGAGATGTAAGTCTATATAGGGCTACATAGTAGATTGGCAGGGCTACAGCCTGATCTATGGTCTAAGGGGCTTGCAAACAACTAAAAGCTTTTTGGAACTAATTATTAAAGGAAATTATCAACTCACCTTCAGGTCAACAAATTTCCACAAAGGATCTGTAAAGGTCTGCTGGAGTAGTAGGCATCTTGAAGTGATCTAGAAATGCATTCTTCAAAGCTTACCATGAAGGTATAGATACTCTAGGGAGGTTGGCAAACTAGTAATAGGCCTCATTTTTTAGTGAGTAGGGAAACAATCTAGAAACCACATCCTCATACTAAACTTGTAACATAAACATATTGCAATCAAAGATTTTAATGTGCTTGTCTACAGTCCTATCTAGATCATTTGCGTGAAACTTGGAGCAAAACTTGTTAGGGTTCTTTGGCATGTCATGATAATTATTGAATTGGAATGGGGATTAGTTATTAGCAATGAAGAAATCTATCTCTGGAGGTTTGATTGGGGCTATAGTGGGATTTCTTGGAGCCGATTGGGCCCTTGGTGCTCTAGGTATTTGTTGATGACTGTTTTGATGCAATCATAACAATAAGTTAAAATTCACATAAAATGAACTGAAACTATACTTGAAAGACAAGAAAGAATCATTTGGTGATTCAACTAATCCCAAGTCTACAATGGTTCGGTTGGTCAAGTTCAGTTGGTCAATGTGAAGCTGTAATGTTCAAGGGGCCTTACGTAGTTTAGGTTTATTTTGTGGTTCACTGGACTAAGAATATGCAAAGAGGTCATAGATTTCAACAAGTATTCTGTTCCTTTACATACAAGTGATACCGGGCTGCAAGTTTCAGAGGGTTTTCTTGGATTTTTTGCAGCTTTCTTCTTTATCTATTTATGAAAACTGTCTACTTATAGCTCTGTTATGCATGCTTCTTCAAATTTGAGACAATTTCCTTTAGATTTCTACGTTTTCAGCTAAATATTTCAGATGGGTTGGGAAAAGTTAGAAAGATCTAATCTACACCTCACTTAATCTACCGAAGGATCTAATTGTTTCTGTTATGCACTATGTAAATACCACAGTAATTTGATCAAATCCACAATAAAAACCCTAAATGTAAGTTCTGAGCATTTTCACAAACATACATTTAAAATTGCAAGCTCTCAAAGAAGATATTTCAAAACACAAAGAAGAGCAGGAGAACACTCAGAAAATAGATGCAGAACTCCAGATTCTATTGTATTAGAAACGAATAGCCATACATGATTTACAATGTAGGAATGACTCTTAGTTTCATTGATCATACTACAGAGAACTTACAAAGCTTTACAGATACAGTAAGGCAGCCAGACATTCCACGCGCACCTTACTGCAGACAAACAGGCGACCTCCTTCTTCTACTTCTAAACTATGCTAAGCTAACTGCTGTGTTTTCCTAGAATCTCTGTTGTAGGCCCTAAAAATCCCTGTTGTAAAGTATTACAGTGTAGAGAGGCACAATATAAAGACATTTTGATTGTCCTCACTACAGCAAAAACCTAACTAAACCCCTGGTTCAAACTCCTGGTTACAGCAATAAATGCAGGTGAACCAGTTCTCAAAAATATCTCAGAGCAGTGGTCAAATCTGGGCGAAATATTGCCCCTTCTGAGAAGTTCCGGCAGCTGGGTAATAACTTCTATTTGTCTTTTGTGATAATACCCTCAGCTGCAACCTTCTTCTTTACTTGAATGGCCTTGACCTTTTGCATTTCATCTCTATCTTCTTGCTCCTGAGATCAGATCTTCTGCCTCTATGAGGTCACTGCGCTGACTTTCTAGCTGCTTCCTCAACTGCAAGCCTGCAAGACAAGACAAGCAATAAGTTTCACATTTATCATAAAAATAGCATGAAATTAAAATAACTGTTTAAATCCAGGTGACAGCGCAAGATTGAGAAAATCGGATCAGAATCCTCTCAAAACGCATCCAAAATACGCTCAGACTGCTCAAAATTGATCAGGTCAACTATCGCTGACTGAAAAAATGCCAGAGGCGCCAAAAAAACACTTTAAAATGTCCACCGCCTCATTTCCCGCCCATCGGCATGATTATCCCTGTCGGTGCGTCAAAAAACATGTTGGTCGACATACTTCATCATCATGATATTTCGCCTCTGCATATTGGAGAAAAGAACAACAACATCATCATCATGATGAAGGATAATAGGAGGATATGAAGATAATCATGCTGCCGAGGAAAGGAAGATGATGGTGACGTCATCACGATATTCAGGCTTCATTAAAATGCTAAGGATGACGTCATCGTCATATCCGGTTAAGATCAGGGGGATAATTATGATATCGGGTCACCTAAGGAGCATGATCAGGATGATGAAGTGAATATGACCCTTTCACGGCCAAGGTAACCCTCTCAAGAAAAAATCAGCATGATGAAGATGATCATCATATTTGGGGCTTTTGTCGAACTTGGAATAAGACGGCATCATCATAATTCGCGAAACGGATCGTGCTTGAAAAAAAAAATCCTGCTGAAGGAAAAATGTGATGATGATCATCAGGAGGATATTAGCCTCTGTCGAACATAGAATAAGACATCATCATCATATTTCGCGAACCAGATCGTGTTTCAGAAAATATCCTGTTGAAGGGAAAAAATGATGATGATGATGATCATCAGGATATTTACTTCTTCGTTTATCAGATCGGGATGACGTCATCATGATATTCGGAGCCTTCGTTAAACTTGAACATGACGTCATCATGATATTTCGCCAACCGGATCATGTTTGGGAAAAATCCTGCTGAAGGGAAAATGTGATGATGATGATCATCAGGATACTTGCAAAAAGGTTGTATTTCATCGGCAGGAGGACTTTGCGAAATATCGGGTGAACAAACAAGATCATGATGATCTTGACAACAGGACTGGATAAAAATATGATGATGATGATCGATTTATCATGATGATGTAATCATCATATTTCGTTTTCGGAGCACAAGGATGAGTTAAGGTCATCATGATATTCGGGCTAGGGTGATATTGCAAAATATGATCATGCGGTTGAGGAATGCAATATCGACTTCTTCTGAATAGATAGGGTGATCATCATGATATTTCGCTAACCGGAGATCAGGAGGATATGAAGTCGTCGTCATCATAAATCGAACTTCAGCAAATATCATGATGATGACCCTCTGATAGGATTATAATATGTGCACGCAAATATGCCGAAGGTGGATTTTTCTAAGTCTGGGTGATCAGCATGATAATATAAGATCAGGTAATGTTGAATTATCATGATGATGCTTGCGATACAAAAGACCACTTCGACGGGGAACTTACCTTGACTTAAAGCCGATGTCATCATGATATTTGAACCTCAGGATATTATCAGGGGGGTGCGTTTCAAATATGATGATGATGTCCTCATACAGCAAAACCAAGTTTATAAAATATGACGCTCCTAAGAAAATCATGATGCTGCATAATGCGCACAAGGCCTTTTGACGGGTAAAAAGCACTACCACCTAAGATTGACGTCCGGATGTTGCGACTGCATGATTTTTATCGGGTGATAGACCAAGATCATGATGATCCTGACAACATGACTTAGGATATAAAAAATATGATGATCCTCCTGCGAATATCAGGTTTGACCAAGACTTTGACCGTACATAACTTCCACATATGGACGAATTTTCAAGTGAAGTAAAAGGCAAACCTGCATGGAATTTCAAGCTCTTTTAAAATATGAGGTCATAGAAACAAAATATGAACTTTGACAAACAGACCTCATGATGATGACCTACCTTATCATATATCATGATGATGATGCACCTGACCTTCATTTTTACCAGACCGCCAGGAAGCAGAAAAAAAACACAAGCAGAAGCAAAAAGCAAGAAATCAGCAGGGGTCCCCATTTTGCTAAGGAGCATAATGGGGCGTGTTGTGAACATCACAACAACTAGCAACCAAAACAAAACAATTAAATTCAGAGTGTTCAAGGAAACTAGGTGAAATGAACTCATAACTTCCAACTATCTTTCTTGCAAATTACTATTCAGCTTGAGACTCAAACTGTTCAATAAAGATGCATGAATTTCCATTTTCAGTTTAGTTGTGTGCATGTGATTAATTATCCTCATCTTGAAGATCGGTTGAACAAACCAGTGACTGACATTAGCCTACGTAGGTGAGGATATTCCCTCATAGCCGACCGGATAGAGCCTTGCTGCCAGCGAGCGTCTATAGCCCCGGCAAGATTATCGTTACAATTCTCCTAAGTAGAGCTCCACTGCCAGCGAGCGTCCATAGCCCCGGTAGAGTTACTTAGATGGCTTAATCTGGATTTTCAGTATAATCCACTTTATTTATTTATTTATTTATTTGTTTTCTAATTTTGAAAGATTTCATAAGATATAGCAATTGTAACATCATGATGATGCAAGGAGTGGACACTTGCTGAAATTAAGCTGAGAATTGTAATGGTAGCAAGGGTGACCTCTGATTTTTCACCTAATATCTACACTGGTATGTTCAACAAACCCAAGGATTTTAGGTGTGTCATCGTGAGAAACCTGCTTCGAATTCTCAATCATGTTTATTGAATACAAAACTTCAGAAGATGAACAACTCTCTACATTCATGACAGTGACAAGTTATGTGTAAATTGCAAATGGTTAACCTGAATATCCTAAATTATATACTGTTTTGAATGGTTGCTAGTTTTGCTCCTTAATACTCTACAGTAAAATAAAGATCCCTGCTGAGGAGACAACAAACAGACCAAACAAACAGGCTGTACAAACAACAAAACAACAGAAAAAACTGTACAAACAGATAGAAACAAAAAGCAAAAAACAAACAGAGGACAAGCTATACAAACAGCCAACCCAAGAAGAAAACAGCAAAAGAAGAACTGTACATTATCTACAGCACTTTACATTAGGAAAGAAAGGACTGCCTCATCCTGACCTTCAAGCCTGGAAGTAGTGTTTCAAATGCTGGCCATTAACTGGTAATGGCACATCTTCTCCAGTCAAGGTCTTAAGTCTAAAGGTGTTATCTCCTATTATTTTTGAAATTTGTAATGGACCCAGCCATAATTTATCGAATTTTCCATGGCTTCCTTTCTTTTCATGTGCTTTGTCCCAGCACAACACTAAGTCTGATATCCTAAATGTTTTGACTCTTGCCCTTTTGTCAAACCACCTTTTAACAACTGCTTGGTGTTTGGCAAACTTCTCGAGGGCTTGACCTCTTTTCTCCTCTAGTTGCAACATTTGCACTATACTGGCTTCCCTATGGTTATCAAAGCCTAGATATTCATTGGCAAACTTCCAGGTTGGTATTCTCAGATTAACCGGAAGTATGGGATCAGTCCCATAAACTAAGTGATAAGGTGTGCTACCTAAAGCTGTTTTGAACTTAGTCCTGTCTACCCATAATGCATATCTTAATAGGGTATTCCACTCTCTAGGACTTTTGGAAATTAACCTCTTGATGATGTCTAATAAGATTTTGTTTGTTGATTCAGCCAGTCCATTACCTTGAGGGTAATAATTCGAAGAAAACATTAGAATGATCCCATATTCAAATGCCCATTTAGAAAATTTTAAAGAAGAAAAAGCAGGGCCGTTATCACATACCAATGAATAGGGCGTTCCAAACCTGGTGATAATGTTTTCTTCAAGGAACTTGATAACTACCTCAGTTGTGGAAAATTTGCAGCAGGTGGCCTCAGTCCACCTTGTACAATAGTCCGTTACCGTCAATATAAACTTGTGTCCTGCAGAAGATGGGGGATTGATGACTCCGATAAAATCCAAGCCCCATTGTGCAAACGGTCTGGACTCGATCACAGGCTGCAGTGGATTGGCCAGGTTTCTTCCTTTGTCTGCTGCAGTCTGATAGGTGTGGCAGCTTCTGATGTGACTCTTAGTGTCTTTGAATATAGTGGGCCAGTAATAGCCCGCTCTTAGTATTTTGTGTGCTGTAGCTAAATGGGAACCATGGCCGGTTCCGTACTTGTCATGTAGTTCTGTCAACACTTTATCAGCTTCAGTTCTGTTTATGCATCTCAAATAAATTCCATCATGGTTCTTCCTGAATAGAAGACCTCCTTGCACCATATAATGATGTGCCTTAATCTTCAAAGCTCTCCTCTGAGAAGCCTTCATCTTGCCTGGGTACTTTCCAGCTATCAGGAAGGTGCTTAAATCATCGTACCAGCCTGATGCGTCTTGGGAATTCAATACATATTGCTGTTTTATCAGATTTGGATCCATGTTTGCTATTGTCTGCACTAGCGCCTGCCCTCTAACCAACTTTGTGGGAATGATCTCCATGTCGAATTCTTGCAGCGTGGTGATCCATTTGGCTCTTTTTTCTCCAGGCTCGTTTTGCATCAGCAACATTTTTACTGCTGCGTCTGGTACTATGGCTTTAATCTGGCTGCGCAGAATGTAGTGTTTGAATTTTTTCACAGCCTTCACTAATGTGAATGCCTGTCTTTCGATATCTAGATACTTCAGTTGTGCATCCTTCAGAGGTGCACTCATAAATGCTATGGGCCTCTCTTCATTATTTTCACCTTTCTGTGTCAAGGCAGCAGCGACAGAATGAGAAGATGCAAAGGAGTAGATGTAAAACGGGCATGTGTAGTCTGGACTTGCCAATACAGGGGCATTAGAAATTGCCTCCTTGATATCTTCAAATGCGGCTTTGGCTACTGGCGTCCATTCCATCCGTGCATCTTTCTTTAACATGGCATTCAACGGCTGCACAATCTCTGCAAAACCTGTTATAAACTTCCGAACAAAGTTAATTTTACCAAAAAATGATTTCAATTCTTTCCTACTGTTTGGTATTTGCAAATTTTTTATGGATTCTATTCTATCCGGATCAATTGAAATTCCATTTTCAGAAATGACATGGCCTAATAATTTACCTTCAGTTACGCCAAATATACATTTCTTAGGATTAAGGGAAATCCCATACCTTTCACATCGCTGGAGTACTTTTCTGATGTCCTCAGCGTGGGTGGATGCATCCTTGGAATACACAGTTAAATCATCCATATACACAACAATGCATTTACCTGATAATCCACGGAATGCAACGTCCATGGCCCTCTGAAAAGTGGCACCTGCATTAATTAAACCAAAAGGCATTCTTCTGTACGCATAATTTCCCCATTTGCAAGTGAAGGTGGTTTTTAGTCTATCCTCCCTGTCAATTAAGACCTGGTTATAACCTGAAAAACCATCTAAAAAAGACATCATCTTTGTGCCATTTACTGCCTGCAGTACTTCATCTATTGGGGGCAAAGGATAATTATCCTTTTCAGAAGCCTTGTTTAAATTTCTAAAGTCTACGCACAACCTAATGTCTCCGTTTTTCTTCCTCACTGGTACTAAGTTAGCTACCCAGACAGAATGTCTGACTGGAAAAATTATTCCAGCGGACAGTAGTTTTTTAACTTCCTCAAAGATTAAAGGCTCTAGAATGGCGTTTACAGGCCTCTGTTTCTGCCTAAATGGTTTGACTTCTTTTCTTAAAGGTATGACGTGAGTTATGATGGACTCATCAAATGTTTTCAAGTCTTCATAAGTCCATGCTATGACATGTTTATATTTTTTCAGAACATCCAGAACCTCTGTTCTGATTTTCTCAGAGCAAGCCTTCCCAATTAGTACATTTTGCGGATTTAGCTCAGTCCCTAAGTTATGTAAATCACACTTACCCCCCTCTGTTTTGGTTAAGTCTTTCTGTCTTATTATTCCGTCGAAGTCAAAGATGTGTTCTAATTCAATTACTCCTTTTGGCAAGAAGTTGCTCTTTATGTTGATCATATCTTCTTCGTCCCATGTTACTTCAGGCCTTTCTTGTTCATCAATAATTTGGGCCTCAAATGCCTCATTACAAGTCAGAAAATCAATAATTTGCTGATCCTCTCCAAATACCTGAAAGTGTGTAACGTTGTCTGGTATACTGGGCACGTTAACTAACTCAACAACAAATCGTCTTAATCCTGACAGTGTCAATGGTTCTAATGTACTAGCAGCAACTGCTAACGCATCTGGCCTGTGGTTTAGCTCTCTAGGAATGTGCTCTATGTTAACAGCCTCAAATGAATCCATTAAACCCCAAACTCTATGTCTGTAACTAATCATCTTCTTATAATTGCAGGCATATAGTTTCCTCACTTGTCTGACTACTAATTCAAAGTCTGAAAATACTCTGATGGCTTTTACCCCTTTCTTGATGGCCATGACAAGTCCTTAAATTAGGGCCTCATATTCAGCAATATTGTTAGTGCAGGAAAATTGTAATCTATATGCTACCAAATGTGATTTACCTTGAGGATTTATGAGTTCAATACCTGCACCTGCGCCCTGTTTTGATTTGGACCCATCACATTTTAACGTCCACATGCCATCCTTACTTTTTTGATCTTTTACCTTGGCATACTTTGTCTCTTTTATTTCCTGTGGGGTGTTGTCTTGTTTATTCATGGGTTTTTCCGTTTGGTTATCTTGCATATGTGTGTTTGTAGTTTGCAGCTCAGAAAGATGACTACCCTTGTCCTCTATTTCTTTTCCTAAATCTGGGGTCAGGGCATCTATATTATCCTGAACATATCTCTGTGTTGGATCAGGATGCTCATTTTTCTCTTGTGACTCTACCTTCCCTATGCACTTCTTGTATTCATATTCAATGATGTCTTTGCATATTTCACAATTCTCCTCAGAATGTTGCCTATCATGGACTCTACACCTATTTTTATATAACTTACATTGGACTGGGAGATTGTGTGTAACGCACTCTTCCACCTCTCTTCTAATGGCGTGACCAAATTTGTCTATTGCATTGTTTTCCTCATCTGAAGAATTTCCGTCAGACTCAATGAATAGTGCTGTTCTATTGCTAACACACTTCTTTCTAATGTTTAACATCATAACCTCTTCAATCTGCATCCCATTGTGTGTAATTCTATAGACACCTGGTTCAACAGCAGCATATAATATTTCATTAGTTCGATTATACTCTGTTATCATATGTTTCATTCTGGGCTCTGCCCCTATTCTAATCTGGTTTGGGATGCCTCTCCATGGTAACCACATGTGTGAAAAGTCAGTAGCCATATATCCGTTTAATGTCTTGGACCAATCCCTACTTAGCAACATTCCATAATTTACGGGTATATCCACTACTTGAATGTCAATGATTTGGCTTACCCTAGGGTCTGAAGCTAACTGCACTTGTATGTTCATGAGTTCTCCTATCACGCTAACCTCGGTCTTATCTAATTGCGTGACAACCTTGGCAGATTTGGTGGGAGTCAGCCCGAGAGTTTTACATATTCCTAAGGGCATTACGTTGGCTGAAGCACCAGAATCTACCATGCAATTGTGTATATTCTTCCCACACAACCTAACAGTTAACAAGAAAGGTTGAGTATCCCTCTTATCCGTATGTATTACCACATTTGTATTGGAAGGCTGCTCAACTTTCCTACCTTTCTCCTTAGGTGGTGAATCACTACTAGGAACAGTTATATCAGCAGACACCATGTTTGTTATGGATGTATCCAGGGATTTTAAAAAAGCATTTCTGATCCCTGGGGTCTTCAATAATTCATTTAGAGGTATGCTGACCTTCATTTTTTTTATTTCCTCTGATAAGTAATTCATTAGTCTTGTTGTCTCTATTGTTTCTATCTTACTTGTTTGATCCTTTTGCACTGCTATTTCATTATTTGTGTGCTGACTAGCTTTGAGTGTGGCAGGATTGTTGCTAGCATTCTGATCTGGGGGTGTATTGATGTTATTCAGGGGAGTGGAAGTGGTGAAAGGTCCTCCCGGCCTAGGGTTGTTCCTCAAATTGTAGGTGTGGCTTTTATTTGTCTGTTGAAAGGCCTGCACCTCTTCTGTTTCATTTAATATCTCGTTTTCAGATTCAAAAGGAAACTGAAAAGCATTTAACACAAAGGCTGATTCAGGGTAAAGACTTTCACAACAGTATGGTTCATCCTCTAGCAATTCATCCTCTTTCTCTTCTGCAGTCGCAAAGGTAAACATTTCTAAGACTAATGCTGTGTCATATTCTGAGGGTACTACCTCATTACCCTTAGGAATGAGAAATTCAGAGGTAGGAGGCTGTACATCTACGTTGAAAATACTAGCTGCCAAGTGGAACTGTGGACAGTCATGCTCAGCATGGGCATTAGTATTGTGAAATCTGCACCAATTTTTGGGTGCTGTATTGGCCATTTGTATGTTAGTTATTTGTTTTGCACCATGATTATCTGTATTCTCAAAAGGAGAAGCCAGAGTACCATTGTTGGGCCCAGTGTTCCATGTCTTGGGTGGCCTAGGTTGATTCTGGTTCTTGTTATTATTGCCCCAGGTCCTATTATCTATCACTGGCCCCCTATTTTGCATTGGTTGCCCCTGACTGGGGCCTTGATGCTGATTGTAGTTTTGGTTCTGATTGTACTGCTGATTTTGATTGAGACTATAATTCTGATTTTGGCCTTGGTTGTGATTTTGATGTGGATTGTAGTTTTGGTTGCTTCTTCCATAGAGGTTCTCATTTCTTAGCTGTGTCACTTCGGTTGTTAACCTTTTCAAATGTGCAGTAATCTCTCTGATTTCTTCCCTATCCTCTTGTGCTTTTGCCACAGTTACATCCCTAGGAAGTTGGAAGAAAGGCTGACCATTATTTTGACTGTTATTGGAAGTACTAGCCGTGTAAGGAGTTATAGCCTGGATTGGAGTAGGATTATACACAGGTGTGTAAGAAGGAACCGGATTTATTAGTGGAGCATGCTGCACAGGGACTCCATTCCATGGGTGTGCCTGATTCTGCACCCCAAAATTTCCTCCAAATGGACTGTAAGTTGTATGTCTCATTTCTTGGTTCACTGAGGCTGCCTCTTTATAGGCTTTGGATATTGAATCTATGTCAGGTTTCCTTTTGACAAACATGGCAGTTAAAGGATCCAAAGCAGCATAGTACATAGCCAACAAGGGAGCATCATCTATGGTATAAGGGGCTACTAGCCTAGAATAGGCCTTTTGAAATCTGTCATTGAAATTATCAATTAGCTCTCCCTCACCTCGTTTTATAGTAGCCAACTTATGATACAAAGCACAAGGGTCAATGGGTCCTCTAAATCTTGACAGAAATGCTTCTTCCATAAGTGCCCAGGAAGAAATGTAACCATTGGGTAAGTTTACGTACCAGCTAGAGGCCTGCTCATTAAAGGTGTAAGGAAACAACCTACACACAACATCCTCGTGCTCTAACATAGCCCTAAAACATGCTTCCTTAAATATTCTAATATGATCTTCTGGGTCTTGATGCAACTGGTATTTGGGACATATCTTTTTCGGATTTTTTGGCATGTCATGATAATCATTGAAGAATATGGGAGAATTGACATCGAAATAAGCCATTGCAGGTGTTTGAGCTTGACTTGAACTTGCAGAAATACCTGGATTGATTGGTGGATTAGGATTTAGAGGAGGATTGAGACCTCCAGGAGTGCCTGAACCAAGATTTAAAGATCTGAACAGTGATCTATCAGGACTTACAATACTACGGATGTTAAAAGGTGACCCAGGAGGCGTTCCAGATGAACTTCCTGCTTGCGATATCTTTGGATTCCAAATTAAAGGGCTTTTACTTCGTCTTGTATCAGGTAGTTGCACAAATATATCTCCTGAGCTGGACCTAGACCTAGTCACTCTGTTACTGTCGTTAGCCAGTTTGAAATGAAACCTAACTCAGGCAGGCCCTCCTTCTAGCGCCAAAAAACTGTTGATGACTGTTTTGATGCAATCATAACAATAAGTTAAAATTCACATAAAATGAACTGAAACTATACTTGAAAGACAAGAAAGAATCATTTGGTGATTCAACTAATCCCAAGTCTACAATGGTTCGGTTGGTCAAGTTCAGTTGGTCAATGTGAAGCTGTAATGTTCAAGGGGCCTTACGTAGTTTAGGTTTATTTTGTGGTTCACTGGACTAAGAATATGCAAAGAGGTCATAGATTTCAACAAGTATTCAGTTCCTTTACATACAAGTGATACCGGGCTGCAAGTTTCAGACGGTTTTCTTGGATTTTTTACAGCTTTCTTCTTTATCTATTTATGAAAACTGTCTACTTATAGCTCTGTTATGCATGCTTCTTCAAATTTGAGACAATTTCCTTTAGATTTCTACGTTTTCAGCTAAATATTTCAGATGGGTTGGGAAAAGTTAGAAAGATCTAATCTACACCTCACTTAATCTACCGAAGGATCTAATTGTTTCTGTTATGCACTATGTAAATACCACAGTAATTTGATCAAATCCATAGTAAAAACCCTAAATGTAAGTTCTGAGCATTTTCACAAACATACATTTAAAATTGCAAGCTCTCAAAGAAGATATTTCAAAACACAAAGACGAGCAGGAGAACACTCAGAAAATAGATGCAGAACTCCAGATTCTATTGTATTAGAAACGAATAGCCATACATGATTTAGAATGTAGGAATGACTCTTAGTTTCATTGATCATACTACAGAGAACTTACAAAGCTTTACAGATATAGTAAGGCAGCCAGACATTCCACGCACACCTTACTACAGACAAACAGGTGACCTCCTTCTTCTACTTCTAAACTATGCTAAGCTAACTGCTGTGTTTTCCTAGAATCTCTGTTGTAGGCCCTAAAAATCCCTGTTGTAAAGTATTACAGTGTAGAGAGGCACAATATAAAGACATTTTGATTGTCCTCACTACAGCAAAAACCTAACTAAACCCCTGGTTCAAACTCCTAGTTACAGCAATAAATGCAGGTGAACCAGTTCTCAAAAATATCTCAGAGCAGTGGTCAAATCTGGGCAAAATATTGCCCCTTCTGAGAAGTTCCGGCAGCTGGGTAATAACTTCTGTTTGTCTTTTGTGATAATACCCTCAGCTGCAACCTTCTTCTTTACTTGAATGGCCTTGACCTTTTGCATTTCATCTCTATCTTCTTGCTCCTGAGATCAGATCTTCTGCCTCTATGAGGTCACTGCGCTGACTTTCCAGCTGCTTCCTCAACTGCAAGCCTGCAAGACAAGACAAGCAATAAGTTTCACATTTATCATAAAAACAGCATGAAATTAAAATAACTGTTTAAATCCAGGTGACAGCGCAAGATTGAGAAAATCGGATCAGAATCCTCTCAAAACGCGTCCAAAATACGCTCAGACTGCTCAAAATTGATCAGGTCAACTATCGCTGACTGAAAAAATACCAGAGGCGCCAAAAAAACACTTTAAAATGTCCACCACCTCATTTCCCGCCCATCGGCATGATTATCCCTGTCGGTGCGTCAAAAAACATGTTGGTCGACATACTTCATCATCATGATATTTCGCCTCTGCATATTGGAGAAAAGAACAACAACATCATCATCATGATGAAGGATAATAGGAGGATATGAAGATAATCATGCTGCCGAGGAAAGGAAGATGATGGTGACGTCATCACGATATTCGGGCTTCATTAAAATGCTAAGGATGACGTCATCGTCATATCCGGTTAAGATCAGGGGGATAATTATGATATCGGGTCACCTAAGGAGCATGATCAAGATGATGAAGTGAATATGACCCTTTCACGGCCAAGGTAACCCTCTCGAGAAAAAATCAGCAT
Organism: Cunninghamia lanceolata; assembly: GCA_027924645.1. Taxonomy (NCBI): domain Eukaryota; kingdom Viridiplantae; phylum Streptophyta; class Pinopsida; order Cupressales; family Cupressaceae; genus Cunninghamia; species Cunninghamia lanceolata. Next base: position 1,935,826 of record BSBN01001014.1, on the reverse strand, counting down.
GATGAAGATGATCATCATATTTGGGGCTTTTGTCGAACTTGGAATAAGACGGCATCATCATAATTCGCGAAACGGATCGTGCTTGAAAAAAAAAATCCTGCTGAAGGAAAAATGTGATGATGATCATCAGGAGGATATTAGCCTCTGTCGAACATAGAATAAGACATCATCATCATATTTCGCGAACCAGATCGTGTTTCAGAAAATATCCTGTTGAAGGGAAAAAATGATGATGATGATGATCATCAGGATATTTACTTCTTCGTTTATCAGATCGGGATGACGTCATCATGATATTCGGAGCCTTCGTTAAACTTGAACATGACGTCATCATGATATTTCGCCAACCGGATCATGTTTGGGAAAAATCCTGCCGAAGGGAAAATGTGATGATGATGATCATCAGGATACTTGCAAAAAGGTTGTATTTCATCGGCAGGAGGACTTTGCGAAATATCGGGTGAACAAACAAGATCATGATGATCTTGACAACAGGACAGGATAAAAATATGATGATGATGATCGATTTATCATGATGACGTAATCATCATATTTCGTTTTCGGAGCACAAGGATGAGTTAAGGTCATCATGATATTCGGGCTAGGGTGATATTGCAAAATATGATCATGCGGTTGAGGAATGCAATATCGACTTCTTCTGAATAGATAGGGTGATCATCATGATATTTCGCTAACCGGAGATCAGGAGGATATGAAGTCGTCGTCATCATAAATCGAACTTCAGCAAATATCATGATGATGACCCTCTGATAGGATTATAATACGTGCACGCAAATATGCCGAAGGTGGATTTTTCTAAGTCTAGGTGATCAGCATGATAATATAAGATCAGGTAATGTTGAATTATCATGATGATGCTTGCGATACAAAAGACCACTTCGACGGGGAACTTACCTTGACTTAAAGCCGATGTCATCATGATATTTGAACCTCAGGATATTATCGGGGGGGTGCGTTTCAAATATGATGATGATGTCCTCATACAGCAAAACCAAGTTTATAAAATATGACGCTCCTAAGAAAATCATGATGCTGCATAATGCGCACAAGGCCTTTTGACGGGTAAAAAGCACTACCACCTAAGATTGACGTCCGGATGTTGCGACTGCATGATTTTTATCGGGTGATAGACCAAGATCATGATGATCCTGACAACATGACTTAGGATATAAAAAATATGATGATCCTCCTGCGAATATCAGGTTTGACCAAGACTTTGACCGTACATAACTTCCACATATGGACGAATTTTCAAGTGAAGTAAAAGGCAAACCTGCATGGAATTTCAAGCTCTTTTAAAATATGAGGTCATAGAAACAAAATATGAACTTTGACAAATAGACCTCATGATGATGACCTACCTTATCATATATCATGATGATGATGCACCTGACCTTCATTTTTACCAGACCGCCAGGAAGCAGAAAAAAAACACAAGCAGAAGCAAAAAGCAAGACATCAGCAGGGGTCCCCATTTTGCTAAGGAGCATAATGGGGTGTGTTGTGAACATCACAACAACTAGCAACCAAAACAAAACAATTAAATTCAGAGTGTTCAAGGAAACTAGGTGAAATGAACTCATAACTTCCAACTATCTTTCTTGCAAATTACTATTCAGCTTGAGACTCAAACTGTTCAATAAAGATGCATGAATTTCCATTTTCAGTTTAGTTGTGTGCATGTGATTAATTATCCTCATCTTGAAGATCGGTTGAACAAACCAGTGACTGACATTAGCCTACGTAGGTGAGGATATTCCCTCATAGCCGACCGGATAGAGCCTTGCTGCCAGCGAGCGTCTATAGCCCCGGCAAGGTTATCGTTACAATTCTCCTAAGTAGAGCTCCACTGCCAGCGAGCGTCCACAGCCCCGGTAGAGTTACTTAGATGGCTTAATCTGGATTTTCAGTATAATCCACTTTATTTATTTATTTATTTATTTGTTTTCTAATTTTGAAAGATTTCATAAGATATAGCAATTGTAACATCATGATGATGCAAGGAGTGGACACTTGCTGAAATTAAGCTGAGAATTGTAATGGTAGCAAGGGTGACCTCTGATTTTTCACCTAATATCTACACTGGTATGTTCAACAAACCCAAGGATTTTAGGTGTGTCATCGTGAGAAACCTGCTTCGAATTCTCAATCATGTTTATTGAATACAAAACTTCAGAAGATGAACAACTCTCTACATTCATGACAGTGACAAGTTATGTGTAAATTGCAAATGGTTAACCTGAATATCCTAAATTATATACTGTTTTGAATGGTTGCTAGTTTTGCTCCTTAATACTCTACAGTAAAATAAAGATCCCTGCTGAGGAGACAACAAACAGACCAAACAAAGAGGCTGTACAAACAACAAAACAACAGAAAAAACTGTACAAACAGACAGAAACAAAAAGCAAAAAACAAACAGAGGACAAGCTATACAAACAGCCAACCCAAGAAGAAAACAGCAAAAGAAGAACTGTACATTATCTACAGCACTTTACATTAGGAAAGAAAGGACTGCCTCATCCTGACCTTCAAGCCTGGAAGTAGTGTTTCAAATGCTGGCCATTAACTGGTAATGGCACATCTTCTCCAGTCAAGGTCTTAAGTCTAAAGGTGTTATCTCCTATTATTTTTGAAATTTGTAATGGACCCAGCCATAATTTATCGAATTTTCCATGGCTTCCTTTCTTTTCATGTGCTTTGTCCCAGCACAAACTAAGTCTGATATCCTAAATGTTTTGACTCTTGCCCTTTTGTCAAACCACCTTTTAACAACTGCTTGGTGTTTGGCAAACCTCTCGAGGGCTTGACCTCTTTTCTCCTCTAGTTGCAACATTTGCACTATACTGGCTTCCCTATGGTTATCAAAGCCTAGATATTCATTGGCAAACTTCGAGGTTGGTATTCTCAGATTAACCGGAAGTATGGGATCAGTCCCATAAACTAAGTGATAAGGTGTGCTACCTAAAGCTGTTTTGAACTTAGTCCTGTCTACCCATAATGCATATCTTAATAGGGTATTCCACTCTCTAGGACTTTTGGCAATTAACCTCTTGATGATGTCTAATAAGATTTTGTTTGTTGATTCAGCCAGTCCATTACCTTGAGGGTAATAATTCGAAGAAAACCTTAGAATGATCCCATATTCAAATGCCCATTTAGAAAATTTTAAAGAAGAAAAAGCAGGGCCGTTATCACATACCAATGAATAGGGCGTTCCAAACCTGGTGATAATGTTTTCTTCAAGGAACTTGATAACTACCTCAGTTGTGGAAAATTTGCAGCAGGTGGCCTCAGTCCACCTTGTACAATAGTCCATTACCGTCAATATAAACTTGTGTCCTGCAGAAGATGGGGGATTGATGACTCCGATAAAATCTAAGCCCCATTGTGCAAACGGTCTGGACTCGATCACAGGCTACAGTGGATTGGCCAGGTTTCTTCCTTTGTCTGCTGCAGTCTGACAGGTGTGGCAACTTCTGATGTGACTCTTAGTGTCTTTGAATATAGTGGGCCAGTAATAGCCCGCTCTCAGTATTTTGTGTGCTGTAGCTAAATGGGAACCATGGCCGGTTCCGTACTTGTCATGTAGTTCTGTCAACACTTTATCAGCTTCAGTTCTGTTTATGCATCTCAAATAAATTCCATCATGGTTCTTCCTGAATAGAAGACCTCCTTGCACCATATAATGCTGTGCCTTAATCTTCAAAGCTCTCCTCTGAGAAGCCTTCATCTTGCCTGGGTACTTTCCAGCTATCAGGAAGGTGCTTAAATCATCGTACCAGCCTGATGCGTCTTGGGAATTCAATACATATTGCTGTTTTATCAGATTTGGATCCATGTTTGCTATTGTCTGCACTAGCGCCTGCCCTCTAACCAACTTTGCGGGAATGATCTCCATGTCGAATTCTTGCAGCGTGGTGATCCATTTGGCTCTTTTTTCTCCAGGCTCGTTTTGCATCAGCAACATTTTTACTGCTGCGTCTGGTACTATGGCTTTAATCTGGCTGCGCAGAATGTAGTGTCTAAATTTTTTCATAGCCTTCACTAATGCGAATGCCTGTCTTTCGATATCTAGATACTTCAGTTGTGCATCCTTCAGAGGTGCACTCATAAATGCTATGGGCCTCTCTTCATTATTTTCACCTTTCTGTGTCAAGGCAGCAGCGACAGAATGAGAAGATGCAAAGGAGTAGATGTAAAACGGGCATGTGTAGTCTGGACTTGCCAATACAGGGGCATTAGAAATTGCCTCCTTGATATCTTCAAATGCGGCTTTGGCTACTGGCGTCCATTCCATCCGTGCATCTTTCTTTAACATGGCATTCAACGGCTGCACAATCTCTGCAAAACCTGTTATAAACTTCCGAACAAAGTTAATTTTACCAAAAAAAGGTTTTCAATTCTTTCCTACTGTTTGGTATTTGCAAATTTTTTATGGATTCTATTCTATCCGGATCAATTGAAATTCCATTTTCAGAAATGACATGGCCTAATAATTTACCTTCAGTTACGCCAAATATACATTTCTTAGGATTAAGGGAAATCCCATACCTTTCACATCGCTGGAGTACTTTTCTGAGGTCCTCAGCGTGGGTGGATGCATCCTTGGAATACACAGTTAAATCATCCATATACACAACAATGCATTTACCTGATAATCCACGGAATGCAACGTCCATGGCCCTCTGAAAAGTGGCACCTGCATTAATTAAACCAAAAGGCATTCTTCTGTACGCATAATTTCCCCATTTGCAAGTGAAGGTGGTTTTTAGTCTATCCTCCCTGTCAATTAAGCCCTGGTTATAACCTGAAAAACCATCTAAAAAAGACATCATCTTTGTGCCATTTACTGCCTGCAGTACTTCATCTATTGGGGGCAAAGGATAATTATCCTTTTTCAGAAGCCTTGTTTAAATTTCTAAAGTCTACGCACAACCTAATGTCTCCGTTTTTCTTCCTCACTGGTACTAAGTTAGCTACCCAGACAGAATGTCTGACTGGAAAAATTATTCCAGCGGACAGTAGTTTTTTAACTTCCTCAAAGATTAAAGGCTCTAGAATGGCGTTTACAGGCCTCTGTTTCTGCCTAAATGGTTTGACTTCTTTTCTTAAAGGTATGACGTGAGTTATGATGGACTCATCAAATGTTTTCAAGTCTTCATAAGTCCATGCTATGACATGTTTATATTTTTTCAGAACATCCAGAACCTCTGTTCTGATTTTCTCAGAGCAAGCCTTCCCAATTAGTACATTTTGCGGATTTAGCTCAGTCCCTAAGTTATGTAAATCACACTTACCCCCCTCTGTTTTGGGTAAGTCTTTCTGTCTTATTATTCCGTCGAAGTCAAAGATGTGTTCTAATTCAATTACTCCTTTTGGCAAGAAGTTGCTCTTTAAGTTGATCATATCTTCTTCGTCCCATGTTACTTCAGGCCTTTCTTGTTCATCAATAATTTGGGCCTCAAATGCCTCATTACAAGTCAGAAAATCAATAATTTGCTGATCCTCTCCAAATACCTGAAAGTGTGTAACGTTGTCTGGTATACTGGGCACGTTAACTAACTCAACAACAAATTGTCTTAATCCTGACAGTGTCAATGGTTCTAATGTACTAGCAGCAACTGCTAACGCATCTGGCCTGTGGTTTAGCTCTCTAGGAATGTGCTCTATGTTAACAGCCTCAAATGAATCCATTAAACCCCAAACTCTATGTCTGTAACTAATCATCTTCTTATAATTGCAGGCATATAGTTTCCTCACTTGTCTGACTACTAATTCAGAGTCTGAAAATACTCTGATGGCTTTTACCCCTTTCTTGATGGCCATGACAAGTCCTTAAATTAGGGCCTCATATTCAGCAATATTGTTAGTGCAGGAAAATTGTAATCTATATGCTACCAAATGTGATTTACCTTGAGGATTTATGAGTTCAATACCTGCACCTGCGCCCTGTTTTGATTTCGACCCATCACATTTTAACGTCCACATGCCATCCTTACTTTTTTGATCTTTTACCTTGGCATACTTTGTCTCTTTTATTTCCTGTGGGGTGTTGTCTTGTTTATTCATGGGTTTTTCCGTTTGGTTATCTTGCATATGTGTGCTTGTAGTTTGCAGCTCAGAAAGATGACTACCCTTGTCCTCTATTTCTTTTCCTAAATCTGGGGTCAGGGCATCTATATTATCCTGAACATATCTCTGTGTTGGATCAGGATGCTCATTTTTCTCTTGTGACTCTACCTTCCCTATGCACTTCTTGTATTCATATTCAATGATGTCTTTGCATATTTCACAATTCTCCTCAGAATGTTGCCTATCATGGACTCTACACCTATTTTTATATAACTTACATTGGACTGGGAGATTGTGTGTAACGCACTCTTCCACCTCTCTTCTAATGGCGTGACCAAATTTGTCTATTGCATTGTTTTCCTCATCTGAATAATTTCCGTCAGACTCAATGAATAGTGCTGTTCTATTGCTAACACACTTCTTTCTAATGTTTAACATCATAACCTCTTCAATCTGCATCCCATTGTGTGTAATTCTATAGACACCTGGTTCAACAGCAGCATATAATATTTCATTAGTTCGATTATACTCTGTTATCATATGTTTCATTCTAGGCTCTGCCCCTATTCTGATCTAGTTTGGGATGCCTCTCCATGGTAACCACATGTGTGAAAAGTCAGTAGCCATATATCCGTTTAATGTCTTGGACCAATCCCTACTTAGCAACATTCCATAATTTACGGGTATATCCACTACTTGAATGTCAATGATTTGGCTTACCCTAGGGTCTGAAGCTAACTGCACTTGTATGTTCATGAGTTCTCCTATCACGCTAACCTCGGTCTTATCTAATTGCGTGACAACCTTGGCAGATTTGGTGGGAGTCAGCCCGAGAGTTTTACATATTCCTAAGGGCATTACGTTGGCTGAAGCACCAGAATCTACCATGCAATTGTGTATATTCTTCCCACACAACCTAACAGTTAACAAGAAAGGTTGAGTATCCCTCTTATCCGTATGTATTACCACATTTGTATTGGAAGGCTGCTCAACTTTCCTACCTTTCTCCTTAGGTGGTGAATCACTACTAGGAATAGTTATATCAGCAGACACCATGTTTGTTATGGATGTATCCAGGGATTTTAAAAAAGCATTTCTGATCCCTGGGGTCTTCAATAATTCATTTAGAGGTATGCTGACCTTCATTTTTTTTATTTCCTCTAATAAGTAATTCATTAGTCTTGTTGTCTCTATTGTTTCTATCTTACTTGTTTGATCCTTTTGCACTGTTGTTTCATTATTTGTGTGCTGACTAGCTTTGAGTGTGGTAGGATTGTTGCTAGCATTCTGATCTGGGGGTGTATTGATGTTATTCGGGGGAGTGGAAGTGGTGAAAGGTCCTCCCGGCCTAGGGTTGTTCCTCAAATTGTAGGTGTGGCTTTTATTTGTCTGTTGAAAGGCCTGCACCTCTTCTGTTTCATTTAATATCTCGTTTTCAGATTCAAAAGGAAACTGAAAAGCATTTAACACAAAGGCTGATTCAGGGTAAAGACTTTCACAACAGTATGGTTCATCCTCTAGCAATTCATCCTCTTTCTCTTCTGCAGTCGCAAAGGTAAACATTTCTAAGACTAATGCTGTGTCATATTCTGAGGGTACTACCTCATTACCCTTAGGAATGAGAAATTCAGAGGTAGGAGGCTGTACATCTACGTTGAAAATACTAGCTGCCAAGTGGAACTGTGGACAGTCATGCTCAGCATGGGCATTAGTATTGTGAAATCTGCACCAATTTTTGGGTGCTGTATTGGCCATTTGTATGTTAGTTATTTGTTTTGCACCATGATTATCTGTATTCTCAAAAGGAGAAGCCAGAGTACCATTGTTGGGCCCAGTGTTCCATGTCTTGGGTGGCCTAGGTTGATTCTGGTTCTTGTTATTATTGCCCCAGGTCCTATTATCTATCACTGGCCCCCTATTTTGCATTGGTTGCCCCTGACTGGGGCCTTGATGCTGATTGTAGTTTTGGTTCTGATTGTACTGCTGATTTTGATTGAGACTATAATTCTGATTTTGGCCTTGGTTGTGATTTTGATGTGGATTGTAGTTTTGGTTGCTTCTTCCATAGAGGTTCTCATTTCTTAGCTGTGTCACTTCGGTTGTTAACCTTTTCAAATGTGCAGTAATCTCTCTGATTTCTTCCCTATCCTCTTGTGCTTTTGCCACAGTTACATCCCTAGGAAGTTGGAAGAAAGGCTGACCATTATTTTGACTGTTATTGGAAGTACTAGCCGTGTAAGGAGTTATAGCCTGGATTGGAGTAGGATTATACACAGGTGTGTAAGAAGGAACCGGATTTATTAGTGGAGCATGCTGCACAGGGACTCCATTCCATGGGTGTGCCTGATTCTGCACCCCAAAATTTCCTCCAAATGGACTGTAAGTTGTATGTCTCATTTCTTGGTTCACTGAGGCTGCCTCTTTATAGGCTTTGGATATTGAATCTATGTCAGGTTTCCTTTTGACAAACATGGCAGTTAAAGGATCCAAAGCAGCATAGTACATAGCCAACAAGGGAGCATCATCTATGGTATAAGGGGCTACTAGCCTAGAATAGGCCTTTTGAAATCTGTCATTGAAATTATCAATTAGCTCTCCCTCACCTCGTTTTATAGTAGCCAACTTATGATACAAAGCACAAGGGTCAATGGGTCCTCTAAATCTTGACAGAAATGCTTCTTCCATAAGTGCCCAGGAAGAAATGTAACCATTGGGTAAGTTTACGTACCAGCTAGAGGCCTGCTCATTAAAGGTGTAAGGAAACAACCTACACACAACATCCTCGTGCTCTAACATAGCCCTAAAACATGCTTCCTTAAATATTCTAATATGATCTTCTGGGTCTTGATGCAACTGGTATTTGGGACATATCTTTTTCGGATTTTTTGGCATGTCATGATAATCATTGAAGAATATGGGAGAATTGACATCGAAATAAGCCATTGCAGGTGTTTGAGCTTGACTTGAACTTGCAGAAATACCTGGATTGATTGGTGGATTAGGATTTAGAGGAGGATTGAGACCTCCAGGAGTGCCTGAACCAAGATTTAAAGATCTGAACAGTGATCTATCAGGACTTACAATACTACGGATGTTAAAAGGTGACCCAGGAGGCGTTCCAGATGAACTTCCTGCTTGCGATATCTTTGGATTCCAAATTAAAGGGCTTTTACTTCGTCTTGTATCAGGTAGTTGCACAAATATATCTCCTGAGCTGGACCTAGACCTAGTCACTCTGTTACTGTCGTTAGCCAGTTTGAAATGAAATCTAACTCAGGCAGGCCCTCCTTCTAGCGCCAAAAAACTGTTGATGACTGTTTTGATGCAATCATAACAATAAGTTAAAATTCACATAAAATTAACTGAAACTATACTTGAAAGACAAGAAAGAATCATTTGGTGATTCAACTAATCCCAAGTCTACAATGGTTCGGTTGGTCAAGTTCAGTTGGTCAATGTGAAGCTGTAATGTTCAAGGGGCCTTACGTAGTTTAGGTTTATTTTGTGGTTCACTGGACTAAGAATATGCAAAGAGGTCATAGATTTCAACAAGTATTCTGTTCCTTTACATACAAGTGATACCGGGCTGCAAGTTTCAGAGGGTTTTCTTGGATTTTTTGCAGCTTTCTTCTTTATCTATTTATGAAAACTGTCTACTTATAGCTCTGTTATGCATGCTTCTTCAAATTTGAGACAATTTCCTTTAGATTTCTACGTTTTCAGCTAAATATTTCAGATGGGTTGGGAAAAGTTAGAAAGATCTAATCTACACCTCACTTAATCTACCGAAGGATCTAATTGTTTCTGTTATGCACTATGTAAATACCACAGTAATTTGATCAAATCCACAGTAAAAACCCTAAATGTAAGTTCTGAGCATTTTCACAAACATACATTTAAAATTGCAAGCTCTCAAAGAAGATATTTCAAAACACAAAGAAGAGCAGGAGAACACTCAGAAAATAGATGCAGAACTCCAGATTCTATTGTATTAGAAACGAATAGCCATACATGATTTACAATGTAGGAATGACTCTTAGTTTCATTGATCATACTACAGAGAACTTACAAAGCTTTACAGATACAGTAAGGCAGCCAGACATTCCACGCACACCTTACTGCAGACAAACAGGCGACCTCCTTCTTCTACTTCTAAACTATGCTAAGCTAACTGCTGTGTTTTCCTAGAATCTCTGTTGTAGGCCCTAAAAATCCCTGTTGTAAAGTATTACAGTGTAGAGAGGCACAATATAAAGACATTTTGATTGTCCTCACTACAGCAAAAACCTAACTAAACCCCTGGTTCAAACTCCTGGTTACAGCAATAAATGCAGGTGAACCAGTTCTCAAAAATATCTCAGAGCAGTGGTCAAATCTGGGCGAAATATTGCCCCTTCTGAGAAGTTCCGGCAGCTGGGTAATAACTTCTGTTTGTCTTTTGTGATAATACCCTCAGCTGCAACCTTCTTCTTTACTTGAATGGCCTTGACCTTTTGCATTTCATCTCTATCTTCTTGCTCCTGAGATCAGATCTTCTACCTCTATGAGGTCACTGCGCTGACTTTCCAGCTGCTTCCTCAACTGCAAGCCTGCAAGACAAGACAAGCAATAAGTTTCACATTTATCATAAAAACAGCATGAAATTAAAATAACTGTTTAAATCCAGGTGACAGCGCAAGATTGAGAAAATCAGATCAGAATCCTCTCAAAACGCGTCCAAAATACGCTCAGACTGCTCAAAATTGATCAGGTCAACTATCGCTGACTGAAAAAATGCCAGAGGCGCCAAAAAAACACTTTAAAATGTCCACCGCCTCATTTCCCGCCCATCGGCATGATTATCCCTGTCGGTGCGTCAAAAAACATGTTGGTCGACATACTTCATCATCATGATATTTCGCCTCTGCATATTGGAGAAAAGAACAACATCATCATCATGATGAAGGATAATAGGAGGATATGAAGATAATCATGCTGCTGAGGAAAGGAAGATGATGGTGACGTCATCACGATATTCAGGCTTCTTTAAAATGCTAAGGATGATGTCATCGTCATATCCGGTTAAGATCAGGGGGATAATTATGATATCGGGTCACCTAAGGAGCATGATCAGGATGATGAAGTGAATATGACCCTTTCACGGCCAAGGTAACCCTCTCGAGAAAAAATCAGCATGATGAAGATGATCATCATATTTGGGGCTTTTGTCGAACTTGGAATAAGACGGCATCATCATAATTCGCGAAACGGATTGTGCTTGAAAAAAAATATCCTGCTGAAGGAAAAATGTGATGATGATCATCAGGAGGATATTAGCCTCTGTCGAACATAGAATAAGACATCATCATCATATTTCGCGAACCAGATCATGTTTTAGAAAATATCCTGTTGAAGGGAAAAAATGATGATGATGATGATCATCAGGATATTTACTTCTTCATTTATCAGATCGGGATGACGTCATCATGATATTCGGAGCCTTCGTTAAACTTGAACATGACGTCATCATGATATTTTGCCAACCAGATCATGTTTGGGAAAAAGCCTGCCGAAGGGAAAATGTGATGATGATGATCATCAGGATACTTGCAAAAAGGTTGTATTTCATCGGCAGGAGGACTTTGCGAAATATCGGGTGAACAAACAAGATCATGATGATCTTGACAACAGGACAGGATAAAAATATGATGATGATGATCGATTTATCATGATGACGTAATCATCATATTTCGTTTTCGGAGCACAAGGATGAGTTAAGGTCATCATGATATTTGGGCTAGGGTGATATTGCAAAATATGATCATGCGGTTGAGGAATGCAATATCGACTTCTTCTGAATAGATAGGGTGATCATCATGATATTTCGCTAACCGGAGATCAGGAGGATATGAAGTCGTCGTCATCATAAATCGAACTTCAGCAAATATCATGATGATGACCCTCTGATAGGATTATAATACGTGCACGCAAATATGCCGAAGGTGGATTTTTCTAAGTCTGGGTGATTAGCATGATAATATAAGATCAGGTAATGTTGAATTATCATGATGATGCTTGCGATACAAAAGACCACTTCGACGGGGAACTTACCTTGACTTAAAGCCGATGTCATCATGATATTTGAACCTCAGGATATTATCGGGGGGGTGCGTTTCAAATATGATGATGATGTCCTCATACAGCAAAACCAAGTTTATAAAATATGACGCTCCTAAGAAAATCATGATGCTGCATAATGCGCACAAGGCCTTTTGACGGGTAAAAAGCACTACCACCTAAGATTGACGTCCGGATGTTGCGACTGCATGATTTTTATCGGGTGATAGACCAAGATCATGATGATCCTGACAACATGACTTAGGATATAAAAAATATGATGATCCTCCTGCGAATATCAGGTTTGACCAAGACTTTGACCGTACATAACTTCCACATATGGATGAATTTTCAAGTGAAGTAAAAGGCAAACCTGCATGGAATTTCAAGCTCTTTTAAAATATGAGGTCATAGAAACAAAATATGAACTTTGACAAACAGACCTCATGATGATGACCTACCTTATCATATATCATGATGATGATGCACCTGACCTTCATTTTTACCAGACCGCCAGGAAGCAGAAAAAAAACACAAGCAGAAGCAAAAAGCAAGACATCAGCAGGGGTCCCCATTTTGCTAAGGAGCATAATGGGGCGTGTTGTGAACATCACAACAACTAGCAACCAAAACAAAACAATTAAATTCAGAGTGTTCAAGGAAACTAGGTGAAATGAACTCATAACTTCCAACTATCTTTCTTGCAAATTACTATTCAGCTTGAGACTCAAAGTGTTCAATAAAGATGCATGAATTTCCATTTTCAGTTTAGTTGTGTGCATGTGATTAATTATCCTCATCTTGAAGATCGGTTGAACAAACCAGTGACTGACATTAGCCTACGTAGGTGAGGATATTCCCTCATAGCCGACCGGATAGAGCCTTGCTGCCAGCGAGCGTCTATAGCCCCGGCAAGGTTATCGTTACAATTCTCCTAAGTAGAGCTCCACTGCCAGCGAGCGTCCATAGCCCCGGTAGAGTTACTTAGATGGCTTAATCTGGATTTTCAGTATAATCCACTTTATTTATTTATTTATTTATTTGTTTTCTAATTTTGAAAGATTTCATAAGATATAGCAATTGTAACATCATGATGATGCAAGGAGTGGACACTTGCTGAAATTAAGCTGAGAATTGTAATGGTAGCAAGGGTGACCTCTGATTTTTCACCTAATATCTACACTGGTATGTTCAACAAACCCAAGGATTTTAGGTGTGTCATCGTGAGAAACCTGCTTCGAATTCTCAATCATGTTTATTGAATACAAAACTTCAGAAGATGAACAACTCTCTACATTCATGACAGTGACAAGTTATGTGTAAATTGCAAATGGTTAACCTGAATATCCTAAATTATATACTGTTTTGAATGGTTGCTAGTTTTGCTCCTTAATACTCTACAGTAAAATAAAGATCCCTGCTGAGGAGACAACAAACAGACCAAACAAACAGGCTGTACAAACAACAAAACAACAGAAAAAACTGTACAAACAGACAGAAACAAAAAGCAAAAAACAAACAGAGGACAAGCTATACAAACAGCCAACCCAAGAAGAAAACAGCAAAAGAAGAACTGTACATTATCTACAACACTTTACATTAGGAAAGAAAGGACTGCCTCATCCTGACCTTCAAGCCTGGAAGTAGTGTTTCAAATGCTGGCCATTAACTGGTAATGGCACATCTTCTCCAGTCAAGGTCTTAAGTCTAAAGGTGTTATCTCCTATTATTTCTGAAATTTGTAATGGACCCAGCCATAATTTATCAAATTTTCCATGGCTTCCTTTCTTTTCATGTGCTTTGTCCCAGCACAACACTAAGTCTGATATCCTAAATGTTTTGACTCTTGCCCTTTTGTCAAACCACCTTTTAACAACTACTTGGTGTTTGGCAAACTTCTCGAGGGCTTGACCTCTTTTCTCCTCTAGTTGCAACATTTGCACTATTCTGGCTTCCCTATGGTTATCAAAGCCTAGATATTCATTGGCAAACTTCCAGGTTGGTATTCTCAGATTAACCGGAAGTATGGGATCAGTCCCATAAACTAAGTGATAAGGTGTGCTACCTAAAGCTGTTTTGAACTTAGTCCTGTCTACCCATAATGCATATCTTAATAGGGTATTCCACTCTCTAGGACTTTTGGCAATTAACCTCTTGATGATGTCTAATAAGATTTTGTTTGTTGATTCAGCCAGTCCATTACCTTGAGGGTAATAATTCGAAGAAAACCTTAGAATGATCCCATATTCAAATGCCCATTTAGAAAATTTTAAAGAAGAAAAAGCAGGGCCGTTATCACATACCAATGAATAGGGCGTTCCAAACCTGGTGATAATGTTTTCTTCAAGGAACTTGATAACTACCTCAGTTGTGGAAAATTTGCAGCAGGTGGCCTCAGTCCACCTTGTACAATAGTCCGTTACCGTCAATATAAACTTGTGTCCTGCAGAAGATGGGGGATTGATGACTCCGATAAAATCCAAGCCCCATTGTGCAAACGGTCTGGACTCGATCACAGGCTGCAGTGGATTGGCCAGGTTTCTTCCTTTGTCTGCTGCAGTCTGACAGGTGTGGCAGCTTCTGATGTGACTCTTAGTGTCTTTGAATATAGTGGGCCAGTAATAGCCCGCTCTCAGTATTTTGTGTGCTGTAGCTAAATGGGAACCATGGCCGGTTCCGTACTTGTCATGTAGTTCTGTCAACACTTTATCAGCTTCAGTTCTGTTTATGCATCTCAAATAAATTCCATCATGGTTCTTCCTGAATAGAAGACCTCCTTGCACCATATAATGCTGTGCCTTAATCTTCAAAGCTCTCCTCTGAGAAGCCTTCATCTTGCCTGGGTACTTTCCAGCTATCAGGAAGGTGCTTAAATCATCGTACCAGCCTGATGCGTCTTGGGAATTCAATACATATTGCTGTTTTATCAGATTTGGATCCATGTTTGCTATTGTCTGCACTAGCGCCTGCCCTCTAACCAGCTTTGCGGGAATGATCTCCATGTCGAATTCTTGCAGCGTGGTGATCCATTTGGCTCTTTTTTCTCCAGGCTCGTTTTGCATCAGCAACATTTTTACTGTTGCGTCTGGTACTATGGCTTTAATCTGGCTGCGCAGAATGTAGTGTCTGAATTTTTTCACAGCCTTCACTAATGCGAATGCCTGTCTTTCGATATCTAGATACTTCAGTTGTGCATCCTTCAGAGGTGCACTCATAAATGCTATGGGCCTCTCTTCATTATTTTCACCTTTCTGTGTCAAGGCAGCAGCGACAGAATGAGAAGATGCAAAGGAGTAGATGTAAAACGGGCATGTGTAGTCTGGACTTGCCAATACAGGGGCATTAGAAATTGCCTCCTTGATATCTTCAAATGCGGCTTTGGCTACTGGCGTCCATTCCATCCGTGCATCTTTCTTTAACATGGCATTCAACGGCTGCACAATCTCTGCAAAACCTGTTATAAACTTCCGAACAAAGTTAATTTTACCAAAAAATGATTTCAATTCTTTCCTACTGTTTGGTATTTGCAAATTTTTTATGGATTCTATTCTATTCGGATCAATTGAAATTCCATTTTCAGAAATGACATGGCCTAATAATTTACCTTCAGTTACGCCAAATATACATTTCTTAGGATTAAGGGAAATCCCATACCTTTCACATCGCTGGAGTACTTTTCTGAGGTCCTCAGCGTGGGTGGATGCATCCTTGGAATACACAGTTAAATCATCCATATACACAACAATGCATTTACCTGATAATCCACGGAATGCAACGTCCATGGCCCTCTGAAAAGTGGCACCTGCATTAATTAAACCAAAAGGCATTCTTCTATACGCATAATTTCCCCATTTGCAAGTGAAGGTGGTTTTTAGTCTATCCTCCCTGTCAATTAAGACCTGGTTATAACCTGAAAAACCATCTAAAAAAGACATCATCTTTGTGCCATTTACTGCCTGCAGTACTTCATCTATTGGGGGCAAAGGATAATTATCCTTTTCAAAAGCCTTGTTTAAATTTCTAAAGTCTACGCACAACCTAATGTCTCCGTTTTTCTTCCTCACTGGTACTAAGTTAGCTACCCAGACAGAATGTCTAACTGGAAAAATTATTCCAGCGGACAGTAGTTTTTTAACTTCCTCAAAGATTAAAGGCTCTAGAATGGCGTTTACAGGCCTCTGTTTCTGCCTAAATGGTTTGACTTCTTTTCTTAAAGGTATGACGTGAGTTATGATGGACTCATCAAATGTTTTCAAGTCTTCATAAGTCCATGCTATGACATGTTTATATTTTTTCAGAACATCCAGAACCTCTGTTCTAATTTTCTCAGAGCAAGCCTTCCCAATTAGTACATTTTGCGGATTTAGCTCAGTCCCTAAGTTATGTAAATCACACTTACCCCCCTCTGTTTTGGGTAAGTCTTTCTGTCTTATTATTCCGTCGAAGTCAAAGATGTGTTCTAATTCAATTACTCCTTTTGGCAAGAAGTTGCTCTTTAAGTTGATCATATCTTCTTCGTCCCATGTTACTTCAGGCCTTTCTTGTTCATCAATAATTTGGGCCTCAAATGCCTCATTACAAGTCAGAAAATCAATAATTTGCTGATCCTCTCCAAATACCTGAAAGTGTGTAACGTTGTCTGGTATACTGGGCACGTTAACTAACTCAACAACAAATCATCTTAATCCTGACAGTGTCAATGGTTCTAATGTACTAGCAGCAACTGCTAACGCATCTGGCCTGTGGTTTAGCTCTCTAGGAATGTGCTCTATGTTAACAGCCTCAAATGAATCCATTAAACCCCAAACTCTATGTCTGTAACTAATCATCTTCTTATAATTGCAGGCATATAGTTTCCTCACTTGTCTGACTACTAATTCAGAGTCTGAAAATACTCTGATGGCTTTTACCCCTTTCTTGATGGCCATGACAAGTCCTAAAATTAGGGCCTCATATTCAGCAATATTGTTAGTGCAGGAAAATTGTAATCTATATGCTACCAAATGTGATTTACCTTGAGGATTTATGAGTTCAATACCTGCACCTGCGCCCTGTTTTGATTTCGACCCATCACATTTTAACGTCCACATGCCATCCTTACTTTTTTGATCTTTTACCTTGGCATACTTTGTCTCTTTTATTTCCTGTGGGGTGTTGTCTTGTTTATTCATGGGTTTTTCCGTTTGGTTATCTTGCATATGTGTGTTTGTAGTTTGCAGCTCAGAAAGATGACTACCCTTGTCGTCTATTTCTTTTCCTAAATCTGGGGTCAGGGCATCTATATTATCCTGAACATATCTCTGTGTTGGATCAGGATGCTCATTTTTCTCTTGTGACTCTACCTTCCCTATGCACTTCTTGTATTCATATTCAATGATGTCTTTGCATATTTCACAATTCTCCTCAGAATGTTGCCTATCATGGGCTCTACACCTATTTTTATATAACTTACATTGGACTGGGAGATTGTGTGTAACGCACTCTTCCACCTCTCTTCTAATGGCGTGACCAAATTTGTCTATTGCATTGTTTTCCTCATCTGAAGAATTTCCGTCAGACTCAATGAATAGTGCTGTTCTATTGCTGACACACTTCTTTCTAATGTTTAACATCATAACCTCTTCAATCTGCATCCCATTGTGTGTAATTCTATAGACACCTGGTTCAACAGCAGCATATAATATTTCATTAGTTCGATTATACTCTGTTATCATATGTTTCATCCTGGGCTCTGCCCCTATTCTGATCTGGTTTGGGATGCCTCTCCATGGTAACCACATGTGTGAAAAGTCAGTAGCCATATATCCGTTTAATGTCTTGGACCAATCCCTACTTAGCAACATTCCATAATTTACGGGTATATCCACTACTTGAATGTCAATGATTTGGCTTACCCTAGGGTCTGAAGCTAACTGCACTTGTATGTTCATGAGTTCTCCTATCACGCTAACCTCGGTCTTATCTAATTGCGTGACAACCTTGGCAGATTTGGTGGGAGTCAGCCCAAGAGTTTTACATATTCCTAAGGGCATTACGTTGGCTGAAGCACCAGAATCTACCATGCAATTGTGTATATTCTTCCCACACAACCTAACAGTTAACAAGAAAGGTTGAGTATCCCTCTTATCCGTATGTATTACCACATTTGTATTGGAAGGCTGCTCAACTTTCTTACCTTTCTCCTTAGGTGGTGAGTCACTACTAGGAACAGTTATATCAGCAGACACCATGTTTGTTATGGATGTATCCAGGGATTTTTAAAAAGCATTTCTGATCCCTGGGGTCTTCAATAATTCATTTAGAGGTATGCTGACCTTCATTTTTTTTATTTCCTCTGATAAGTAATTCATTAGTCTTGTTGTCTCTATTGTTTCTGTCTTACTTGTTTGATCCTTTTGCACTGCTGTTTCATTATTTGTGTGCTGACTAGCTTTGAGTGTGGCAGGATTGTTGCTAGCATTCTGATCTGGGGGTGTATTGATGTTATTCGGGGGAGTGGAAGTGGTGAAAGGTCCTCCCAGCCTAGGGTTGTTCCTCAAATTGTAGGTGTGGCTTTTATTTGTCTGTTGAAAGGCCTGCACCTCTTCTGTTTCATTTAATATCTCGTTTTCAGATTCAAAAGGAAACTGAAAAGCATTTAACACAAAGGCTGATTCAGGGTAAAGACTTTCACAACAGTATGGTTCATCCTCTAGCAATTCATCCTCTTTCTCTTCTGCAGTCGCAAAGGTAAACATTTCTAAGACTAATGTTGTGTCATATTCTGAGGGTACTACCTCATTACCCTTAGGAATGAGAAATTCAGAGGTAGGAGGCTGTACATCTACGTTGAAAATACTAGCTGCCAAGTGGAACTGTGGACAGTCATGCTCAACATGGGCATTAGTATTGTGAAATCTGCACCAATTTTTGGGTGCTGTATTGGCCATTTGTATGTTAGTTATTTGTTTTGCACCATGATTATCTGTATTCTCAAAAGGAGAAGCCAGAGTACCATTGTTGGGCCCAGTGTTCCATGTCTTGGGTGGCCTAGGTTGATTCTGGTTCTTGTTATTATTGCCCCAGGTCCTATTATCTATCACTGGCCCCCTATTTTACATTGGTTGCCCCTGACTGGGGCCTTGATGTTGATTATAGTTTTGGTTCTGATTGTACTGTTGATTTTGATTGAGACTATAATTCTGATTTTTGCCTTGGTTGTGATTTTGATGTGGATTGTAGTTTTGGTTGCTTCTTCCATAGAGGTTCTCATTTCTTAGCTGTGTCACTTCGGTTGTTAACCTTTTCAAATGTGCAGTAATCTCTCTGATTTCTTCCCTATCCTCTTGTGCTTTTGCCACAGTTACATCCCTAGGAAGTTGGAAGAAAGGCTGACCATTATTTTGACTGTTATTGGAAGTACTAGCCGTGTAAGGAGTTATAGCCTGGATTGGAGTAGGATTATACACAGGTGTGTAAGAAGGAACCGGATTTATTAGTGGAGCATGCTGCACAGGGACTCCATTCCATGGGTGTGCCTGATTCTGCACCCCAAAATTTCCTCCAAATGGACTGTAAGTTGTATGTCTCATTTCTTGGTTCACTGAGGCTGCCTCTTTATAGGCTTTGGATATTGAATCTATGTCAGGTTTCCTTTTGACAAACATGGCAGTTAAAGGATCCAAAGCAGCATAGTACATAGCCAACAAGGGAGCATCATCTATGGTATAAGGGGCTACTAGCCTAGAATAGGCCTTTTGAAATCTGTCATTGAAATTATCAATTAGCTCTCCCTCACCTCGTTTTATAGTAGCCAACTTATGATACAAAGCACAAGGGTCAATGGGTCCTCTAAATCTTGACAGAAATGCTTCTTCCATAAGTGCCCAGGAAGAAATGTAACCATTGGGTAAGTTTACGTACCAGCTAGAGGCCTGCTCATTAAAGGTGTAAGGAAACAACCTACACACAACATCCTCGTGCTCTAACATAGCCCTAAAACATGCTTCCTTAAATATTCTAATATGATCTTCTGGGTCTTGATGCAACTGGTATTTGGGACATATCTTTTTCGGATTTTTTGGCATGTCATGATAATCATTGAAGAATATGGGAGAATTGACATCGAAATAAGCCATTGCAGGTGTTTGAGCTTGACTTGAACTTGCAGAAATACCTGGATTGATTGGTGGATTAGGATTTAGAGGAGGATTGAGACCTCCAGGAGTGCCTGAACCAAGATTTAAAGATCTGAACAGTGATCTATCAGGACTTACAATACTACGGATGTTAAAAGGTGACCCAGGAGGCGTTCCAGATGAACTTCCTGCTTGCGATATCTTTGGATTCCAAATTAAAGGGCTTTTACTTCGCCTTGTATCAGGTAGTTGCACAAATATATCTCCTGAGTTGGACCTAGACCTAGTCACTCTGTTACTGTCGTTAGCCAGTTTGAAATGAAACCTAACTCAGGCAGGCCCTCCTTCTAGCGCCAAAAAACTGTTGATGACTGTTTTGATGCAATCATAACAATAAGTTAAAATTCACATAAAATGAACTGAAACTATACTTGAAAGACAAGAAAGAATCATTTGGTGATTCAACTAATCCCAAGTCTACAATGGTTCGGTTGGTCAAGTTCAGTTGGTCAATGTGAAGCTGTAATGTTCAAGGGGCCTTACGTAGTTTAGGTTTATTTTATGGTTCACTGGACTAAGAATATGCAAAGAGGTCATAGATTTCAACAAGTATTCAGTTCCTTTACATACAAGTGATACCGGGCTACAAGTTTCAGAGGGTTTTCTTGGATTTTTTGCAGCTTTCTTCTTTATCTATTTATGAAAACTGTCTACTTATAGCTCTGTTATGCATGCTTCTTCAAATTTGAGACAATTTCCTTTAGATTTCTACGTTTTCAGCTAAATATTTCAGATGGGTTGGGAAAAGTTAGAAAGATCTAATCTACACCTCACTTAATCTACCGAAGGATCTAATTGTTTCTATTATGCACTATGTAAATACCACAGTAATTTGATCAAATCCACAGTAAAAACCCTAAATGTAAGTTCTGAGCATTTTCACAAACATACATTTAAAATTGCAAGCTCTCAAAGAAGATATTTCAAAACACAAAGAAGAGCAGGAGAACACTCAGAAAATAGATGCAGAACTCCAGATTCTATTGTATTAGAAACGAATAGCCATACATGATTTACAATGTAGGAATGACTCTTTGTTTCATTGATCATACTACAGAGAACTTACAAAGCTTTACAGATACAGTAAGGCAGCCAGACATTCCACGTGCACCTTACTGCAGACAAACAGGTGACCTCCTTCTTCTACTTCTAAACTATTCTAAGCTAACTGCTGTGTTTTCCTAGAATCTCTGTTGTAGGCCCTAAAAATCCCTGTTGTAAAGTATTACAGTGTAGAGAGGCACAATATAAAGACATTTTGATTGTCCTCACTACAGCAAAAACCTAACTAAACCCCTGGTTCAAACTCCTGGTTACAGTAATAAATGCAGGTGAACCAGTTCTCAAAAATATCTTAGAGCAGTGGTCAAATCTGGGCGAAACATTGCCCCTTCTGAGAAGTTCCAGCAGCTGGGTAATAACTTCTGTTTGTCTTTTGTGATAATACCCTCAGCTACAACCTTCTTCTTTACTTGAATGGCCTTGACCTTTTGCATTTCATCTCTATCTTCTTGCTCCTGAGATCAGATCTTCTGCCTCTATGAGGTCACTGCGCTGACTTTCCAGCTGCTTCCTCAACTGCAAGCCTGCAAGACAAGACAAGCAATAAGTTTCACATTTATCATAAAAACAACATGAAATTAAAATAACCATTTAAATCCAGGTGACAACGCAAGATTGAGAAAATCGGATCAGAATCCTCTCAAAACGCATCCAAAATGCGCTCAGACTGCTCAAAATTGATCAGGTCAACTATCACTGACTGAAAAAATGCCAGAGGTGCCAAAAAAACACTTTAAAATGTCCACCACCTCATTTCCCGCCCATTGGCATGATTATCCCTGTCGGTGCGTCAAAAAACATGTTGGTTGACATACTTCATCATCATGATATTTCGCCTCTGCATATTGGAGAAAAGAACAACAACATCATCATCATGATGAAGGATAATAGGAGGATATGAAGATAATCATGCTGCCGAGGAAAGGAAGATGATGGTGACGTCATCACGATATTCGGGCTTCATTAAAATGCTAAGGATGACGTCATCGTCATATCCGGTTAAGATCAGGGGGATAATTATGATATCGGGTCACCTAAGGAGCATGATCAGGATGATGAAGTGAATATGACCCTTTCGCGGCCAAGGTAACCCTCTCGAGAAAAAATTAGCATGATGAAGATGATCATCATATTTGGGGCTTTTGTCGAACTTGGAATAAGACGGCATCATCATAATTCGCGAAACGGATCGTGCTTGAAAAAAAATATCCAGCTGAAGGAAAAATGTGATGATGATCATCAGGAGGATATTAGCCTCTGTCGAACATAGAATAAGACATCATCATCATATTTCGCGAACCAGATCGTGTTTCGGAAAATATCCTATTGAAGGGAAAAAATGATGATGATGATGATCATCAGGATATTTACTTCTTCGTTTATCAGATCGAGATGACGTCATCATGATATTCGGAGCCTTCGTTAAACTTGAACATGACGTCATCATGATATTTCGCCAACCGGATCATGTTTGGGAAAAATCCTGCCGAAGGGAAAATGTGATGATGATGATCATCAGGATACTTGCAAAAAGGTTGTATTTCATCGGCAGGAGGACTTTGCGAAATATCGGGTGAACAAACAAGATCATGATGATCTTGACAACAGGACAGGATAAAAATATGATGATGATGATCGATTTATCATGATGACGTAATCATCATATTTCGTTTTCGGAGCACAAGGATGAGTTAAGGTCATCATGATATTCGGGCTAGGGTGATATTGCAAAATATGATCATGCGGTTGAGGAATGCAATATCAACTTCTTCTGAATAGATAGGGTGATCATCATGATATTTCGCTAACCGGAGATCAGGAGGATATGAAGTCGTCATCATCATAAATCGAACTTCAGCAAATATCATGATGATGACCCTCCGATAGGATTATAATACGTGCACGCAAATATGCCGAAGGTGGATTTTTCTAAGTCTGGGTGATCAGCATGATAATATAAGATCAGGTAATGTTGAATTATCATGATGATGCTTGCGATACAAAAGACCACTTCGACGGGGAACTTACCTTGACTTAAAGCCGATGTCATCATGATATTTGAACCTCAGGATATTATCGGGGGGGTGCGTTTCAAATATGATGATGATGTCCTCATACAGCAAAACCAAGTTTATAAAATATGACGCTCCCAAGAAAATCATGATGCTGCATAATGCGCACAAGGCCTTTTGACGGGTAAAAAGCACTACCACCTAAGATTGACGTCCGGATGTTGCGACTGCATGATTTTTATCGGGTGATATACCAAGATCATGATGATCCTGACAACATGACTTAGGATATAAAAAATATGATGATCCTCCTGCGAATATCAGGTTTGACCAAGACTTTGACCGTACATAACTTCCACATATGGATGAATTTTCAAGTGAAGTAAAAGGCAAACCTGCATGGAATTTCAAGCTCTTTTAAAATATGAGGTCACAGAAACAAAATATGAACTTTGACAAACAGACCTCATGATGATGACCTACCTTATCATATATCATGATGATTATGCACCTGACCTTCATTTTTACCAGACCGCCAGGAAGCAGAAAAAAAACACAAGCAGAAGCAAAAAACAAGACATCAGCACGGGTCCCCATTTTGCTAAGGAGCATAATGGGGCGTGTTGTGAACATCACAACAGTATTCCCTAATCCCTTCTGGTTCTTTTGAACTCTGTCAAAGACAACTCTTCCCTAGCTGAGCTAGACCTAGTATGTCTCTGTCTAGTTCCTAGACTTGCTAATTTTATGGAGGGGATTTCAACTTGGTGGCCCTCCTTCTAGCACCAATTTTGATCATGGTATTTTTAGCACACTATAATGCATGTGTGATTGCTTGTATCATACCTCTCTTGAAAAGTATCCTACCCTAGGTAAGACTACTCCAATGATATTACAGCTAGATCTTAGCTTGCTTATAACTTATCTATTGGGATGTCTAGTTGTGCCTGTAAGGGGTCTTATAGGTAGTTTGATAGATTGGATAGATTGAAACAATTTTTCATGCAAACCCTTATAATTTCAATTGATATGACAATATTAAATGCTACTAGAAAACCTAAATCTAATAGTTGATTAAAAATAAAATGCAAAAGGAGTAGGGTTTAGAAAGTTCCTAAGTGACATTCATAATGAAAGGATTGCATCAGGTAGACAAACATTCATAAATTTAACCAATTTCCTACTTTACCAAGCTACAACATTACAGAAAACAATGGTATCTTCTAAGGATTTCTTATGATTTTCTTATTACATTATTTTATCAAATACCCAACTAATGGCATGATTTAACTCCTAAAATGTAATTGAACTTTGCTCAAACTAAAGCCCAAGCTAACTATGTACAACTACTTACAATTAACAAGCAACAAATAGTATGGACTAGAAAGCTCATCAGATACCTTTCAAAAAATCATTAACATTGCGAAAGCACAATTAACTGATTGTAGACCAAGAAGTGAACTATGAAACCAAATGGATAACACAAGTGAACAAATTCTCAGAAATAATGCAGAAACTTGCTTTGTATTGATCTGAAATGGTACAACAACAACAATTCAGCACCAAGAGTCTGTCACAATGAGGGAAATGGTAGCCCTTTATATAGAGGAGGCACCATACTAAGTTTTTTGAATGAATGATGGATATTATCTCAATACCAATGACCTAGATTTAACAACAATTAGAGCATTTACAACACTTCTTAGTCTCGGATTATAATTTGTCCTATGGGAAAAGGATGAAAAATGACCCCCAAATACATTGTATTTGGACAAATTGAACACCCATTTGACTATATATAATGAAAAGACAATTTTCAAGACATAATAAAGACAAAATAGTGTCACACAACCTTCTAAATATAATAGTATATATTTGTGATGGGATTACATTTCAAAATATTCAAAAATATTCTATTGTTCCTTATCCAAATCTATTTTGTCTTCTTATACTTTCTTGTTGTTGTAGGTGACCCAAGCTGATAATACTGGATTAATGTCAGTGGGGTCTGGGTCCTTGATGTGCTCCACTCTAAATTTGAGAATCTCTAGCTCTTCGCTATACTGGGTATACATTTTCTCCACTAGCTTTTTGCTTTTCTAGAATGTGTTGAAAGTAGTCTGAAGATTGTTGACTTTAACTAATCTGCCCACAACATTCAATGTAGTTTGCCCAAAGATTATTTGATGTAGCTTATCCTTACAACCTTGCACATCATATGGAGCCAAATCATCAAAGCTGATCAATAGGAAATCCTTTAGAGAGTCATTTATCTCATAAATTAAAGATAGTATGTGATTATCAACCTCCTCGCAGGCTTCTCTGACATTATCAAAGACATCTTTTGTTAACTTCATTTGCTGGTACCACTCTACTATTGTATAATTTATCAACTGTTAGGATATTTTTTGACAACAATGTTTGAGTAGGCAGATCCCTTATAGATTGTACCTACAGAAACATGTGAGAATAGTTCCCATCATAAGGGTCACATTCTTCAGGCAATTCCTCCCATTGGTTTCGTAACTTTCAAAGTCTTTGTGAAGCATTGCTGCAAAGGTGATTGCATCACATCCTTCTTGATACACCTTGTCAAACCATTTTTGAGCTGCAGTAGCCATTGTCCCTATATCATCAAACTTTTTTAATTCATCCTTGGATAGCAAAGTTGGGACTGATCTTGGCTCACCATTAGAATCCAGAGGCCTCATTAGGAACTATAGACATGCTCTGATTTCTTCATTCTACTATTTCAATTCCTTCTTAGTAAGTTCATCTTTATCCAATTGTTCCAAAATAGAAGAAACTAAGCCTATGAATTCATCAATCTTCTGTCCTCTTGTAGTAGGTCCCAAATCAATAGTTGTTATGGTATAGTCCTCAGCTCTGACTTGTCTTTTGTCCACGTCAGTTGGTGGAATAGCTACTTCAGCTATTATGGATCCTGTAACATCTTTGTAGATTGTAGATTGAACTTTAGCCCTTTTCTATTTCTTTGGCTTCTCTATCTTTACTAAAATGGCATCTAGATCTGGCTTCATAATTTCAACTTGAGACTCTTGATAAGCAAGTCTACTATGCAACCAATCAGGTGTTGTGGAGGAAGAATCTTTATGATTATCAATTTTTTCATTATTTGTGTTTGATGGCCCCTCGAGCAACTTTAGTTCTTGCTTAGATTCTTTATTTACATGTTCTTCTTCATCTACAACATTCTTCAATTTTTCTAGCATTTCTTCTTGAGAAATTCCCAAGACTATTTCTATTGTGTTTTCTTCTGGGGGACTATCAGAGACTTCTATTACTTCAATATTTTCTACATGTGGAAGATGTTCTTCAAATGTATCATTTTCAGTGTCTGATTCTTGAAGACCCAACTTTGCACATACTTTCTCTATTCTTGGCAGCAGTGGTACAGACAAAGGGATTGAATCTTGTGTTGGTGTGACTAGGGAACTAGGAATTGAAGATAGTGGGATTGTGGCAAATGACGATAGGCTAAGCTATGCCAAGTTTGCAAATGAAGTAAATCCCAAGGAAGGTGGGATGGGAGAGGTTGGAAGGATAGAGGAAATGACAATAGGTGAAGTAATGGACAAAGAAGGCATGAAGAAAGAGGATGAATGAATAGATGAAATAGGTGGCAAGAAAAAGGAGGTGGAGAATGAAAGAGAGGATGTGGAAGGCATAGACAGGATAGAAATAAAAGGAAGTGAAGAAGAAGTAATGGAAGAAATGGAGTTACTTGGGGTGCTTGAGTCTATCACCAATGTGCACGAGGTAGTAGAGATAGAAACCATAGGTGGAGAGGAAGCATAGGTATCTTCTTGGATGATTGTAATAGTGACAACAGGAGTAGCAGTTGAAGCAGTAGGAGAAAGTGTAGCAATATTCACAATTAGAGTAGCAAGGGTGAAGAGGTTACTGACAAGTTTGTACCATCAGGTGTTGCAGCAATAGAGGTTTCTATGCTTATGCCATTGTCTTTTACTTTGGTCTTCTTTATTTTAGAACCTTTCCCTAGTCCACTAGGCATGTCCCTCTTCTTGGATGCCCTTTTCTCTTGTTTTAAGAGGCATATCTTTCTTTTGTGCCTTTGGAGCAGCCTTCTTTACTTTCTTTCCTTTATCTTTCTATGCCAAAGGGATATGCTCTTCACTATCAGATTTCCTTATAGGTTCCTAAGCTTACTCTACATCATCTGATATTTCTATCGGTGTGTCTTCCTCATCTCCAGACTCCTCAAATTCAAGTGCTGTGTAAGTTAGTTGGATTCCTTGTCTCTCTAATGCTTCAATCTAATTTCTCACCCATAATTTACTCAATCTTATTGGCTCTTTCATTACTGCATCCAAAGAGATTTCCTTTGCATTAGCCCAGTTGAGTAGAGGGACAAGTTGTTGATATTGGGCTTACGAAGACCTTTTCTGCACTACATCATCATCATCATTCAACTGATCTGGGACCTCTATTATATGAAAATTCCTTATGAACCCAAGGGAGAGCCTTGAATGAGTTATTTTCAACACATCATGATCATCCACATAGTTGGCCCAAAAAATCGTCCAAGTGCATCTTGTGGCATATCTTTTTACTCACATATTTCTCCATTATTCTTTGAGGGTCAAAATGATTTCTCTTTGTATAGAAATGGAGGTTACGTAGCAGAAGCTCCTTATCAAAATGTTTAGCTACTCCAAGGGATACACATGCATAATTACCCCTGCCCAACAGGATTGGAAACTTGACATTTGTTTTGTGGATGTGTTTCAATTTTTCTGCACAAGTAATTAGCTACCTTGACAATTCTAAGAGTACTACTTTATCTGTAGGGTAACGAGGCAGCCTATATGGCATACCAGTGAATCCTTGGATTCTCAAATAGGTGAACTTTTGAAACTATATATACCATCTTCCATATTGAACTATTTCATTCATTGCCTCAAGAGATATTCTAAGGGTTGTAGTACCTTGAAGCAATCTAGTGATATATATTGTAAATGCATAATTCACTCTCTTATAGTGGATGAGAGATTGGGACAATATTAATTGATCATAACATTTATACACTTTCATCTGGTATTCACCATTGCCAACCTCTCCTATTTTGGACAACCCAACATATTCATTCATCCTAGCCAATGAGTATACCACATAGGAGGTCCACTTGAATACTTGTTTATCTTTGAAGTTTCTGAATGCCTCATGCATGTTGTCACTCAATATTTAAGTCCAGTGAAATTTAGTTCCTTTATTAATTTTCTCTTCAATCATCATGAACATACTTCCTTCAAAAGTTGAGGCAGTGGCCAATCCATAAACTCTGTTGAGTAGATTCACTAGATCCCCAATCTCATCATGGAAGTCACTTCTATATAGGGTCTAGGGAAGTTTGATGATATAATATCTTTTTCTCTTCATCTAGTGATCATTAATATGCTTTTTTCATGTATCCAAGTCTTTCTTAAAGGTTGCTTCTACACCTATCTTATTTGGTATGGTTAACACTAGATACCATGGGATGCCAAAGGTCTCTACTATGGATAGTGTACCCAAATCTGTAAGTATTTCTCCACTGGGATTTTGTATGGTCTTGGTCATTGGGTCATATCTCTTAGCATAGGCTATTGTCAATTTTGCACATTGAACTGAAGTAGGGAAGGTAGCAGCCTCTACAATCCAATTGGCCTTTACCTTCTTAGCCCTTAGAGTTGCATTAGGTTTGAATATCTGAGTTCTAAAGTCATCTAAGTCGATGTGACCTAGATCAGTATCTCCTATGTTTTTCCATCTAGAGGTGATTCTAGTCTCAGGGGTAATGCCTTTTAAATTCATACTTCATGGTTTAATCTCTCCTAGTCATTTAACCTGCATGATGGGACCTCATAAGTCTTGATAGTTTTAACATTCTTGCTAATTCCTAAGTTGTGAATGCATGACTATCAAGTTGAATGCCATGTTACTATGTCATGTTATACTATATAAGCTTAAAATCTATCCAACTAAGTCATAAATACTTATCTAAGAAGTGTAAAAGTCTGATAATTCACTAATTATTGCATTTTTTACATGATGAAATGATAAAAACATAACAATTCATATTAAACCATGCAATAAATACTTAAATGCTCTAAAATTTGAATCAAAATATGCAAAACATCACTGTTGTATCAATGCAACATTTATTTCAATCAGAAAGATCTCTTATCTTTGAAAATTTCATAAAAGGACAATCATTCTCATGTTTTACACTGATTTGGGGGTCATCCAACCTTTGAGGAGAAAAGCACTAAATTTGAGGGTAACTGACTTGTGCTAAATCGGAGGTCATCCGACCTTTGAGGAGCAAAGCACTAAATTTGATGGTAACCGACTTGCAGTAAACTGAAGGTCATTCAACCTAGTCAGAGGAAAGACACCTCGTTGTTTGGTCTTTTATAACATTTGGTGCAAGTTTTGGAGGTGTTCGACCTTGCATAAATTTTAGATGTGACCGTCTCAAAAGGATCTCGAAAGTCAGTTGGGAGTGTTTTCGACGCAAGTCGAAGGAGATAGTTTTTAGTACCGGATTATTCATTACACTTTGCATAGATTATGGAGTTGTCTAATCTAGCACCATTTTAATAGATGACTAACTCAATTTGGTAGAGAGGTATTTTGGCATAGGTTGGAGAAAGTGAATTCTAGCATGAGATCATTCAAAGTGCTTTAGCACAAATTTCTAGGTCTAATGACTTGGTGGGGTTTTAGAGGATGTCTAACCAAAGTCAGTTGAAGTAAGATTTGATACCAAGTCTGACGGTCATATTTCTAGCACTAAGTGTGTTTGAGTCTTAGTGGAGCTTTTCAAGATGTTCAATCGACTAGTTGATTTCAATGTTTTAGTTTGAGTCAGTCGGTAGAATTTCTAATGCTAAGTCAGATGGTTTCCTTTTCAGGTAAAAATGACTTTGTGGAAATTTAGACCAAGTTAAACCTATTGAAATTTACCATGCCTAACTTTGGGTTTGTTAAGGAATCATGAAATCTTCTAAGGATTTTAGTAGTTTTACGAGTCGATTTCTGATATCAGACATAATCAAGGGTTTTTATAGAACTAAAATTTCTAAGTCCAACTGCCCAATTTGGTTTATGCTAGGGTTTCTAAAAAAATACATTCTAACGCATAATTCTCTCATTCTTTGCAACTTTTACCTTTCATTTAACACCACCTGTTTGCAAATTATCTAAAAGAAATTGAATTCAAGTTGGCACACAAAACCCTTCTATCGAGACACACTTTAGAATTAGAGACAAACCCTAGTTTAAGAATAGAAACTCAAAGATCTGGGACGGAGCACCTACCTAGTTACTGTAGTTGAAAAATGATGGGAATGTACAAGTTGAGTTACAGTGTTCTTTGTCACCCAAATCCACTAGCCACTTATTGTTATTTTGCTTCTCAATTGATCCGCAAAGCTTTGTAATCAAGTTTCACAATGTAAAATAAGATCAAATGTGGGTAGAAAATATTTTTTTCCCTCCTATTGAATCCCATTAATGCAGGAGGTATGACTAGTGTCTTGGCGTACTACAAAGTTATTTAGGACTTTGCATGAAAAAGTGAAGTCACTGACTTTGTGCAGTTTTGGAGGCTTACCGACTTTTATCAGTTAAAATGAATCTTAGAGTAGGGTTGGACTCCTTCATTTTCAGTGCTTTGCATGTGTTAAAATGTTTTGGGACTTTACATGACTTCTAACATCATCCGAGCTTGCATGGGTTGGGTTATCTACTGACTTGAGTCAGTGAAGCAATGATTTGGCATGAGTCGGTAGTCATGGATTCTATCGCTAAGTCTATAGAATCAATTTTTAGTACTTAGTCAATTGGTAATGAATGTAGCACTAAGTGAAATGCATGGGAATTTGGTGCAAAAGTTAGTTGGATGAAGATCTAGTGCAATAGTCTGTTGCAAGGAATTTTAGTGTGAAGGAACATCAAACTTAGTTTTTATGAAGGGAGTCACTTTGACCTAGTGATTTTTTGGATGATTTACTGACATCATATGCAATTGATCACTTTTGACACCTTAGGAATTATTGAGTAAAACTAACACTCTTATCCCAAAATTTTGGAAGTAGGGGTCCTTGTTTTACAAAATGGGGCATGTGTGCAAGGCACAACATGTGGATAGTGTCCTAATTGTACCATTTGGGGGATCTTCTTGGAATCATGGTTAAGAGGGTTGTGTAGGTGGCTAGCTATTATTGGTAAATACTCAACAATAATCTCCTTCTACGTAATGGACTAAATCAGCGCCATTGATTCATGCCATCTAAGGACCTAATCAATGTCTCAAATTCAAAAATTGATGAAGGGATGTGTTGGCATTGAATCTAATGATACTTCATTGCAAAAGTAATTTCTTAGGCATGTACAGAGCCTCCATCACTACCACTATGAGGGAAGTTACTAACTAAAAAATTGGCATATGCAGGATCGACCTTTGGAAATCCGTGCTTCTACCAGAAATGACCTTTCATATGCTGTGTGATGAGTTATGGTAGGATGACAAAGCTGAAATGATGAAATTGAGATACCTGATCTTGAATGTTCAATGCAAGAAGTGATGTTTCAGTTATGCAAAATAATGAAATTCTATCTTTCTGCTCATTTTGGTAATCTTCAAAAGATTTACATTTATGGCAAAAATACCTTGAAGTGAATGGAATTTATTAAACCATAGATGTAGCAGATGTGTGCAAGATATCTCAAAGTTTCTATAAATAGGTGTTTGCAAATGTTACCCCCTACATTGTTTCACCATGCTGACAGTATGGCTTTGCACTGTTCCTATATGTTTTTTTTGCTTCAACGTTCTATTGGATTCTCTTCCCTATTCTCATGGTTATCAATCTATCCCTACAAAATTAAAAGAGTTAGAGAATTCTTCTTCTATAGAATAGAAGGAATAGGAAAGATTCTAAGGCAGTAATAATGCTCTTCACATTTCTATGAGCTTTTCTTCTTCCTATCATTTCATCTAGATGAGGACCCTGAGTTTTCATCTCCAAACTCTAATAAGCCCTTATTTCTGTGAGTTGGCAGATTAAATTCTTGGGCAGAGGAAAAACATTTCTTCCTCTGCCTTCCTCCCATATCTACTTTTCCTAACAAAGCATCAACTCTAGTTGTGGGAATGTTTCCTCTCTGAATGTAGTATATGAAAAGAAAAAGCTCCCTTTTTGTTGTTGCTACTACTCCCCTTGAAGACAAAGGGCATAGCCATGTCTAGCATCATATGATTTTGTCTGGTTTTTGTCCCGTTGAGTTAGTTGGTAACCACTCAATCATGAAAGAGGAATCACAAACTTGCAAAGAACAATGGACATAATGTGAAGAACTTGAGTTAATGGGGTTTTCTTTTGATAGTGCTCCTTGTAACTATTCCCACCCTTGGTGCATAAATAGAGCAGTAAATGCTATTAATGAAAATTTTGATGGTACATGTTGAGTATGTGAGCACTAACAACATTTGACAAATAGTCACCCATTAGCATCCCCACCAAGATGAGAGGACATATAGTTCAGAAATAGATACCTTAGCATATGCAGTTATTTTTGTTACAGGGGCATCTGTCTTTGTAGTTGAGAGATGGTTACACCTACATCTTGTTGGAGCTTCATCTTCTAGTCGACCAAATTGTAACTTCTTTTGTCTTTAAGCATGTAGCTTGTCTACTCCCTTATTTTATAAAAGGAAATTAAGGGCTTAAAGATAGGTATTGGTTTGAAGTCATGTCTTTTAGACTCAGTCTGAAGTGTAGGATCAATCTGATCATAGAAGAGTTGTACATAGCCATTTTTTAAAAATAATGATTAGCTATTTTGTTTCAGTCTTCATTTTGAGTTCAAAGTTCTTGATGTAATGAAGGAGGTGTTTTGTAATTCATTAACAATTTACTTTACAAGTTATTGTTGAGTTTTAGAGCATATTGTCTCCTACTCATGTACACATTATTACATTTATGAATATAAATTTGATTAAGAATCAATTTATTCATCATCACAATCTTTCCTATGTTTGTATATTCTTCTTGTGGCATTTACTCAAGTAGTAAAATAATAGCTATAAGAGGATATTGAATGTCATATTGGTTTATAGGGATAACTAAGCATGGTTAACTCTGAGGCTAGTGAGGTATTGTAATGTAAGGCATTATTTTATCTTCACAGTAAACTAAGACTAATCATAGAATAGTTCTTTTGCATTTACATATGTTTTTGACTCTACAACCCCTAAGATAGGCACTGATCTAATTAAAATGCTATACTATACTTAACCCCCTTGATTATTCTCATCATTAAATATCAAAACAATTTTCCCTTTTATGTAGGTTTTAGATGCTATTTTATTTACATGTTCCTATGCAAAGAAGTTTGTTCAAGCTTAAGAACCTAGCACATTACTTTCCTCTAACATTAAGTCTTAAAGCAATCAAGAAGGAACATATCTATTTTAGTAGTAGTGTTTTGAGCAAGTATTTAGAGACCCTTTGCCATTTTATTAAACATTGTTTCAAAACAAGAGGAACACCCTCCTTGGTCTTACAGAGCCTAAAGTGCAGAGGAAAAGGGATTGAAAACCCCATTTCCTATTCGTTGGCCAATCCCTCGAGATAGATTAGTTATTATAAATGGCTATTTTATCAATCTATTTTCTTGAGATCAAGTTGGGAATTTAAAACAATCAACAATAGTTAGGCTTAGGGTTAGCGCTAGGGTTAGGGTTTGAATTCAGGTTATGGTTATTGTTAAAATCATAGTTAGAATTAGGGTTATGGTTATATTTAAAGTTAGGGTTATAGTTAGGGTATAATTAGGGTTATGATTAGAATTAGAGTTAGGGTTAGACTTAGGATTAGGGTTCCTATTAGAATTAGGGTTAGAATTAAGGTGGGTTACTATTAGAATTAGGGTTAGGGTTCAAATTAGAGTTAGGTTTAGAGTTCAATTAGGGTTAAGGTTAGTGTAAAGGTTAGGGTTAGGGTTTGAATTATAGTCAGGATTAGGATTAAAGTTAGGGTTAGGGTTAGGATTAAAATCAAACTATGTTTAGAGTTAGAATAAGGGTTAAGGTTAGGTTTAGGGTTAAAATTAGGATTAGGGTTATGGCTAGGATTATAATTAGGATTAGGGTTAGGGTTAGAATTAGGGTTGTGACTATAATTATGGTTAAAGTTAAAATCAAAGTAAGGATTAGAGTTAAATTAGGGCTAAGTTTAGTATTAAGGTTGCAGTTAGGGTTTCAATTAGGATCAGGCTTATGGTTAAAATCAGAGCTATGTTTAGTGTTAAAATAAGGGTAAGGGTTAAGGTTAGGGTTCAATACTAAGATTAAAATATTCCTTCAAAATAGGTAGCCTAATTCCAAATCTAACCCTCACCCTAACCCTAATTTTAACGCCTACCTCTAATCCTAAATTTAATATATAATATAATTATAATTAGAACATGCTGAAGCATATAGAGTAGACCACAACATACAGAGTAGAGCATAGAGAACATAGTAGACCAGGACATATATAGACTAGAGTATACATAGAACAAAGCAGAGCATAAAATAAGGTAGAGAATACATATTAAAATAGAATAGAGCATAGCATATAGAGGAAAGTGTTAGTGTGAATAGGGGTATTTCATGTCTAGTTTATTATTTACTAGCTATTTTCTTCTTGTTGTGTGAATAATTCATATAATTTAACTTTTATTAGCTAAATAATATTTACACACATATTAACATGTTAAGTTGAATTAGGAAGCATTCTAGTTGTTTCTAGATGTTGAGTGTTGTCTCTAGTTGTTGATAGTTGTCATATAGTTGTCTTATCCTATAGTTGTCATATGTCATAAGATTAACACACTTGTCACATGACTACAACATCTTACCTCTCATCCTTGCCTTTATAAGCAAGGTATGTCATAGTATATTGTAATGGAGAGTAATCTTGTATATTGTTGTATTTGCATTCTTTGATAGGAATACAATTTATTCATGTCATACTAATCTTTTCATTTCTTTGGTATTTCCATTAGGCTTCTAAATCTTCGATGGCTATCTCCATAGCCAAATCTTACATGGTATTAGACCTTGTAGATTACCTTTGGTTAGTCTATTGAGAGATTTTGAGTGCAAATCATGGTGAATCTTGAAAAATTGAGTATGCTCTTCTCTTGCATCGCATGATGACCTAGAGAATCAACAAAAATGATAGAGATACTAGATTTGGGAGGGCTTCCTTCTTGTGAATTTATATTGCAGGTTCCTTTTGGAGTATGTTGGTGCAAATCCTAGGTCACCATTGCATCCAAAGCAGTTGAGATAGTCAAAATTGCCTTTTATTTCTTCCAGATTGGACATCGGAGGCCAAATCTATGAGTTTGAAGTTGGGAGGTGCATGCAAGATCCAATAGGTACATGATCCTTTAGAGCATTTTGGGTCAAATCCAACCTTGCCATCGCATTCAGGAGACCCAAAAACCTTAAGATCATCTGTCAAATCATCAAAATCAAACAACTTTGCTCGAGGCCATCAAGGAAATTTTTTTCCCTCCTTCACCATCAGTACAAAATCTTTTATCAAAAGAATCTCTTCTTGCATCAACACTATCATAGTTGGTACAAAAAAATTATTCTATTTTTTATAAAGTTTTTAAAATTAAAAAAATTGCGGCGATCTGTATAGTTTTAAAAAAATTATTGATAAAAACATTAAAAAATAATTTTTATTGGATTGTAGGGCATGTGTAGTAGTAGGTCTGACTGGCCATACCCATAGCCTGCAAGGGGCCACAAACCCCTTTAAAGGAGTTACCTCGCATAGAAAATATTCGGCCTTCAAAACATTTTTTTAATAAATTTTTTGAAAACAAAAAAAAAATTTCTACCAACAATAAAACAGATTTGTACACCTTACGTGAGCACCCAATCCTTGGGTCTTAAAAAATATTTTATTAGCTTCTAGATTTGCCAATTTTGGCAGAAATTTTGGTGGTCCAACAAATTTAATAGATTTTTGGCAGTATTTCTAGATCTAGTGAAGCTCCAAATTTAGCTGGCAGTTACCAAAGTTGATTGAAGACTAGTTTTATCTGGAGAACCTCCACAGTTAGCAGACCTCCAGATTTGGTGGTAGTTCCAAGATCAAATGAATTGATCTTTAGGGGATTCATCTTCTAATTCATCATCTTCAAAGTCAAAGTTCAAGAAACAAAAGGGGAAAGCATTTTTTATAGTTATAGATTCTGAATCAAGAAATGGATCCTTGATTCTAGAGCTTCACATCATATGGCCTCATCATAGAGTATGTTCTCTTCATTTGAGACTTGTTCATCACCACCCATTATGATGGCCAACAACACATCTATGAGTGTTTGTGGGAAAGTATCAATTGACATTAATGAAGGATCATTCAATGATGTTCTTTGTGTACCTTCATTATCTACCAATATCCTTTCTATCTATCAGATGACACATGGTGGAGTAGGAACGAGTGTTGACTTCACACCTAATTTTGTGATTATTCAGGATTTGCATAGCAGAGATATAGTTGCAGTTGGGGAGGTAGATCATCAATCTTGAGTGTACACCTTCTATATTTTGCTCCTATTGTTCCTTCAGTTGAGGTTCACAGTCATGTTGACACTTTTGAGGAGATTTAGTATGGTCATTTGCATCTTGATGTTCTTTCATTGATTGAGGTTCTAGAGACATGTGTCAACATCCCATCTCCTCCATCTCTTGTTGCATCTACAGAATTCAGTTTTGCTACATCCATTGTTCCCAATGATTCAATGAAGTAAGACTTTCATAGTCTTCTAGATTCAACTACTTGGGATTAGTACTTGACTAGTATGTCAGGTTTGTTTTGTGAGTCCTATCTTGCAGACTTGGACGACACCATTGATGACATTCATCTCCTCTTTGAAGGAGTTGATTCATCTTCTTCAGATGTGATGAGGGAACCTTCATACCCTCTTGTTCTTTCTTCTCCTCTTCACTTGTCATAGTTTGGTAATGGGATGGAGATCCTTGAGCAACATTCAAAGGCTTCTTTGTCTCTGGATCATGTTCTACATTAGTTTCCACTAGATTTTAGATTGTCACATTCTTTAGTTTGGCAAGAGACTCTTGATTGGATTGTGGAGTCCTTCAGCATAGACTTGGTGACACCTGAGTAGAATTCAGAGATTTAATACATCTTGAGATTTCTTACAAGGTAGAGTACATGGAATGCATTAATTTTAAATTCTATCAAGTGTATTACACATTTCAAAAGAAAAGTGAAGTATCTGGTATATTTGTAATCCTATTTGTAAAGATGAATATATAGTTGGTTCTCTCTTTTGTGTTACTATGGTTTGTTAATTTTATTTTTTGTGTTTATTTATGCAATATTCTAAGAGATTTTAGTAAACTAATAATAAGACATGAAATTACTTTTTTTAAAGAGAGTGACAACACCCAGAAATATATTAAAGCACTAGAAAATTACAAAGTATCACTAAGGATAGCTATATACACTACTCCAATCCATCTATGGACTGTAAACTAAGAAAAAATATAGAGAGAAAGCCCCATACAAATCCAATAAATATAAATAGAAGAGTAAAAACTAGGTCAAGGCAAAAACCATAGGCACATAGGCCTGACCACACATCCATCAAAAAACAAAACACAGAAACAAACAATCGCCCATAGACACAACCAACAATCGAAGAACCAATAATAGGAATTCTGATTCTACTAGATGATCTTGATCCTTAGATTCTAATGCTTGTACCACAAAAACATCCTACTTGTCTTGACCTTGCATATCATCCTCCTCGTCAACACTTGCTAGAGCTCTAGATAGATGTAGAGCTCAATCCAGGGCATGCATACATAGGAATCTTATTGAGATAAATACATCCTTGTACCACTTTCTCATAGCACTCACCTTATACACACACTCCATGGTGTATGAAGATCTTAGCATTTCAATAGGGAAAAGACTACTAACCAGTGTCTCACATGACTACAAATTGTAGTCTCTGGAGGCCTAGTTCTACCTTTGTATGTTGTACAGATAGTTGAAGACCAATCTCATAGCAATATCATGCATGAACTAGACATTCTACACAATATCCATTATGTTTGATAACAAGGTTGAAACAACATCTGACTAGTGCATTCTCTTGTCCTACTTCCCAACCAACCATTTTTATCCATAGATATTCCTAATGGAAAATTGGGTGAAGGTATAGTATGTTGCAAGTATGTGTTAATTGGTGTTGTCATTAGTGTCAACTGTGCTCTTATTTCACCTCTTGATAGTGATGAGTTAGTTTCTTTGTATTGCATTGTATAAGTGTTGAATATGATAAGAATCTATTTATGATATTGAGTTTCCAAGTGCTTTTGAGAAAATTTGGTCCATACTAAAGATAGAGTTGTGAAGATGTATTATGGCTTACAAGATACTATTTGAGGATTTGCTCCACATTTCTTCCATGTTGAAGACTAGAGTAAGATATTTGGATATGTTTTAGAGATATATTTGAAGATGCTAGATCCAAAATTTAGTGGCTCAGATCATTATGCAGTAGAAGTTCTATTCACCAATATGAAGACTGTGTCTGGCAGCATTTGCAGTGTGATAGGGAGAAAGTATTTTTCTCCACATTTCTCTATAGTTTAGTTTTTAGTCTTGTAGTTCTAGACTTAAGTTTATAATTTCCTTAGCTATCTTCATTCCAAAGGATTTGTGATTTGGTGCTCCAGAAAGCAATTTATTGTGTAGCAGAGTTTGATAGTGTTGTTTATAAGCAGACAGTAAATCCTCTTCAAGTGCAAAGTGTTACGGATGTTTTTGGTGATTCTTAGATGAATGAAGGTTGTTCATGGATGTCTCCAAATTATGTTGAAGTGATGTGCCTAGTCCACAATTCATGCTTGTGTTCGTGGAGGTGTGTGTCTAGGTGTTCCTGGTGTTTACACTAGTTACGGATGTGCTTTGTGGATTATAGAGGTCTATTGAAATGTGTGAAGATGTATTTGGGTCTGAGCTAAGCTCTGAAGTGTTATTATTTCATTCATTTGCTTTGCAATTTTGTTTAGGTCTAGACCTAATTTGAGTTATGTATGTTTTCTAACCTTGGAGACTGCTCCAAAGGTACTAGAGTGTATTGGCAACCATGATATATGTTCCAAGGTTGATGATTGGTTTAAATAAATGTAATGAATCCATGTGTTGAGTGTGAGTGTGCTAAGATGCAAGGATGAAAGTGTTTGTGTTATGAGGAAGGGCAAGTGATATGTATTGTGCTTCATTGGAACTTAATTTAGGCATGTTGTAGATGCTATTATATCAGTTCATGGTAGTGAGCCACCGTTCTTGGTAGTGAGCCACCTCTTGGTAGTGAGCCACCCCTTGGCAGTGAGTTTTTTTGTAGTGAGTCCTTAAGGATAGTGAACCCCAGGTAGTGAGCCCTAAGGAAGTGAGCCTCTTTTATAATTCAGTATTGTTACTACATTATATTGTGAGCTAACACTCACCATGGTTTTTCCCTTTTAGGGATTTCCATGTAAAAATCTAGTGTTCATGTGTGCATGGTGTTGATGTGTTTAAGTTTTGATTTTTCACTTCATGTTTAATCTTCATAACTAATTAAGGGGTTAAAGTAAGTGAATTTGAATGTGATTTTGTTTCAAAGAGTTTAAGGTTTTTGATACAACTGATTCACCCCTCTCAGTTGTCTTGTGCCTTCAACAATTGGTAACAGAGCGGGGTTCCTTGGAGCCTAACATCTTAAGGTAGATCTTGGATAATGCATAGGAAGGATGTTTCTCTGCTTGTTCTCTAAAATATGAGAATAGTAAGCTATTTGGATATGTTCAGTTGTAACTACATTTAAGTTTGGTCAACCTAAGGAAAGTATGGAAATAGATGAGGAAATTGTTGTTAATATGGAAGCTAACTCTAAGAGAAGAAGAAAATTTGATATTAATATGCATAGGGAGAAGTTAATTCTCAAGTGTTTCAAGTGTGGTGAGATTGGTCATTATGCATCAAGATGTCCAAAGAGAAATTTGAGAAGTAAGAAAGAATAAAATAAAAGCAAAATACCTAAGAGAACCTATTATGATGTTGAAGATTCCTTGCTCACTAATTCAAAGGATGACATTTGTAGTGCTGACCCTAAATGATGTATGAAAGAAAATGATCTAGAGGTAAGTCCTGATAGTGAAAATACTTTTCAAGAAAAGAATTATTGGGTTACTGACAATAGTTGTTTAAATCATATGACCGATGATAGAAGTAAGTTTATTAGTTTTGAGAAATATGATGAAGGATAAGTTATATTTGGAGATAACTGTACTACTAAGATATGTGGAAAGGGGTCAATCAATCTTGATGGAAAGCATTATACTATTGATGTTCTTTATGTTAAAAGTTTAATAAAAAATATCTTGAGTGTTGGATGTAGTGCAAAAAAGGATACAGTCTTTGTATTTCAGGCTAATATTTTTGTAATCATGGAGAAATCTGAAATCGTGATAGCTATTAGAAAGAGGATAGAAGGAAACCTTTATCATCTTAGAGAAGGTGATAATTTTTGCTCTATGACTCAGATCAATGATAGTGGGCTCTAGCATACGAGATTGTGTCATATCAATCTTAATGATCCGGTAAGAATACTTAAGTTCAACCCAAGTTATGAAAGATCTACCAGACATTAGAAAACCTAATAGTATCATCTGCATGGAGTGCCAAGATGGAAAACAAGAAAGAGGAAATTTACAAGATGAAAAATCTTCTATCGGACTATTGGAATTTATTTATACAAACCTTTGTGGTCCTACAAGAGTAATAAG
Source organism: Cunninghamia lanceolata (assembly GCA_027924645.1). NCBI lineage: Eukaryota > Viridiplantae > Streptophyta > Pinopsida > Cupressales > Cupressaceae > Cunninghamia > Cunninghamia lanceolata. The sequence continues at coordinate 1,894,484 of BSBN01001014.1, read as the reverse complement.
TTTCCATGATGATAGCTATTTTATGTTATTCATTGATGATTATTCTAGAATGACTTGGGTTACTTTTCTTTAAGAAAAATCAAAAGCCCTAGATGGGTTTAAAGCATTTAAAGAAATGGTTGGAAATGAACTAGATGTAAAGATCAAATGCTTGAGGTCTAACAAAAGAGAATAATTTACCTCTAATGAGTTTAATGTGTTCTGTGAGAATCATGGGATAAAGAGGCAACTATTTGATCCTAGAATTCCATAGCAGAATGGAGTGATGGAAACAAAGAACAAAATTGTTCAAGAAGCTGCAAGGAAAATGATAGAGGAAACAAATCTACTAGAAACATTTTGGAGAGAAGTGATTCATACTACTGTCTACACACAAAACAAAGTACATGTGAAAGCAAATGATGAAAGAACACCCTATGAACTATGGTATGGAAAGACTCCCACTGCTAAATATTTCAAAATTTTTGGAAGTAAATGTTTTATTGGAAGAAAAGAAGAAATAGGAAAGGATGATGAAGGTATTTTTCTTGGGTATTCATCTTGGAGCAAATTTTACCAATGCCATAACAAGAGACTAGGGAAGATTTTTGAAAGTACCAATGTCAAGGTTGATGAAGACATACAAAAATATTCAAAAGTTAACAAATATGTATTAGATTCAGATAGGTAAGTAGAGATTGAAGATAAGGTAATGCAGGATGAAGTACAAGAAGAGTGTCAGATTAGTAGTGATAAAAGAAAATGTGAATTGATAGGATATATAGCTATAGAAGAACAAATAAACTTGTGTTTAATTTCTAAAGTTGAACTTAAAAGAGTGATTGAGGCCTACATTGGCATCAAATCTTTAGAAGAAGAATGTTTATCCACTAAAATTGAAGAACTTAAAATTTCTCTTGAAGACTTAGACAGATTTGAAGAAGAAAACATGGACTTAAAAGAGAATATCAAAGAAGAAAATGAATACATAAAAAATTTAAGAGAGCAAGTCAAAAAGTTTAAATAAAGACATAAAGAGGACAATGAAAAATTAAGGTTAGCAAATGAATAAAAAATAATAATTGAAGAATGTTTGAATGAGAAAACTAAAGACGATACAAATATTGAGAAAGAAGTTATGAACCTTAAGTCAAACTTGAAGAAGGCAAAGATCTATGAAGAGAAGTTCAAGATAAGTTCAAAAGAACTTGATGAGATGATTGATTATCAGAAGAGTTTTGATGACAAACAAAGCTTGGGATTTGAGAAAGGTGAATGCTCCAAATTAGGTCAAACAGTGAATATTAAGAACAAGACAAAGGTAAGTAGATCCATAATCAAAGGAGTGGATCTAGAAGACCACTGATGAGGCAACCAAATGCTCAAAGGTATCCATCTTTCAATTGTTATTGTCATTGATGCAATAAATTTGGTCATAAGGATACTCAATGTAAGAGCAAAATGAATCAAAACATTCCATCTTTCTCTAGTTAGTGCTTTACTTCCAAGAGAATTGGTCATAATTCTAGTGAATGTAGAAGTCAAATAAGGAAGGGTTATAGTGATGAAAGGAATGCTCAACCTTTAATGGTAGTTTCTGATGCAGCACACAACATACACTCAACAGAATTGTGCCATTAAACATGAGAGACAAAGATTTGGAAGCTGAAACATAACAAAACTTCTATTCATCAACTCTGCTGCTACAATGAGAGAAAACTCTCTTATATCTAAGAAAACAAAAAAAAACAAAAAATTACCTTTTGTAGTGCCCCTCCTTTCTCACCTTGGATGTATAGGTGAACTGGTCAAGGCGCATGAAGGTGAAGGTAAAATAACAGGAATATTTAAGGTAAGGTAAACAATTGATGTTGTACAATATAGGTAGATGCTTCATCCATGTGTGGTTTCATATGATAGTTAATGTGTTTATTGATAATCTCTATTGCGGCACTGATAATGCAGGCTTTGATATTGTTTTGCATTCCAATGATTAAGATGTTGATCTTACTACAATTGTTATATATTAGAATGGATCTCATGTGACTAATTCTGTTAGATTTATTTGTTATGATGGTACTTCTGACACTTATGATTTCATGCACCTGTATGTTAAGTGTAGGGTTCTGTTCAGATAAAGAGATAGATTTGATTTGGTTATGATTATGTGTTGAGCTAATCTAGATTGATATGACGTGGAAGGGACAATATCGCATCACTCACTTGTGAGTGCCTTGTGATGTTGAGATTCCTTTTTCCACCTAGTGCTAGCTTATATGCATCTATACATGCTTGACCGTGACATTTGTTGCAGGATGCAGGTATCAGGCATCAACTCCACCTAAATTAATAGGTCTGAGCGTGCCTTGAACCTAATGGATATGTTGTTTCGGAGATAACTTAAGGTCCCACATCTGAAGTCATTATCCTCGATCAGGATGCATGACATGTCTAGTTCAACCTATTAGTTCTGTCAGTATGTCAGGTCTTGCAATTGATTGATATTTGATGGATTTTGTTGGTTAAGTTTATTTTTGGCCCTGGCTTGTGAACATGTTTGATTTGACTTTCAAGGCTTGTCTTGCTCAGTGGGTTATGTGGTATGCCTAGATTATTTCTCTTCTATTTACCTTATCAATTATTTGGGTATTGGCCTCATTCCCATATTCCAAGGAATCCAACCCTACTAATCCACTTATGCATGAATACAAGAATATTTGTAAAAGATGGAATGCTGTGATATTCAACATATCTTATGCTTAATTGGTTGGTACATTGATAAAATTAAAATATGAAAATAAAATACATAAATTAAAATGTGTTATGATTCAAAGATTATAAAAATAAGGTATAAATAATTATAATATATACAATAAAATATACCTATAGTAAAATATTAAAATAAATAAAATAAAACATTATAATGTTAAGTTGTAAATTAAACCATGAGTTGTAAAAGGGATAAATTTATTAAGTATTTATTATTAGTCCCTGCCAAAGGCGGGAGACTATAGTTTTCGGGTATCTAAAACTATATTTGTTTGGCTTGGGAATCGTGCATGAAAGAAAAATTAAAGCCTAAACTATAGTCTATCTTTGTCCTTTCATCTTGTCTGCAGCACTTTGGCATTCAACTATTGGCTTGGTAATTTTACTGGGGTTTTTTATTGCTGAAGGTAGCCCGTGGATTTGGATGTGTCATCTTTTTATGAAAAAGGGTTTTTGTAGGCCAGGTCTGGGGCAGGTGTCTCTGTCCAGGGCTCATGGAGAATAGGTGTCCCCTCCCGCGTTGGGTGCTTCCCAACTGAAAAAGCTTCATTTGCAACATGGATGTATTAAAATGGGGAGGGTTTCTGGATAGGTGAGAGAGGGGACGGGGCAGGGGATTTGTTTTCAGAAGGGATGAATAGAGGTATGCCCTATGCACTTGGTATGTTCTTGTACAATTCTTTTATATCTGGTATAATGAGATCAATATCTTTCTAACAGTCCTTAATCTTATGATTATTTTTATCTTCTATGTTAAATATATATTTGCTGGGAGATTGGGACATGTTGGTTCTGCATATGCGTACAGTGAGATGATAGTGTTATCTTTGGCAATTTACTCAGCTTCATAATGGCATTCTTTATCTTTTGCAACTTCACCATCTAATATTAAATCCCCTCTGTCTTTTAAGCCTTGATTTCTTTCTCCAACTTGTCCCAAAACTTCTAATTTGCACAAACTAGAATGTATGGTTGAACCCTACTTTGTTCCATATTCCTCAAGATGAGAAGGGGTGGCTAAGACTTGGGTATTTGGCTTCATACCTATTAATTTACCAATTCTAATATCTAACAAAAATTCCTAGCCTTTATTCCTTGCTAGATGTCCATGCCTTGTTCCAAAAGCCCCCTTTTGACACAAACTGGGACGATGCTAGTAATGACTATGGAAATTGGCTTTACACCTACCATTTGCATTTACTTGGAGGATGCTAATAAAGTTTGAGGAGTTGGTATTCACACCACCAGTAGCATTTTCTTAAAAATTTTTAGGACTTTTCAAATTTCAACAAGCTCATTCGAATATATCCTGCAATCAAAGTTTTCCAAGAGACTGCATTATTTTAATAGGCATTCTGTAAAATAATTCTTGTGGCTTCCAAAGCACTTACAACTCAAACATCTAAAAAAATTCCCCTCCCATTATGCTGTGATGGTTTTCCCTTCATTATTATTGGAGATCTGACACCATGCACATTATTATAACGCAGGCCTTTTTTTTTCCATACCGCTTCATTTAGCATCACTAATAATCCCTGCAAGTTTTCTGCTTTTGAATGTCCTAGAGAGTGTAGTCTTTGTTTATCATAATGGGAGTGCTCATGTGTACATGATAAATGGATTATTGAATAGTTTTGTAGGCATCATATATTGTAATGTCTCATGAAAATAAATAGGAAAACATTGGCTGTATAACTCCATAGTGTATGATCACTATTTTCATACTCTCCATTAACTAGCAATTAGATGGCTCTATTCTTGGGATAGCGTTTATTTATTCTCCTTGATCATTTATAGTTTATAAAAAAATAGACCATCTTAATTAAAAATTAATAGAGCCCTTGGATTGTAAGAAGAAATATTAGAATTTAGAAGATATCATATTTCTCATACAGACCTTCCCAGAGCAATGCTGATGATGATGATCCCCTGCAATTTGGCAGAGGTGGATGAGGAGAAGTAACAATGGGGTTTTTCCTTCACACACAAATTCTTGGGCTGCTCTGGCCTCTATAGTACCATTGTCTTCACCTATGCCAACATTATCATCACCATCATCTTTTGTGCCATCACCATCCAATGCCCTCCCACCTTCAACAAAATCACCCACACTATCACCTTTGTTTTCTCCATTGTCTCCTGCAAAGAATGTGGCCTCTGCCTCTCCATATTATTTCATCACTATTTTTGCAATTGTTAGCATGTCGTGTGTGATCCCTACTTAGTTTTCTTTCCCTATGGGGCTAAAGGATAAAACTTGAAAGATAATTTCCATACAGAGTTGTGAAAACATTTAAATTATCTCACACTCCCAAGCATTAGAATCACAACTTTTGGGATAGGCTCTTGCTCAAGAAACTCCAGTATTCATGATATATGTCTATTGGACTAGATACATAATGGGCTATGGACTATAACTCTAGTTTGCCTAAGGCCAGTCTCTTGAAACGCTGATTCTCAGTTGAGTATTCCTGTGTCATTTTTGGAAAGCCTCAAACTCTTACTTGCAAAACTGTACTTATGAATTTTGATGCAACATTGCTTCAGAAGAAGTCTGACTAAGAAGATAGGTAAAGGACAAGGTACTTATTTATAAAATAGAATGCTAGTTCCTTATGATATATTCTGGTATGACTCTAAACCTTGCTTCATTTAAATCCTGCTTGGTTTCTAGGCCATACAATGAATGAACTGTTCTCTTCATTTCTAGAAAAATAGAAAATCATCATTCTAAAAACAAAGAAAAGACTGTTGGGTAGCTAAATGTCAGTTTCTTCCTTCTAATCAGACTGGAGAGTCAGTAAATAAAACTAAGAGTTTAGCATAATGTCCTCAACAGTTAGATGAACACCATACACTGCCATTGTCTTAGTACCACATAAACTAATTTGGTAATTCAAACACATTTTCCATTTAAATTTCCATATAGTCATGTTTAAGATACAATCAGAGTAGAATTCCTCCTTGCAACCATTGTATTTCGTGGGAAGACATCTCTTTGCTGTGTTCTGTCAAACAGTACATGTGCCTTGCCAATACTTCTACATTTTGTGTACATGTTATTATGAGCATTCACAGCTATAATATCTAGAAAAGTTTCCTTTCCCTCCATGCATCGATGGATGCCATTTGCTATTCTAAAACAACCTTTGGCACTGGCAGAAGTTGTATAATTTGGCATTCAATCTGCTAGATGTACTTGCTTAAAACAAATCCATTTTGTGTATATTTTACAACCATTGTATTTTGTGTCTAAAATCTACAGACCATGTCATGAAGTTTGGAGGTGTCACAAATATAGGCTTGAATCAAGTGGTCAACACATAGGGTCCGTGAGTGAAATTTTACTTATATGCATTTTTAATAAGGGGTCAAACTAATCGGTTTACTTATATCGTATTTGTAGTTCTTAAACTGTGAAAATTGGAATCTCCTCTGTAATCTAGACTTAGAGCAATTAATAGTTATATTTTAGTAGATTGGAGTGTGGTTTTGTGAATCCTAATGAAAATTAATGTGCTATCAATGGATGTGTAATTAGTCAAATAAATCTAACAAGGGTAAAGTTATATATATAAGGGTGATATAACCAAAGAAGGCAGAAACTCAGTTTTGAAGATCTTTCCTACACACTAGAATCAATACGTGGATGTCCCACACCATCCTGAACATTTTCCATCCTATAAGAAGTTGTCTGTCCCAAAACATACCAATGAGCACAAAACTAAATCTATTATGAATCATTTCTGGCCACAAACCTTCTTGCTTTGAAGTCAGCCCATGTATATTGTAGACTGTATCAAGTTTCCTGTATTCTTCCAGATCCAACATGATTATTGATTGCATAAGCTTTTAGGATCTGAAAATGCAAGAATTGTGCTTTTTGTATCAGATGGTGTATCCCTACATAAACTAGTCTTGTGTTGTTTCCCTCAAGCAGAGGTGTAACCTATATCAGCCTAAAACATGCCACTCATAAGGAGTTGAACAATGCCTAGTGCTTTAAGGTCTGCTTGGTTTAGTAATGCACATGAGTTAGAAATTTTTTACTTCTTTGAAATATATCGATCTACTTGACACAGTTGTTACTTTTTACCAGATTCCCTTATATGCTTTCAATGCATGGGAATTATATTCCATGTAAGTTTCATTGAAGCAGGATTTTAATATGTAACCTCAAATTCCTCTGCGTGATAGATACTTTAGCAGAGGATTATATAAGTTGTAGTTGGAATCCTTCTCCCTTAAAATATACAAATTCTTAGGGTGTGGCACATTACACTATTTAAATATCATCCATTTCAATGGTCAAACAATCAATAACAATTTTACACCTTATCTTCAATAAAAGTGGTAAATAAATGCTCTATTATTGACCAAATCTTACATTGGGAATAAGAATAACCTACACACAAGTACATGAACATGTATATAAACCTATCATCTATTATAAATTAAATATGAATCAAAAACATAGTTAAGATACATGATTTATTAGATTAGTTGTTGGAGTATATATATATGATAGAATTATTAACTTATGAAACAAAAGAAATGTAGTTGTTATAGTTTAATACAAATGTTTATTAAACGAATCGATACGATTGCATATTTACTGTAATATGGCATTGATTCTATTATAATGGTTTTGTTAGTAGAAATATGATAAATGGGTTTGGATTATAAATGTTGTAACTAGTATTTGATCTATAAGCATTTGTAATTAATATTATCTATGCATTTGTTTAGCTTGATGGTTATATTTATATGTAATTGATGATTGATTAATATAATAGATAGAATTAATATTAATTAAACTAGACCTAGGTTTTATGAAATTCTTGGTGGAGATATAACTTGAATCTAGTTGCTAATTCGATTAAATGGAATTGGATATGACAAAATAATTAGTGCAGATGAAATTTAATCTAGTTTGATTTGGTTTTGTAAAGATCTTTTATAATAATTTTGTTAAGTTGTAATTGGATTGAATGGTTGGAATTAGGTTAAACAACAATGTATTTGAAAATTTAGCCTTATAAGTAAAACTTATAGGTAACTGGATAACTAAGGGATTGAATTGCTCTAGTAAGAAGAATTTGTGTTATCGATGAGCTGATTAGTCGAAATCGCTTATTGTAAACAAAATTTTCATGTGAGTTGGTCTATGTGTAAATTGTCAAGTTTAGGTTCCAAAGGTATAGGATAATATGATTTGATTTCATGTAATGTGTTGATAGGTGTCTTGAAATGAAGATGTTGTAAGAACATGATGTTTCTTGTCTATGTATGCAGGTCTTGGTAAACAATAATGTGAGATGATGTACATACTGTGTTGTGAATATATTATTAGGGGTTTAAATCTCCTTCAAGGATGTGTTGATATAGAGATTGTGTGTAGCATTGTAATGGGGAGATCTTGGTAATCATAATGAAGAACTATTTTGGTTCATGGTTGAGATTTGAGAGTGAGATGATCCATACCTTGCTATGGATATGTGTTGTTATTGGTATTGCGATTGATCAACTGAAAGTTTTGGGACAATGATGTAAAGGTTGGTCGTTGTGATTATGTTTTGTATGCAAGAAGGCAAATGCCTTGCATTGCTTATGTATACTTATCATTATGTTAGTAATTGTCTTGCTTGGTGGTTAGGGTTTCTAGATGCAGGTAGGGGAGTGGCTTTCAATGTGGGGCCGGTGCCCAAAGGGGCTAGCCAAGGTAACCCATTGAAAGTTAGTAATCAAGTGATAACCTAATTAATGAATTAGAGGGTTGGATAGTAATTCACATTAAACAAGATAATTGGATTCCTCACCCATGCCTGTGGTGCTTGTTTAGACTAAGGATGGGATTGAGAAGCCTGGTTGGCAAGATCGACCTCCTTGTCTCCATGAAAGGATGTGTCAGATCTGCATGTGTCAGCCTATGGGGCTGGTGCCTAGAGAGAGGCTGCCAGGGTAACCATAGATGGGGGCGAGTTTCTAGTGAGAGATAGCCTGGGTAACCATGCTAGGACCATGCGATGACACTCTCCCTACAGCAGCCTAGCATTCCTTAGTTGTACTCTCCCCATTTGTCGTGTGTTGCCTCTGGAAGTGATATTGAGTTTTTTGTGATATTGTCATAGGGAGTCATGATTAGTCCTTGTTCCTGCTAGTCAATTATCTACCTAACTGTTTGATGTTTTGGGACCTTATATTATCTCCTAGCATGGGGGGTGGACCTCAGGGTTCCACATGGTCGGGTGGAAGTGCTTATTCTCCATTGGTTTTTCCTTGCCTTTGTTCGTGTGCATGAAGGTTGTAACTCTTGTAGCAGATTTAGATCTTGTACCAGTCTATAAAGATAGTTATTTATGCTCATGTACTATCCTATGTATCAGATTATTCATAATACATGTAATCCAATACAATCAAAATGAGATGGTGTAAACAATGTTATGTTGTATCCTCCTGTGTATGGAAAAACTGTAGTTGTACTTGTTTTGGATGATTATTTATCTGATGTCATGGAAATGTATATGGTTATTCATTTAATGCAATAGATACAAAATGAATTATTGTTGTTACATGATGTATGAGAGAACATGATAGTAGTTTTGTCAGTAATGTAGCCATGGAACCCCGGGAGATCATTACTTAGTATAGATATGTCAAATGTTACTTTATTATCCCTTTACTTAAAAAAAAAAACAAATTTGTCCTATTGTATAGTGTTCTTGTGTTGTTCTCTAGAGTTTCATGGCGGGGCATTACATCTGTTTTGACAGATTTTGACAATCGTCAGATTTTGCCATTTTAGGTAATTTTACAATCATATCTTGAGAATCCAATTTTTTCCCAAAAAAATCATAAAGCTAAGGTAGGATGAAAAACCAACTAACATCCTAAATTCAAAACATGAGTTTTGAGTTATTAAAAAAAGCAACTTTTAAAAAACTAGAAAAAACACTAATTTGCCATTTTGAGGGCCAAGATGAAAGTTTCAAGCCTCGAAAAAGTGCCAAGATGAGGTTCAACCAACTAGGGTGGGTTGGGAAACCACTCGCCACCTCATAATGTATCCACCTGTAAAATTTCGTAGAAAACCCACATCTGAGTCAAAAGTTATGACCTCTGAAAGTCCATGCATCAGTTTCTTTACATGTAATAGATTTGGACACAAGGATAACCAATGTAGGTCCAGAATGAAGGGAAGGAACAACAGTCAAAGAAATGATGTGTGCTATGATTGCAATAGGCCTAGACATATTATAAAGTTCTACAAAAGAAAGAACATGAAGAAGGATAACCTAGTAGAAAAGAAGGAAACAATGCAAAAGGATGCTCTAGTAGAAACCAAGAAAGAGATGAACAAGACATGGATCAACAATTATGAAGGGGGTATATCACAAAACACACAACAACAAAAATTGAACACAGAAAATAGAACTTTCTTTTATTGATCTGGGCAACTCATTACATTACAGAAACTCAATTACAATCAAAGGATGAATCCTCTACTGGCTACAACACATTACAGCCTTCCCAACCTCAAGACTCAAGAATCTTTAGCCTTCTGTAACCCTAAATTAGCTAGGGTTTCTGTTTTCCCACCTATTCTTGACTCTACACTTTCCCCCTTAACTCTACTATTGTCTAGGGTTCCAAAAATAGTCATAAATAGCACTCTTTGGTGGCCTCTAGCTAAATTTTGAAATTTGCTGCTCCCTCCAAAAGTAGGTCATCTTACGGGAAGCATAATTTTTGATACGGGTGTCTAATTGATGAAATGTTTTAAGTGCCAAAAATTCATAAATAGATTTCCATCAAGTTTTTGGGACGTTATGGGATGTTTTAGTGCCTCATATCTCATTTCAGAAAATTTTAGGGGCCTTTCAAAAAATAAAAACTTTAATATCTTTCAGCTCATAAATGATCTTTGCCTGATTCCTTCACCAAAGGTCTTATATTTCCATTATGTAATTTTCTGTAAGTTTTCACTTTAATCCATGCCCAAATGCAAACTTTCCTAAAAACTTATTATGGAACTAGAAACACTAATTATGGAAAAAACGAAAACAATTACAATGATTTTGAATTAACTTCTTTTTGGGTGATGCAAGATTGCCCTTACACCACTTGATGCTCCTGCATCAGACACCCAAGGTAATTTTGAGAAGTGACCCTGTCACATCTCAGATGTTTGTGTGAGGAAAACCCAAATGGTCAACCTCAGCATTAGACAACCAAGAAGAATCTTCAACTGGGCTTCCTTTCCATTTTACCAGATATTCTTCTTATTGCTTGTTCTGAGTACTTCTTCCCACACAGCTATCCAATATCTCTTATATCTCCTCCATTGAAGTAGATGCTAGAATACTCCACTGTGCTTCTATTGGTCCAACCTCTATCCCACCTTCATGATATTCTGATAAATCAGTAATGTTAAAAATAGGGGGAATATTGATCCCACTCGGTAGCTCTACTTCATATGCATTTCCTAAATCATGCTTCCTCAGGATTCTGCATGGTCCAAATTTCTTTATTTTTAACTTATTGTATGTTCCAATTGGGAACCTTTATTTTCTCAAGTGAACCATGAATTCATCTCCTACTTGGAACTCCCTATACCTCCTCTTCTAATTTGCCTTAGCCTTGTACTAAATATTCATCTTATTAATGTGCTTTCTCACCTCTTCATGCAAATTCTTCAGTTTCAGCACTTGTCTTTTCTCCTTTGTCCAACTTCCTCAACTCAAAAGCATTTCTCAGGCTATTGCCATATACAATCTGGAATGGTGATTTACCAGTACTCCTATTGACAAAATTATTGTAAGCAAGTTCTGCTTGTAGTAAAATCAAATCCCATCCCTTAGGCTTATCTCCTACTAAGCATCATACCAGGTTACCCAAATTCCTATTCACCACTTCTATCTATCCATTAGTCTGTGGATGGTGTGTAGAACTAAACTTCAATTTTTTCTTCATCTTCTTCCATAATGTCTTCTAGAAATAACCAACAAACTTGGTATCTTGATCTGAAAATATGCTCTTTGGTAGACCGTGTAATCTCACCACCTCACTGAAAAATAACTCTGCAATATGAATAACATCATTAGTATTCTTGCAAGGAATAAAATGTGCCATCTTTGAGAATCTGTCCACCACCACAAAAGTGGAATCATGTCCTCTCTGTGTCCTTTGCAAACCAAGAACAAAATCCATACTAATATCATCCCATGGCTTCTCTGGTACAGGTAATGGCTGATATAGACATGCATTTTGACTTGCTCCTTTCGCCATCTGACATACTCAACAACTCTACACAAACTTCCTCACATCCTACTACAACTGTGGCCAATAATAATTTTCACCAACAATAGCAATGGTCTTATCTTGACCAAAGTGTCCAAACAATCTTCCACTATGCTTCTCCTTAATCAGGTTCTCTCTCATCGAACTCCTTGGAATGCATAACTAGCTTCCTCTAAACAACATGCCATCTTGGATTATGAAATCTAACCATTTTGTCCTATCCAAAGTAAGAGGTTCCAAACAATCTTTCCAAGCCTCTGCAAAATCTAGATCTTCAGGATACAAACTTTTGAGCTCATCAAACCCAACAACCTCTATCTTCATTTCTGTCAACAAATTTTGCCTTATGCTCAAGGCATCTGCAACTTTGTTTGACTTCCCACTCCTGTGCTTCAAAACAAAAGTATAGCTCTGCAAAAACTCAACCCATTTTAAGTACCTTTGGTTCAACTTCCCTTACCTGTTAAGATACTACAAAGCCTGATGATCAGTATATAAAACAAACTCTTTTGGCAACAAATAATGTCTCCATTTCTTCAAAGCCTGTACTATTGCATTAAATTCCTAATCATAAACAAAATACTTTTTCTTGGCATCATTAAGCTTCTCACTAAAAAATGCAATGGGCTTACCTTCTTGGCTCAAAACAGCTCCTATACCACTACCACTAGCATCACAATCTACCGAAAATACCTTATTGAAATTTGGAAGTGCCAAAACAAGTTGTTCTACAACTTTCTACTTCAATGTATCAAATCTCTTGTCTACTCCTTTAGTCCATTGAACCTCTTTTCTATCCCCTCTCATTGTCTCAGTCAAGGGTGCACAAATGCTACTAAAATTTCTGATAAACTTTTTGTAAAAACTTGCCAAACCATGAAAAGATCTTACATCCATTGCACTCATTGGCATAGGCCATTTAATGATAGCCCTTACTTTTTCTGGATCCATCTTAAGACCTTCCTCTGAGACAACAAATCCTAGGTATACCAACTCCTTTGCAAAACTACATTTCTTCAAATTAATTAGCAACTTCTCCTCCCTTAGCTTCTCTAGAACTATTCTGATAAGCATTAGATGCTCATCCCAAGTCTTACTGAAAATTAAAATATCATCCAAATAAACAATAACAAAACTTCCCAAAAATTCTTTCAGTATCTCGTTCATGAGCTACATGAATGTGCTCAGTACATTGGTTAGCCCAAATGGCATGACTAACCACTCATACAAACCTTCTTTGGTTTTGAAGGTTGTCTTCCACTTGTCTCCTTCTTTGATACGGATCTAGTGATACCCACTCTTTAGGTCAATCTTCGTGAAGTGTTTGGCTCCACTCAAACAATCCATTATGTCATCCATTCTGGGCAATGGAAATCTGTACTTGATCGTGGTCTTATTGATGGCTCAAGAGTCTGTACACATTCTCCACTCTCCATCTTTCTTTGGTGCTAGTATTGTAGGTACCGTACATGGCCTTAGGCTTTCTCTAATCAATCACTTCCTCAACAACTCCTGAACTTGTCTGTTCAACTCTTCACTCTCAACTAGAGTCATTCTATAGGCTGCCTTATTTGGCAAACTGGCTCCTAGTATCAAATCCATTTTATGACTTATCTTCCTTACCGGTGGTAAACCCTCTAGTACATTATCAAAGATAATATCCTGAAATTCTTCCAACATATCTGAAACTTCTGCTGGTACATAATCACATTTCTCTTGACTAATCTTAGGAATAAATACAAAGAAATGATGCTCATGATTCATACCCTCCAAAAATTTCCTACCATCTACCAAGCAAATTCTGGCAGTACTACATACCTTTTCTTCCACCTCCTTCAAGGGCTTCAACTTGTGACGAACTCCATCCTTTTTTAGGGAATATGTGTTTGCATGGCCATCATGGATAGTGCTCCTATCATACTGCCATGGCTTCCCAAACAACATATGACATGCATCCATCAGTATGATATCACATAGCACCTCATCATGGTAGTCCCCAATCTTGAACTTCACTAAACACTGCTCATTAACAAAAGCTTGGTGGTCCTTCTACAACCATGCAATCTGATATGGATGTGGATGCTTTGTTCTTGTCAACTTCTACTTGTTAACCATCTCCTTTGAAACAAGATTGTCAGTACTTGCACTATCAATAATAATGTCACAACACTTACCTTCATATTTGCACCTTGTGTGGAATAAACTCTTCCTCTGATTGGGTTCTTTCTCCTCATTCAGCAAAGTTCTTCTAACAACTAGCATTTCTCCCCTTTCAACATCTTCAGAATGCTCAGATTGCGTATCTTCATCTACATGTGTAACTCGTGCATTACCTTCAGGTCTTCTATTTGTCCTTCCTTAATGTTATGAACACTCATATGCTCGATGCCTTTCTTCTCCACATTGGAAATAGGTTCCTCTAAAACCTCCTCTTCCAAGTCCTTGCCCAAGTCTGCCTCTTCCTCTTCCTCTTTGCTGACCATTGTTCTAGTCACGAGGGTGGTAGGTATTATCTCCTCTCTAATTTTGACTAGTGCCAACTTCTTCACTTTTCTTTGCATCTTCATTTTGGCCCCCATAGGGTCTTCCACTAGTCCTTTCACCTTGACCTCTTCCCCTTTGCTTGCTATCAAATCTTTTATTCAACTTCTCTTCCACCTTCAAGGAAAACTAGTATGCATCTTGTATGGTGATCATTCTAACCAGGTTCAGCTCCTCTTGACTACTCAATCTCAACCCATTAATGTAATGGGCTACCTTCTCCTTGTTGGGCTCTACATGGCCTGTCCTGATAGTAATCTTATAAAACTCTTCTGTATACTCCTTGACAGACTTGTTGCCTCACTTTAGTCCTTGCAGCTTCTTCAACAACTCCATCTCATAGTCCACAAGAATGAACTTGATGCAGAGGCATCCACACTATAACCTTCGCATATAGCATGAATGTCTGCAGACCAACCTCATCATCATCATCTTCGCCATCATCATCATATTTCCTAAAACTACCAACAGCATCATCATATTTCGCTTTATACTGTCAGCATCATCATATTTCGGACACTCGCAATTGTCCTCCTGCCGACTACTATTCACCTCCTCCGCCTTCCTTCTAACATCATCATCATGATGTTCAGCGGGCGCAAACATCCTCCGGTTGCACTGTTCATCGGGCTCCAAACACTAGCGTCATCATCATGACCTTCCACTCTCTTCGTCAGCAGTATATCCAAATATCCGGTTGTTCAAATATCCTGATGACGTTCACTTCAGCAGCTTACCTTTGATGCTCCGCTACCCGACGATACGAGCAACAGCGTCATGATATAACTTATCCGGTTCTCTTCGAAACCTCCTGATGATGTTAACACAACTTCCTGCCACGGACTTCCGCTGATACCTTAACACCTTACGACGACAGGATAAACTCGCACAGGGGGATATCTCAATATCCTGATGACGATGACGTCATATCCTGATGACGATGATGTCACCCAATATCCTGATGACCTCTTCAACACTTAGTCAAAAACACGAACTTTCTCTCCCGCATCTACTCGCGATACGCGGATGCTTGGCACTTCTGATATGATGATCCTGATGTCGATACATGCACTTAGTCTATGTCCGACCTAAAACATCCTGATGCTCTCGCAACATGCAAACTCCAACAGATTCCTGACCCGATCTTCTACCTGACGCCGATGCACTTCTCCTCGGCAACTCCAGATGATGATCACCCCGACGAACCCGCACTTCATGCGCTCAACTGCATCATGTTCATCTTCACTTATCCGGATGACGATGCCTAACCCGACTGCAGGATATTCACCAAGATATCCTGATGATGCCGTCTTCACGAACTTCTTCACTTAGCGAAATCTCACTCCGCCGATCCTCCAGGGATGACCCGATCCAACCTCAGGGTGATCTTCCAACTCAAACTTCTCAACTTGACCTAGCACATGAGGATGCTAGGCTTCTCAACATCTGTCGACCGCGATCCTGCACACCTGCATGCAAACAAACAAACTACCTACTAACCTACTGTACACTACCATTCCACCGATCAGATGAGACAACCGGTGGAATGGATCAGTGAATCCATGAAGTCTCTCAAACCAGCAAATCAATCAAGTAATGGAATGCAACCAGAGCAAGAACACAAACAGGATCACTTTATTGATTTCAAAGATGCAATACAATATGATCAATCTCTCTCTCAGTCTCACTCTCTGCAACCTAGCTCGATCGATGATATCTGTCTGTCTATGCAATATCAAACGATCTCATGCTTATAAAGACTTTCCTACAAGTACTACTGACCCGACTCCAAGCGGCTGGGAACTCTCCAGGCGGCTGGGAGATCCCATCGAACATACATCATGACAGCTGTTATAACTAACTAGCTAAAAATAGCAAAAGCCTGGTCAGCATGATCTTATCATGATCAGCGTGACCTTATTACATGCAATTGGTCTAACAGACCTTCTTGGAAACACAAACAATACCTAAACTACTAACTGCCTCATGAAGACCAGCTGTCAGGTAGGTGCTCCTGCACCAGAACTACTTCTTCAATTTCTCCACCATCCGATCCCATCTGGTGATCCTTCCTTTTCCTCTTCTGTTCCTCTCTAATTGGACCTCCTTCCACCAAATACTGGCATGACCCTTGAACTTTATTTTCATAAACTTGACCCAGTCTAGGTCCACATCTTCACACTCAAAATACTCCTCCATGTCATTGATCCAATCAATAAGCTGTTCTGGATTCAAATCTCCAGAATATGTAGAAACTTCGATCCTGGGCCTCTTTCTAATCTTCGAAGTGGCCCTCAACAACCTAACTTCTGTAGGATCTCCTGCAGCTTCTTGTTCTTCCTTAGATAGCTCTTCCTCAGCTTCATCTTCAATTTCTTCTCTTGTTCTCGGGTCAAACCCTCTTCATAGCTCCTCTTGAAATGCATCAATTTGCCTTTGTAGGGCTCTAAAACCCTCTTCCGTCAAAGTATTCCTCCCAATACAATTTCTTCATGGAGGCATCTTGATCTCCGCAGTAAACCCACAACCTCAGGTCCTGGTGCAAACTGCCTCATGGTTGGTGATCTGTCTACACCCTTAGGAACTTGGCTTTGATACCACTTGATGAAGGGGGTAAATCACAAAACACACAACAAAAATTGAACACAAAAAATAGAACTTTCTTTTATTGATCTTGGCAACTCATTATATTACAGAAGCTCAATTACAATCAGAGGATGAATCCTCTACTAGCTGCAACACATTACAGCCTTCCCAACCTCAAGACTCTAGAATCTTTAGCCTTCTGTAACCCCAAATCAGCTAGGGTTTTTATTTTCCCACCTATTCTTGACTCTACACTTGCCCTCTTAACTCTACTACTATCTAGGGTTCCCAAAATAGTCATAAATAGTACTTTTTTGGTGGCCTCCAGCTAAATTCCAAAATTAGCAGCTCCCTCCAAAAGTAGGTCAACTTCTGGGAAACATAACTTTTGATCCAGGTGTCCGATCGACGAATCGTTTTAAGTGCCAGAAATCTCGTGATGTGAACTATCATGGCAGAAATTTTTAAATGGATTTCCATCAACTTTTCAGGACATTATGGGATGTTTTAGTGCCTCATATCTTGTTTCAGAAATTTTTAGGGTCTTTTCATCAAACAAAAACTTTAATATCTTTCAGCTGATAAATGATCTTTGGTTGATTCCTTTGCCAAAGGTCTTATGTTTCTGTTATGTAACTTTTTGTAAGTTTTCACTTCAATCCATGCCCAAATGCAAACTTTCCTAAAATGGTAGGTACACTTTCCAAAACAGGCAAGTTGCTATTTTTAGCAATTTTGGAAAAATTCAAAGTCCTACATTATTATTCTGGATATTATGGAACCAGAAACACAAATATGGAAAGAAATGAAAACAACTACAATGATTTTGAATTAACTTCTTTTTGGGTGATGCAAGATTGCCCTTACACCACTAGATGCTCTTGCATCAAACAAGGATATAAATGAAGTCAAGAATAAG
Organism: Cunninghamia lanceolata; assembly: GCA_027924645.1. Lineage (NCBI taxonomy): Eukaryota > Viridiplantae > Streptophyta > Pinopsida > Cupressales > Cupressaceae > Cunninghamia > Cunninghamia lanceolata. The sequence continues at coordinate 1,876,390 of BSBN01001014.1, read as the reverse complement.
CACGTACTAGTCATTGGTACAGATGTTTCCTTTAGGAATTAGATGTATAAGGAAGTGCATCAGTCTAGTATGGTTTTGGACTGATGATGGAGGCTACCTCTCAAGGGGAGAAGGTAGTGATTCTAGAGAAGGTTGCAGTCTGAAGGAAGCATTCAAGGTAGTTAAGAACAAGTGCAAGTATGTGCAGTGGAAAGAGATGTGTTTCCTTTTGCCATTAATGTCAAAGGGGGAGAGAGTTCATGTGAAGAACTCAGAGAAAAAGAAAGCATTAAGTGATCAGAGAGAGTTCAGTTGTATAAGGAGAAAGGGGGAGTTCTGATGCACAGTTGTGTCTTGATGGTGGAACATGTTCATTTTTTCACATTATGTGTTTCCATCAATGACAAAGGGGGAGATTGTTGCAGGTATGTGCTAATTGGTGTTGTCATTGACGTCAACACAATTTTTGTTGAAATCACATATATTTAGAAAATATAATGATTTATACCTTGAAAAGTTCTATTTAAAAGATTTTAATTGAAGATGGTTTAATCAAACCCCCTTAGATTGAAACCCCCTTGGATAGAACCCTGCTAGTTTTAAATCATACCTATAATGGAGTCTCTGCTACACCTATCAAAATTCTGATAAAAAACCAATTTTGATTTACCTTTTGGGGGATCACATGAATTCATTTAAAATTTATGTTTTGTAAGTATGTAGTCCTTATTACAAGATTCCCAAAAAGTATAATTTTAAATATATTTAATTTGATTATTATATTTATTTTTTATTTCTTGTGAATGTAGGTTTTTCACCAAACATCAAGTTCTATGTTCTACACACATGGAAACTTAGTAAATTAGTGAAAAAAATTCTAATAAATATATGTGCCTTAGGTATTGATGTCCTTGTTTTAACCAAAAAAAATTTGAATTTCGATACATACAGAAAAAAGTTATGTTTTACGGAATACACCTATGTATAAATTATAATTGGTTTGACTTCAAAACATAATTAAAATAAATATTCAACAAAACATTATGAAACCAAATGCATTCCCTATATATCTATTTTACCAATCTAAATTCAAAAGAATCAAAATTTTATCCTTTGTAGAAAAAAAAGTTATGTGCTACAGAATACACATCACTTTAGAAAAATGTTGTTTACTATTAAAAACTAGTTATCAAAGTAGATACAATTTTTTAAAAAAATTTAACTCCAAATTTTTAAACAATATATATTTAGAATCTAAAAACAAAATCTCACAAATCACTAGTTTGCACCATCTTCAAATTACTAATGGTTTAGCGGCTATAGGTGTTAGAAAGTGAAGATTTAGTTCCAAATGTTGCTTTCAATGTCAAGTTTGGCCAAAAAGTGTAACCCATTATTGTGGGATGACCCATAGTAATGAGTTAGTTGCTTTGTATTTCATTTTATAAGTGTTGAAGATGATAATAATATGTTCTTGATATTGAGTTTCCAAGTGCTTTTGAGAAAATTTGGTTCATACTAAAGACAAAGTTGTGAAGATGTGTTCTGGCTTACATGGTACTGTCTAAGGCTTTGCTTCGCATTTCTTCTATATTGAAGACCAGAGTATGATATTTGGATATGTTTTAGAGAAGTTTTGAAGATGCTAAATCTAGAATTTGGTGGTCCGAATTGCTATACAATAGAAGTTCTATTCACCAGTATGATGTAGTGCCCCTCAACTTGTCATCTGTTAGATTGATGTTTGCTTAGTAGTATTAGACTTTATGACAGCATCTTAGATCATTTGATGATGGAGTCCTTGTTATTTTATTAATTCATTATGGACCTAATCATTACGATAATAGTTGTTGATATTGGATTCTGCTATTTTATGCTTTACAATTTGTTATAGATGCTTTGATGTTATTCACTATATTTGATTGTACGATAATTGATTGTTTTATGTTGTTGACTAGTAATCAGAAATCTTGTTCAATATAGTTAATTGTTTATACAGGAACGTGAATGGAATAGTGTCATATTACTCGCTCTTGAGTACCCTACCTCACTGTGATTTCCATTCATTATAGGACAACATGTGGATATATATCTTGTTATGTTTAACCATGCGGTTGCTGCAGGATGTAGGTACTAGGCACCGACTCCACCTGATTTACCAGGTCTGAGCATGCCTTCGCCAATAGAATAGTTGTTTGGAGTTAACATGAGGTCCCTTGTTAGTGTTGTTTGGTTGTCAGTTTAACCTTGTGGTCATTGTCTGTCATTTGATCATGACTTGCAGACAGGTAATCTTATACTTTGAAGTCTAAGTAGGTCCGAAGGTGTCTAAGTGTGTAAGGTAGTGTTGTGCTTGAAATAGAATCATTATACGGAAATTATAATGTTGATAATTAAATATAAGCATAATTATAATTGTTAATAATTGAGGATAATTGTTGTAAATAAATTATAGTTTAATGGGAAGTAAAATTGTTAAATAAAAATTATAAGAAATTTTGTATTGTTGAACGTAGAAATTAGTTGTAATGAATATTTAAATAAATAAATTAATTGTAAGTCATGTTGTATTTCGTGATTTACAATTTAATTGATAAAATAAATTAAAATATAGTTGTAAAATTATAGATTGATGTAATGTTATAATTTTATTAATAACAATATAGTTGGATGGTCACAAAAAGAATAAATTTAGTTGGAATTATATATTTATATTAATAAAAATCATAAATTTTGATAATAATTAACTATTAGACCATTAAAATAATAAAAAAATATATTTTTGAAAAGGGAGAGGCATAGGATTGCGTGTCACATCCTTACAAGGTGGATGGGTCTGTTTGATAAAAAGGGGAATTTGCAGAGAGAAGGGAGGAAGGAAAAAGAGGCAAAGAGAAGGGGATTTGCAAGGAGGAAGGAGGGCAGGAGGAGAGTGGAGAAGAAGACTAGGAAGGAGCTTGGACTGCAGTGGTTGAACAAGAATTGTCGAGTCGACATCGCAGCCAGGTTCCATTGAATGCCTAATCTCTGATTCGTTTTCCTAAATCTATACATGTTGGAGTTGATTGTTTTCTTTATTTGCAAATGGAATTCTTTTGGTTGAATTATATTGCTCCCACCTTCCTGCAAACCCTTAAGCTGAATAGTATTTTCTTCAGATGTGATCGTCATTGTGTTATCTCCCTATCGCATATACAACAGGGTATTCTTCTGCAATTTTCAATCCTTCTCTCAGCCATTAAAATATTCTGTCAGACTCCAACTCTGCACTGTAACCTTCTAACTGTTTCATAGCAATCGAATGGAGTTCTCCATTTATCTGGTTTCCATATGCACATTAAATAGAGTATTCTTCTGTAATTATTTTCCTCTCTCAGCCACGAAACATGTCTACATCAAACAACAAACTCCTACTCTACACTACAACCTTATACAAAGCGAATTTGCTATGCGAATTCATTGTGCTTTAGGCAATATAGTGGGAGTTAGTTCTTATGCAAAACTGGTGGTCTTCTGAGTTAATCTTGTGGTTTTGCTACACATAATTACTTGTGATTCAATGTCGTAGAATCTTGGAATGCCATCTTTCAAGCAGATTACACATTGACTATAGCAGCATACCCAAAGGAATAGTGCTATTTGAAAGGAAGCCAAGGATTGCTTTACCTTTAATGGATTTAGATTGTGAACTGAATGCAAGTCAATGACTATGATCATTAAACAGTAGATGCCAATCTCTATAGTGAAAATTGCATTATGATCTGGGCAATCGACGTAGATGTGGAAATCTCCTTAACCCTGATTAATCTAGTCATCCGTTTCATCCTGCAGCCTCGAGATTTAATTAATTTAATGGTAGTTATGGTTTTGTTTTGATATACACATTCACCTTGTAATATATCTAGTTTCCATAATGATTGCTATGATTTGTTGCATTATACATGTTAATTGTAGTAGCGCAAGTATTTTGTCAGTTAGTTTGCCACTCCTATCGAATGGTGATCCTCTTGTTAACGTGCTTGCTCCCAACCATTGAGCTTAAGCTATTGTAGGGTTGCAAATTGGGAACAAAGGTTGCCTTGCCAAAATCTCTAAAAACTTAGTGGCAAATCCATTTTGCATATACAACGATCATTGCATAACACTAAACCACCAATCAAATGACAATGGGGGTGCGCATATATAGGTGGCTAGATTTAAAATGTCACTGAACCCTAGCTTTAATAAAGAGAACAGAAATAGGCAGTGGATTGGATGTTTATAATCTGCATTGTTTAAATCACAGTTAAAGCCCAATATAATGCATTGACCCATTCCTATGTTGTCTCAATCCTCTGATAGATAAGCATTTTGCGACTTAAAACTAAATGCTGCACCCATTATGAATGGTAATAAGTTTATTTGGAGCGCTTCTTACGGCTGTGGCATTCTACAAGAAATGGCAAATAAAAAGCATCTTAGATAAGTTTATCAAACCACAATTTGCAAGTATTAAAGGTTAAATTCTATAGATTCATTCATATAAATCCTGCATACATTCAGTTTTATGAGACGTTGTCTTATTTTTTTTCTGATGGCCAACAACTTGTGACCAATGACCCAATGCTGCACCCATTTAAAAGCTAATAAGATCTTCTAGAGCACTTCTTACTACTATGGCACTCTACAGGGAATGGTGAAAGAAAACATCCTAGATAGGTTTATCAAAATAGAGTTTTTGTAGTAAGTTTTAGTGTGAGCAAAGACGTCTATCATTAGGGCGATCCACCCTATAAAATCGCACCTGCAAATCAAGTTAAAGTTTTGAGGATAAATCTAATTCAATCTGTGAGAGTCCATAGTACCTCATTGATAAAAATTAGTGCTTTCTCTGGAGGTTAGCGCAGCAAGGAGACCTACTATGCATATCAGCAATCATTGTATAGCATTAGAATTCCTGCAACAGTTGCATCTCAAGTAGTTTCTGTGTAGAGTTTAATTTTATACCACAGATCACCTTGTGGTAAGTGTTTAAAGTCTTTGCAACATATCCATTATTGCATTATCTTGCAACTGTTACATTCCATTCGACAACTGTTATAGCTTGGCGCATATCTTAAAGGTTTCAACTTGTAGGACACACTTCTATTCAGATCAACAGAGTTTAAAAAAAAAATAGTTCTCATACAATTAGCGCAGACTTACCAAGTGTCTCAATGATAAGTTCAACATTTCCTCTGAAGGGCAAGCGCTGCCAATGGAAATTATTATGCACACATAGCAATCAGCTATTTGTAATTTGCAAAGAGTTTGCAATCTAATAATTTCTATCAGAAATAAATATGAAATCCATCGTTAATTCTACATTCGCACCTTCTCTTTTGGAATCTGCACTGTAGTAGGAGGTATTAACAAGTCACTGTGTACTCAAAGAATGCCCTTGGAACCTACAAAACGTTAATCCCCAAACCTATTGCTTTCATTTTCTGTGACCATTGACTTTTGTGAAATATTATGATAGAGAGAGAAAACTGTCGAAGTTGATACCATCAAATATACCAATTTGCAAGTTCAAAGAGTTGGATGGGCGTTGCCATAAGTCGTTAGACTAGATAAACCTCATCATAAAATAGTCAATAACAATTTTACACCTCCTCTACGATATATGCCAAATCGTTCATGATCTTTCTTGCAACTCAATAGGTCTACTTTCGAAATAGTTGTATTTGGAGCATCTACGTGAAAATGAGAATGCCTTGGAAACAAATGCAACTACCAAGTGACGAATGACCATCCCGTTAGAATGAAATCACCTTTGATAAAATCATTTCCCAAGATGTTCTTATCACGAATATCGCTAGCATATTCTTTTTATCGTTGGAAATGGTAATTTGGTTGGTAAGCCAATTTATTATCGTAATTTGTTTTTGGTTGAAGCGTCATTGGTTAAATTGTTAGATTATACTCAAGTCGGAAGAAATTTGTTTGAGGTGGTCGAAAGATGTGTATTATAATGGCTACTAAACATGATAGGGCAAACAGTTGTAGACGTATATCTTGAATGAGGTTAGCACAAACTAAATAATGTAGTTCAGTCGAAAGATTCTCTTAGAATGGATTGTGTTGATAGGATCATGAGAGTGTCATAATGATAAGTAGGCATTAAATAGTATAATTGTATTAAGTGGTTCTTTTACAAATAAATTGTTGTAAATTATTTAGTAATTTATCCTTTGAAACAAAATGAAGAATATTTAGATAATTAGTTGTAATGTATTAATTTAATTGTTGCATTTAATTAGTTTGATTAAAAGAGTTAATGTAATACATAGTTGATTTTATTACAAAGTCATGATTAACTCTAGAATTTGTATTGAACTGTATGAGTTAAGTATTTATGTTGTCATAAAGAGTCGAATTTGTGAGTGGTCAAACTTGAATTCCAGAGGCTTAGTTGTCGTAGTTGAGTACAGGCGACATGTGGATAGATGTTTTTTGTATTGTGATAACGATTATGTGGCTGAAATTTAGTATGAAGTATTATGAAGTATTGGCTAAGTTGTTAATGTGTTTTGTAAAGTAATATTCTCTGGATGAGATATTTAACCACTTGTGACTATCTTGTATCCACTTTGTCGTAATTGTCATATGGAAAGACTTGGAATATGTAAAAGAGTAAAGTGTTGTAATGCTAAAGGCGATGGATAACAATTGGTGTTATGATTCTATTTGTAATGCAAGAGGGTTTATGCCTTGCAGTGAACATGTATGTGTATTGCTATAATGCCTTGTATGATGGTTAAGGTTTACTAGGTGTTAGGAAGGAGAGTGGCTTTCAACGTGGGGCCGGTGCCCAAAGTGGCAGTCAGGATAACCCGTTGAAAGTAGATTAATCAAGTGATAACCTAAAATGAACTAGGGGGTTAAGGGTAGATTTCACATTAAACAAGATTAATGGATTCCTCTCCCATGGCCTGTAGTGCTCGTTTAGAGTAAGGATGGGTAGAGAAGGCCTAGTCGGCATGATTGACTTCCTTGTCATCATGAAAGGAAGGTTGATTCCGCATGTGTCACCCTATGGGGCCGGCGCCTAGTGAGAGGCTGTCAGGATAACCCATGCTAGGACCATGCGATGACACTCTCCCGACTACAACCTAGCATTCCTTGTATGGTCTCTCCACATATGTTAAGTGTTGCCTCTGGAAGTTGTGTTGTGTTGTTATTGCCATGTGTTGTATTGGCGTTTGGTCATCCTTTGTTCTTGTTTGTCTTTTGTCTACCTGACTGTTGTTGTTTGGGACCTCATGTTAACTCCTAGCTCAAGGGGTGGACCTTAGGGTTCCACATGGTCGGGTGGAAGAGCTTTATTATCCATTGGTTATTCTTGTCGAAGTACATGTGCAGAAAAGATTTCTCTCAGTTTCCAAACAATTGTACTTGTACCAGACTTGTGTAACAGATCATTCATAATGTATGTATTTTTTATGTAGTCAGAAGATGGCATTGTAAACTATGTAATTATGTACTTATGTGTAAGGAAAAACATTTTAGTTATGTATTTGATCATGTAGATTAAATTATATGATGTCATGCAATGAATATGAATAAGTTATTTAATTGTGCATTGGATTTAGATCAGTTACTGATGTATGTTAAATTATGTTAGTTGAATAGTTAAGTAATGCAGCCTTGAAACCTTGGAGAACATGTCGTAAGTTTAATGGTGTAATTAGTTATGTTAACATTACTTTGTTATCTTATTCACTTTAAAAAAAAAAAAAAATTCCTGTTTCATATTGATGCAGAGGCATCCACACTATATCATTCGCATATAGCATGAATGTCTGCAGACCAACCTCATCATCATCATATTCCCTAAAACTACCAACATCATCATATTTCGGCTTTACTCTGTCAGCATCATGTTTCCAAAAACCAACAGCATCATCATATTGCGGACACTCGCAATCATCCTCCTGCCGACTACTATTCACCTCCTCCGCTTTCCTCCTAACATCATCATCATGATGTTCAGCGGGCGCAAACATCCTCTGGTTGCACTGTTCATCAGGCTCCGAACTCTAACGTCTTCATCATGATATTCAATATCACCTTCGTCAGCAGGATATCCAAATATCCGGTTGTTCAAATATCCTGATGACGATCACCTTCAACAACTTGCCTTCGACGCTCCACTGCCCGATGATACAAGCAACAGCATCATGATATAAATTATCCGGTTCTCTTCGAAACCTCCTGATGATGATGTTAACACAACTTCCTGCTACGGACTTCCGCCGATACCTTAGCACCTTACGACAGCAGGATGAACTCGCACAAGGGGATACCTCAATATCCTGATGACGATAACGTCATATCCTGATGACGATGACGTCACCCAATATCCTGATGACCTTCTCAATACTTAGTCAAAAATCCGAACTTTCTCTCCCGCATCTACTCGCGATATGCGGATGTTTGGCACTCCCAATATGATGATCCTGATGCCGATACGCTCCTCGGCTCCTCCTGCTGATGATCACCCCGACGAACTCGCACTTCATGCACTCGAAAACATCATGCTCTCCTTCACTTATCCGGATGATGATGCCTAACCCGACTGCAGGATATTTGCAGAAATATCCTGATGATGCTGTTTTCGCGAACTTCTTCACTTAGCGAAATCTCCCTTCGCCGATCCTCCAGGGATGACCCGATCCCGTCTCAGGGTGATCTTCCAACTCAAACTTCTCAACTTGACCTAGCACATGAGGATGCTAGGGTCTTCAACATCTCTTGACCGCGATCCTGCACACCTGCATGCAAACAGAAAACAACCTACAATCTAACCCACTGTACATTGCCATTCCACCGATCAGATGAGTCAACCGGTGGAATGGATCAGTATATCCATGAAAACCTCGCAAACCAGCAATCGATCAAGCAATGGAATGCAACAGAGGATGAACACAAACAGGAATACTTTATTCGATTTCAAAAGATGCAACTACAATATGATGTTCCTCTCGCTCTGTCTCACTCTCGCAAAGTCTGATCGATGATTTACAATCAACCGATCCCATGCTTATAAAGATTTCCCTATGAGTACTACTGACCCGACTCCAAGCGGCTGGGAACTCTCCAGGCGGCTGGGAGATCCCACCGAACATACATCATGACAGCTGTTATAACTAACTATCTAAAAATAGCAAAAGCCCGGTCAGCATGATCTTATCATGATCAGCGTGACATTATTACATGCAATTGGTCTAACAGACCTTCTTGGAAACACAAACAAGACCTAAACTACTAACTGCCTCATCCAGACCAGCTGTCAGGTAGGTGCTCCTGCACCATACTCCCCAACAGAAAAGAACTCATGTCCCATGAGTTTAGCATGTGGAAGTCCTCCACCGTTACACTTTGCTTTGTCAGTCGTCTGACCTGCTCCAGCTTTATCTGCTGCTGTCTCTTGGCTGCTCCAAGACTTCTGAACTGTAACTTGCTTTCTGGCAAGTAAATCATCATGCCTGTTGATGTAGGCCTTCTTCTCACATACCCTGTGTTTGTCAGGTTGCCTAACCAGAACCTCTGGCTGAACTACCTCTTGAACTTCTGAAGTGTTCAAGTCTATCTTCCTTTCAACTCTTATAGGACAAACAATAGTCCCAACTATGACAACATCCTTGTCATTCTTCTGAACTGGTGGCTGTTTGCACCCCTGTTTCTGAACCTGCTGCTGACCTCTGTCAGTCACAACTGAAACTTTCTTCAGCTTGTTGTCTGTAACAACTCCTTTCTCTGCAGTGTCCTGAACTGCCTTCATGCCTGCTCCTCTAGGCATCTGCACATACTCCTTCTTTCCCATTAAAATGATTTGAGCTGCCTTCTATACTGCAGCTTTTGCCTGCAATGGCATCAACTTGATAATCTTCCCATCCTTCTTGATGGTGTAGGTATTAGCATACCCTTCTGTCAAATTGCCATGGTCTACCTAGCAGTAGGTGACAGCATTCCATAGGCAATATATCACACAAAATTCTATCATGATATGGTCCAATCTGGAAATCCACATATGCCTGTTCAGAGACAAAAAGTGATTGCCTATCACTCACCCAAGATGCCTTGTAAGGGTGTGGATGTGGAATCCTTTCCAGCTTCAGTTTATCCACCATTTCCTGAGATACCATGTTGTCTGTTGAACCAGTATCAATGACAACTTTACATACCTTACCTTTGCTCTTGCATGTGGTTTTGAAGAGAGCTCTCCTTTGCATCAGATCCTTTGATGCCTGCAAACTAATTCTCCTTAACATCAGTGATTCTCCACTCTCTGGATATCCAACATTATCAGGTTCTCTGTTTGAACTCTGTGCACTTTCTTCTTTCTCTTCTTGCACAAGTTGTACTCTCTTGTCACTTGTTCTATCATTTCTGGATGATGAACCTTTGTTTTCTGGACATTTGAAAGATGGATGACCAAACTCTCCACAGGTGTAACACTTTCCTGAAAACGTAGTAGAACCTCTACCACCTCCAAATCTTCCTCTATTACCTTTCCATCCACCTCTGAAATCAGACTGTCCCTGTCCTTTACCAGTGTCTTCTTGACCCTCATTGGTTTGCTTTTGTGCAGGGGCTGCTCCTCTTCCCCTATTGTTTCCTCTTCCTCTCATGGACTTATCATGTCCTCTATTCAGCTTTTCTTCAATCCTGATTGCCATTTGATAACAATCCTCCACATTCTTAGGGTTAGCTAACACTAACTCATCCTGTATGTTAAACCTCAAACCAGCCAAGTACCTAGCCACCTTTTCTACCTCATTCTCATGATGACCAGATCTCATACTCAACAGATAAAATTCCTCAGTATATGATTTCACATCCCTGTCTTTCTGCTTTAAAAATTGTAGCTTCTTAAACATCTGGATTTCATAATCCCTTGGCAAGAATTTCCCCTTGATCCTTGCTACCATCTTATCCCATGAAGTGATCTTAGACTTCCCTTGTTTCCTTCTCTCAGATTGTACATAATCCCACCATACCAAAGCATGACCTCCTAACTTGGTCTTTGCAATTTTTACCTTCTGATCCTCAGCAACATCTTCACATTCAAAGTGATTATCCAGTGCAGCAATCCAATCCAACAACTCATCTTCATTCAAGCTTCCAGTATATTTGGAAACATCAACCTTTACCTTAGGTTTTTCACTCTGCACTGCCTTTAACAGTTTTGCCAACCTCTGGTCTTCAGCATCCAGATCTTCAGCTACCTCTTCATACTCTTCAACAGTATCTGCATCTTCTTCAGACTCACTGTCTTCCACTTCCCTCTTTTTGTTCTTTTCCAGGGCTGTCAGCCTGGCTTGAAGTGCTTCAGCAAGCTCCTTCATCTTCCTCATCTCTCTAGCATGTTTCTCCTTCATCTCCTGCAATTCCCTTGCAGTACCACTACCTTTAGGAGGCATTTTGTCAACCTCTCAATCAACACACAACACAATCAACTCTATCTCTACCTCTGCCCTTTCGGTGACAGAATCAACACACAACAGCCCAGACCTTTTCCCTGGCTCTGATACCACTATGATGCAGAGGCATCCACACTATATCATTCGCATATAGCATGAATGTCTGCAGACCAACCTCATCATCATCATATTCCCTAAAACTACCAACATCATCATATTTCGGCTTTACTCTGTCAGCATCATGTTTCCGAAAACCAACAGCATCATCATATTGCGGACACTCGCAATCATCCTCCTGCCGACTACTATTCACCTCCTCCGCTTTCCTCCTAACATCATCATCATGATGTTCAGCGGGCGCAAACATCCTCCGATTGCACTGTTCATCAGGCTCCGAACTCTAACGTCTTCATCATGATATTCAATATCACCTTCGTCAGCAGGATATCCAAATATCCGGTTGTTCAAATATCCTGATGACGATCACCTTCAACAACTTGCCTTCGACGCTCCACTGCCTGATGATACAAGCAACAGCATCATGATATAAATTATCCGGTTCTCTTCGAAACCTCCTGATGATGATGTTAACACAACTTCCTGCTACGGACTTCCGCCGATACCTTAGCACCTTACGACAGCAGGATGAACTCGCACAAGGGGATACCTCAATATCCTGATGACGATAACGTCATATCCTGATGACGATGACGTCACCCAATATCCTGATGACCTTCTCAATACTTAGTCAAAAATCCAAACTTTCTCTCCCGCATCTACTCGCGATATGCGGATGTTTGGCACTCCCAATATGATGATCCTGATGCCGATACGCTCCTCGGCTCCTCCTGCTGATGATCACCCCGACGAACTCGCACTTCATGCACTCGAAAACATCATGCTCTCCTTCACTTATCCGGATGATGATGCCTAACCCGACTGCAGGATATTTGCAGAAATATCCTGATGATGCTGTTTTCGCAAACTTCTTCACTTAGCGAAATCTCCCTTCGCCGATCCTCCAGGGATGACCCAATCCCGTCTCAGGGTGATCTTCCAACTCAAACTTCTCAACTTGACCTAGCACATGAGGATGCTAGGGTCTTCAACATCTCTTGACCGCGATCCTGCACACCTGCATGCAAACAGAAAACAACCTACAATCTAACCCACTGTACATTGCCATTCCACCGATCAGATGAGTCAACCGGTGGAATGGATCAGTATATCCATGAAAACCTCGCAAACCAGCAATCGATCAAGCAATGGAATGCAACAGAGGATGAACACAAACAGGAATACTTTATTCGATTTCAAAAGATGCAACTACAATATGATGTTCCTCTCGCTCTGTCTCACTCTCGCAAAGTCTGATCGATGATTTACAATCAACCGATCCCATGCTTATAAAGATTTCCCTATGAGTACTACTGACCCGACTCCAAGCGGCTGGGAACTCTCCAGGCGGCTGGGAGATCCCACCGAACATACATCATGACAGCTGTTATAACTAACTATCTAAAAATAGCAAAAGCCCGGTCAGCATGATCTTATCATGATCAGCGTGACATTATTACATGCAATTGGTCTAACAGACCTTCTTGGAAACACAAACAAGACCTAAACTACTAACTGCCTCATCCAGACCAGCTGTCAGGTAGGTGCTCCTGCACCACATATGGCATAAATGTGAATTTCTCTAAGGTGTTCAAGGCAAGGTGTTACATCTGGTATCAGAGCCAGGTTTCTAACACTGGGTACTCTGGGTTTTATATTAGTCCATTAAGCTATACTAGTTGTTTAAACTCTGAAAAATATATTCATTTGTAGTCCTCGCCTAGCAACCTAAAGATGTTAAGTGGTAGGTGGAATTGGCCTCTATATCTAGGGTATTAGTAGACTCTCTTGTGTATGGTTGCGAGTTGAGGATAGGTCCTTTATCTACCACGATAGATCTTCGCATTATACCACTAGGATCCTATGACATAGTGTTGGGTATGGATTGGTTGGATGCTCATCAAGCAGTAATAGATTGTCGCCACAAGTTGGTGAGGTGTGTTGATGAATCGATCAGTGAAGTAGAAGTGGTGGGTATTCAGAGATCCATCTCTTTCTATATGATTTGTGCCATGCAATTGAAGAGATGTTTGCGTCAAGGATGCAAGTTGTTTGCCATAACAGTTAATGACTCAAATTTTGGGGAGAATAGGGAGACATCCCTCGATGATCATCCTATTCTCAAGGAGTATGAAGATGTCTTTCCTAGTGAGATTCTAGGAATGCCACCTAAGTGTGATATTGATTTTAAGATAGACCTTTTTCCTGGAGTAGAACCTATTTCATGAGCTCCATATCGGATGACTACCTAGGAGCTTAAGGAGCTTCATTTGTAGCTAGAGGAGTTATTAGCGAAGGGATTCATTCGTCCTAGTGTCTCTCCATGGGGAGCACCAGTTATTTTTGTGAAGAAAAAGGATGGATCTCTACGGTTGTGCATCGACTATCGACAACTTAATAAAGTGACTGTGAAGAATAGATACCCATTGCCACAAATTGATGACCTCTTTGATTAGATCAAGGGAGCTAAGGTGTTTTCTAAGATAGACCTAAAGTCTAGATATCATCAGTTGCACATCTTTGAGGCTGACATCCACAAGACAACATTTCGCACCCATTACGGGCATTATGAGTTCACTGTTGTACCTTTTGGATTGACAAATGCACCATCTGTGTTTATGAGTCTGATGAATGGTGTATTTCGCACCTATCTTGATAGATTTGTTCTTGTATTCTTAGACGATATATTGATTTATTCAAGGTCTATGGAGGAGCATGAAGAACATTTGCGATAGGTTCTGTAGTGTTTAAGAGAAAATTAGTTATATGCAAATCTGACTAAATGTGATTTCTTTCAAATAGAAGTGAAATATTTGGGACATGTTATTTCTGACAAGGGTATTGTGGTGGATCCTTCAAAGATTCAAGCTATCATGGATTGGCCTACTCCTACCAATGTTTCAGAGGTTTGTAGTTTCATGGATTTAGCAGGCTATTATCGATGATTTGTGGAAGGATTTTCAAGGATAGCTCACCCTATAACTTCTCTTCAAAGAAAAGGAAAGAAGTTCATTTGGTCTGAACAGTGTCAAGTAGCCTTTCAGACTCTTAAGGAGCAGTTGCCTAGTGCACCTATTCTAGCAGTGCATGTTCTTGCCAGAGATTTTGTGGTATGTACTAATGCATCCTTGGAAGGGTTAGGAGCAGTTTTAATGCAGGAGGGTCATGTGATAGCCTATGAGTCCCGTAAACTCAAAGATCATGAGTTGAACTATCCTACACATGACCTAGAGTTAGCTACTATTTTGCATGCATTAGTAAGATGGAGACACTTTTTACTGAGGCATCGGTTTGAGCTACACAGTGATCACCAAAGTTTACAATACATTTTTACATAGCCAAACCTAAATGCGAGACAGAGGCGATGGATGGAGTTTCTATGTGAGTACGATTTTGAGGCAAAATATATCCAAGGTAAGGAGAATGTGGTGGCAGATGCTCTTAGTCGGTGAAGACATGAACTTTCATCAATCACTCTTGGAGTGGATTTGAGAGGACAAATTCTTGCAGCACTCCCTGCAGATAGATGGTATCAAGAAGTGAAAGCAGAAGTTGAGTCTGGTAGAACCTTGGAGGGTAGATATGCCAGATGTTCTATCAAGTCAGATGGTCTCTTTTGATATTTAGGTCACATTTATGTGCCTTCTACAGAGGGTCTTCGTACCCTAATTATGACTGAGGCACATCGGGTACCTTATTCTGCTCATCCAGGTGTCAAGAAGATGTATGCAGATCTCTGTTAGATATATTTTTGGGCTGGAATGAAGAGAGATATTGCTGATTTTGTTTCGAGATGCTTAAAATGTCAGAGGGTTAAGGTAGAACATCAGCATCCTGCAGGTCTTCTATAGCCACATCTCATTTCATAATGGAAATGGGACATCATTTCAATAGACTTTATAGTTGGTTTACCCATGTCCTCTCATCGTCATGACACAATAATGGTCACTGTAGACAGGCTTACGAAAGTAGCACACTTTTCTCCTGTCTGATCTTCATATAATGCTTCATTTGTGGCCAAAATCTTCATGGAGGACATAGTCAGATTGCACGGGATTCCTCGCAAGATTATCTCTGATCATGATCCAGTCTTCACTTCAGCTCTTTGGACATCCCTTCAACATGCATTGGGGACTCAGTTGAACTTCAGTTTAGCTTATCATCTAGAGACTGATGGGCAAACTGAGAGGGTCAATCAGGTTCTCGAGGATATGCTCAGAATGTATGTTATGGATCAACAAAATAGTTGGGAAGATTATTTACATTTTGTGGAGTTTGCATACAATAATGGGTACCATAGTTCTATTGGCATGTCTCTTTTTCAGGCTCTATATGGTCATCCTTGTCATACCCCATTGAGTTGGGATCATCTTGAGGATAGAGTTCTCCTAGGACCACAAATGCTCCAAGAGATGGAGTAGCAGGTTGATTGCATTAGAGAGCATCTGGTGGCAACACAGGATAGACAGAAGAAATATGCAGATGCTCATAGACTTGACCATCAATTTTTAGTTGGTGATTGAGTGTTCTTGTGGGTGCATCTGCGAAAGAGTCTGATCCGTTACAGAAAAGGCTCTAAGCTTGCACTGCATTTTGTAGGGCCATTCGAGGTTTCGGAGAGAATCGGTCCTATTGCATACTATCTTGCTTTGCCTCCTAGCTTGTCACGCATCCATGATGTGTTTCATGTTTCTGTTCTTAGACCCTATCATCCAGATATTTCTCATGTCCTTGATTAGAATGCCTTACAAGTAGAGGACGGGCAGCTAGCTTTGGAGCCCGTAGGCATTTTGGAGCATAGGAGACTCGCTCTCAGGGGTAGAGTCATATAGAAGGTAAGGGTCCAGTGGGATCCTAGTGATGAGACTTCAACTACCTGGGAAGATACATCCTGAATGCGAGAGCTATATCCATATTTGTTTGTAGGCTTCTAGGAGTAAGCCTGATCCTAGGGGGGGAGGATGTAGTGCCCCTAAACTTGTCATCTATTAGATTGATGTTTGCTTAGTAGTATTAGACTTTATGACAGTATCTTAGATTGTTTGATGATGGAGTCCTTGTTATTTTGTTAATTCATTATGGACCTAATCGTTATGATAACAGTTGTTGATATTGGATTTTGTTATTTTATGCTTTAGAATTTGTTATAGATGCTTTGATGTTATTCACTATATTTGATTGTAAGAAAATTGATTGTTTTATGTTGTTGACTAGTATATAGAAATCTTGTTCAATATAGTTAATTGTTTATACAGGAACGTGAATGGAACAGTGTCATATTACTCACTCTCGAGTACCCTACCTCATTGTGATTTCCATTCATTATAGGATAGCATGTGGATATATATCTTGTTATGTTTAACCATGCAGTTGCTGCAGGATGCAGGTTCTAGGCACCAACTCCACCTGATTTACCAGGTCTGAGCGTGCCTTCGCCAATGGAATAGTTGTTTGGAGTTAACGTGAGGTCCCTTGTCAGTGTTGTCTGGTTGTCAGTTTACCCATGTGGTCATTGTCTGTCATTTGATCATGACTTGCAGACAGGTAATGTTATACTTTGAAGTCTAAGTAGGTCCGAAGGTGTCTAAGTGTGTAAGGTAGTGTTGTGCTTGAAATAAAATCATTATATGAAATTTATAATGTTGATAATTAAATATAAGCATAATTATAATTGTCGATAATTGAGGATAATTGTTGTAAATAAATTATAGTTTAATGGGAAGTCAAATTGTTAAATAAAAATTATAAGAAATTTTGTATTGTTGAATGTAGAAATTAGTTGTAATGAATATTTAAATAAATAAATTAATTGTAAGTCATGTTGTAATTCGTGATTTACAATTTAATTGATAAAATAAATTAAAATATAGTTGTAAAATTATAGATTGATTTAATGTTACAATTTTATTAATAACAATATAGTTGGATGGTCACAAAAAGAATAAATTTAGTTGGAATTATATATTTATATTAATAAAAATCATAAATTTTGATAATAATTAACTATTAGACCATTAAAATAATAAAAAAATATATTTTTGAAAAGAGAGAGGCATAGGATCGCATGTCGCATCCTTACAAGGTGGATGGGTTTGTTTGATAAAAAGGGGAATTTGCAGAGAGAAGGGAGGAAGGAAAAAGAGGCAAAGAGAAGGGGATTTTCAAGGAGGAAGGAGGGCAGGAGGAGAGCGGAGAAGAAGACTGGGAAGGAGCTTGGACTGCAGCGGTTGAACCAGAATTGTCGAGTTGACGTCGCAGCCAGGTTCCATTGAATGCCTAATCTCTGATTCTTTTTCCTGAATCTATACATGTTGGAGTTGATTGTTTTCTTTATTTGCAAATGGAATTCTTTTGGTTGAATTGTATTTCTCCCACCTTCCTCCAAACCCTTAAGCTGAATAGTGTTTTCTTCGGATGTGATCATCATTGTGTTATCTCCCTGTCACATATACAACAGGGTATTCTTCCGCAATTTTCAATCCTTCTCTCAGCCATTAAACTATTCTGTCAGACTCCAACTCCACACTGTAACTTTCTAACTGTTTCATAGCAATCGAATGGAGTTCTCCATTTATCTGGTTTCCATATGCACATACAATAGAGTATTCTTCTGTAATTATTTTCTTCTCTCAGCCACAAAACATGTCTACAACAAACAATAGACTCCTACTCTACACTACAACCTTATACCAAGCGAATTTGCTATGTGAATTCGTTGTGCTTTAGGCAATATAGTGGGAGTTAGTTCTTATGCAAATTTGGTGGTCTTCTGAGTTAATCTTGTGGTTTTGCTGCACATAATTACTTGTGATTCAATGTCATAGAATCTTGGAATGCCATCTTTCAAGGAGATTACACATTGACTGCAGCAGCATACCCAAAGGAATAGTGCGATTTGAAAGGAAGCCAAGGATTGCTTTACCTTTAACAGATTTTGATTGTGAACTGAATGCAAGTCAATGACTATGATCATTAAATAGTAGATGCCAATCTCTATAGTGAAAATTGCATTATGATCTAGGCAATCGACGTAGATGTGGAAATCTCCTTAACCCTAATTAATCTAGTCGTCCGTTTCGTCCTGCAGCCTCAGGATTTAATTAATTTAATGGTAGTTATGGTTTTGTTTTGATATACACATTCACCTTGTAATATATCTAGTTTCCATAATGATTGCTATGATCTGCTGTATTATACATGTTAATTGTAGTACCGCAAGTATTTTGTCAGTTAGTTTGCCACTCCTATTGAATGGTGATCCTCTTGTTAACGTGCTTGCTCCCAACCGTTGAGCTTAAGCTGTTGTAGGGTTGCAAATTGTGAACAAAGGCTGCCTTGCCAAAATCTCTAAAAACTTAGTAGCGAATCCATTTTGCATATACAACGATCATTGCATAACACTAAACCACCAATGAAACGACAATAGGGGTGCGCATATATAGCTGGCCAGATTTAAAATGTCACCAAACCCTAGCATTAATAAAGAGAACAGAAATAGGCAGTGGATTGGGTGTTTATAATCTGCATTGTTTAAATCACAGTTAAAGTTCAATATAATGCATCGACCCATTCCTATGTTTTCTCAATCCTCTGATAGATAAGCATTTTGTGACTTAAAACTAAATGTTGCACCCGTTATGAACGGTAATAAGTTTATTTGGAGCACTTCTTATGGCTGTGGCATTCTACAAGAAATGGCAAGTATAAAGCATCTTAGATAAGTTTATCAAATGATAGTTTGCAAGTATTAGAGGTTAAATTCTATACATTCATTCATATAATTCCTGCATACATTCAGTTTTATCAAACGTTGTCTTTTTTTTTTCTAATGGCCAATAGCTTGTGACCAATGACCCAACGCTGCACCCATTTAAAAGCTAATAAGATCTTCTGGAGCACTTCTTACTACTATGGCACTCTACAGGGAATGGTGAAAGAAAACATCCTAGATAAGTTTATCAAAACATAGTTTTTGTAGTAAGTTTTAGTGTGAGCAAAGACGTCTGTCATTAGGGCAATCCACCCTGTCAAATTGCACCTGCAAATCAAGTTAAAGTTTTGAGGATAAATCTAATTCAATCTGCGAGACTCAACAGTACCTCATTGATAAAGATTAGTGCTTTCTGTGGAGGTTAGCACAACAAGGAGACCTACTATGCATATCAGCGATCATTGTATAGCATTAGAATCCCTGCAACAGTTGCATCTCAAGTAGTTTCTGTGTAGAGTTTAATGTTATACCACAGATCGCCTTGTGGTAAGTGTTTAAAGTCTTTGCAACTGTTACATTCAATTCGACAACTGTTATAGCTTGGCACATATCTTAAAGGTTTCAACCTATAGGACACACTTCTATTCAGATCAACAGAGTTCTAAAAAAAAAAATTAGTTCTCATACAATCAGCGCAGACTTACCAAGTGTCTCAATGATAAGTTCAATGTTTCCTCTAAAGGGCAAGTGCAGCCAAGGGAAACTATTATGCACACACAACAATCAGCTGTTTGTAATTTGCAAAGAGTTTGCAATCTAATAATTTCTGTCAGAAATAAATATGAAATCCATCATTAATTCTGCATTCGCACCTTCTCTTTTGGAATCTGCACTGTAGTAGGAGGTATTAACAAGTCACTGTGTACTCAGAGAATGCCCTTGGAACCTACAAAACATTAATCCTCAATCCTATTGTTTTCATTTTCTGTGACCATTGACTTTTGTGAAATATTGTGATAGAGAGAGAAAACTGTTAAAGTTGATACCGTCAAATATACCAATTTGCAAGTTCAAAGAGTTGGATGGGCGTTGCCATAAGTCGTTAGACTGGATAAACCTCATCATAAAATAGTCAACAACAATTTTACACCTCCTCTACGATATATGCCAAATCATTCATGATCTTTCTTGCAACTCAATAGGTCTACTTTCGAAATAGTTGTATTTGGAGCATCTACGTGAAAACGAGAATGCCTTGGAAACAAATGCAACTACCAAGTGACGAATGACCATCTCGTTAGAACGAAATCACCGTTGATAAAATCATTTCCCAAGATGTTCTTATCATGAATATCGCTAGCATA
Organism: Cunninghamia lanceolata; assembly: GCA_027924645.1. Lineage (NCBI taxonomy): Eukaryota > Viridiplantae > Streptophyta > Pinopsida > Cupressales > Cupressaceae > Cunninghamia > Cunninghamia lanceolata. Next base: position 1,855,772 of record BSBN01001014.1, on the reverse strand, counting down.
TTCTTTTTATCGTTGGAAATGGTAATTTGGTTGGTAAGCCAATTTGTTATCGTAATTTGTTTTCAGTTGAAGCGTCATTGGTTAAATTGTTAGATTATTCTCAAGTCGGAAGAAACTCGTTCGAGGTGGTCAGAAGATGTGTATTATAATGGCTACTAAACATGATAGGGCAAATAGTTGTAGATGTATATCTTGAATGAGGTTAGCACAAACTAAATAATGTAGTTCAGTCGAAAGATTCTCTTAGAATGGATTGTGTTGATAGGATCATGAGAGTGTCATAATGATAAGTAGGCATTAAATAGTATAATTGTATTAGGTGGTTCTTTTACAAATGAATTGTTGTAAATTATTTAGTAATTTATCCTTTGAAACAAAATGAAGAATATTTAGATAATTAGTTGTAATGTATTAATTTAATTGTTGCATTTAATTAGTTTGATTAAAAGAGTTAATGTAATACACAGTTGATTTTATTACAAAGTCGTGATTAACTCTAGAATTTGTATTGAACTGTATGAGTTAAGTATTTATGTTGTCATAAAGAGTCAAATTTTTGAGTGGTCAAACTTGAATTCCAAAGTCTTAGTTGTCATAGTTGACTACATGCAACATGTGGATAGATGTTTTTGTATTGTGATAACGATAATGTGGGTCAAATTTAGTATGAAGTATAATGAAGTATTGGTTAAGTTGTTAATGTGTTTTGTAAAGTAATATTCTCTGGATGAGATATTTAACCACTTGTGACTATCTTGTATCCATTTTGTCATAATTGTCATATGGAAAGACTTGGAATCTGTAAAAGAGTAAAGTGTTGTAATGCTAAAGGCGATGGATAACAATTGGTGTTATGATTCTATTTGTAATGCAAGAGGGTTTATGCCCTGCAGTGAACATGTATGTGTATTGCTATAATGCCTTGTATGATGGTTAAGGTTTACTAGGTGTTAGGAAGGAGAGTGGCTTTCAACATGGGGCCAGCACCCAAAGTGGCAATCAGGATAACCCATTGAAAGTAGTTTAATCAAGTGGTAACCTAAAAAGAACTAGGGTGTTAAGGGCACATTTCACATTAAACAAGATTAATAGATTCCTCTCCCATGGCCTGTAGTGCTCGTTTAGAGTAAGGATGGGTAGAGAAGGCTTGGTCGGCATGATTGACTTCCTTGTCCTCATGAAAGGAAGGTCGATTCCGCATGTGTCACCCTATGGGGCCGACGCCTAGTGAGAGGCTGTTAGGATAACCCATGCTAGGACCATACGATGACACTATCCCTACTACAACCTAGCATTCCTTGTATGGTCTCTCCACATATGTTAAGTGTTGCCTCTGGAAGTTGTGTTGTGCTGTTATTGCCATGTGTTGTATTGGCATTTGGTCATCCTTTGTTCTTGTTTGTCTTTTGTCTACCTGACTGTTGTTGTTTGGGACCTCATGTTAACTCCTAACTTGGGGGGTGGACCTTAGGGTTCCACATGGTCGGGTGGAAGAGCTTTATTATCCATTGGTTATTCTTGTCGAAGTTCATGTGCAGAAATGATTTATCTCAGTTTCCAAACAATTGTACTTGTACTAGTTGATGAAGATGTATGTGTATAATCTTGTACCAGACTTGTGTAACAGATCATTCATAATGTATGTTTTTTTTATGTAGTCAGAAGATGGCATTGTAAACTATGTAATTATGTACTTATGTGTAAGGAAAAACATTTTAGTTATGTATTTGATCATGTAGATTAGATTATACGATGTCATGCAATGAATATGAATAAGTTATTTAATTGTGCATTGGATTTAGATCAGTTACTGATGTATGTTAAATTATGTTAGTTGAATAGTTAAGTAATGCAGCCTTAAAACCTTGGAGAACATGTCGTAAGTTTAATGGTGTAATTAGTTATGTTAACATTACTTTGTTATCTTATTCACTTAAAAAAAAAATCCTGTTTCATATAGCATAAATGTGAATTTCTCTAAGGTGTTCAAGGCGGGGCGTTACATGAAGATTGTGCTTCGTAGCATTTGCTGTGTGACAGGGAGAAAGTATTTTGCTCTACATTTCTCCATGGTTTGGTTTTTGGTCTTGTGGTTTAGGACTTAAGTTTATAATGTCCTTATCTATCTTCATTCCAAAGGATTTGTGATTTGGTGCTCTGAAAAGTAAGTTATTGTGTAGCAGAGTTCGATGGTGTTGTTTCTAAGCAGGCTGAAAGGAAGCTAGGTGTGCAGAAAATGCTTCCTACACTAATCTAAAGAGGGGAGGAGAGTGAAAATTCAATTTCATCCTTACTATTAAATAAATATTAAACTCACTAACTGAGAAATTGTAGAAAACACATAAACAAGAAAGTATGACAAAAGAAGAGAGACACAAGATATACATGGGGAAAACCCTTAATGGTGACAAACCCCACACTCCACAACATAGCTCAAATGTATTACGTAAACAATGAAGGTTACAATATAACACAGAGCCAATTCTCTTGTAGGAGTCTTCAACACTCATATCTAGAGATGATCCAGAAGCATAATAGTACCTATAAAACCTATAGTACATCACCTCCTCAAAGCACCTGTTTATATAGAATATACAAGGCAAAATTGGCTCTATCTTGGAATGGGCATCCAACATGGCCTCATAGATGAAAACCCATACCTATGGACACTTGTCCAACACTGTAGGATGTTCCTAACACTTGTCAAGTCACCCCATCCCAAGGAGGTCATCTATTTCCAAAATGGGCTATGATAGATGGTCTTACGACTTTTACAATCGTCATAGAATCTCTCATAGTTGTGATAACTTACAACTATAAGAGAATCTGTCATACATAGTCTATAAATAGCATATTCTCTTACATGTCATAGTTCACCTTGGGGCACCCAAAGATGGCTTTTTCAAAGATGCTTTGCGACACATGTCATCAACTATCGTAGAATCTCCTATTTCTGACTCTTATATGTCATAACTTTGTCATATGAATCTGTCCTAACCATTTTAGTCAATATTCCCTTACACAACATCCAAGGTGCTGACACATGGAAAAATATTCCTACCACTAAGTGGGATGCCTAAATTCTCATCTGAGGACAAAATTACATGTGGTCATATGCCATGTAGGATGACACATCACCGTGCCAACTCCCACAATATGACAACAAAGGATTGGCATCCAATTAATTCAATAGGCAATAAATAAATAAATACAATGTAAAAATATAAGGAATTACCAAGGTTGAGACACCTTAACTCCCAACATTCTCCCACTTGTCGAACACCTTGTAAGAGCCAATAGAATTAATAGGATTTAACTACTATAGACCGAGAGGCACATAGACTCCGAACACTATCTAAACTTTTTTGTGCCCACTGGTTTCATCAATGCATCTACAAAATTCTTCAAAGTATCTACCTTCTCCAAATTTACATTCCCATCATTTACCATGTCTCACACAAAGTGAAACTATACATCAATATGCTTTGTTCTAGCATGGAAAGTTTTATTCTTCACAAGGCAAATTACACTCTAATTGTCCCAACAAATCGTAATATATCCTACATCAACACCAATATCTGAACACAATCTCTTAAATGAAATGGTTTCCTTGCAAGCATGAGTTGCTACCATGTACTCAACTTCTATAGTGGACAAAGCAACCACATGATGTCTCTTACTCATCCAACTAATTGCACCACCAAACATAGTGAACAGAAAGGGACTAGTGGGTCTCCTACTGTCAATGTCACCTACCCAATCAGAATCCACAAATCCACGAATACAAACTAAATACAAAGGTCCTATAGAATTACCATGATAACATATGGAATACTCAGAAGTACCCCTCAAATATCAGAACACTCTCTTAACTACATCCCAATGTACCCATCCATGATTAGCCATAAATTGACTAAGGACTCCCACTGCTTAGGCAATGTCTGGTCTTTTGCAAACCATGGCATACATCAAATTACCAACAACACTAGCATAAGGTACTCTGCTCATGTCCTCCACCTCACTAGGAGATTTTGGACAATCATTAATAGGTAACTTTATCCCTAATGAAATAGGAACACACAATGGTCTACAATTTACCATGCCAAACCTATCCAACATGGTCTTCACATACTTACTCTAGCTTAACCAAAGTTTTATGTTAGCTCCATCTATTTTGATTTCCATTCCCAGAATGTACCTGGCTGCCCCAATATTTTTCATCTCAAACTATGCTGACAACTGAGACTTCAAATTAGAAATCATATTCTTACCATTCTCAATCAACAACATATTGTCAACATACAATGCAATAATGAGAATGTGATCATTTTCAAATTTGTAATACACACAATGATCATATTTTGATCTCAGATAGCCAATCGACAACACAAAAGAATCAAACTTCAAGTACCACATCTTAGGAGACTACTTCAAACCATACAAAGACTTTAACTTGCAAACCAAATTTTCTTTACCTTTCTCTATGTAATGCTCTGGCTATGACATGTAAATTTTTTCCTCCAAATCACCATGAATGAAAGTTGTTTTCACATCCATCTATTCTACCTCTAAGTCATAAGCAACTACAAGAGATAAAAAAATTGAATGGATGTCAACTTTGCAATGGGAGAGAAAATTTTACCATAATCAATTCCCTCCACTTGTGAATACCCCTTTGTAACCAATCTAGCCTTGTACTTTTCAACACTACCATCTGCACCAAATTTCTTCTTGAACACCCATTTGCATCCAATGGGTTTCTGTCCATCAAGCAAAGGCACCAAGTCCCATGTTTCATTCTTTTCTAAAGAATCCATCTCATCTTCCATGGCCTCCTTCTAGGAACTTGCATCTTTCATGCCCATAGCCTCTTTGGTGCAGGAGCACCTACCTGACAGCTGGTCTGGATAAGGCAGTTAGTAGCTTAGGTCCAGTTTATGTTTCCAAGAAGGTCTGTTAGACCAAATGCATGTAATAAGGTCATGCTGATCATGATAAGATCATGCTGACCAGGCTTTTGCTATTTTTAGCTAGTTAGTTATAACAGCTGTCATGATGTATGTTCGGTGGGATCTCCCAGCCGCCTGGAGAGTTCCCAGCCGCTTGGAGTCGGGTCAGTAGTACTCGTAGGAAAGTCTTTATAAGCATGAGATCGTTTGATATTGGAGACACAGACAGATATCATCGATCGAGCTTGAGTGAGACTGAGAGAGAGATTGATCATATTGTATTGCATCTTTGAAGTCAATAAAGAGATCCTGTTTGTGTTCTTGCTCTGGTTGCATTCCATTACTTGATTGATTTGTTGGTTTGAGAGACTTCATGGATTCACTGATCCATTCCACAGGTTGACTCACCTGATCGGTGGAATGGTAATGTACAGTAGGGTAGGTAGTAGTTTGTTTTCCGTTTGCATGCAGGTGTGCAGGATCGTGGTCGACAGATGTTGAGAAGCCTAGCATCCTCATGTGCTAGGTCAAGTTGATAAGACAGAGTGTCGAAGATCACCCTGAGGTTGGATCGGGTCATCCCTGGAGGATCAGCGAAGAGAGATTTCGCTAAGTGAAGAAGTTCGCCGAAACGGCATCATCAGGATATCTTGGTGAATATCCTGCAGACAGTTCGGATATCATCATCCGGATAATTGAAGGAGAGCATGATGTTTTTTGCATGAAGCGCAAGTGCGTCGTCGGGGTGATCATCAGCAGGAGGAGCCGAGGTGGAGTGCATCGGCATCAGGATCATCATATCGGGAGTGCCAACATCCGCGTATCGCGAGTAGATGCGGGAGAGAAAATTCGTGTTTTTTTTTACTAAGTGTTGAAGAGGTCATCAGGATAACGGGTGACGTCATCGTCATCAGCATATGACGTCATCGTCATCAGGATATTGAGATATTCCCCCTGTGCGAGTTTATCCTGCCGTCGTAAGGTGTTAAGGTATTGGCAGAAGTCCGTGGCAGAAGATTGTATTAGCATCATCAGGAGGTTTCGAAGACAACCGGATAAAGTAGATCATGATGCTGTTGCTTGTATCGTCGGGTAGCGGAGCGTCGAAGGTAAGCTGCTGAAGGTGATCGTCATCAGGATATTTGGAGCAACCGGATGTTGAATATCCTGCTGACGAAGGTAGTGTCGAAGGTCATGATGATGACGATAGTGTCTCGAGCCCGATGAACAGTGGAACAGGAGGATGTGTGCGCCCGCTGAACATCATGATGATGATGTTAGAAGGAAGGCAGAGGAGGTGAACAGTAGTCGGCAGGCGGATGTTTGCGATCGTCCGAAATATGATGATGCTGACTGTGTAACGCAAAACATGATGATGCTGTTGGTGGTTTTAGGAAATATGATGATGATGGCGAAGATGATGATGATGAGGTTGGTCTGCAGACATTCATGCTATATACGAAGGTTATAGTGTGGATGCACCTGCATCATAGTGGTATCAGAGCTCAGCAAAAGGTCTGGGCTATTGTGTGTTGATTCTGTCACCGAAAGGGCAGAGGTAGAGATAGAGTTGAGTTGTGTGTTGATTGAGAGGTTGACAAAATGCCTCCTAAAGGTAGTGGTACTGCAAGGGAATTGCAGGAACTGAAGGAGAAACATGCTAGAGAGATGAGGAAGATGAAGGAGCTTGCTGAAGCACTTCAAGCCAGGCTGACAGCCCTGGAAAAGAACAAAAAGAGGGAAGTGGAAGACAGTGAGTCTGAAGAAGATGCAGATACTGTTGAGGAGTATGAAGAGGTAGCTGAAGATCTGGATGTTGAAGACCAGAGATTGGCAAAACTGTTAAAGGCAGTGCAGAGTGAAAAACCTAAGGTAAAGGTTGATGTTACCAAGTATACTGGAAGCTTGAATGAAGATGAGTTATTGGATTGGATTGCTGCACTTGATAATCACTTTGAATGTGAAGATGTTGCTGAGGATCAGAAGGTAAAGATTGCAAAGACCAAGTTAGGAGGTCATGCTTTGGTTTGGTGGGATTATGTACAATCTGAGAGAAGGAAACAAGGGAAGTCTAAGATCACTTCTTGGGATAAGATGGTAGCAAGGATAAAGGGTAAATTCTTGCCAAGGGATTATGAAATCCAGATGTTTAAGAAGCTGCAATTTTTAAAACAAAAAGACAGGGATGTGAAAGCATATACTGAGGAATTTTATCTGTTGAGTATGAGATCTGGTCATCATGAGAATGAGGTAGAAAAGGTGGCTAGGTACTTGGCTGGTTTAAGGTTTAACATACAGGATGAGTTAGTTTTAGCTAACCCTAAGAATGTGGAGGATTGTTATCAAATGGCAATCAGGATTGAAGAAAAGCTGAATAGAGGACATGATAAGTCCATGAGAGGAAGAGGAAACAATAGGGGAAGAGGAGCAGCCCCTGCACAAAAGCAAAACAATGAGGGTCAAGAAGACACTGGTAAAGGACAGGGACAGTCTGATTTCAGAGGTGGATGGAAAGGTAATAGAGGAAGATTTGGAGGTGGTAGAGGTTCTACTACATTTTCAGGGAAATGTTACACCTGTGGAGAGTTTGGTCATCCATCCTTCAAATGTCCAGAAACCAAAGGTTCATCATCCAGAAATGATAGAACAAGTGACAAGAGAGTACAACTTGTGCAAGAAGAGAAAGAAGAAGAAAGTGCACAGAGTGCAAACAGAGGTCCTGAGAATGTTGGATATCCAAAGAGTGGAGAATCATTGATGTTAAGGAGAATTAGTTTGCAGGCATCAAAGGATATGATGCAAAGAAGAGCTCTTTTCAAGACCACATGCAAGAGTAAAGGTAAGGTATGTAAGGTTGTCATTGACACTGGTTCAACAGACAACATGGTATCTCAGGAAATGGTGGATAAACTGAAGCTGGAAAGGATTCCACATCCACACCCTTACAAAGCATCTTGGGTGAGTGATAGGCAATCACTTTTTGTCTCTGAACAGGCATATGTGGATTTCCAGATTGGACCATATCATGATAGAATCTTGTGTGATATATTGCCTATGGAATGTTGTCACCTACTGTTGGGTAGACCATGGCAATTTGACAGAAGGGTACTGTATGATGGGTATGCTAATACCTACACCATCAAGAAAGATGGGAAGATTATTAAGTTGATGCCATTGCAGGCAAAAGCTGCAGTACAGAAGGCAGCCCAAATCATTTTAATGGGAAAGAAGGAGTATGTGCAGATGCCTAGAGGAACAGGCATGAAGGCAGATAAGGATACTGCAGAGAAAGAAGTTGTTACAGACAACAAGCTGAAGGAAGTTTTAGTTGTGACTGACAGGGGTCAGCAGCAGGTTCAGAAACAGGGGTGCAAACAGCAACCAGTTCAGAAGAATGACAAGGATGTTGTCATAGTTGGGACTATTGCTTGTCCTATAATGATTGAAAGAACGACACAGTTGAACACCACAGAGGCAGTTCAGACAGATGTTCTGGTTAGACAATCTGACAAACACAAGGTATGTGAGAGAAAGGCCTATATCAACAGGCATGATGCTTTAGTTGCCAGAAAGCAAGTTACAGTTCAGAAGTCTTGGAGCAGCCAAGAGACAGCAGCAGACAAAGCTGGAGCAGGTCAGCCTATTGACAAAGCAAAGTGTACAGGTGGAGGACTTCCACATGCTCAACTCATGGGACATGAGTTCTTTTCTTTTGGGGAGTATGGTGCAGGAGCACCTACCTGACAGCTAGTCTGGATAAGGCAGTTAGTAGCTTAGGTCCAGTTTATGTTTCCAAGAAGGTCTATTAGACCAAATGCATGTAATAAGGTCATGCTAATCATGATAAGATCATGCTGACTAGGCTTTTGCTATTTTTAGCTAGTTAGTTATAACAGCTGTCATGATGTATGTTCGGTGGGATCTCCCAGCCGCCTGGAGAGTTCCCAGCCGCTTGGAGTCGGGTCAGTAGTACTCGTAGGAAAGTCTTTATAAGCATGAGATCGTTTGATATTGGAGACACAGACAGATATCATCGATCGAGCTTGAGTGAGACTGAGAGAGAGATTGATCATATTGTATTGCATCTTTGAAGTCAATAAAGAGATCCTGTTTGTGTTCTTGCTCTGGTTGCATTCCATTACTTGATTGATTTGCTGGTTTGAGAGACTTCATGGATTCACTGATCCATTCCACCAGTTGACTCACCTGATCGGTGGAATGGTAATGTACAGTAGGGTAGGTAGTAGTTTGTTTTCCGTTTGCATGCAGTTGTGCAGGATCGTGGTCGACAGATGTTGAGAAGCCTAGCATCCTCATGTGCTAGGTCAAGTTGATAAGACAGAGTGTCGAAGATCACCCTGAGGTTGGATCGGGTCATCCCTGGAGGATCGGCAAAGAGAGATTTCGCTAAGTGAAGAAGTTCTCCGAAACGGCATCATCAGGATATCTTGGTGAATATCCTGCAGACAGTTCGGATATCGTCATCCGGATAATTGAAGGAGAGCATGATGTTTTTTGCATGAAGCGCAAGTGCGTCGTCAGGGTGATCATCAGCAGGAGGAGCCGAGGTGGAGTGCATCGGCATCAGGATCATCATATCGGGAGTGCCAACATCCGCGTATCGCGAGTAGATGCGGGAGAGAAAATTCATGTTTTTTTTGACTAAGTGTTGAAGAGGTCATCAGGATAACGGGTGACGTCATCGTCATCAGCATATGACGTCATCGTCATCAGGATATTGAGATATTCCCCCTGTGCGAGTTTATCCTGCCGTCGTAAGGTGTTAAGGTATTGGCGGAAGTCCGTGGCAGAAGATTGTATTAGCATCATCAGGAGGTTTCGAAGACAACCGGATAAAGTAGATCATGATGCTGTTGCTTGTATCGTCGGGTAGCGGAGCGTCGAAGGTAAGCTGCTGAAGGTGATCGTCATCAGGATATTTGGAGCAACCGGATGTTGAATATCCTGCTGACGAAGGTAGTGTCGAAGGTCATGATGATGACGATAGTGTCTCGAGCCCAATGAACAGTGGAACAGGAGGATGTGTGCACCCGCTGAACATCATGATGATGATGTTAGAAGGAAGGCGGAGGAGGTGAACAGTAGTCGGCAGGCGGATGTTTGCGATCGTCCGAAATATGATGATGCTGACTGTGTAACGCAAAACATGATGATGCTGTTGGTGGTTTTAGGAAATATGATGATGATGGCGAAGATGATGATGATGAGGTTGGTCTGCAGACATTCATGCTATATGCGAAGGTTATAGTGTGGATGCCTCTGCATCACTCTTTCACAATTCTAGGCTCATCAGTGCTAGTAAGTAAATAAAAAGCACAACTAGAATCAAGTAATGAATAACAAAACCTATCGGGTTGCTTTCTCATTCGTGTAGACCTCCTCAAAGGCTAAGGTTGAGGTTCTACTCTTCTTCCGAGCTTTCAGAGCTGCTAGAGCTCTCCTCATCATCGAGTCTCATAGGGTCTGTCAGTTCAGTCTTGTCAGGGGTAGAAGGAAACTGAACCATATCTTCTTTCTTTTTTGTCTATCCTGGCTGTAGAAAAATGGAAGAAGGTGCTAGCTCTCTAAAGATAACACTTTTGCTATACAACACTTTTTCAGCCACAAGATCCCAAAGCTTGTATCCTTTCACACTAACACCATAGCCAATGAAAATACATTTAATGGCCTTGTTCTGCAATTTAGACCATTTCTCCCTAGGCACATATTCATATGCCTTACAACCAAAAACACAAAGATGCCTAACTGAAGGCTTCTTACTAGACCACACCTCCATAGGTGTTTTACCAACAAGAGCTGATGTAGGAGATCTATTTACCAGATAGCAAGCAGTGGTAACAGGTTTAGCCCAAAACTTTTTTTTGAGGCTTACTCCACTAAGCATACTCCTAGCCTTCTCCATCAGTGTCCTATTCATCCTCTCTACAACTCCATTTTGTTGCAAGGTGTATGGAGTTGTCTTATGCCTTTCAATCCCTTGCTCTTTGCAGAACTTATCGAACTCTACCGAACAAAACTCACCACCATTGTTAGTTCTCAAACACTTAATCTTTTTACTAGTTTGATTTTTAGCAAAGGCTTTGAACTCCTTAAACTAACTAAAGAATTCAATCTTGCTTCTAATAAAATAAACCCATGTCCTTCTACTATAATCATCTATGAACCATACAAAATATATAGATTTTTAAAATCAAAGGAACATTAATAGGACCAAACACATCAGAATGAATAAGATCTAATACACTAGAAGACTTGTGAGAACTAGAGTAAAATTGAACATGGTTTTGCTTTCCATAAATGCAATGTTCACAAAATTCAAACTTGAGATTACAATCATTTAACCCCTCAATGAGGTTTTTATTTTTTAGGGTACATAGACCCTTCTCACCAATGTAACCATATATCAAATGACATAACATAGTCTTTTCAGCAAGAAGCTTAGCTTCCATAGCATGTACACTACCATTAGAACTAGTTATAATAGATTTCTTCACTGCTCGATCAAATGGTGGGAATGAAGTGATTGTAGCTTGTTTCATTGAATCAAAAGAACTATTGTACCTTGTAGTGTATGTCTCTAGCTAAAACAAAGTACCTCTCCAAGTACCCTTTGCAAGCACCATATATCCTCCAGTCATCTTGCATCCATCCTTCAAAAAGACAACCTGCACACCTGCATCATTCAACATACTTATGGAAAGAAGGTTTTGTGCAAGGCCTAGATTCTGCATAACTTTAGTGATCCCCTTCACTTGTCCATCAAGGAATTAGATTGAGACTCTTCCATGACCAACAATCTTTAGATGAGAGTCATCACCCAGGTACACTCTTCCACCATCAAACTCTTCATATTTTGTGAACCAGCTTCGATGCGAGGTCATGTGGAATGATGCATTAGAATTAATCAACCATACATCATCAGATGCATGGGTGGCCAAGGATGTGATGAAGGCATCACCATCAACTTGTGAGTTGTCAAAATCTAAATCTGGGGCTGATTTCTTTTTCTTTTTCTTCTCTTCTTTGCATTCTTTTTAGAAATGCCCAGACTTGCCATAGTTCCAATAAAGAGCCTTGGACTTTCCAAAATATTTGGATCTCCCACAAGATTTAGATCTGCCCTTCTCAGCTTTCTTATCCTTCTTCTTCCCTTTCCCCTTGGGTCTTCCATGAACTGTAAGAGCCTATTTGGCTGATTCAAATGTCTTCCTCTGCATTTCTTCATATAACAGTGAGGACACGACATCTTCCAGCTTGAAAGTCGTAGTGGTGCTTTCGATAGCCATGACAAGATGATCCCATGAATCTAGCGAAGAATAAAGCAGGGTCATGCAATGATCCTCCTCCTCCATTTTCATACCCACAAATGTCAACTATGCAATGATCATGTTGAAAGCATTCTGGTGGTCCACAACAGATCCCCCATCTTCCATCTTCAAAGTGAACAACTTCTTTTTCAGGAAAAGTTTGTTTACCAAAGACTTAGCCTAATAAACATCACCCACCTTCTTCCAAAGATCTTTCATGCTCTACTCCTCATGGACATTCAACAGGATAGAGTTAGCTAAATAGAGTCTTATGAGACCCTTATCCTTCTGATCTTTGAGGTCCCAATTAGCTTGTGACATTGTTGTAGGTTTCACACAAGATACAGTTTCCCATAGGTCACAATCAACAAGTAAGTCCCCCATCTTGAGTTTCCATAACTCAAAATTAGTGCCATTAAATTTCTCAACCTCTAGCCTTCTAGATGTGGTTGCCATCTCCTTGCTGCAACAAAATATAGAATACTCTGTACAACACTCCCACTTAACCTAAGATTGGCTCAAAAAACCCATAGCCAATAGCTAGAACCAAAACTAGCTAGGCTTTGAAACTAACTGAAAGGAAGCTAGCTGTGTGGAAAATGCTTCCTACACTAATCTAATGAGGGGAGGAGAGTGCAAATTCAATTTTATCCTTACTATTACAGCAATGTTCAACCCATTAATAGAGATATTGTAGCAAACACATAAACAAGAAAGTATGATAGAAGAAGAGAGACACAAGAAATACATGGGGAAAACCCTTATGGGTGAAAAACCCCACACTCCAAAACACAGCTCAAATGTATTATGTAAACAATGAAGGTTACAATACAACATAGAGCCAATGCTCTTGCAAGATTCTTTTACACTCATATATGGAGATGATCTAGCAGCATAATAGTACCTGTAAAACCTGTACTACATCACCTCCTCAAAGCACCTATTTATATAGAATATACAGGGCAAAATTGGTTCTATCTTGGAATGGGCATCCAACATGGCCTCATGGCCCAAAACCCATACCTATGGATGCTTGTCCAACACTGTAGGATGCTTTTAACACTTGTCAAGTCACCCCATCCCAAGGAGGTTACCTATTTCCAAAATGGGCTATGACAGATGCTCTTACGACTCTTACAACCATCATAGAATCTATCATAGCTGTCATAACTTACAGTTGTAAAAGAATATGTCATACACATGCTATAAATAGCATATTATCTTACAACATGTCATAGTCCACCTTGGGGTGCCCAAAGATGCCTTTTACAAAGATGCTCTTCGACACATGTCTTCACCTGTCATAAAATCTCTTATTTCTGACTCTTACATGTCATAACTTCATCATTGGAATCTGTCATGACTATTTCAATCAATATTCCCATACACAACATCCAAGGTGCTGACACATGGAAAAATATTCCTACCACTAAGTGGGACGCCTATCTCCTCATGTGAGGACAAACTTACATGTGGTCATATGCCATGTAGGATGATACATCACCATGCCAACTCCCACAATATGACAACATAGGATTTGCATCCAATTTAATTCAATAGGCAATAAATAAATAAATATAATGTAAAAATACAAGGAATTACCAAGGTTGAGACACCTTAATTACCAACACAGACAGTAAATCTTCTTCAAGTTAAAAGTGTTGCAGATGTTTTTGGTGATTCTCAGATGAATGAAGGTTGTTCATGGATGTCTCCAAAATGTTTCAAAGTGTTGTGCCTGGTCCACAAGTTATGCTTGTGTTCATGGAAGCGTGTATCTAAGTTTTCTTGGTGTTTACACCAATTCTAGCTGACATGGTTGTTTACACTAGTTGCAGATGTGCTTCATGGATTGTAGAGGCGTGTTGAAATGTGTGAAGATGTATTTGGGTCTAAGATAAGTTGTGAATTGTTCTTCTTTCATTCATTTTCTCTGCATGTTTGTTTAGGTCTAGACCTAATTTGAATTATGTATGTTTGTCGACCTTGGAGACTATTCCAAAGATTGTAAAGGGTATTTTCAACCTTGATGTATGTTCCAAGCTTGATGATTGGTATAAATAAATGTAATGAATCCATTTGTTGAGTGTGAGTGTACAAATATGTGAGGATGAAAGTGTTTGTGTTGTGACTCGGTACGGCAAGGGTGCTAGGCCACAATAATGGGTTACACTCTCTAAGACATCCTATTTTTTGTTGAAATCACATATTTTTAGAAAATATAATTATGTAAGCATTGAAAGGTTCCATTTAAAGGATTTTAATTGAAGAGGGTTTGATCAGACCCCCTTAGATTCAAACCCCCTTGGATAGAATCCTGCTAGTTTTAAACCTTACCCATAATGGAGTCTCCTCTACACCTATCAAAATGCTGATAAAAAACCACTTTTGATTTACATTTTGGGAGGATCAAATGAATTCATTTAAAATTTAAGTTTTTTAAGTATGTAGTCCTTATTATAATCTTCACAAAAAGTATAATTTTAAATGTATTTAATTTGATTATTATATTTATTTTTTATTTCTTGTGAATGTAGGTTTTTCACTAAACATCAAGTTATCTGTTCTACAAACATGGAAAATTAGTAAATTACTAAAAAAAAATCTAAAATATATCTGTCCTAGGTATTGATGTTCTTGTTTGAACAAAAAAAATAAAATTGAATTTCGATGCGTACCAAAAAAGTTATGTTTTAAGGAATACGCCTATGTCTAAATTATAATTGGTTTGACTTCAAAACTTAATTAAAAACAATATTCAACAAAACATTATGAAACCAAATGCATGCCCTGTATTTCAGTGTTAGCAATCTAAATTAAAAAAAAATGTCCTTTGTATAAAAAAAGTTATGTGCTATAGAATACACATCACTTTAAAAAATGTTGTTTACTATTAAAAACTAGTTATCAAAAGAGACGCAAAAAAATTGACAATTTAACTCCAAATTTTTTTAAAATATATATATATATATTGAATCTACAAACAAAATCTCAAAAATTACTAGTTCGCATCATCTTCAAATTTTGAACGGTTTAACAACTATAGGTGTCAGAAAGTGAAGATTTAGTTCAAAATGTTGATTTCAATGTCAAGTTTGGCCAAAAAGTGTAACCCATTATTGTGGGATGACCCGCAAGTGATATGTATTGTGCTTCATTGGAATTGACTTCAAGCATGTTGTGGATGCTATTATATCAGTTCATAGTAGTGAGCCACCCCTCTTGGCAGTGAGCCACCTCTTGGCAATGAGCCACCCCTTGGTAGTGAGCCTTTTTGTAGTGAACATTCTATTGGACAGTGAGTCCTCATGGGCAGTGTGCTCTAAGGCAATGAGACTCTTTTGTAATTTGGTATTGCTACTACATTATATTGTGAGCTAAAACTCACCATGGTTTTTCCCCCTTAGGGTTTTTCATGTAAAAATATGGTGTTGATGTGTGTATGCTGTTGATGTGTTTAAGTTTTTATTCTACACTTCATGTTTAATCTTTATAACTAATTAAGGGGTTAAAGTAAGTGAATGTGAATGTGATTTTGTTATAAATAATTTAAGGTTTCTGATATGACTGATTCAACCCTCCTCTCAGTTGTCTTGTGCCTTCAACACAATCAATGTCAAATATCTGATTAATATATAAAATCCTAACCCATCCTTTGATTTTAGGTTCCCAAGGCGGTGGTGGAAAAGATAGTTGAGAAATGACCTTGTCATCATCGATATGGATCTAGAGAGAAATCACTTACCAAAAAAGTAGAGGAAAATCTTAACCGAGGCTACAGGTAAAATCCAAAGAAAATATAAATTGTTAACAACAAGAATAATAGAATAAATAGTCTTATGCTCTCTCAATGCATGTCATATCAATTTGCCTACTCCCTTTGAGCTAGATGAAAGGACTGTTATGAATGAATGGTCTGATTTGCTTCCCAATACTAGCTCGTGGGGGCATAAAAGTAATAGATCATATCCTACTTTAGCAATGTCACCTTGTCCCATCTTGAAGTGCTCGAGGATGTGGAGGACTAAAAGAATTGAATGAAAATGAGTTGTTAACAGTGTTTTTGTGCAAGGCCCAAGCACCACCACTCCATTCATCTCTATGAGAAATTAAATAAAAATAATGACATATGCTATTCAAAGCATACCCTATCCATTACACCTCATTTATGATTATGTGTTCATGTGAAGCAAATAAGATAGCTTCAATATGAAAGGAGATACAAATTAGGCATGATATCCAGGCAATAAATATGAATCATCCCAAAAAAAATTCGTCAAATCACACAATGCCTCTACCACCTAAACAAAACTAGACATTTTTAATCAAATAAATGAAAAATAACCAATCAAATCCTAACCTCTATGAAAGAAACCGGTCACACCTCCACCTTGGCACCTACTGCCAACTTGACATGTATCACCCTCACTCCACATAAAATGACAACAGTTGAATTCATACTTGTACATGCCACCTGGAGACCCGACCATGTAAAAAATGGTGTCAACTAGATCAACCTCACCCACCAAAAAGCATTACAAATTAATTGTAAAAAACCATATGAGATGGGGATGCATACTTGTACATGCCACCTGGAGACTCGGACACATCAAAAAATGGTGTCGACTATCAACCTCACCTGCCAACAAGCATTACAAATTAATTTTTAAAAAAATGAAAGTATGCTTTACTAAAATAAATAATAAAAGTAACATAAAATAAATCTTTTAATTCTAAAATAACAAAATTTATTTACATTAATTCTGTAACACATAATTATTATGATAATTAATAGGAATCCAAGCACTACAATATTCTATATTTAATGAAATGGGAAAAATTATAAAACTAAAAATGATATTTTTCACAACCAATAAATGTAAGTCATAAAAAAATATACTCTTGTCCATTTAAAAATTGTATATAGACAATTTACAAATATAATGAGTCACAAGTTACAATATGAGTTTCATGCGACAATTTGAAGCCCATTAACAACATAAGTAACCACCAAGTACAATTACCATTGATTTCTCTAAAGACACATATGCTAACCCTAACCTTAATTTTAAGCATATCCCTAATTTTAACCAAAACCCTAATTGAAATCATTATTGTAATCATTACCCTAATCTAAACATAATTCTAAATCTAACCCTATTTATAACCCTCACCATAATTGTATCCCTAAACAAAATCCTAATTCTAATCTAACCTTGGTTCATACCCTAACCCAAACCCTACTTGTAACCATAAACCTCAGTCTAACCCTATTTCTATATCTAACCGTAATTCCAATCATAATCGTAAGATTTCATTTAGCATTGATTTATAAGCCTAATCCTAACCCAATCCCTTAACATGCCCCTAATTCTAAATTTGACCTTCATTCAAACCCTAACTCTAAACCTAATTCTCACAAGTTGTGCTAACATTACACTTAGCATATATTTTTATAAAGATAACTATGCTGACCTTAACACTAATTTAAATCATAACTACAACCCTAATCATACATGGAACCCTAACCCTAATCATAATTTCATATATGAATAAAACTTTAAACATAAGAAGATTTATAAACATAACCATAACCCTCATTAGATTAAAACCTTATTGTAACCATAATTTTAAGCATAACCCTATTTCTAACCCTATTTGTAATCCTAATCTTGACTTAATTCGTAAACAAAACCCTGATTCTAAACCTTACCTTCATTCAAATGCTAACTGTAAACCTCACTCTAACCATAACAATAATTTGGTACATGAAAAAAACATTAAATGTAACTAGATTTATAAACATAAACATAACCCTAATTAGACTAAAACTTTATTCTAACACTAATTTTATGGTTGAGGTTCGAGTTTCAATTAGGTTTATGGTCATGTTTATAAATCTATTTCTATTTCTAACCCTAATTTGTTTAACTCCGCCTATGTTAAATTTTCTAATTAGATTTATTGTTAAGCTTCAAGCTAGAATTAGGGTTGGGGATAGAATTTGGGTTAGAGTTTCAATTAGGGTTGGGTTTATGGTTAAAGTTAGATTTAGGGTTACAAATTATTACAATTAGGGTTTAGGATAGGAGTAGGGTTAGAACTATGATTAGAATTAGGGTTAGGGCCAGGATTTAAATTAGGGTTACTATTGACCTAAATGTTAGGGTTACGATTATAGTTAGAATTCATGTTAGAATTAGGGTTAGGGTTACTGTTAGAATTAGTATTAGAATCAGGGTTAATATTAGCATTAGATTACAGTTAGAATTAGTGTTAGAAATACGGTTAGGGTTAGGGTTACGATTGTTATTAGTGTTAGAATTAGGGTTGGGGTTAGAGTTTAGGTTAGGATTAGGGTTAGGGTTGAGGTTAGAATTAGGGTTAGCATTGGCCTAAAAATTAGGTTAGGGCTAGGTTTAGGATTGGGTTACAATTTATTTTGATTAGAATCAGGCTTAGAATTATAGTTAGAATCATGGTCAGTATTAGGGATACAATTAAGGTTAGGGTTATAGTTACATTTACATATAGAGTTACAATTAGAAATAGTGATAGAGTTAGGGTTAGGGATAGAATTATAGTTGGGTTAGGGTTAAGGTCATAATTGGAATTACTATTAGAATTAATGATGCAGAGGCATCCACACTATAACCTTGACATACAGCATGGATGTCCGCAACCCTTCATCATCATCATCATATTTTCCTTAACACTGTCAGCATCATCATATTTCCCCTGCCGACCGATATCCTCCTGCAGACAAGCCTTCGCCCTTTCGCATGTTAGCAGCATCATCATATCCGACTATCGGCAGCATCATCACATTCGGCAAGCGCGAACATCCTCCTGACATTCACTGTTCACTTTACCGCCAAAATCTACCTTCACTATCTTCAGCATCATGATGTTCAACATCATGTTCATCAGCAGGATATAGAACATCCGGTTCCCTCCATATATCCTGATGATGATACTCAACTTCACGCACCTTCCCCTCGTGCTTACATCACCCTGATATCCTGATGACGATTATCCTGATGACGATGACGTCACATGCAGCTCCTCAATATCCTGCTGCCCTGATATCCTGATGGCGAATATCCTGATGACGATGACATCACATGCAGTTTCTTCAATATCCTGCTGTTGGCCAAACTTAACTTTTTTCAGCCCGCGATCAACCTGATCTTCTACCTTATGCCGATACACTCCTCCTCAGCAACACCTGATGATGATCACCCCGACGCTCATTCACTTCATGCAATCGACTGCATCATGCTCACCTCCACTTATCCAGATGACACCCGAAGCAACTACAGGATATATGCAGAAATATCCTGATGATGCCGTTGTAACGAATTTTCCAACCTTAGCAAATTTTCAATTCGCTGATCCTCCTGGGATGACCCGATCTACTCTCAGGGTGATCTTCCAAACTCTAACTATTAGCTTGACCTAGCACATACCCATGCTAGGGTCTTCAACACCTCTCGATCGTGATCCTGCAAACATGCACATGAACAAACACAAAATGCAAACTAAATCCTACCCTTCTGTACATGGCCATTCCACCGATTCGATGAATCAACCGGTGGAATGGATCAGCGAATCCATGAAACCACCCAAAACAGCAAATCGATCACACAGTGGAGATCAAACAGAAAATGAACACAAACAGGATCTCTTTATTGATTTCAAAAGATGCAATACAATGATCAGTCTCTCCCTCCCTGTCTCACTCTGTGCAACCTAACTCGATGATCTAAAACTAACTGATCCTCATGCATAAATAGGTTTTCCTGCGAGTACTACCACTCGACTCCAAGCGGCTAGGAAATCTCTCCAGGCGGCTGGGAGATCCAACCGGACCTATAGCATAACAGCTGTCTTAACAAACTAGCTAAAAATAGCAAAGTATGGTCAACATGACCTTATTACATGCAATGGTCTTATCAGACCTTCTTGAAAACATTAACAAGACTCAAAACTAACTAACTACCTCATGGAGGCCAGCTGTCAGGTAGGTGCTCCTGCACCATACTCCCCAACAGAAAAGAACTCATGTCCCATGAGTTTGGGTTGTGGAAGTCCTCCACCTTTACACTTTGCCATGTCAGTGTTCTGACCTGTTCCAGCTTTATCCTCTGCTGGCTCTTGGCTGCTCCAAGACTTCTGAACTGTAATTTGCTTTGTTGCAAGTAAATCCTCATGCCTGTCAATGTAGGCCTTTCTCACACATACCTTGTGTTTGTCAGGTTGTCTGACCAGAACCTCTGTCTAAACTGCCTCTTGAACTTCTGTAATGTTTAACTCTATCTTCCTTTCAACCTTTATAGGACAAACAATAGTCCCAACTATGACAACATCCTTGTCATTCCTCTCAACTGGTTGCTGTTTGCAAACCTGTTTCTGCACCTGCTGCTGACCTCTGTCAGTCAAAACTGTAACTTTCTTCAACCTGTTGTCCTTAACAACTCCTTTCCCTACAGTGTCCTCAACTGCCTTTATGCCTGCTCCTATAGGCATCTGTACAAATTCCTTCTTTCCCATTAAAATGATTTTGGCTGCCCCCTGTACTGCAGCTGCTTCCTGTAATGGCATCAACCTAATAGTCTTCCCATCTTTCTTGATGGTGTAGGTATTAGCATACCCATCATACAGTACCCTCCTATCAAATTGCCATGGTCTACCCAACAGTAGGTGACAACATTCCATGGGCAAAATGTCACACAAAACTCTATCATGATATGCTCCAATCTGAAAATCCACATATGCCTGCTCATAGACAAAAAGTGATTGATTATCACTCACCCAAGATGCCTTGTAAGGGTTATGGTGTGGAATCCTTTCCAAATTCAGTTTATCCACCATTTCCTGGGATACCATGTTGTCTGTTGAACCAGTATCAATGACAACCTTACATACTTTACCTTTGCTCTTGCATGTGGTCTTGAAAAGAGCTCTTCTTTACATCATATCCTTTGATGCCTGCAAACTAATTCTCCTTAGCATCAATGCTTCTCCATCCTCAGGATATGCATAATTGTCAGGCTCCCTATCTCTTTGATAAGTGTTTGAACTTGGCACACTTTGCTCTACTTTCTCTTCTTGTACAAGTTGTACTCTCTTGTCATTTGTTCTATCATTTCTGGATGATGAACCTTTGCTTTCTGGACATTTGAAAGATGGATGACCAAACTTACCACAGGTGTAACACTTTCCTGAAAATGTAGTAGAACCTCTACCACCTCCAAATCTGCCTCTATTACCTTTCCATCCACCTCTGAAATCAGACTGTCCCTGTCCTTTACCAGTGTCTTCTTGACCCTCATTGGTTTGCCTTTGTGTAGGGGCTGATCCTCTTCCCCTCATATTGTTTCCTCTTCCTCTCATGGACTTATCTTGTTCCCTATTCATCTTTTCTTCAATCCTGATTGCCATTTGGTAACAATCCTCCACATTCTTAGGGTTAGCTAAAACTAACTCATCCTGTTTGTTCAATCTCAAACCAGCCAAGTACCTAGCCACCTTTTCTACCTCATTCTCATGATGACCAGATCTCATACTCAACTTATAAAACTCCTCAGTATATGCCTTCACATCCATTTCCTTATGCCTTAAAAATTGCAGTTTCTTAAACATCTGAATTTCATAATCCCTTGGCAAGAATTTACCTTTTATCCTTGCTACCATCTTATCCCATGAAGTGATCTTTGACTTCCCTTGTTTCCTTCTCTCGGATTGTACATAATCCCACCATACCAAAGCATGACCTCCTAACTTGGTCTTTGCAATCTTTACCTTCTGATTCTCAGCAACATCTTCACATTCAAAGTGATTATCAAGTGCAGCAATCCAATCCAGTAACTCATCTTCATTCAAACTTCCATTATACTTGGAAACATCAACCTTTACCTTAGGTCTATCACTCTGCACTGCCTTTAACAGTTTTGCAAATTTCTGGTCTTCAGCATCCAGATCTTCAGCTACCTCTTCATACTCTTCAACAGCATCTTCATCTTCTTCAGATTCACTGTCTTCTACTTCCCTCTTTTTGTTCCTTTCCAGGGCTACAAGCCTGGCTTGAAGTGCTTTAGCAAGCTCCTTCATCTTCCTCATCTCTCTGGCATGTTTTTCCTTCATTTCCTGTAATTCCCTTGCAGTACCACTACCTTTCGGAGGCATTTTGTCAACCTCTCACTCCTCTACCTCTGTCCTTTCGGTGACAGAATCAACACACAACAGCCCAGACCTTTTGCTGAGCTCTGATACCACTATGATGCAGAGGCATCCACACTATAACCTTGACATACAGCATGGATGTCTGCAACCCTTCATCATCATCATCATATTTTCCTTAACACTGTTAGCATCATCATATTTCCCCTGCCGACCGATATCCTCCTGCAGACAAGCCTTCACCCTTTCGCATGTCAGCAGCATCATCATCACATTCGGCAAGCGTGAACATCCTCCTGACGTTCACTGTTCACTTTACCGCCAAACTCTACCTTCACTATCTTCAGCATCATGATGTTCAACATCATGTTCATCAACAGGATATAGAACATCCAGTTCCCTCCATATATCCTGATGATGATACTCAACTTCACACACCTTCCCCTCGTGCTTACGTCACCCCGATATCCTGATGACGATTATCCTGATGACGATGATGTCACATGCAGCTCCTCAATATCCTGCTGCCCCGATATCCTGATGGCGAATATCCTGATGACGATGACGTCACATGCAGTTTCTTCAATATCCTGCTGTTGGCCAAACTTAACTTTTTTCGGCCTGCGATCAACCTGATCTTCTACCTTATGCCGATACGCTCCTCCTCGGCAACACCTGACGATGATCACCCCGACGCTCATTCACTTCATGCAATCGACTGCATCATGCTCACCTCCACTTATCCGGATGACGCCTGAAGCAACTGCAGGATATACGCAAAAATATCCTGATGATGTCGTTGTAACGAATTTTCCAACCTTAGCGAATTTTCAATTCACCGATCCTCCTGGGATGACCCGATCTACTCTCAGGGTGATCTTCCAAACTCTAACTATCAGCTCGACCTAGCACATACCCATGCTAGGGTCTTCAACACCTCTCGATCGCGATCCTGCAAACATGCACATGAACAAACACAAAATGCAAACTAAATCCTACCCTTCTGTACATGGCCATTCCACCAATTCGACGAATCAACCGGTGGAATGGATCAGTGAATCCATGAAACCACCCAAAACAGCAAATCAATCACACAGTGGAGATCAAACAGAAAATGAACACAAACAGGATCTCTTTATTGATTTCAAAAGATGCAATACAATGATCAGTCTCTCCCTCCCTGTCTCACTCTGTGCAACCTAACTCGATGATCTAAAACTAACTGATCCTCATGCATAAATAGGTTTTCCTGCGAGTACTACCACTCAACTCCAAGCGGCTGGGAAATCTCTCCAGGCGGATGGGAGATCCAACCGGACCTACAGCATAACAGCTGTCTTAACAAACTAGCTAAAAATAGCAAAGTATGGTCAACATGACCTTATTACATGCATTGGTCTTATCAGACCTTCTTGAAAACATTAACAAGACTCAAAACTAACTAACTGCCTCATGGAGGCCAGCTGTCAGGTAGGTGCTCCTGCACCAATTAAGGTTGGGGTTAGGGTTTAGATTAGAATTAGGTTTAGGGTTGGGGTTAGAATTAGGGCTAGGGTTAGGGTTAATATGGTTATGATTGGGTTAGAATTATGTTTTGATTAGAGTCAGGGTTACAACTATAGTTAGAATCATGGTTAGTATTAGGGATATAATTAGGGTTAGGGTTATAGTTACATTTACAAATAGAGTTAAAATTAGGAATAGCGATAGAGTCAGGGTTAGGCATAAAATTAGACTTAGGGTTAGGGATAGAATTAGAGTTAGGTTAGGGTTAGGGTTGGGGTTGGGTTAGAATTTTGCTTTGATTAGAATTGAGGATAGAATTATAGTTATAATTATGGTTAGTATTAGGAATAAAATCAGGGTAGGGTTATATTATATTATTAATACTATTAACAATATGAAATATATTATATAATATATAACATTATTAATATATATTATATATTATATAATATTATATATTATTAATATTACATATCAATAATATACAATATTAGTTAGAATTATAGTTAGAATAATGCATGTTGCTGTAGATACTACTAGCATACCTACATTTAAAAAATATATCAAGTACACTGAGAGATATCCTTCTCGAGGCACCTATTTTTTAATTGCTGGTCCTAAAATTAGATGTCTCAAGAAGGATATCTCTTAGCATACTTAAATATATTTTTTAATTATAGGTATACTAGTTTTAGTATAAATTCCATGATTTATTAGTTCTATTAGTTTAAAAGGATATTTAAAAGAAGAGACAATTAAGTTGATTTAAATACTTAAATAACTTAATTAAAAGATAGTTAAAAATTAATGTATTTTATTTTATAATTATTAATTAATAGTATGAATATCAACCTAAAAAAGATAAATAATTCCTTCAATTATAAATAACTTAATAAAGGAAAACTACAACTCAACTAAAAATAATTAAAGCATAATAAATCTAGTAACTTCTAAATTGATTAACATAAAGCAAATAAAATGATTTTTTTTAACTATTTGTTCATTCATCTCTTTTCATGTAATTTGTTTCTATAATATTTTTCTTTGAGAAGCTAGGTTTCATTATTATTTCTCTTTGTTTGTGTAGGTTGGACATGAAAAAATATATGGTTTTCAAGAGCAACAACTATAGTATTTGTTAAAAAAATGTAGAGGATGGTGTACCTGTAACAATTGTAGATTTGTGACAATGTTTGAGAGATTTCTCTAATGATTGTCTGCCTAAGCAAGTGATGCATTATGGATATTAACTAAGAGGAACTATGGATTACTAACACACATCTAGGAATGAATTGATTGATATGATAACACAATGGGGTTGCCCTACCTTTATATTGAGTTTGATTGCAAATGACACAAAATGGCCTAATCTTGATCAGCTAATGCCAACATAAGCCCCATCAAACTCAAGGGATACATACATGTGGAGAAACAAAAATATAATTGAAAATCCCCATATTATGGCTTTGTACATGGAGCATCACTTCAAAATTTTCTACCAAGAGATCCTCTTCAAGCATTTTCAAGTAAGAGACCTATGGGCATGGTATTCAAATAAAAGTAGTATAATTGTGAATAAAATTTATATGTTTCTATAAAATACATAGTATTTACCTCTAACAATATTGTGTTACCTTTTTATAGAAAGGAGTGGCAACATCGATGTTCAATGCATGAGAATTTGGTCATATGGATAGAGGGTATACTTAATGTAGATACATTGGATTGGAATAATCAAAATAAGCTTCAAAAGGAAAAGCATTTATGTTCTTGTTTGATGGACACGACTAAAATTTTGTCTATAGATCAACTTGTAGATTACATAGACATATTAAATCATGTTGAAATCCATACCAAATGTAGCTTGGATACATGTCTATAGAAGAAGGGTCAGATCAATTTTTATCACTATAATGCTCCTTGGCAATTGAAAAGTGAATCTAAATTATTCATCGATGATGATGGACATAAAACTATTTACTAGCATGAAATGATGAGAGAGTAAATGTTCATAACCCAAATATTCATTCCAAATGGAGGGGAAATATAGACCATCGATCCATATTATCTCATTAGGCAATTCTAAAATATATTGCAAATATGTGTCTAAAGAAAAAAATAGTTTAGAGACAGATGTCCAACACAAATAGCCTAGATGACCTTACATTATGTGTGTGTAGAATGTTCCTAACTAACATAGTTATTAAACAAGTGATATAGGTGCACAAGAAACATGTCATATTTTACTAAAACTACCTCTTGTTGAGTGCACTAGGTCCTTCATTTCTTTGAATTTTGGATGAATGGTGTTTTATCATGTACATTTGAACCATGATGATGATCCATTCAAAACAAACTTCATCTATGCATATATGGAGTTTCCCATACAATTAGATCTTTTTTGTACGGTAAAAGCTACAAGAGCTTGGTCATATTCTCCATGTCATAGACGTTAGAAATGAAAGCCACAAGATATACTAGCAATTGTTAGGGTTTGGTCCAAATATCTTTCAATCACAAAAAATGACACCTGAATATGATTTTTTTGGTTAGAGTGAGTAGTTTTTATATAAACCATTTCATAACATTAGAATTGATATTGGAGATGAAAGAAAAATCATTATTCAAAATTGGGAGACAATTGAAAATACATATCATGCATGGCATGTACACTGTACACCTATTCCTTTAGAGACTACTAATGCTAATGATCTACAAAGCTTGAAGATCATGTTCCTAATGATAATGTAAAAATGGAGTGGTGGGTTTTATCTAGCTTGGCTCCACAACAAGATTTTTAGTTATCTGATATTGAACTTCTTAGTTGGTGAGACTTTTACATAGAGTATGATTGGAACTAGTTTCAATTGCCAAATGTTTTGTAAGAACTAGTCACAAAAGTCATAGAGTCAAGATAATTAGGAAATCTAGTGCAAAAAGATTTCCATCATCAATTTAATTCTCCAATTAACTTAAGTTAAAAGAAACGAATTACATTTGATACAACCATGAGACATTATGAGTTAATGGATACTGATGAACTTCTTAATATGATCATCCAAGGAATTTCTATAACAAGGAAATATATCTAATTAATTATATTGGGCATGTAATGGATAGTAAGTTAATCAATGGAAATAGCCCCTTTCTACTACTTGCACCAGCAAGAGTTTGAACATACATGCCACTACAATTCATGCATCTAGAAAAATCTAGTGAAAAATGTCAAACATTTGGGTGGTGAATGATTACCTACTTTGCAAGAAGATATCAAGCATATTTGGTATATTCTCATTGATGAAATGAGTTTTATAGGATTTAAATTATTTGTTGATATCAACATGCACTTGAAATAGTTATTTCCATCACATGGTGCAAAAAAAATTGGCATAAGGTTAGCTATCCTTGTTGATGATTTTCCCCAGTTAGATCCTATGCAAGACATACCACTATATGTAGCTGTCACTTATTCTATTACTATCCTTACTAAATGTTATTGTTCTAAATGTCTCATGTCTTCATCTATGTTAGAATCCATAAAATAGATTATAACCTAGAATCCATTGAAAGAGTTAGAAACATAAACTGTAAATGCAAAAGCAATTGAAACAACATAACAATGATACCAAGAGATTGATGTGAAATACTCATATGGCAAAATAGCATCAGATAACTATCTCCAATATCAAACTAAAATACAAGCTAGGTAGCATGCTTATATATATCAGGGAGAGGGAGGAGTTGGACCAATGAGGAACAACCATGTATTGGACTAAAGATAGCAAACTATCTTCTCAAGATAGCTATGGTTTCTCACATGTAGGAAGGTGACACCTCATAATCCACTCACTTAAAATAACATACTTTATTAACCTAAGCAAGCTTAATTAAATGTTAAGGAAAAACCTTACAAAAATGAATAAAAAACCTACACTAACACCCCTCTTAAGCATAGCTTAGGTGGGTCAAGAGATGGTTCCCAACAAATGAAACTTGATTAGGTACCCATGTATAATTAATTCCCCCCCAAAAGAGAAGTAGCCTCCCCACAAAAGAGAGTACACCCCCCCAGAATAGAGAGAGAAAGAAAGAAGGAGGTAAGAAGCCCCCTCTAAGGAGGACACCTGCCGCACCCCAAGAAAAGCTTGCAAATGAATGAACTTTCTCTTAGTGAAGTGTTTGGTGAAGATGTCCACAATCTGATTTGATGTTGAACAATACAAAAGATCAAGGACCTACTCATGAATCAACTCCCAAATGTAGTGCATGTGACTCTCAGAGTGTTTGGTCCATTGATGATGGACTAGATTACAAGAGATCTGAATAGCACTCTAGTTACCACTAAAGATGATTGTAGGATTCCTGAAGGAAATGCCAAACTCAGTGAGAATGTGCTGAAGCAAAATGGCCTTAGTAGTAGCATTAACTTCTCCTCGATACTCAGCCTCTATAGATGAAAGAGTAATAGCAAATTGCTTCTTGTTCAACCAAGAAATCAGACTAGAATCAAGAGAGAAGCAATACCCTAAAGTAGATTTGTGATCCTGAGAATCACCAACCCAATCTAAATATGTGTACCTCACCAAGTCAATATCCATGCCCATTGTATAATGAATCCCATAACAGCGAGTGCCCTATACATAGTGAATAATCTTCTTAGGTACTTTCCAATGTAGCTCATCTGGCTCCTGCATGCACCTAGAAACTAGGCCCATGACATATGAAATATCAGGCCTCATGTGAGTCAAGTATATGAGACTCCTAACCAATTGGTGATACAAGGTAGCATCTACCAAAGGTGAAGAACAAGAAGCCTCAATTTTGACCCCTGATAGAAATGGAGTCGACGTAGGCTTACAGTCAGCCATGTGAAATCTGGAGAGCATATCAAGTGCATACTTGGGCCGAGAAAGAGAGATACCAGTCAAAGACTATGTGATCTCAATGCCCAAGAAGTAGTGAAGAAGACCCAAGTTAGACATCAGAAATTAATCATGAAGGGAAGTCTTCACTACCTTGATGGTGGATGAGGAACTCCCTGTAATAAAAAAGTCATCAACATAGAGAACAAGGAAAGTGAGAGTATCATCGTGCTGTAAAATGTAGATGTTACGATTAGAATGGCATTAAGTGAACCCAACTGATAGAATGAATGAGTCCATCTTGGCATATCAAGCTCTAGGGGCCTGTTTAAGGCCATAGAGAGAGTTTTGAAGTTAATAGACAAGTGAAGGATCCTAAAGGAACCCCTGTGGCTGCTCCATAAATATCTCCTCCGGAAGGTCACCATGAAGAAAATCACTCTTCACATCTATCTAATGAACTTCCTAGTGATGGGATGTAGCAATGGCAAGGACAAGTTAGATTGAATTCATGTTGGCAACTGGTGTAAAAGTCTTAGAGTAGTCAATCCCAGGAACATTGGGGAATCCTTTTGTGACTAGGTAAGCCTTATGTTTATCGATTGACCCATCTGTAGTAAATTTTGTCTGATATATCCACTTGCATCAAACAAGTTTTCTTCTCTTAGGAAGTGTGACTAAATCCCATGTATGGTTCCTCTCCATGAAATTAAATTCTTCCTGCATAGTAGTATCCCACTCAGGGACACTAGAAGCTTCCCTGAAGGACTGTGGCTCAGAAGCTAAAGCAAAGAAGAGTTGAGGAGCTTGCTTGAACTATATCCTTGTTCTTCTTACATCTGAAGGATTAGCAACCCAATCACCTGCTGACTCCAAATTCTAAAAATCCCAAAGAGGCCCAGTGCCAGGAGAATTTAGAGGAGAATCAATAGCCTTTGAATGATGACTAAGAGAAGAGGAAGATGAATCCTCATCATCGTCATCTAAAGTGGAAGAAGAAGACTCTTCAAGAGGATTAAGATCATCAGAAGAACTATTGTCATGAAGTCGCAGTGTCTCCATGGGAATGAATGATGGAGAAGTGGTAGAAGAAGTATCCTCCTTAAAATGAACACTCCTCTCAATGAAGAACTCATGTGTGGCAGGGTGGAGTAGCCTATGGCCTTTGATACCGTTTGGATACCCAACAAATATGCAAGGCCTACTCTATAGATCCATTTCCTTGCATTTCTCTATTGGAATGTGGGCCCATGCAAGAGACCCAAACACTCAGAAGTGCTTGACTGTGGGTTTTTGACCAGTCTAGGCTTGAAAAGGAGTTACCCCCTTCATAGCTCAATGATGAACCCAGTTCTAGATATAACATACAAAGTTGATGGCCTTTGTCCAATACTAAGGTGCCAATGATCTGGAGTGAATCATGCAATTGGCCATTTCCTTCAATGACCAGTTCTTTCATTCTTCAGCTCCATTTTCTATGGACTATAAGGAACTATACTGAAGTTCAATAATCTCTAAGGCATAAAACTATTCAAACCTCTGGTTGACATATGTTAGGGTTAACTGACAGAAGATATCAATTAAATGCAAATAAAGATTAAACAAAGGGATGAAAATACATAGAAATAATAATAGCAAGAGACAAGTTTTAATGTGGTTCACCCAAAGTCGGGCTACATCCACCAACAAAGAGTCCAATATTATTATCCAGTAAATCAAACCAATTATAACCAATAATCCTTGCAACTCAATACCGCTGCAAAATGCTACAATACATCAACAGAAACCCTAACCCTTAGCCGCTTTTATCAAGCCTTATGTCGGTTACAAAAATAGGGGTTTTTTTTATGTCGGCTAATAGAAAAATAACTCCCTGCACTCCCCCATTAATTAATTTGGGGGGCAAATATGCTGATAAAAGTGGGGAAATTTAACCTCTGAGTCTTATTACGCTCCATATAACAGCAATCTCCCACTTGGAGACTAATCAAACTCCACACCATATCATCTCCCACTTGGAGACTGATCATAACACTGCTGACCTTATAGCTCCCACTAGAAATAAGCACCCTGGATTATGTTGTTCTGATTTTGTTTTCAGTCTTGAAGACCAACTGAAGCTAAAGATGAGCTCAACTTCTCCCTTGTCATTGCCTTTGTAAACATATCCACTGGATTTTCATCTGTATGTATCTTTTCCAGCCTTAACTGTCCATCATCCAACACCGAACAAATGAAGTGATACCTCAACTATATGTGTTTGGTCTTTGAATGCAAGGTAAAATTCTTTGCAAGATATATGGCACTTTGACTATCTGTAAACAAGTAACTATTAGTTCTCTATTTGCCCAATTATTCCATGAAAGATTATAGCCATATCATCTCCTTGTTTGCCTCTATTGCAGCTACATATTCTACCTTTGTGGTGGATAAAGCAACCACCTTTATCAACCTGGAAATCCAACTCATAGCTGTCCCACCTATAGTAACGACATAATCTATAGTACTCTGCCTGGTATCAATATCCCTTGCCAAATTTGAGTTTATATAACCTGCTAAATTAGTATTAGAGCCCCCAAAACATAAGTGTTTATTGGATGTACCTCTCAAATATCTGAGAATCCATTTTACTGCATTCCAATGCTCTAATCCAGGATGACTCATATACCTACTTATGACTCCTAAAACATGTGTAATATCTGGTCTCGTGCATACCATGGCGTACATTAAACTTCCTATAGCTAAAGCATATGGTACCTTGGACATTTTTCCTTCCTCCTCTGGTGTCATAGGACACATCTCCTTAGTCAATTTCAAATAACTAGGCAAAGGTGTGTTGATAGCTTTTGCATTCTCCATATGGAATCTCTGCAACAACTTTTCAACATAATCAACCTGAGATAGAGTCAATTTTCTATTCTTCCTATCTCTACAAATTTTCATACCAAGGATTTGTTTTGTTTCCTACAAATCCTTCATAGAAAATGACTATGCTAACTACTATTTTAACTCTCTTATGTGATCCATGTTAGACCCTACTACATGCATGTCATCAACATATACACATAAAATAATGTAGCTGTCATTATCCAACCTCTTAAAATAAACACAATGGTTAGAATTACACCGGATGTAGCCTTGCTCAACCATAAAACTATCAAATTTCAAGTACCATTGCCGAGGTGCTTGTTTTAGGCCATACAAACTCTTCTTCAATCTACACATCAGTTTCTCCTTACTTGTGACCTCAAATCCTTGGGGCTGTTCCATGTATATCTCCTCCTCCAAATCACCATGGAGAAAGGTAGTTTTCACATCTATCTATTCCAAACGCAAATCTTCAATAGCCACAATACTTAAATTAGTACGAATAAAAGTCATCTTGACAACCGAAGAAAATATCTCATCAAAATTAATGCCCTTTTTCTGTGCAAATCATTTTACAACTAACTTGGCTTTAAATCTTTTCTTACCTCCATCTTCCTCTTTCAGCTGATAAACCCATTTGTTTTGTAAAGCCTTTTTACCTGCAGGCAACTTACATAATTCCCAAGTCTAATATTTCAACAAGGAGTCCATTTCTTCTTTCATTGCAAGCTCCCACTGTACTTGTGTATCCACCTCTATAGCTTCATCATACCCTTCTAGTTCACCAGCATCTGTTAACAAAATAGAATACAAAGAGGGAGAAAACCTTTTAGGAGGTCTACTTAGCCTTGTTGACCGTCTAACATTCACTGGATTTTGTGGTATTTCTGGTTTCTATTATAGAGCATGAGGAACCACTAGAACATCACTATTTGGAGTATTATCTAGCACCACATAATCCTTTTCTTTCTTCTCATGTTGTTGCAATTGATCTTTGTACAACACCTTCTCATTGAATACAACATCCCTACTTCTCACAATTTTTTGATTTTCAAAATCCCAAAGCCTATAACCAAATTCATTAATGCCATATCCAATGAAGGTACACTTTTCTGATTTTGCATCCATCTTGGTTCTATTTTCAGAATCTACATGTGCAAATGCTTCACATCTAAAGGTTTTGAGAAAAGAATAACTCACCTTCTTATCTGTCCATGCTTCCTCTGGAATACCATGACCCAAAGGAACTGAAGGAACTCTATTAATTAAATATATAGCAGTCTTGACAACCTATGTCCATGTGTTTAAAGGCAGCCTAATATGCAATCTCATGTTCCTTGCATGCTCTATTCTTGTCCTATTCATGCGTTCAGCTACTCCATTTTCCTGTGGAGTCCCTGGAACCATTTTTTGCCTATGAATTCCATTAAAGGAACAATAATCCTCAAATTCTTTGCTGCAATACTCACCACCATTATCAAATTTGAGACATTTTAATCTTTTACCCATGTCATTCTCAACCAAGCTTCTCCATTTCTTAAATGTTTCAAATACATCAGATTTCTGCCTAAGGAAATAAATCCATACCTCCCTAGTTGCATCATCTATGAATGTGACATAATACCAAGAGCCACCAAGAGAAGAAACCTGAGCTAGTCCCCATACATCTATATACACAAGATCTAACTTTTCATCTTTCTTTTGCTTCCCATCCTTGAGAAAACTAACTCTCTTTTGCTTTCCATAAAAACAACTTTCACAAAAATCCATATTAATATATTTTAGACGTGGTAAAACTTTCTTAGAATAAAGTACCTTCATACCTTTTTCACTCATATGCCCAAGTTTGTTATGCCACAAAGTTGTCTCAGAACCTACAACAACTATTTCAGTCTCTTCCTGTGAACTTGTAGCAACTGTTCCTGAACCTATTTATTTTTTCTCTACAACAACTAAAGTAGAAGGAACAGTATGTCCTGTACAAAGATATAAGGTGCCTGCTTTCACACCTTTTGCTACTATTAAGGCACCTTTTGAAACCTTCCAATTTTTATCAGTAAATGTAACAATGCAATGTTCTTCAGCTAGCTGCCCTGCTGAAATTAAATTCCTACTAAGCCTTAGAACATACCTTACCTCTTGTAGTAGCCAATGATTCCCATTTTGTAACTTAATCTTAATTCTTCCCTTTCCAACAATCTGACAGGGTTTGTTATCTCCCAAATAAACCAACCTAAAAATCCCCTTGGACATAATCAAGAAAATAACTTCTATGGGGTGTAGCATGAAATGAGGCCCCTGAATCTAAAACCCATGAATCACCAGCATTATCAAGGGAAAGAATCAAAGCATCATCTTCAGATTTATTACTTACCACATTTGCCTCTTTATTGCCTTCTTGTTCGTCTCCTTTATTCTTTTGAGACCAACAATCTTTCTTTAGATGACCTAGTTTCCCATAGTACCAACAATCCTTCTGTCCTCTTAATTGGGATCTCTTGTCCTTTGATTTTCCATGTGACTTTCCATAACCTCCAGAACCTTTTCTTCTCTCCTTTGATCTACCCCTGCTTTCTACATTCAAAACACTACCTGATGTGGACCCTCCTAAACTTTTCTTTCACATTTCCTCACTAAGGATAACACCAACAACATCATCAAATTTTAAAGTGTTTCAACCAGAAATAGAGTTACTTACAGCCATTACCAAGCTATTCCAACTTTCTGGCAAAGAACATAAAACCAAGAGAACCCTCATCTCTATATCAAATTTCACTTTTACAGAAGTTAACTGACTAACAATCATATTAAACTCATTTAAATGATCTGTCATAGATCCACCTTCAATCATTTTCAGCTTAAAAAATGCTTCATGAGAAATGCCTTATTTGAGGGTGTTGACGTTTCTTCTAAATCAGCATTAGGGTTTGCCACTTCTAATGCACAGGCAGATTCAGGCCAACTGAATACAGGAGGTTGCGTGAGCTCCTCCCCTTCACTTCTGGTTCTGCCGCACCAAGGGGGGTATCCCTATAACTTAAGATGTAACCTTGACTAGCTCAAAGATAGAAAGATCCAACTTGACAACAACAGGCAGAATACTCTCATGTATGGACCAAGATCTGCATGATAGATCACAAGGCTGGCAACATTCTTGGACATGATGTCTGGTTGAGTATGAGAGTATGCAGGGGGTCCCTAATCCTACTCCTACAACTAACAGGTGGAGGTGTGAAATGTTTTGATATGAATTTGGATGCAAAGCTGGACATGGTGTATAACACAAGAACACAGCATGATTGGTGCCTATCCAGGGCTTGGAGTCGGTAGACATACACCTGTGAATGATCAACATGAATAGCTAGAACTAGATTTCAGGGGGATACACATGATATCTGCCTTACAGATATCTCCCAATATAGAGTGTTGAGCTATCTCTACTTATGGCATCCCTACTGCAGTATACCCTTCCCAATGTTCAACCTGAAAACAGTTTAATCTGCCCCTTGAGCAGAGGTT
The DNA here is from genome assembly GCA_027924645.1 of Cunninghamia lanceolata. Taxonomy (NCBI): domain Eukaryota; kingdom Viridiplantae; phylum Streptophyta; class Pinopsida; order Cupressales; family Cupressaceae; genus Cunninghamia; species Cunninghamia lanceolata. The sequence continues at coordinate 1,820,558 of BSBN01001014.1, read as the reverse complement.
AAAAGATCAGACATTCAACATAGGAATTCTATGCTCTAGAATCTAACATAAGCAAACATCCAGATCCAGAAGAAGGATACATGCAATACTGGAGACAGAATTAACACAACACATGCTAAACAGCATTACTCATATAAAATCAACCATGAAACCAGTGGATTCATGCCAAGTCCTACAACAGGAGATACATAAACTCACAAGAAAAACTGTACAGAGCAACCAGATCAGCTGGTTTGCATTACAGAGCCAGAAATCTACAACTTTCAACAACCTTGAAAGAATAACACCATCTGCATTATATAGCAGGAGGGTGTCTTCAGCATCAACTACCAGGTTGACCAAAATTCCCGCCAGATATACAGTACCATAGAAATGGCGCTCAAACTTGAATGCAGCAGGTAGGGGAGGAGACAGGAAGATTTTTCGAGCCTTGCGCCGCCGCCTAGGGATTCAGATCTTCAATCAGGTACAACATTCGTCCACACCATCGCCCATACCTCTGCAACAATCGCCATTGATGGCGCACCAACCCGCGGCCTCGGGAAGAGCATCAAACAGACAGTCGCAACCGCTTCCCGCCGAGATTCATCATCATGATAATTTGAATATGCAGGATAACATTATCCCACACGCACCCCGCGATGACCTCTTTGACACTTTATATACTAGGTCATGAGCATATATCATGTCGGTGCTTTTGCTCCTGACGACTTAGTATAAGACCTCATCATCATCATCCTCCAGCAGCATGATATCCTGCTGTTCGAAAAATCACCCTGACGTCATCATGATATTTGAAATATAACCTTCATGATAATCGGCACAACCTGATCCTCCGGAGGAACATCCTCCTGCTGAGCTTATAACAAAAGTCTGGCCGATGAACATCCTGATGACGTCATCATCATATCCTGCTGACGTCATCATCATATCCGCCTACTGCGCACCTCCTCACATCCGGATGACGTCATCATCATGTTTGCAAATATCAGGAGGTCTCTTCAAGATGATCAGTGTTAGAAATATGACCCCCGCGGACCTTGATGACGTCATCATCATATCCATCATCATGATATTTGGAAGACAACCGGATATTTGGAAATATCCTCCTGATGTTCAAATATCAGGTTGCACTATAGCTCCACTATAAGATCGGGGCGATAACTGAATATGATGATGCTGCTTGAAAAGATCACCCCCAGTAGATAATACGCGAAGCTAGCAGGCGGATATCTCCTTAATATTAGCATCATCATGATGCTCGAACAAACAAACATATATCTGGATGATATGAAAATATCACCCCCTCCTTCGGAATATCATGATGCAGATAGGCAGAAAGAAAAATATCACCCTGATATACGGATGACGTCAGCATCATCAGGATGAGAAACAAAGAACAAGAAGTGAAACAACATCATCAGGATGATATTGACTAAGATCATCCTGACGTTCGAAATATGATGACCCTAGTGAATATCGGGTCGCACTTAAAACTCTTCAACATCATCATCAGGATGATCATAACCAAGATCACTCGATGATAGAAATATCACCCCGGCGAAATATCATGAAGGCAGAAACTATGATGACCACCGCAAGCAGCAGGATGACAACTGAAAAAATGATGATGATGACGACCCTTAGGATAAAACAAGTTAGGTCGAGCAACTCAAAGAATAAGCAACATCATCATCATGCCTGCGCAAGGTGATAAATGGAAGATCACCGGAGACTTTGAAGAATCACCCTCGCAAGCAGATAAGGGCGCACTGTAGCTCGTCAGCATCATCATGATAAAAACCAAACATCACCCGACAGTGAAATATGATGATGACGATGAGAAACCGGTCGAAGGAGAACATGATGATGCTGACCATCATGGAAACAAACATGATGATGATGACCTCCTCCTCAAGAAAATATGATGATGCAGCTGAAAAATACTGAGGAGGTCCGTTACTTAGAGCATTTTTTGGATACTTAGGGAGAGTGCCTGAATGAAAATTGCTCAGAAAACCACCAGTCAATTCAGGCGTCAACAGAGGGTAGGGGTTTTTCATACAATTTAGCCAAAGCTTTCATCAGTTCACTTCTTGTCTTTGCTTCTGTTATATTGAATGCCCTAGATGATGCTAGGCACAACCAAATGGTTCCTAGTGCCTTTATGTCTAGAAATTCCCAATCATCATCTGTCATTCCGATTAGTTTCTTAGATACTCCTTCCAATGGCCTCCATAAAGCCTTCTGATAGAGGTAATCCTCCATTTGCATCTTCCATAACTGATAGTTTTGTCCATTAAATTTATCAACCTTCAATTTACCCTCATCTACCATTACTCCCACTCAACCGTGAGACCTTCCTATAGATGATAATCGAACACAACCTACTTTGATACCAATTGTTAGGGTTAGCCAACATAAGATATCAATTAAATGCAAATAAAGATTAAATAGAGGAATGAAAATACACAGAAATAATAACAATGAGAGACAAGTTTTAACGTGATTCACCCAAACTCAGGCTACATCCACCAATAGAGAGTCTAGTATTATTATCCAATAAATCAAACCAATTACAACCAACAATTTTTACAACTCAATACCACTGTAAAATGCTATAATACATCAACAGAAACCCTAACCCTTAGCCGCTTTTATCAAGCCTTATGTCGGTTACAAAAATAGGGTTTTTTTTATGTCAACTAATAGAAAAATAACTCCCAATGTGCTCCCCTATTAAACAATTTGGGGGGGGGGAAATGTACTGATAAAAGTGGGGAAAATTTAACCTCTGAGTCTGATTAGGCTCCATATAACAACAACATATTCCCCACCATTATTGGTGCGTAGAATCTTGACAACCTTCCCAAATTATTTCTTTGTAAAAAGCTTTAAAGTCTTGAAAAGACTCAAAGACTTCAGACTTTTGTTTGTGAAAGTATACCAAGGTGTATCTGGAAAGATCATCAATGAAATTCAATACATATCTAGCTCTATTGAATGAAGGATGTTGAAATGGACCAGCCAAATCACTATGTACTAACTCCAAGAGTTGTGTGGATCTCTATGCTTTTCCTTTATCAAATTTTTCTTCAAGATGCTTTCCAAGAATGCATCCTTAAAAAAATCCATTAGAAAATTGAATAGAAGGCAACCCTATAACCATGTCATGTTGATTGAGCTGCTACAAATAGCAATAGTTCATGTGGCCAAACGATTGATGTCACAAATGACTCACCTCATCTAAGTGAGTGAACAATGCCAGTGAAGGAGAATCAAGAACAAAATGAGAAAAATGATAGAGCTATGAATGGTTATCAACTTTTCCTATAGCAATTATAGACCCATTGTGTAGATCACTATTAACCACTGAGTTAGGTGTAAATTTAACTCTCTTTCTGAAACTTGTATGGGTGATCTAGTAGATAGATAGGAGATTAGTTGATAAAGAAGGCACACAAATAACATCATAGAATGTCCCATCACCAATGTGAACGGACCCTCTCCCAAGAATTTCTTCTAGTGTATCATTACCCATAAGAATATCAGGCATAGAACATGAGTCCAAGGATGAGAAACTTTCCTTTGTATTGGCCATGTGGTGAGAAGCATCTAAGTTAATTACCCAACTATCTAGTGGTGTAGAAACTACAATGATGGTCTTTCCCTTCCCCTTACTTTTTTTTTTGTGTCATTTGAAGACCATGAAGAATCTTCCTTAGCTGAATTTGGCACTTTGACATTATTCTTCTCAAAAAGATAAGTGAGATGAGCTATTATCTTTTTCAAACACTTATGCTCATCATGACCAGATTTCTTACAAAAGGCACACTTTGTCTTCTCCCTTTTAGACTTGTTGTCTTTAGAGGAAGACTTAGGAGCTAGATTGGTTGCAGCTTGTTTTGGACCTTTTTTATTTTCTCCTTGATCCTTTTGTTTCTTATTTTTCTTGTCATTGCCTTTCTAGTCTTTAGTGCCTTGATTTGCAGCAAAGGCATGAGACTTAGAAGGCTTAATAGTGCCCATTTGAACTAATTTATCCTATAATTTAGTGAGTTTAGCAACAAATTCATCTAAAGAAGGCATTTTGTAGGTAGACCCAAGATCACTTTTAGTGGCATAAATTGTAGAAATAAACACTAAGCAGTTAGGATCAATCTTAGAAAGAAAACTTAAGATCAATTGTGTGTCTTTCTTCGCAATCCCACATTGTTTCAACTGTAATCTAATGGCCTTTAGCTTTGTGAATAAGGCTTGCATTGTATAAAAATTACATGGATTTAACCATATTAACTCATACTCCAATTGATGTCCCCTTAATTCATCTTGTTTAACAAAGATATTTTCTAAAGTAGTCCATACATCATTTGGTTTTGTATAAGATTCAACATGAAAAAAGATCAAGAGATACAAACATGCATAGAGTTCCGAAAGCTTCATCTAGCATATTATGAGATTTAGGCCTTTCTGAAATTAACGTTGGTTCAATTTCTAAACCCATAGTTACCCTAAATAGTCCTAACTTTTTAAGTTGGATAGTCATCTTGGACTTCCACTCATAGTAGTTGTAGGGTGTTAGAACAAACACTGTTAATTGGTGCATCTTAATGTAGAAATAGATTGTTATTGTTGTTGTGTAGGAAAGAACACATAAGACACCTCCAAGAAAATATGATTTGTCACTTTATATTTAGTGTGATTATAATTTCCACAAGAAATAAATATTGAGTGGAGTAGATCTCAATGCTATTACAAATCTTGAAAAAAACCATATGCTGAAAATATGTAATTTTGGCACAATACCATTTGAAATAAATAGCATCATTACAAAGTACATGAAAAAACATGCACTTTCAAAAAAATAATCACCTTGATCCAAGGTTTTATGCAAAAGTTATGCTTCTTCAAAGTTCCCAAAATGTGAACTATGTAGTGTTATGATCAATAATTTGCAATTTCTAGAAATTCTATGCCTTAAAATCAAAAAGTGTATGCACTAGTGCATAGAGCATGAAAAAATAGCCTAAATCAAAAAAACTTTCTTGAGAAATGGAGTGTGTATGAGCAAGAATGAAGCATTTGAAAACTGTTTTCAAATCTACAATTGCCAATGAAGAGGGGGTCTGATGTAGCTTTTTTATTTCATTTCTACAAAATATATAAGCTACATGAAAAAACTAATAGATACCCAGATGGTTCTTCAATTCTGCAAACAAAATCTAGAAGAAGTTTTTCTTTTTGATGTACAAAAGATGTGGATCTAATGTAAAAAATACCTTTAGCAACAAAAAATGACCCCAAAAACTAAAAAATGGTATGCAAAGGCTGAATCAGCTACCTAAGACAAGAAAAGGCATGCTACAATCTACAATATTGATCAAAACACAAAATATGCAAGCCAATTGTTATATTTGAGCTTCAAAAGACTTGTTTGTAGATATGGCTAATGATCTCCAAAATGAGTGAAACAAATGTCAAAATGACTTTCAAGAGCTTCCCGGATGTAATGGAATAGTAAAAATGCTACCAGACTACCTGAAGATGTTGTAATCACCTAGATCTCATACATACAAAAACAAGATTACTAGATCTTCATAAATCCTTTCTGATTCTCTAGATCATTTGAAAATGCAAGAGAAGAGCATACAAGATTTTGCAAAATCTCTAAAAAGAATCTAACCTTACAAAACTCACTTTGATACCATGTTAGAATCCGTAAAATAGATTATAACCCAGAATTAATTGAAAGAGTTAAAAACATAAATGATAAATGAAAAAGCAATTGAAACAACATAACAATGATACCAAGAGATTGATGTGAAATGATCGAAAGGAAAAATAGCATCAGATAATTATCTCTAATATTGAATGAAAATACAAGCTAGGTAGCATGCTTATATATATACTAGGGAGAGGGAGGAGGTTGCAACACTGACCAATGAGAAGCAACCATCTATTGGACTAAAGATAGAAAAGTATCTTCCCAAGATAGCTAATGGTTGCTCACATGTAGGAAGGTGACACCTCATAATCCACTCACCTAATAAAACATGCTTTAATAACCTAAGCAAGCTTACATACATGTGTCTAGGAAAAACCTTATGAAAAGGAATAAAAAACCTACACTAACAATCTATTTAAAAAAATTATACTTTCTATGCTTACAAGTAACACTTATGGTAAAACATTATGGACTACATTCTAAATAGTTGTGACTTTGAACACAATTTTTCATCAACAAGGGCATGATTCAAAAAAAAAAAAGATTTAGAGAAATGTTAACAAACATTAGGAGTATAATTAGAAGATATGATGTTGGAAAATATTTATGGGTCAAATAATTGACTCAATAAATGTTGAGGAGCATCTAATATTTGATGTATCTATGCATTTATATGCCACAAAGAGTATAGCCACACTCCATAATAAGAAAATACTAAAGTCACTCAAAATGACAGTTGTACGTGGTGTCTACATATACCCAATGTATAGAATCACATGATGTTAATGATGATCATTTGGATAGGGTGGTTCTACTACATGTTGGCCAATGTGTGATGTTGGTATGCAAGCTGTGGGTATATGCTAGATTAGTTAATGGTACTTGGTACTATAATGGATATAGTTTATCATTAGGGTACTTCATGTGTGTCAAGTAGTAGGCATAAAAACATGCTTTTATGTCTCCTTTTTCCTATCTTAAACACCATTCCATCTATTGGTTTCTACTTTAAAGACTATTAAACCCTTGTTTAGTAATCTTATGTTGAGATGTGATGCTGGAGTAATAGTTGTGGTTAAAAGGTTTCATATTTTGAGTTGAGCTAACAAAAATATGCACAAATATCTCTTTTTAATCTAAGAAGAATCCATTCATCCCAGATAGCATGGTTTTTGAAGAATCTGGAGAAGCTTTTACCATCTCCAAAGTTGTTTAGAATGAATATTGCGATGTCTCTAGAATTTTTCCGAAGAAGTTTTGAAGGATCTCTAGAGCTAGATTCCATGGAGTTATGTAGACATCTTGTCTGCATAGTCTCTAGAGTTGTGTTATATAGAGATATAGTAGTTATGTTGTTGCAAACATCTTCAGATCTATTCAGATAGGCTGTGTAGAATCTTTCAAGTGGTTTTAGGAGGATCTTTAGAGTTCTACATGATGGTGCTAGAGTTTTGGAGAAGATTACAGTAGTAGATCAATGAAGAAGGACACTTATTAGTTTTTTCTTTATGGTTTAAAATATTTTGTTAAAAGACTATTTAAAGTTATTTATTTTCTTTATTAGTGGCCTTTATGGCTTGATTGAACCTAAGTTAAAACTCTAGATTTAAGGGACATCTTTAGTGTCACTTTAAATCTCTTTAGTTTTTGCATGATCTTTTTGAAAGGATAGTTGCATGCTTAGAATAAGGAATAAATATCTTTGTATCTAATATGGGACAAGGAGTGACATAATAAACTCTGGAGATATTATATTAGCAAAATAATACTTGATATTTATTGTATGGAAGCAATAGAATAGATATATAATAGTTTTTAGAAGAAAGAAGATATACTTTGTTTTAGATATATTCTATTTTCGAAGAATATGGAATAGAAAAGTGAATTGTCAGAGAGGAGGCATTGGGATTGAGTGAGGGTGGCAGAAGAAACCCTCCATGACCAATCTGGTAGAGCTCTCCTCTTGCCTTGAAATCCCTCATTCATAATATTTGTCTATTTGGTGTTCATTCTTTGTGATATTTTGGTTGAATCTGTTATGTCATTGGTCAATTGTGTTACCCCATTGTATTTCATCATTGTTTGTAGTACATTTTTAAATTTTTAAAATTTGAATATGGTTCTCGCATGCATGTGTTGGAGGGGTGTTTAGTCTAGGATAGGTCCCTATCTATGCTCAAGAACCTACGGGTGTGGTACAGCTCCGGATGAGGCATTTACTCCTTGGCTATGAGAAGTAATGGAGGAGAATGATAACATCTTGGGGGACTTTGTTGATGACATAGAAAAAAGACTTAGAGAAGCCCTAAATTTGCAAGATGCCAAAACTCAACTAAAAATCCTTGTTTCAAGATCGGGGATGTGCTCGAGGTCCTCGAAACCAAAAGTGATGTCACCAAAAAAGGAGCAGAAAAATATTATAGAGTGGAGGAAGAAGGTAAGATACCCGTTGTGCCTAGGAAATTGGTTTTGTGACCTTACTTGAATATGGAAAATGCTATTAGAGTAGAGGAAAATAGGCTTAAACATACTGCCATTTTCTTTGCTTGTCTTAATTTGGAAAAAGAACCTTCAAGGAAATTCGTGGATTAGTGGTTGAACACAGTTTGGGGTAAAAAACTAGGGATTCACATTTCGTTATGTAGAATCTTGTATAACGCACTTTTTTTTTGTTTTTGAGGAATCATACTATGCAAAAAAGGGTTTTGGATAGAAATTTTTGGAATGTGAGGAAAAATTTGTTCAAAGATTTCCGTTGGAAGCTAGATGCCTCACAAAGAAATTCTTTTTTTCTCAATACCCAGGTGCTTCATAGTAAAAATTTTACCAAAGCAACATTGGGCATTTTTGCCCCAACTATTGAAGCCCATTGGGAAGGTTATGAAATTTGATGACACAAGGGTTACCCTACCGCATATGGATGCTAGGGTACTAATTTCTCTAAATATGGGGATTGATATCCTAGAGTTCATGGAGATTAGGGTGGGAGAGAAGAATTATAATTGTGAGGTCGTAGGATTGGGGGGTCTCATTTCATATTTCCTTTGTAAGGTTGTGGGTCACCAGAAAAGGGATTTCCCTAGTCTTTCAAGAAATGATGTTGGTAAATGATTTTAATCCAATTTTCCTAGAAATGGAAGTAGGAAGAGTGATATAATGGATAAATCCACACCTTCAAATTCTAAAGAACAAAACTTTGAAGAGTCTCCCCTAATAAATGGGGACTCTTCACCTCAAACAAATCTAGATGTAGTCTCTAGTAGAAAATCTAATATGGGAGTATTAAACACACCAGGATATTGAGAGGGGGAGCGAATCAGTATCCAATCAAACTTTAAATCCTCCAGAGTAGATTAAAACTTAACATTACAACATTAACATAAACATGAAAGATCAACACAATGCACATCCACACATAACACTAGATAGACGTGGAAAAGCCCAAAAGGGGAAAAACCATAGTGAAGATTAACTTGCAATATATGAAGCTCACTGCTATAAAAATTATAACTTTTTTTTAGGGATACAACCCAAGGAAGTAACTAATCCTTGATTTGATAACAAACTCAGAAATGATTACAGCATGACAATCCTTCTCTGCCTGAAAACTAACATTAAAGCTCACACCTTTGATGATTTCAATTCTGCCTCTTCACTCCTCTTTTGATGATTGGATCAATTGGGCACACTCCTCACTTCCCTCCTATCACAAAATATCTTCAAGATGAATTAGGACAACCCTTATTACTTCTGGTCTTTCTCCTTTAGTTGCACATCATAATGCATATGATATTCATTTTATTCTCTTCACACTCTCATATTCTCATCTTCGCAATCATACCTAACCTAGATCAACTAGGTTCATAATATATACATGATATTACATTGATTACATTAGAAGTCAACCAATACAACAAGGATATTACAATTTACAAGTTCACCAAAGATCACACAACATGAAACATGTAGAAGACAAGCTCTAACATGAACTACACGCTACTCTAGCAATAGAAACATGCCTTGCGGACCCCAACACATGCTTAGCCTAATCCTAAACATTATTCATAGCATCATCCTTCAAGGAACAACAGATGCACACTTCACAAATTTGAATTAGGTCACTCTTAAGGAAGAAAACATGAAGCTTGTAGCACATCAGTCTTTAGACTCTTGGTGGTACTCATGAATGATTAAACATTACTTGTTCTTCTCCTAGATGCATCAGTAGGACCTAAACAACATCTCCAAACACTCCTTGAACTCCATAAAAAAATAAATTTGTGGTGCACATCATCAACATACCTTAGCCTCAACAACAACAATTCTTCACAAACTAAATTGAAAACTTTGTGCAGTACTGAAAACTTGAAAGATTTGCATGTCATTCAAACCTGAAACACTATGAGACATGTAGAATTTAAACATAAATTGACATCTAGAATTTTCACATAAACTCATATGAATGATTTGTATACTCATCTATTGGTGTAAATACTCAAACATATATCCTAAAAATAATTATGCATATGGAACCATCAGTATCACTTCTGTCATTTAAAAACTGAACAGGCAGACCTCAAAAACATTTAAAACTCATGGATTCACTCATACACTCCTATAAACATATCCTCAAAATTGCATGAGAAAATATTCACCTATGGAGGAATGCAAAGCATTTTACTAAGTAGTCTTTTAGGCAGCTTCCTAGAATCAGCAACCATTACCAACATCTGAAGGCCAGAACCTTCTTATATCAATACATACTTTCTTGGGAACAATATGAAAGAGCATACAACATGCTATAGGTCATCAACAACATCTTTTCATCCTCAATACAAACTGGCATGTAGAATTTACACACAAACTCATATGACCGATTTGTATACTCATCCACTTGTGTAAGTACTCAAACATATATCCTGAAAACAATTATGCATCTAGAACCAACAGTATCACTTCTGTCATTTGAAAACTAAACTAGCAGACCTCCAAAACATATGAAACTCATATTAATTCACTCATACACTCCTCTAAACATATCCTCAAATTTGCATGAGCAAATCTTCACCTACAGATGAATGCAGAGCATTGCAATCAACCTTTATCATCACATTATACTGCCAGAGCATAGACTGAAACTCAATCACTTGTAACTTTCACTGTAGAGGATAAAATGATCTGAAACTTTAGATTTAGGACATTTACATCATATTGATCTTAACTTCTAAATTGTATGACCATAACTTCAAATGTGGAGGAATGTAGAGCATATTACTAAATAGTCTTCTAGGCAGCATCCTACAATCAACAACCTTTACCAACATCTAGAAGCTAGAACCTTGTTATATCAACACATACTTTCTTAGGAACAATAAGAAAGAACATACAACATGCTACAGGTCATCAACTACATCTTCTCATCCTCAACATAGCTTCTAATTCCCATCTTAATATATTATCATTCATCTTGATGCTTCTAATTCCTATCTTAATATTTCATCATGAAATAATCTCTGCTGAACACAAACATGTTCAATTTAAGTTTTCTTACATTAATCAAGGGATGACATCCAACCATGAACATCATAAACCAACCATGAACATCAACATCATCACTATATCTCTATTACTACACTGGTATATCATCAACATGAACATTCACATCAACCACATTAGACAAGCACAAACTGAGTGTTGACATCAATGACAACACATATTGCCAATAATCTCCCCCTTTGTCATTGATGGCAACACACACACACACACACACACACACACACACACACACACACACACACACACACACACACTTGCTCATTCTCCCCCTTAGGTGTACATTTATTTCTCTCTCCCTTTGGCATCAAGGAGAAAGGGTGACAATTTCTCCCCCTTAGAACACAATCTCTCATTTTCAACCTTCTCCCCCTTGTCAGCAACAACCACTACCTACTCCCCCTAAGAGGCATCCATCATCAGTCCAGGAAACAAATATAGCATCAATTACTCCCCCTAGACATATGCACCAATTATAAATCTAGCAAGAAGAGGGAGGTGCAATTACCCCTACCTTCTACCAGATATACTCAAAAGTGTACTTTGTAAGAGCCTTTGTGAAAATATTTGTAATCTAATCCTTTCTTGGAATATATTCCAACTTCACTTCTTTCTCTACAACATTCTCTCTCAAAAAGTGATAGCTAATTGATATATGCTTGGTTCTACAATGCATCACTGGATTCTTGGAAATATTGATAGCAATAGTATTGTCACACAACATGGAAATAGGCTCATCATATAGTACCTTGATATCCTTCAAAGTTTGTTTCCTCCACAACACTTGTGTGTAGCAATATGTTGCTGCAATATACTCTACATCTGTAGTTGATAATGATACTAAATCTTTTTTCTTGCTTTTCCATGAAACCAATCTACTTTTTAAAATGAAAGAACCACCACTTGTAGTTCTACCATCATCAACACAACCAACCCAATCAGCATCAGTGTAAGCACTCAGATCAAAGTCATTACCTCTTGGATACCATAAGCCATAATTTGGAATTACCTTTAAGTATTTGAATATTGTTTTCATTCCTTCTCATGAGTTTTCTTAGAATTATCTAGATATCTAGCAACTACACAAACTGCATGCATAATATCACCTCTAGAAGCAATCAAGTACAATAATCCTACAATCACAGATCTATAAAGAGTCTGATCAAGCTTTGGAGACTCATCATTCTTGATCAAGTGGCAACTAGTAATGATAGGAGTACTTGATAGTTTGAAGTCCTCCATACCAAACTTCTTCAACATCTTTCTAAGATACTTAGCCTAAGAAATAAGGATACTAGCATCTAACTAAGCAATTTGAAACCTAAGGAAGAAAGACATCTCAAACTCTTATTGCATCTCTACTACAAACCACTTACACATACTATAATTTCCACAAAATATTATCTCATTAACATATACTATAACTATCAAAATCATATCTCCTTCTTCCTTAATGTAAAGATTACTATCTATGGTACTTTTCTTGAAGCCTTGCTGAAGTAAGTACTTATCCAATCTAGCCTACCAAGCTCTAGGAGCTTTCTTCAGTCCATACAAAGCCTTTTGAGTCTGCACACCATGTCGAGATCTTCTGATAGCTAAAACCCATCCAGTTGCGTAGTATAGACCTCTTCCTTTAGATCACCATTCAAAAATGTTGACTTGACATCCATCTGATAAACCTTGAAGTTTTTGTGAGTAGAGAGGGCAAGAAACATCTTGATTGCTACCATCCTAGCTATCGGAGTATAAGTCTCCTCCAAATCCATGCCTTCAAATTGTAAATAACCTTTACACACCAATCTTGCTTTGTTCTTGATGAAGGGGGTAAATCATAAAAAAACACAACAATAGAAATTGCACACAGAAAATAGGAATGTTCTTTTATTGATTTAGACAACACATTGCATTACAGATGCTCAAATACAATTAGAGGATGAATCCCCCATAGGTTACAACACATCCCAGCTTCCTATCTCTAGACTCTAAAATATTCTACCTTTTGCTGCCCCAAATCTGCTAGGGTTCCTATTATTCTACCTTTTCTTGACTCTACGCTTTCCCCCTTATCTCTACTACTGCCAAGGATTCCCAAAAATGGTTATAAATAGCTCTTTTTGGTGACCTCCAGCCAAATTTCAAAATTTGTATCTCCCTCCAAAAAGAGGTCAACTTCTGGTAGCCATAACTTTTGATCTGGGTGTTTGATTGACGAAACTTTTGAAGTGTCAAAAATATAGTAAAGTTCTCTATGCACTTAGAATTGGCTTTGCTGATTATGCCCATTTTTAGGGTTGTACGGGGCCTTTTAGTACCTCAAACTTGACATTGGAACTTTTTCAAGGTTTTTTTAGGAAATAAAAACTTTAACATCTTTCAGCTCACAAATGATCTTTGACTGATTCCTTCACCAAATGTATTATTTTTTAATTAAGAAGCTTCTAATAAATTTTCACTTCCATATGTTCCCAAATGCAAACTTTCAAAAAATAGCAATTTCCTATTTTTAGAAGTTTGGAAAAATTGAAGGTTCTACATCATTATTCAAGTGATTATGGAACTAGAAATACTAATTTTGAAAAGAAATGAAAACAAAGTCATCAATTTTGAATCAACATTATTTTTGGGTGATGCAAGATTGTCCTTACACCTCTCAATACTCTAGCATCAGACACCCAAGGTAATTTTGAGAAGTGACCTTGTCACATCTTAGGTGTTTGAGGAAAACCTCAAATGGTCAACCTCTGCCTTAAACAACCAAGAAGAATCTTCAATAGGCCTTCCTTTCCACTTCACCAGATATTTTTCATATTGCCTATTTTGAGTACCTTTTCACACATGGCTATCCAAGATCTCTTATATCTCCTCCTTTAAAGTAGATGTTAGAATACTCCATTATTCTTCTATTGGTCCATCTTCTATTCCACCTTCATGATATTTTGTTAAATTAGAAATGTTGAACACAGGGGAAATGCTAATCCCACTTGGCAACTCTACCTCATATGCATTTCCTAAATCATGCTTCTTTAGAATCCTACATGGTCCTTGAAATTTCTTCATTTTCAACTTATTATATGTTCCAACTGGAAACTTCTCTTTTCTCAAGTGAACCATGACTTCATCTCCAACTTGAAATCCCATATATCTCCTCCTCTAATCTTCCTTTCCCTTGTACTATATATTCATCTTATTAATGTGCTTTCTCACCTTGTCATGCAAATTCTTCAGGTATTCTGTAAAGTATTCAGCTTTGGCACTTGTCTTTTCTCCCTTGTCCATCTTCCTTAACTCTGAAGCATTTCTTGGACTACTTTCATATACAATTTGGAGTGGTGATTTACATGTACTCCTATTGATAGAATTGTTGTAAGCAAATTCTACCTATGGTAAAATCAAAACCCATCCCTTGGGCTTATCTCTTACTATTCATCATAGCAGGTTACCAAACTCCTATTCACCACTTACATCTATCCATCATTCTATGGATGGTGTGTAGAACCAAACTTCAAATTTGTCTTCAACTTCTTCAACAATGTCCTCTAGAAATCACCAAAAAATGTGGTATCTCGATTTGAAACTATGCTCTTAGGTAGACTATGTAGTCTCACCACCTCTCTAAAAAATAACTCTGCAATATGAACAACATCATTACTCTTCTTACAAGGAATAAAATGTGCCATCTTCGAGAATCTGTCCACCACCACAAAAATGGAATCATGTCTTCTCTGTGTCCTTGGTAAACCAAGAACAAAATCCATACTAATATCATCCCATGGCTTCTCTGGTATAGGTAATGGCTAATATCGCCCTATATTCTGACTTGTTCTTTTTGTCATCTAATACACTTTGCAACTCTACACAAATTTCCTCACAACTTTCTATAAGTGTGACCAATAATGATGTTCACTAACAATAGCAATGGTCTTATCTCAAACAAAGTGTCCAGCTAATTCCCCACTATGTTTCTCTTTAATCAGGTTCTCTCTCATGGAGCTCCTCGGAATGTACAATTGGCTTCCCCCAGACAACATGCCATCTTGGATTATGAAATCCAACTATTTTGTCTTGTCCAAAGTAATAGGTTTCAGACAAGCTTTCGAAGCCTCTATAAAATCTAGATATTTAGGATACAAACTTTTGAGTTCATCAAACCCAACAACCTCTATCTTCATTTCTATCAACAAATTTTGCCTTTTGCTTAAGGCATCTGCAACTCTGTTGGACTTGCCACTCCTTTGTTTCAAAACAAAAGTATAAATCTACAAAAACTCAACTGATTTTAAGTGCCTTTGGTTCAACTTCCCCTGTCTATTAATATAGTGTGAAATCTAATGATCAGTATATAAAACAAACTCTTTCATCAACAAATAGTATCTCCATTTCTCTAAAGCTTGTACTATAGCATCAAACTCATGATCATAAACAAAATACTTTTTCTTGGCATCATTAAGCTTCTCACTAAAATAGGCAATGGGCTTACCTTCTTGGCTCAAAATAGCTCCTATGGCACTACCAGTAGCATCACAATCTACCTGAAATACCTTATTGAAATTTGGAAGTGTCAAAATAGGTTGCTCTGTAACATCCTGCTTTAATGTATTAAAGCTTTTTTCTATCTCGTCTCATTGTCTCAATTAGGGGTGCACAAATGTTACTAAACTTCCTGATAAATTTTCTATAAAAACATGCCAAACCATGAAACAATCATACCTCTGTAGCAATCTTTGGCATAGGCTAGTCAATGATAGCCCTCACCTTCTCTAGGTTCTCCTTAAGACCTTCCTCTAAGACAAAAAATCCCAAGTATACTAACTCCTTTGCAGAACTACATTTCTTTAAATTAATTAGCAACTTCTCCTCCCCTAGCTTCTCTTAAACTCTTGATATGCATTAGATGATCATCCCATACTAAAAATCAAAATGTCTACTAAATAAACAATTACAAAAATTCCTAAAAAATCTTTCAATACCTCATTCAAGAGCTGCACGAATGTGCTTAGTTGGTTAGCCGAAATGGCATGACTAACCAATCATACAAACCTTCCTTCATCTTGAAAGTTGTCTTCCATTCATCTCCTTCTTTAATTCAGATCTGGTGATACCACTCTTTAGATGAATCTTTGTAAAGTACATGGCTCCACTCAAACAATCCATTATGTTATCAATTGTAGGCAATGGAAATATGTACTTGATTGTGATATTGTTGATGGCTCAAGATTATGTACACATTGTCCACTCTCTATTTTTCTTTAGTGCTAGTACTATAGGTACCAAACATGGACTTAGGCTCTCCCTTATCAATCTCTTCCTTAACAACTCATGAACTTGTATGTTCATCTCTTCATTCTCTATAGGAGTCATTCTATGTGTTGCCTTATTTAGCAAACTAGCTCCTAGTATCAAATCCATTTGATGACTTATCTTCCTCATTGGTGGTAAACCCTCTGGTACATTTTTAGAGACAATGTCCTAAAACTTTTATAACAGATCTGAGACTTCTGCTATTACATCTTCACATTTCTCATGGTTGATCTTAGGAATCAATGCAAAGCAATGACACTCATACCTCATATCCTCCAAAAATTTCCTACCATCTACCAAGAAAATTTTGGTAGTGCTACATTCCTATTCTTCTACCTCCTTCAAGGGCTTCAACTTATGACAAACTCCATCCTTTGTTAGGGAATATGTGTTTACATGACCATCATGGATAGCGCACCTATGATACAGCCATGGCCTTCCTAATAGCAAATGACATGCATCCATCGGTATGATGTCACATAGAACCTCATCATGGTAGTCTCCAATCTTGAACTTGACCAAACACTGGTCATTGACCAAAGCTCTATGGTACTACAACCATGTAATGAAATATGGATGTGGATGCCTTCTTCTTGTCAATATCAACTTGTTAACCACATCCTCTAAAACAAGATTGTGATGCAGGAACATCCAGAGGTGTAAGGTTTCAAAATCATCAAAGTTGTTTCCATTTCTTTTCAAAATTAGTATTTGTGGTTCCATAATCACTTGTATAATGGTGTAGAGCTTTTAGTTTTTCCAAACTGCTAAAAATAAAAAATTGCCATTTTAGGAAAGATTGCATTTAGGTAGGAATTAAAGTGAAAATTTACAGGAAGCTTTGTAAATCAAAATTAGGACCTTTGGCGAGGTAATCACACAAAGATCATTTGTGAGCTAGAAGGTATTAAAGTTTCTATTTCCTAAAAAAATGCCTAAAAATTATTCAAATTTAGGTTTGAGGCACTAAAAAGTCCTGTACGGGCCTGAAAATGGCTGGAACTGGCAGAGTGAGTTCTTAGCGCATAGAACACTCCGCCATATTTCCAATACTTCAAACAGTATGTCAATCAGACACCCAGATCAAAAGTTATGGCTCCCAAAAGTTGATCTCTTTTTGGAGGGAGATGCAAATTTCAAAAATTGGTTATTAGATTCCAAAAAGGGCTATTAATAACCGTTTTGGGAACCCTTGGCAGTAGTTGAGTTAAGGGTGAAAGTGTAGAGGCAAGAATAGGCAGAAAAATAGAAACACTAGATGATTTAGGGTAATAGAAGGTTGAAGATTCTAGAGCCTGAGGATAGGTAGCTATAATGTGTTGCAACCTATAGAGGATTGATTCCTTTAATTGTATTTGAGCGTATGTAATGTAATGAGTTTTCTAAATTAATAAAAGAACATTATATTTTCTGTGTGCAATTTTTATTGTTGTGTGTTTTATGTTTTATCCCCTTCATCAGATTGTTAGAGCAAGGGTTCCTAAATGTGTAGACAGATCACCGACCATGAGGTAGTTTGTAGCAAGGCCCGAGGTTGTGGGTTTGCTATAGAGATCAAAATGCCTCCATGAAAAAACCATGTTGGGAGAAGTGCTTTGATAGAAGAAGGTTTTAGAGCCCTCCAAAGGAAAATTGATGCACTGCAAGAGGAGCTGCGAAGAGGGTTTGAGCTCAGAATAAGAGGAGAAAGTGAGAATGAAGCTGAAGAAGAGTCAACTAAGGAAGAACAAGAAGTTGTAGGAGATCCTGCAAAAGTTAGGTTGTTGAGGGCCATTTCAAAGATCAGAAAGAGGCCCAAGATCAAAGTTTCTACATATTTTGGAGATTTGAATCCGAAACAGCTTATTGATTGGATTGATGATATGGAATAATATTTTTAGTATGAAGATGTCGAAGACCCAGATCGGGTCAAGTTTGCAAAAACAAAGTAGAAGGGCCATACCAATATTTGTGGAAGGAGGTCCAGTTAGAGAGAAATAGGAGAGGAAAAGGAAAGATTACCAGATGGGATCGGATGGTAGAGAAACTGAAGAAGCAGTTCATTCCTATGGACTATGAGATGGAGTTGTTGAAGAAGCTACAAGGATTGATGTAAGGTAACAAGTTTGTCAAGGAGTATAGAAAAGATTTTTATAAGATTACTATTAGGATAGGCCATGTAGAGGCCAACAAGGAGAAGGTAGCCTAATACATTAATGGGTTGAGTCCAATTATTCAAGAGGAGCTAAGCCTAGTTAGAATGACCACCATATAAGGTGCATACTAGTTTTCCCTAAAGGTGGAAGAGAAACTAAATAAAAGATTCAAAAGAAAGCAAAGAAGAAGAGGTTAAGGTGGAAGGACTGGTGGAAGATCTTATGGAGGCTGAAATGAAGATCCAAAGAAAAGTGAAGAAGTTAGCACTAGCTGAAATTAGAGAGGAAATAATACCTACCACCCTCGTGACTAGAATAAGGGTGAACAAAGAGGAAGAGGAAGAGACAGACCTGGGAAAGGACCTAGAAGAAGAGGTTTCATGGAAACTTGTTTCCAATGTGGAGAAGAAGGGCATCGAGCATACGAGTGTCTGCTACATCAAGGAAGGATGAATAGAAGACCTGAAGATAATGCACGAGTTGCACATGTAGATGAAGATGAACAGTTTGATTGTTAGGAAGATCCTGAAAGGGGAGAAACTCTAGTTGTCAGAAGAACTTTGTTGAATGAGGAGAAAGAACCCAATTGAAGGAAGAGTTTATTCTGCATAAGGTGCAAATGTGAAGGTAAGTGTTGTGATATTATTATTGATAGTGGAAGCACTGACAATCTTGTTTCAAAGGAGATGGTTGACAAGTTGATGTTGACAAGAAGAAAGTATCCGCATCGATATCAGATTGCGTGGCTGTAGAAGGACCATAGAGCTTTGTTCAATGAGTAGTGTTTGATCAAGTTCAAGATTGGGGATTACCATGATGAGGTGTTGTGTGATATCATACCAATGGATGCTTGTCATATGTTGTTGGGGAGGGTGTGGCAGTATGATACGTGTGCTATCCATGATAGCCGTGTAAACACATATTCCCTAAGAAAGGATGGAGTTCATCATAAGTTGAATCCCTTGAAGAAGATGGAAGAAAAGGTATGTAGTACTGCCAGAATTTTCTTGGTAGATGGTAGGAAATTTTTGGAGGGTATGACGGATGAGCATCATTACTTTGCATTGATTCCTAAGATCAGTCAAGAGAAATCTAAAGATGTACCAACAAAAGTCTTAGATATGTTGGAAGAATTTTAGGATATTATCTCTGATAATGTACCAAAAGGTTTACAACCAGTGAAGAAGATAAGTCATCAAATGGATTTGATACCAAGAGCCAGTTTGCTGAATAAGGCAGCCCACAGAATGACCCCCGCAGAGAATTAAGAGCTGAATAGATAAGTTCAGGAGTTGTTGAGGAAGGGACTAATAAGGGTGAGCCTAAGTCCATGTGTGGTACCTATAGTACTAGCACTAAAGAAAGATGGAGAGTGGAGGATTTGTATAGATTCCTGAGCCATCAAGAAGATCATGATCAAGTACAAATTTTCATTGCCAAGAATGGATGACATAATTGATTGTTTGAGTGGAGCCAAGTACTTCATGAAGATTGACCTGAAGAGTGGGTATCACCAGATTCACATCAGAGAAGGAGATGAATGGAAGACATCCTTTAAGAAAAAGGAAGGTCTGTATGAGTGCTTAGTCATGCCATTTGGGCTAACCAATGCACCAAGCACATTCATGTGGCTCATGAACGAGGTATTGAAAAAGTTTTTAGAAAGTTTTGTTATTATTTATTTAGATGACATTTTGATTTTTAGTAAGACTTGGGATGAGCATCTGATGCATATCAGAAGACTTTTAGAGAATCTGAGGGAGGAGAAGTTATTGTTTAATTTGAAGAAATGTAGTTTTATAAAGGAGTTGGTATACTTGGGATTTGCTATCTCAAAGAAAGGTCTTAAGATGGACCCAAAAAAAGTAAGGGCTATCATTGAATGGCCTATACCAAGGAATGCTATAGAGGTAAGATCTTTTCATGGTATGGCAAGTTTTTATAAAAATTTTATCAAGAATTTTAGTAGCATTTGTGCACCCCTAGCTGAGACAATGAGAGAGGATAGAAAAGAGTTTAAATGGACTACAGGAGCAAAAATGAGTTTTGATACATTGAAGTAGAAATTCATAGAGCAACCTATTTGGCACTTCTAAATTTCAATAAGGTATTTTAGGTAGATTGTGATGCTAGTGGTAGTGCTATAGGATCTATTTTGAGCCAAGAAGGTAAGCCCATTTCCTATTTTAGTGAGAAGCTTAATGATGCCAAGAAAAAGTATTCTATTTATGATCAAGAGTTTTATGCAATAGTTCAGGCTTTGAAGAAATGGAGACATTATTTTTTCCCAAAAGAGTTTGTTTTATATATTGATCATCATGCTTTGCAATATCTTAATAGTCAAGGAAAGTTAAATCAAAGGCACCTAAAATGGGTTGAGTTTATGCAGCGTTATACTTTTGTTTTGAAACATAGGAGTGGTAAGTCCAATAGAGTTGCAAATGCCTTCAGAAGAAGACAAAATTTATTGACAGAAATGAAGATAGAGGTTGTTGGGTTCAATGAGCTGAAAAGTTTGTATCTTGAAGATGTAGATTATGCAGAGGCTTGGAAAGGTTGTTCAGAACCTGTTACTTTAGACTTGACAAAATTGTTGTATTTCATAATACAATATGGCATGTTGTTTATAGGAAGCCAATTGTGCATTCCAAGGAGTTCCATGAGAAGGAACCTGATTAAGGAGATGCATAGTGGGGGATTAGTTGGACACTTTGGTTGAGATAAGACCATTGCTATTGTTGGTGAGAATCAGTATTTGACATAGTTGTAGCAGGATGTGAGGAAATTTGTACAGAGTTGCAAAGTATGTTAGATGAAAAAAGGAACAAGTCAGAATACAGGGCTATATCAACCATTACCTATACTAGAGAAGCCATGAGTTGATATTAGTATGGATTTTGTTCTTGGTTTACCAAGGACACAGAGAGGACATGATTCCATTTTTCTGGTGGTGGACAGATTCTTGAAGATGACACATTTTCTTCCTTGCAAGTAGACTAATGATATTGTTCATATTACAGAATTATGTTTCAGGGAGGTGCTGAGACTACATGGTCTACCTAAGAGCATAGTTTCAGATTGGGATACCAAGTTCATTGGTTATTTCTGGAGGACATTATGGAAGAAGTTGAAGATAAATTTGAAGTTTAGTTCTACACACCATCCACAGACTGATGGTCAATAGACAGAAGTAGTGAATAGGAGTTTGGGTAACATGCTATGATGCTTAGTAGGAGATAAGCCCAAGGGATGGGATTTGATTTTACCATAGGAAGAATTTGCTTACAACAATTCTATCAATAGGAGTATCAATAAATCATCATTCCAGATTGTATATGGGAATAGTCCAAGAAATGCTTTAGAATTAAGGAAGTTGGACAACGGAGAAAATACAAGTGCTGAAGCTAAAGACTTTGTAGAGCACCTAAAGAATTTGCATGAAGAAGTGAGAAAGCACATTAATAAGATGAGTATTTAGTATAAAGCTAAGGCAGATCAGAAGAGGAGATATAAGGAATTTCAGGTAGGAAATGAAATCATGGTTCACTTGAGAAAAGAAAGGTTTCTAGTTGGAACATATAATAAGTTGAAAATAAAGAAATTTGGACCATGCAAAATTTTGAAGAAGCATGACTCAAGAAATGCATATGAGGTAGAGCTACTGAGTGGGATCAACATTTCCCCTATATTCAACATTGTTGATTTATCAAAATATCATGAAGGTGGAATAGAGGACAGACCAATAGAAGAACAGTGTAGTATTCTGGCATCTACTTCAAAGGAGGAGATAGAAGAGATCTTGGATAGCCATGTGGGAAGAAGTACTTGGAGCACACAATATGAAGAATATCTAGTGAAATGAAAAGGAAGGCCTATTGAAGATTCTTCTTGGTTATCTAAGGAAGAGGTTGACCAATTGGGTTTTCCTCAAACAAACACCTAAGACATGACAGGGTCACTTCTCAAATTACCCTGGGTGTTTGATGCAGGAGCATTGAGAGGTGTAAGAACAATCTTGCATCACCCAAAAAAATTGTGTTTCAAAATCATTGAAGTTGTTTCCATTTCTTTACAAAATTAGTATTTCTGGTTCCATAATCGCTTGAATAATGGTGCTGAACTTTTAGTTTTTCGAAACTGCTAAAAATAGAAAACTGTCACTTAAGGAAAGTTTGCATTTGGGAACGGATTGAAGTAAAAATTTATAGGAAGCTTCATAAATGAAAACTAAGACCTTTTCTGAAGGAATCACACAAAGATCATTTGTTAGCTGAAAGATATTAAAGTTTCTGTTTCCTGAGAAACAACTGAAAATTATTCAAATTCAGGTTTGAGGCACTAAACGGTCTCGTATAGGCCAAAAAATGGATAGAATCAACAGAGCAAGTTCTTGGCAAGTAGAAACTCCACTATCTTTCCAATGCTTCAAACGACACATCAATCGAACACCTAGATCAAAAGTTATTACTCTTGAAAGTTGACCTATTTTTGGAAGGAGATGCAAATTTTGAAATTTGATTATTTGCTGCCAAAATGGCTAGTAATAATAATTTTTTGGAACCCTTGGTAGTAGTGAAGTTAAGGGGGAAAGTGTAGAGGCAAGAATAGATAGGAAAACAAAAACCCTACCTGATTTAGGGATACAAAAGGCTAAAGATTCCAGAGCTTGAGGGTAGGTAGATGTAATGTGTTGTAGCCTATAGAGGATTGATTCCTTTAATTGTATTTGGGATTATGTAATGTAATGAGTTGTCCAAATCAATAAAAGAACATTCTATTTTTTTTGTGCAATTTCTATTGTTATGTGTTTTATGTTTTACCCCCTTCATCAGATTGTCAGTTCTTCCACTGTCAATAATCATATCACAACACTCACCTTCACATTTACACCTTGTGTAGGATAAGCTCTTCCTCTGATCTGGTTCTTTCTCCTCATTAAATGTAAGGTTCTTCTAACAATTAGGGTTTCTCCTCTTTTAGCACCTTCAGAATGCTCAAACTGTGCATCTTCATGTACATGTACAACTCATGTATTACATTCAGGTCTTCTATTTGTCCTTCCTTCATGTTTCAAACACTCATATGCTTGATGCTCTTCTTCTCCACATTGGAAACATGTTCCTCTGAAACCTCCTCTTTGAGGCCCTTCCCCAAATTGGCCTCTTCCTCTTCCTCTTTGTTCACCATTATTTTGGTCATGAGGGTGGTATGCATTATCTCCTCTCTGATTTTGATTGGTGCCAACTTCTTCATTTTTCTTTTGATCTTCACTTTGGCCTCCATAGGATCTTCCACTAGTCCTTCCACCTTGACCTCTTCCTCCTTACTTGCTTCAAATCTTTTATTTAGCTTCTCCTCCACCTTTAGGGAAAACTAGTATGTATATTCTATGGTGGTCATCCTAACTAGGCTTAACTCTTCTTGAATACTTGGCCTCAACCCATTAATATAACAGGCTACCTTCTCCTTGTTGGCCTCTGCATGGCCTATCCTAATAGTAATCTTATAAAAATCTTATGTATACTCCTTAATAGACTTGTTACCTTGCTTCAATCCTTACAGCTTCTTTAACAACTCCAACTCATAGTCCACAGGAATGAACTACTTCTTTAGTTTGTCCACCATCTAATCCCATCTGGTAATCTTTCCTTTTCATCTTCTATTTCTCTCTAATTGGACCTCCTTCCACCAAATACTGGCATGGCCCTTTAACTTTGTTTTTGCAACCTTGACCTATTCTGGATCTTCCACATCTTTATACTAAAAATATTCTTCCATATCATTGATCCAATCAATAAGCTCTTCTGGGTTCAGATTCCTAAAATAGGTAGAGACTTCAATCCTTGGTCTCTTTCCAATCCTTGAAATGGCCTTCAACAACCTAAATTTTGTAGGATCTCCTGGAGCTTCTTGTTCTTCCTTAGATAACTCTTCTTTAGGTTTATCTTCACTTTCTTCTCTTGTTCTCGGTTCAAACCCTCTTCGCAGCTCCTATTGCAATGCATCAATTTGCCTTTGTAGGGATCAAAAACCCTCTTATGTCTCTCCCACCATGGTTTCTTTATGGAGGCATTTTTATCTTCATAGAAAACCCACAACCTCAGGTCCTAGTATAAATTGCCTCACAGTCAATGATCTGTCTATACACTTAGGAACCCTTGCTCTGATACCACTTGATGGAGGGGTTAAATCATAAAACACATAATAGAAGAAATTGTACATAGAAAATAGGAATGTTCTTTTATTGATTTGGACAACACATTACATTACAAAAGCTCAAATACAATCAGAGGATGAATCCTCCACAAGCTGCAACACATTACAACTTTTTATCTCTAGACTCTAGAATCTTCTACCTTATGTAGCCCCAAATCTGCTAGGATTTTTATTATCCCACCTTTTATTGACTCTACACTTTCCCCCTTATCTCTACTACTTCCAAGGATTCACAAAACTGGTCATAAATAGCCCTTTTGGTAGCTTACAGCTAAATTTTAAAATTTACATCTCCATCCAAAAATAGGTCAACTTCTGGCAGCCATAACATTTGATCTAGGTGTCAGATTCATGAACTGTTTAAAGTGCTAGAAATCTCACTAAGTGCTCTATGCACTAAAAATATTCTCTACCAATTTTCCCCATTTTTGGGGTTGTACAAGGCCTTTATTGCCTCAAACTTGACTTTGAAACTTTTTAGTGTTTTTTCAAGAAATAGAAACTTTAATATTTTTTATCTCACAAATGATCTTTGCTTGATTCCTTCACCAAAGGTCTTATTTTTCAATTACAAATCTTCTTATAAATTTTTGTTTCCATACGTGCCCAAATGCAAACTTTCTAAAAATAAAAGTTTGTTATTTTTAGTAGTTTGGAAAAACTGAAGGTTCTACATCATTATTCAAGTGATTATGGAACCAAAAATACTAATTTTGGAAAGAAATGAAAACAAAGTCATTAGATTTGAATCAAAATTATTTTTGGGTGATGCAAGATTGCCCTTACACCTCTGGATGCTCCTGCATCAGTTCCCCACAATTTCACCATCTTCATTCAACTTGTTCTAGAACACTCACTTTGTTCCTATAACATTCTTATTGGTTGGTCTCAGAACCAATTCCCATGTTTGATTCTTCTCTATTTGATTCAATTCTTGCCTTCAACCATCCATCATCTTTGCTAGCATCACCAAATGGTTTTGGGCTCTATCTTTGATGAATTCACTTTCTCACTTACCTTTTCAAACCTTATCCTAGTCTACATACCTTCATTCTTATCTCCAATGATCTGATATGATGAGTGGTTCCTTTGAACATATTTTTCTGGAGTCTTAGGGATCTACTCCAGTTCTTGTTCCTTCTCTTCTTTCTCTTCTTCTTCTTCTTCAATGCAAGGAAATATATTAGATCCATAGTCCTTTGGTTCTTGTGAGATTTGATACAAGTCTTCATATACCTTGACATTTGTGCTTACAATCATCTTTCCCAATCTCTTGTTGTAGCATCTATAGGCCTTGCTTCTGGTTGAGTAACCAAGAAAGATCACTTCATCACTTCTTGAATCAAACTTTCCTAGGTCTTCTTCATCTCTTCTGATATAGAATTTTCTACCAAAGATCCTAAAATATCTAATAGTGGGATGTCTTCGATACAATATATCATAAGAGGTCTTAGTGCTATTGACTCTCAGTTGTACTCTGTTAATTAGATAGATAGTAGTGTGAATTGTTTCCTTCCAATACATGTCAAGTAGATCTGTATCTTTCAACATTTCCCTAGCCATATCTTGCACACTCTTATTCTTTCCTTCTTGTTAGGAATTGCATGCAGAAGATATCAATTAAATGCAAATAAAGATTAAATAGAGGAATGAAAATAAATAGAAATATTAATAGTGAGAGACAAGTTTTAACATGGTTCACCCAAACTCGGGCTACATCCACCAACAGAGAGTCTAATATTATTATCCAGTAAATCAAAACAATTACAACGAGCAATCCTTGCAAATCAATACCACTACAAATGCTACAATTCAATACCAAAATCCCACTCGCAACATACATCCTAGCCGCTTATAACAAGCCCTTTCAGAAGCTTCTAGAATTAGGGTTTTACAATGTAGTTTTTCTTTTATCAGTTAACAAAAATTAACAAATGACTTTGAACCCTAGTGAGGGTACATTACAAGTGTACAATACTTGCATGATTAGTCACCACATACCAACAATCTCCCACTTGGAGATTGATTAGGCTCCACACCAAACAATCTCCCACTTGGAGACTGATCCTAAATGACACCATTGCATGTGCAGCTCCCACTAGAAATAAGCACCCTACACTCTACTATTTTGATTTTACTATTTTTAGTCTTGAAGACCAACTAAAGCTAAAGAGGAGCTCAACTTCTCCCTTGTTACTGCCTTAATAAACATATCCACTAGATTTTCATCTGTATGTATATTTTCCAGTCATAACTCTCCATCATCCAAGACTGATTGAATGAAGTGATACTTCAACTATATGTGTTCGGTCTTTGAATGCAAGACATATTTATTTGCAAGATGTATGGCACTCTGGTTGTCAATAAACAAATAATTGTTAGGCTATTGTTTGCCTAATTCTTTGATGAAAGATTGTAGCCATATCATCTCCTTTCTTGCCTTTGTTGCAGCTGCATACTCTGCCTCTATAGTGGATAAAGCAACCACCTTTTGCAACTGTGAGATCCAACTCACTGCAGTCCCACCTACAGTAAAGACGTAACCTGTAGTACTCCACCTGGTATCAATATATCCTATCAAATCTGAGTCTACATAACCTACTAAATTAGTATTAGAGGCCCCAAACATAAGTATTTATTGGATGTACCTCTCAAATATCTAAGAATCTATGTTACTGCATGTCAATGCTCCAATTTGGGATTACTCATATACTTGCTTACGACTCTTACAACATGTGCAATAACTGGTCTCATGCATACCATGGCATACATTAAGCTTCCTATAGATAAATCATGTGGTACCTTAGACATTTTGTCTTCCTTCTGTTGTGTCTCTAGACACATTTCCTTAGTCAATTTCATATGACTAGGCAAAGGTGTACTGATAGCTTTTGAATTCTCCATATGGAATCTCTGTAATACCTTTTCAACATAATCAGCCTAAGATAGAGTCAATTTCCTATTCTTCATATCTCTACAAATTTTCATACCAAGGATTTGCTTTGCTACCCACAAATCCTTCATAGCGAATGATTGTGCTAACTGTTGTTTTTACTCTCTTATGTGATCCATGTTAGAACCTGCTACAAGCATGTTATCAACATATAAACATAAAATAATGTAGTTGTCATTATCCAACCTCTTAAAATAAACATAATGGTCAGAATTACATTGGCTATAGCCTTGCTCAGCCATAAAACCATCAAATTTCAAATACCATTTCCTAGGTGCTTGCTTTAGACCATATAAACTCTTCTTCAATCTGTACATGAATTTCTCCTTACCTTTGACCTCGAATCCCTGTAGTTGTTCCATATATATCTCCTCCTCCAAATCACCATGGAGAAACATAGTTTTCACATCTAACTATTCCAAATGCAAATCTTTAATAACCATAATACTTAAAATAGTACGAATAGAAATCATCTTAACAATCAAAGAAAAAATCTCATCAAGCTCAATGCTCTTTTTCTGTGTGAATCTTTTTACAACTAACCTAGATTTAATTTTTTTCTTACCTCCATCTTCCTCTTTCATCCTATAAACCCATTTGTTTGGTAAAGCCTTTTTACCTGCAAGCAATTTATATAATTCCCAAGTCTTATTTTTCGTGAACGAGTCCATTTCTTATTTCATTGCAAGCTCCTAGTGAACCTTTGTATCCACCTTCATGGATTCATCATGCCCTTCTAGTTCACCAACATCTATTAATAAAATAGAATACAAAGAGGGAGAAAACCTTTCAAGAGGTCTACTTAGCCTTGTTGACCATCTAACATTCATTGGAGTTTATGGTATTTCTTGTTGTTGTTGTGGAGCATGAGGAACTACTAGAACATCACTATCTGGAGTATCATCTAGCACCACATAATCCTTTTCTTTCTTCTCATGCTACTGTAACTGATCTTTGTACAACACCTTTTTAATGAATAGAACATCCTTGCTTCTCACAATTTTTAGGTTTTCAACATCCCAAAGCCTATAACCAAATTCATCAATGCCATATCCAATGAAGATACACTTTTTTGATTTTGCATCCATCTTGGTTCTATTTTTAGAATCTACATGTACAAATGCTTCACATTCGAAGGTTTTGAGAAAAGAATAACTCACCTTCTTACATGTCCATGCTTCCTCTGGAATATAATGGTAAGCAAGTAGAGAAAATGTATTCGATGATGAAAAGCATTAGAAGAGGAGAATATATAATATGTAACAGTTGATAAAATTGTTAAGGTAGTTGGTATAACAAAACCAACTAACATAACTAACGTAACTACATGGTTACGTAATAAACAATGTACTATATTATGCTAACATTCCCCCCCTTATTACATTATTTTTACAAATGTACCCCCTAAACAGTTCACATTTGATCCTACCAAGAGATTTGGTGAACATATCTGCTATCTGAGATTCTATAGGGTAGTATTGGAGCTGGATGTGGTGGTTCAAAACTTGGTCCCAAATGTAATGACACTCGACCTCAATATGCTTAGTGTGCTCATGGAAAACTAGATTCTTCACAAGTTTTAACACACCCTAATTGTCACAATAGAGAACTAGTGACTTCTCTTTAGGAATGTCCATATCTGCCAAAATGTGACATAACCAAATCACTTCACACACAGCTCCTTGTGCAGTGCAATATTTAGCCTCAGTGGATGAAAGAGAAACAACAGTTTGCTTCTTACTAACCCATGAAATTGGCCCAGATCTGAGATGAAAAACATAACCTAAGGTGGATTTCCTGTCATCTATAGATCCTGCATAATTTGAGTCTGTATATCCCTATAAGAAGAACTGATTGTTCTTCTTATATTCTAGACCATAATCAACTGTGCCTTGGATATATCTCAACACATGCTTTGTTGCAACCCAATGACACTTCTTTGGCTCCTACATGACTCTAGAGAGATAGTTGATAGCAAAACACAAGTCTGGTCTGGTGTAGGTCAAGTAGATAAGGCTCCCAACTAGCTACCTATAGAGAGTGGCATCTACTTGAGGTGAATCTTGGAAATGAGATAGTTGCAAACCTTTCTCCATTGGAGTGAAAATAGGCTTATAGTTGACCATTCCATACTTTTCTAGGAGAGTCTTGGCATATTTCATTTGGGAGATGAATATGTAGTTCTTCTTCTGCCATATCTCCAAGCCAAGACAATAATGAAGTAGCCCCAAATTTGTCATGTCGAAGGAGTTCTTAAGACCATTCTTTACATCATCAATGAGACTGTCAGAGCTGCTAGTGAGAATAAGATCATCCACATATAAAACCAAAATGACAATCTCTATGCCTACCTTCTTAATATACAAATTAGGATCAGAGGGGCTATAGGTGAATCCATGCTGCAATAGGTGACCATCAATCTTAATGTACCATGCCCTAGGAGCTTTCTTAAGGCCATAAAGTGATTTGATAAGATGACATACCTTGTGTGGATCATGTTCATCAACAAACCCTTCTGGCTGGGTCATGTACACTTGTTTATTGAGATCTCTGTTTAAGAAAGCACTCTTGACATCCATCTGCTGAAGCTTCCATCCCTTCTGGGCTGCCAATGCACAGATCATTCTAATAGTTTTGATGTTCCTAGTGGATGCAAAGGTCTCTTCATAATCAATGCCCTCCTGTTGATCATATCCCTTTGCTACAAGTCGTGCTTTATACTTGTCAATAGATCCATATGCCTTGTACTTTGTTTTGAAGATTCATTTGAAGCCAATGGGTTTCTTCCCTTCAGGTAGATCAACAAGTTCCCAAGTATGATTTTGAATCAGAGAATTATACTCTACATCTATATCCTTCTTCCATTAAGGTTGGCTTAATGCCTCTTGAACTATGTCAGGTTCAATGCTATCAACAATAGTACTCATGAGTGCAAGATTCACTTCATTTCTTGTCTGACTCCTGGTTCTAATTCCTGACGAAGTGTCTAGAAGAGTGTGCAGGTTAGAGTCATTGATTGTACTTTGGACCCAGTTTGGACGTTGACTATGCTACTGTTGGTGTGTAATGTTTTTTAGAGGGCCCAAATCAACATACAACTCTCCGTGTAGTTCACATTCTCAGTGAGAGTCTTCCACATGCTCATCATCTAATTGTGAGAGCAATTTATGAGAAGTAGGAGGTTGTTTCTCTTCTTTTTGTGATAAGGAATCGAATGACAATTCATCACACACCACATCTCAACTCTCATGTATCTTCTTGTCTCAGGATCTATGAGACGATATGCTTTTGATGTAATACTGTGTACCAACAATATACACTCAAGTGTCTTAGGATCAGTCTTCTTTCTCTTATTGCCAGGGACATGCATGTATGCTGTGCAACCAAACACCCTTAGATGAGAAATTGAAGGCTCTTCTCCAATCCATACCTCTTCTAGTGTCTTGTGTCGCAGGATCTTTGTTGGTGCCCTGTTGATAAGGTATACAACTGTCTGCACTATTTTTGCCAAAAAATCTTTCCTCCAACTTGGCTGTGGAGAGCATGCATTGAGCCATCTCCATGATAGTTTGATTACGACATTTTACAACTCCATTCTATTGGGGTGTATAGGGAGTAGTTAGGTGCTTCTTGATACCATGATGCTTCAGGTATGCCACGGACTCCTTGGAGGTGAATTCCCCCCTTGATCTGAGTAGAGGATAAGAAGACATTGGCCGGATTCTTTCACAACTTGCTTGTGAAAGTCCTAAAACTTGGCAAAGGCTTCATATTTCTTCTTGACAAAGTACACCCAAGTCTTTCATGAGAAGTCATCCATGAGCAATTGGAAGTACTTATGTCCTAAAAATGAAGCAGGCATGGGTCCGCACAAATTACTATGTACCAACTCAAGCTGATGTTGAGCATGGAAGATACTAGCCTCAAACGAATCCCAATGTTGTTTACCTGCAAGGCATCTAGGACATAGAGGCAATGAATTTGAAATTGGAGGAAGTCCTTTGACCATTTGTTTGGAGATGAACTTATGCAAGAAGCTGACTAAAAGATGCCCATAGCAATAGTGCCAGAGTCCCGTAGATTCTATTGTTGAAGTTGACAAAGCTATTGTAGGGGAGGAGACAACATCTAATGCAAACAGTCTATCCCTCATAAATTCTCTAGCAAGTATCATACCTTCTCTTGAGATTAGACAGGTCTTTACCCCATCCTTCTCTTGGAACTCAACTTTCAGTTTGTGGTTTAGAACCTAACTAACAGATATCAGGTTTGTTGTCAAAATAGGAACATACAACACCTTGGTGAGGGTACAATTTCCCAAAAGGAATGATGACCTTGCCTATACCCTCTGTAACATACTCCTTATTGCAGCAATTCAAACTCTATCTCTAGTAGGTTGTTCTGTCAGTGCATCAAACAACATGCGATTGCCTATCATATGCTTGCTGGCACCTGAGTCTATCAACTAAATATCCCTCATGGGCTATGAGGTTTGGGAGACAAGGACTAGATTGTGATAAGTATTGTAGTTGGTGGTTTCTAGTTCATCTTCTTATGATGCATCATCTTGTTGGGCCATTACATTGCCTTTGTGCTTTCTGCGACGATGACTATGTTTGGATGGTTGAGTATCACTGCAACCAGAAAAGCCTTCTTTACTTGAATTGCCTTAAGGCATTGTACCAACAACTGATAGGCAATCGCATACTGAGTTCAAATACTCACCATAAGAATTCCTCAACTTTCTCGCCAGCTTGCATACTGAGTGTATGTAGCTGGACTGTAGATGGAGGATCTTCATCTGGTTCTTCACTTGGTAGATTGTGGAGAGAGAATCCCATGCTACTTTTGATGTTTTCACATCCTGAATACAAGGTTGAACTTCATCGATGATGTTGAGTGTCATCAACATCAATGCTTTGGCATCAACCTTGTCAAACTTTTGCCTTTCATCTGGGTCTTTTGGTCTAGTTATGTCACCAATTACAATTACCCATAGCTCCTTAAAAATGAGAATTGTCCACACCTTTGTCTTCCATGCGGCATAATTTTGCCCTTTCAAAAGTTGAGGATCAGAAAGAAGCAATTTTGGGGTTGACATTGTTCACCGCAAATAGAAAAAACTACTCCAAACAACAATTTTATTATTATTTTATTTGACAATACATTCATTTTCAAGAAGAAATTGTGGTACGAAGATGAGCATGATAGGCCTATGCGATGAGATGGGCATTCTATCTCATCTTCGTCATCAACATCATAACCCTTGTCAAGTTTTGCTCTAATCTTCCTTGCTTGACATTGTACATCAAATAGAAAGTAATCTACCAATCCTTGCCTAAACAATTCATCAAATTGAAGATTATTGGTGTTTTGCAGGGCATCTAGAAGGGCAAAATAGAAACCTGAGCTTTCTAAAACAACACATCCGCCTCGAGGTCACTCATTTGCATGATTACTAGCCACACTGCTGGCATCTGGTGCAGTGGACATCCACGTTTTGTAGACTATGTCTTTCCTCTACACACCAACTTAGACTTCAAGTGCCTTATGGATGGAGAAACACTAGTCTAGACAATGACTACTATAGTAGAAAAAAATGACATCAATCTGCTTGAATGCAACTGCAATCTGTGAATGATCCTCTCCTCGCTGATAGGCTTGCAACAACTTTTCCTTCCAACATTTTCTGGCCTTCAACTTGGGCGATTAAACTCAGCATTTTTTTGGCTTGGTGCTTGCTACAATAGCTTCCAACATTCTTCCTCCTACTGTTTGACTGACAGCATTAGCAGCACTCCATCACTATTTTTGAAGACTCCAACATCTTCACTAAGGTGGCTTTGATACCATTTAATGGTAAGCAAGTAGAGAAAATGTAGTCGATGATGAAAAGAATTACAAGAGGAGAATATATAATATGTAATAGTTGATAAAACTATTAAGGCAGTTGGTATAACATAACCAACTAGCAGAACCAACGTAACTACATTGTTACGTAATCAATAATGTAATATATTATGCTAATAGAATAGCATAACCCAAAGGAACTAAAGGACCTCTATTAATTAAATATATAGTGGTATTGACAGCCTCTGCCCACATGTTTAAAGGTAGTCTAACATGCAATCTCATGCCCCTTGCATGCTCCATTATTGTCATATTCATGCGCTCAACCACTCCATTTTCTTGTGGAGTACTTCGAACCATTTTCTATCTACGAATTCTATTAAGGGAACAATAATCCTTAAATTCTTTTCTGCAATACTCACCACCATTATCAGATCTGTGACATTTTAATCTTTTACCCATCTCAGTCTCAACCAAGCTTCTCAAGTTCTTAAATGTTTGAAATACCTCAGGTTTTTTCCTAAGGAAATAAATCCAAACCTTCCTAGTTGCATCATCTATGAATGTAACATAATATCGAAAGCCACCGAGAGAAGATCCCTGAGCCAATCCCCATACATCTTTATGCACAAGCTCCAACTTTTCATCTTTCTTTTTCATCCCATCCCCGAGAAAACTAACTCTCTTTTGTTTTCCATACGCACAACTTTCAGAAAAATCCATATTAATACATTTCAGACCTGGTCAACCTTTCTTTTAATGAAGTACCTTCATACCTTTTTCAGTCATATGCCTAAGTCTATTATGCCACAGTGTTGTCTCAGAACCTGCAACAACTATTTCAATCTCTTCCTATGAACCTGCAGGAACTGTTCCTGAACCTATTTGGTTTTTCTCTCAAACAACTAAAGTTGAAGGAACAATATGACCTGTACAAAGATATAAGATGCCTACTTTCACACCTTTTTCTACTATTAAGGCACCTCTTGAAACCTTCCAATTTTTATCACTGAACGTAACTATGCAATCTTCATCAGCTAGCTACCCTACTAAAATTAAATTCCTACTCAGCCTTGGAACATGTCTTACCTCTTGCAGTAGCCAATGATTCTCATTCTACAACTTAATATTGATTCTTCCCTTTCCAACAATCTAACAAGGTTCATTATCTCCCAAATAAACCAACCCAAAAACCCCTTGGACATAATCAAGAAAATAACTTCTATGAGGTGTAGTATGAAATGAGGCCCCTGAATCTAAAACCCATGAATCATCAGTATTATCTAGGGAAAGAATCAAAGCATCATCTTCAGATTTATTACTTACCACATTTGCCTCCTTATTGCCTTTTTGTTTATCTCCTTCTTTATTCTTTTGAGATCAGCAATCTTTCTTTAGATGACTTGGTTTCCCATTGTACCAACAATCCTTCTGTCCTCTGGATTGGGACCTCTTGTCCTTTGATTTTTTTTGTGACTTCCCATGACCTCCAAAACCTTTTCCTCTCTCCTTAGATCTACCCCTGCTTTTTGCATTCAAAACACTACTTGATGTGGACCCTCCTGAGCTTTTCTATCACATTTCCTCACTAAGGATAACACCAACAACATCATCAAATTTCAAAGTATTTGAATCAAAGACAGAGTTACTTGCAACCATTACCAAGATATTCCATCTTTCTTGCAAAGAACATAAAACCAAGAGAGCCCTCACCTCTTCATCAAATTTCACTTTACAGAAGTTAACTTACTGGTAATCATATTAAACTCATTTAAATGATCTATCATAGATCCACCTTCAATCACTTTCAGATTAAACAAATGCTTCATGAGAAATACTTTATTTGAGGCTGAGGGTTTTTTCATACAATTTAGCCAAAGCTTTCATCAGTTCATCTATTGTCTTCACTTCTATTATATTGAATGCCATAGATGGTGTCAGGCACAACCGAATGGTTCCCAATGCCTTTCTATCTAGAAGATTCCAATCCTCATTAGTCATTATTTCTTGGTTATTCTTTCTAATGGCCTCCATAAATCCTTCTAATAGAGATAATCCTCCATCTACATCTTCCATAACTGATAGTACTACCCATTGAATTTATCTACCTTCAATTTACCCTTGTCCGCCATTGCTCCCACTGAACCGTGAGACTCCCAATCAATTGTGAGACCTTCCTGCAAACAATAATCGAACACAACCCGGTCTAATACCACTTGTTAGGAATTGCATGCAGAAGATATCAATTAAATACAATTAAAGATTAAATAAAGGAATGAAAATACAAAGAAATAATAACAACAAGAGACAAGTTTTAACATGGTTCACCCAAACTCAGGCTACATCCACCAACATAGTCCAATATTATTATATAGTAAATCAAACTGATTACAACTAGTAATCATTGCAACTCAATACCACTACAAATGCTACAATACAATATTGAAATCCCACCTACAACATACATCCCATCCACTTATAACAAGCCTTTTTGGAAGCTTCTATAATTAGGGTTTTACAATGTCATTTTTCTTTTGTCGGTTAACAAAAATTAACAACTAACTCTGAACCCTGGCAAGGATACATTATGAGTGTATAGTACTTGCATGATTAGTCACCACATACAACACTTCTACTACCCCATTCTATTGAAGGGTTCTAGGAGTAGACAAATGTCTCCTAATGCCATAATCTTCACAAAACTTTTCAAATTTATTTGAAGTAAACTCACCTCTTCTATCAGATCTTAAACATTTGATATTAGAATCCATATCATTCTCAACTATTATTTTGAAAATCTTAAACTTATCAAAGGCTTCTTATTTTTCTCTTAAGATTCAAGTAACCCAAGTCATTCTAGAATAATCATCAATAAGAAACATGAAATACCTTTCACCTTGTTGACTCTTTATTCTTATAGGGCCACATAGGTTCGTGTGAATCGGCTCTAATGACATTGAAGAATAATACTCCTTGCTCTTAAAATTTGTCTTTGTCTTCTTTCCCATTTGACATTCCTCGCATAATGTGTTTGCAAGCTTGTTATCTTAGGCATATCTCTCACTACATGAATAGAGTTGATCTTCACCATATTGTTAAAGATGATGTGTCCCATTCATTCGTGCCATAGTCAACACTCACTAGATTGAGCTAATAAGCATGTTTTTCCATTTACCTCCTTCAGATGATAAATATCTCCATATGACTTGATGCCTTTTTCAACTAGTTTTCTGGATCATGTCTTCCTAATTTCATAACCTTTGGCATGAAAGATGATACTATATCCTTTACTACACATCTGACTGACACTGAGAAGATTGTGCCTTAGCCATTTGACATAGAGGACATCCTCATTCTTGTTCTTCCCATCAATAGTTATAGCACCCTTTCCACATATTTGTGCTGACTCATCACCACCAAACTTAACAGCTCCACCCTTCCACTTCTTAAGGTTAATAAACTTCTCCTTGTCACCAGTCATGTGGATAGAGAAACTAGTGTCAATTACCAAAGCCTTGGCTTCTTCTTTTGCATGAAAGGTGGTCTATACAACCATTGGTTTATCCTTATTTTGGTCAGCTTACAAGGTATTACACTTTTCACATTTTCCAATATCATCCTTTTTGTCACCAACATTCAAGTCCATGAAAAGTGTTTCATCATTTGAATCATCACGATCCTTATTTTCTAAAGAATAGTTATTCTCCATAGAATACAAACTTCTTTTGGGCTTCTCTCTTTTGTTACTACCTTTTGATTCTTTAAAAGGACATTTAGAAGAAAAGTGACCAATTTTCCCACAATTCAAACATTTGAAAGGTAACTTACCTTTGTATTTCATTTGTGCCCTTCTTTGATATTCTTACAAATTTTGCCTCTACCTCATCAAGGTCGTCATCTTGATCAACTACATCATCTTTTGTCTTCTTACTTGCTTTGAATGTTGCTTCCTTTTTTGGAGCACCTTTGTTAAATTCTCTCATTTCAAAGGATATGAGAGAGCCACACAATTGATAGACTATATAATTATCCAAATCTTGAGTTTCCTCAATAGCATAAACCTTATGAGTGTAATATTTAGGAAGAGATCTCATAACCTTCTTCAAAATCTCATCTTTTTTCACTTCTCCACCAAGACCTCTAATGCCATTAACTATTTCATCTACCTGGAGCATGCAACTAGATATGTCTTTATCTTTTGTCATCCTCAGGGTCTCAAATTTGCTCTTCAAGATTTGCATCTTGGCTTGTCTCACTTTACTATCTCCTTCATAAATGCTTTCAAGTTTTACCTAGACATCCTTGGTAGATTTGCAATCCATTACCTTCACAAGTTTTGAATTAGCTAGCCCACTCATGATAGCACTCTTTCCCTTGGCATTGTTCTCTTACAACTTAATCTCATTTACATCTATAGGATCACTAGAAAGAGTAGTGTAACCCTTCTTAATTGATTGCTAAATACCATACCATAGACAAGATAGATAGTTTTCCATCCTTAGCTTCTAAAAGGAATAATTTGTTTCACCAAACATAGGTGCCTTGTAAGATCCACTATGAGCTCTCTCGAACCTTTCTCAAGCAGAGAAGCTTCTTCTAAGTAACTTGCTCTAATACCAATTGTTGAACACACTAGAATACTAAGAGGGGGGTGGATCAGTATCCAATCAAACTTCAAATACTATGGAGCAAATTAAAATGTAACATTACAACATTAACATAAACATGAAAGATCAACACAATGCACATCAACACATAACACCAGGTATACTTGGAAAACTTCAATGGGGGAAAAACCATGGTGAGGATTAACACACAATATATGAAGCTCATTGCTATAAAAATTAGAGCTTTGTTTTAGGACTACAACCCAAGGAAGCTACTACTCCAAACTGACTTTGTTTTAGGGCTAGAACCTAAGGAAGCTAATACTCCCTAAAAATTTTTCTTTAGGGTCACTCCCAAGGAAGATACTACTACCTAAAAACTTTGTTTTAGGGCTACAACCCATTGAAGCAACTACTCCCTAGTCTAAGAACAAACTTAGAAATGATTATAGTATGACAATCCTTCTACTACCTAAAAACTGACATTGAAGCTCACACCTATGATGATTGCAATTCTGCCTCTTCACTCCTCTTTTGATGATTGGATAAATTAGGCACACTCTTTACTTCCCTTGTGTCACAAAAATATATTCAAGATGAATCAAGATAGCCTTTATTGCTTCTGCTCTTTCTCCTTCAGTCGCACATCATAATGCATATCATATTCATATTCAGCTCTTCACACTTTCATATTCTCATCTTCACAATCATTCCTCACCTAAATCAAGTAGGTCCATAATATATACATTATATTACATTGATTACATTACAAGTTGGCAAATACAACAAGAATATTATAATTTACAAGTCGGCTAGAGATCACACAACATGACACATGTAGAGGACAAGCTCTAGCATGAACTACACACTATTCTAGGAAGAGAAACACACCTTGTCGACCCCAACACATTCTTATTCCATTCCTAAACATTCTTTATAGCATCATCCTTCAAGGAACAATATACGCACTCTTAAAAAATTTGAATTAGTTTACCCTTAAGTAAGAAAACATGAAGCTTGTAGCACATCAGTCTTCACAATCTTGGAAGTACTCATGAATGATTAAACTTTACTTGTTCTTCTTCCAAATGAGTCAATAGGACCTAAAAAACATCTCCAAACACACCTTCAACTCTTCACAGCAAGAACTTTGTGGTGCACATCATCAACATATCTCAGTCAGCCTCAGCAACAACAATTCTTCACAAAGTAATTGGAAAACTTTGTGTGGTACTAGAAACTTAAAACATTTGCATACCCTTCAGACCTGAAACACTATGAGACATGTAGAATGTCCACATAAACTAAAATGACTGATCTATATAATCTTTTATTGGTGCAATTACTCAAACATATATCCTGTAAAAAATTAAGCATCCAAAACCATCAATATCAATTCTATCATTTGAAAATTGAACTTGCGGACCTCCAAAACATCTAAAACTCATATGGATGCACTCATACACTACTCTAAACATATACTCAAAACCATATGATTAAATATTAAATTGTAAAGGAATGCAGAGCATTCCAATTAACCTTTATCATCACATTACAATGTCAAAGCATAGACTGGAACTCAATCACTTGTAACTTTCATTGTGGAGGAGTAAATGATCTGAAACTTTGGATTTCACACCTTTATAGAATATTGAATTGAACTTCCAAACTACATGACCATATCTTCAAATGTGGAGGAATGAAAAGCATTTTACTAAGTAGTCTTCCAGGTAGCTTCCTACAATCAACAACCTTTACCAACATCTAAAGGCTAGAACATTCTTATATCAACACACTCTTTCTTAGGAAAAACAAGAAAGAGCATACAACATGCTGCAGGTCATCAACAACATCTTCTCATCCTCAACATAGCTTCTAATTCCCATCTTAATATAGCATCATTCATTTTGATGCCTCTAATTCCCATCTTAATATTTCATCATGAAATCATCTCTATTGACCACAAACATGCTCAATTCAACTTTTCTTGATATTAGCCTAAGCATGACATCCAACCATGAGCATCAACATCATCACTACATCTTTATTACTACATGGGTATATCATCAACATGAATATTCACATCAACCACATTAGATAGCCAAAACTAAGTTCTAGCATCACTCTGAGTGTTGACATCAATGACAACACATATTCCAAACAAGGAGAAGTTGATTTATCCTTGAATGAGATCAGAAATAACTTTGATAAATTAAATTTAGAGGTAAGACTATTAATCTATGAAGAATCTAATAGTCCTTCCAAGTTGGATCCTAAATTTGTTTTGAGTTTCTCTATTGACTGTAGTGGTCCTCTCTTTGAAGATCATTGCAAGGAGGAGAGAAAAAAGACTCCCTTTCAAAAGTAGGCTTGTCAGGGTAAGGAACATTGGTCTTTGACAACCCTTGTTTTGAATATATTCCTCTTAAGGAATTCAATGTGTTGCCTCTAGATGATGTTTAAAAATTAGATAATGAACTAAATGAATATGAGGTGACTAGAACTAGGAGTTGTCTTGAAATTATTGTTAGGAAAAACACTCCTGGCACTTTATCCCACAAAAAGCACCATGGTATTTCTAAAATGGAGATTAAAAAAAAGAGAATGCACAACACCTAGTCTTGATAAAAATAAAACAAAACATTTTGGCTAGAGAGATGCAGAAAGTCATAAACAATGTTGGATCCCCTATTTGTTTTAAATCAACAGACCCTAAGGGGTTAGGTGTGGAAAATCCAAATAGTATCACTTATGTCAATTCTGAGGAAGATTCCTCCACAAAGGTAGTAGAGTACTCCATGAAAGAAATGAATGTTAATAGAAAAAGAAAACAAGTATATAGAAAAGAAAGCACTTTAAATCATGGAGAAAAGGGGAAAGGTAGTAAACTTCCAAAGTGCTTTGATTGATTGTACAAAAATAGTACTAGTTAAGAAGGGATTCTCCATGTTGATGGCTAAATAATTTGATTATGAACTGCTATATATAGCTGGAACATAAAGGGTCTTGAATCCACAAATAGAAAGTATATTGTCAAGGATTTTTGCAACAAGAATAGAAAGATGGATTGCCTATTGTTACAAGAAATCAAAGTAGTAGGGTTTCAATTGGAAAACTCCCTCATATTTATTTGGAACAAAGCAATGTGTTTTACTTCCAAACATGAGAGAGGTAAAGGAGGCAATTCTAGATATTAATAAAAAAAAAGAGGGACAATTTATCATTCATAATGGGTGTTCCCCATGTAATAGATGTTTATGGGTGGTTTTGGAAAAGGATACTAGGCAATTTCAGATCTACTATATCTTTGCACCTAATGATTATAAGGACAAATTTGAGATTTGGAATTGGATGGCAGAAAAGCTTCCTAAATTCTCCTAGATACTGGTAGGAGACTTCAATATGGTAGAATATGAAGAAGATAAAATTGATGGTAACCTAGTAGAGTGGAAAGGAAATGAACAATACTTTTGGACAAGAATGAAGAAAATGCTAATTCTCTTTGATCCCCTAGAGGGAAAGAAGAAAAATATCTAGAGTATATGGTACTCTTGGTGTAATTCTTATATAGATAATAAAATGATATACTATAGACTGGATAGATTTTATGTGAATAAGAAGTTATTCCATTTCCAAAACATTGAAGGTGCTAATGTTGTTAGAGTC
The DNA here is from genome assembly GCA_027924645.1 of Cunninghamia lanceolata. Lineage (NCBI taxonomy): Eukaryota > Viridiplantae > Streptophyta > Pinopsida > Cupressales > Cupressaceae > Cunninghamia > Cunninghamia lanceolata. Next base: position 1,778,552 of record BSBN01001014.1, on the reverse strand, counting down.
ATTCTAAATACCTTCTCAGATCACCATCCTATTTCTACTCTCATCAGTATTGATCATCAAGAAATTGGGAATAATATTAGAAAAGACAACCTTTTCAAATAAAATACAAAGGTGTTGCTAAATAGGGACTGTCTTGATGGGATTTGTAACTTTAGAAATATTTTGAAATATATGTCTTATAAGAAGGAAGCTCTTCAATACTATAATGACCTAGTTAGTTCTAGTAAAGGACTTTTTCAAGTATGTGGAAATAAATTTTCTTTTGACAGGAGGAAAAATGAGAGACTTCTTCAATTAGATTATCTTGAAACTAAAGATCCTTTGCAAAAAATCCATATGATGGTGAAAGGATAAGGCACATTGGGGAAGTTAAGAATAAATTGGGGAGATTGTAGAATTTGAGAGCCCAAGGGGGCAATGGTAAGGGCAAGGATTAACTATTTAAAAGATGCAGACAGGGGTACAAAATATCTTTTTGTTTTGCTTAGAGCAAAATGTAGTAAGGAAAAGATAGGTCCAATTAATGAGAATGGGACATTCTATCATGAGGTTGAAGATGTTAAAAGATTATTTAGAGATTTTTAAGAAAAAATGTTCAAAGCATAAGATAGCAGTGAAGACTGCAAGAGGGCTGAATAATTATGTTAAAAAATCTATCCTATGAGGGTTAATGGTAATATAAAAAAAAATTAGAACAAAAGATATCTAAACCAAAAATCAAAGATGCCATTTTGTCAATGGAGGAGGGAAAGTCCTCTGGGTATGATGGGTTACTTGTGGAATTTTACAAAGTCAACATATCATGGGTGGTAGACGATCTTTTTGAAGTATCAAGAAGCTTGCAAAAAAGGAACTTTGTGAAAGAATATCAATAGAGGCATCATCAAAAAGTCACCCAAAGATGGGAACAAGACCAATATTAGGAATTGGAGGCCTATAATTCTGTTAAATGTGTCCTATAAGATTATTGCAAAAGTGTTAGCAAAGAGATTAACAAATATCCTACCTAATATTATTAATTATATTCAAACAGGGTTCATCAAAGGAAGATACATTCTAGAAAACTTGGTAACCAATTGGGAATTGATGCATTGGGCCTAAATAATAGTGTAGAATACAAGAATTCTTTTGTTAGATTTTAAAAAGGATTATGATAGAGTTGAATGGTCATTTGTGTTAAATGTATTAAAAGCTTTTGGATTTCCACAAGAATTCAGTAATATGGTCAATATGTTGTTTGAAAATACCTTTGCCCAAATTGACATAAATGGCTCCTTATCTAAACCATTTGATATGGAGAGATCTATAAGACAAGGGTACCCATTAGCACTTGCCCTCTTTGTGATTACATCAGAAGCCCTATTTCACTTCTCAACAATAGAATTGATACCAGGTAGAATGTTAGGTATTAAACTACCATATGAGAGCATGTTATTGAACATGCAGTTTGCTAATGAAACATCATTGTTTCTAGTGCTAGATAAAGATAATTTGAAGAACATGGAAGATAGAATGAGTATGTTTTGTAAGGAATCCAAGAAAAGATATCTTTAATAAATCTATAATGCTTAGCTAGATTGAAAAGCCACCTGATTGGTTTGACTTGGATAAATGGAAATGGAGAAACCTCACAAACAAGTTAGGTTCCTTGGTATACCCTTTGTAGTTGATCCATCTTTGAGTAAAATGTGGAGTTGGATGTTCTCAAAAATTGAGATGAAACTTAAAAATTGGAACAAATAGTTCCTCTTTTTAGTAGGGAGAGCATAGGTTTATCAAAAAATTCTTTCTGCTACTCCATTTATTATGATTCTATGTGGCTCTTCTCAAACTATCAAATTGAAAGTATTCAAAAATTGATAAGGGGGATCCTATGGTCTGATGGTAAAGGGAAGAAGAAAAAGCATACTATTAAATGGGAATAGTGTTGCATGAGCAAAGAAAAGGGTGGTCTGTGGTTGAAAGATATGAAGACTCAAGGTGTAACTTTAGTTACAAAGTGGATAATTAGATCTTTAGATGGTGAAGATCCTTGGAAGGTTCTCATCAGGAATAATATTAAGATTTTTCATCCCAAGAAGGCACCATTATGGAAAAACTTCCATATGTATGGTTTTCTTTTTGGGAATTTTCAATTTAAACCCTTTGGGTTTACTATTTTTTGCCAGTATTTAGAAAGCCTAGGAAGTTGTTAAAAGCTTTATTATAAATAAGAAGGCTATAAATATGGGGAAAACTTGCTTAGGGGGATATAGGTCCCTATGGTGGAATTTAAGGCATAAGAATAAACATTTGGCCTTGTTACAAGGTTGTTCAATAATGAGATGGAACAAGAAAGGTCTTTCCACCATTAATGATGTTTTGGATGATGAAGGATTAAAAAGTTGGGATAAGATAAAATTGGATTTTGGCATCTCTGAGTCTCACAAAAAGACTTATTCCATCTTATGTGGAACTTTCTTAATTAGTCTAAGTCAAGAAAAAAATCTAAATGAATTGGATTGATTGGGAAAGTTGGTTTAGGAAGATGACACTAAATTTCTACATGTGGAATCCAAAAAACTATATAAGTTGTCGGCTAATTCCTTTAAGGTGTTTGATCATAGTAACATGGTTTGGGGGCTTAATTTAGACCATAGAGGATTATCTTCCTCCATCAGTCTATTCTAGTCCAAATTTTTAGAACCTAAAAAGGGTAGCTTTAGATGGCTCCTATTGTTTAAAAAAATTTCCATTGGTTTTGATAATATTGTGTTTCCTATGTGTAAAATTGTGGAATCTTGTGAACATGTTTTCTTCAAATGTCCTTTTCTTATTAAAGTCTTGTCACTATTTATGGGAAATATTAAAACTTGGTCTTTCTTGAATAAAGTGAATTGGAAAGAGGTTCTTTGTGGGTACATTAGTGGTATGAGTGTTAATTCTAACATATTTTGGTTGTTTTTATCTACTAAGATATTATGGTTGTTGTGGAAAAAAAGAAATGAAGATCATTTCCAAGGCAAGATGAGGACTCTTACTAGGTCTGGCTTTAGACTCATGATTTCTAATATCTATGTACAGGTGGTCATGACCATGGAGCTACCCATAGAGAGGTTCGTGAAGATAATAGATGAAGGATCTAAGGTTATCTACAGGACAACGATCAAATATGCAAAGTTTTGGCCACATGATTTGAGAAAGGTAAATGAAAAATTTAATGACAAGTATATAGATTTCCAAAACATGTATTGCAAGCAACACAAGATGGAAAAATTTAGAGATGAAGTACTAAGAGACGTTGAGTTTACCTTTCAAAACTTTAGTGTAGACAGTAGTGAACTCATGGTTTCTCCACCTATTGGTACATTTAGAGGGGTGGATCCTATGATGTCAATGATAATAGAGGGTATTTGGATGGACTGGTTAGAGACAGAGGTCAGAGTATAGATGTAAAAAATCAAGAGATTGAGGACATAACCATCTTATAGGCTACTGACACTAGTAGACCCAGTAGGATCCTTCAGGATGAGAAGGAGCAGGAAGATTTTGGTATGGATAGAGGAACAAATAAACTAATACACTAATACAATGATATGAAGATGGAGTTCTGATAGGATGGTTCTTGCTTCCATCGGTGATAATTGATAATGAATAGTTGGAGGCAGTTTTCCAGTATGTTTCAACAATAATTTATAACTTTTTGATATGTTTTCAAATAGAACAATGATCCATGTAGTATTTTTTGTTGAAAATACTATTGTAGCTACTTGTTTTTTTGAATTGAAAATATTGTAAATCATACTTTTGTGGCTTCCTAGGCCACTATATGTACCATGATGTTTTTTGAATTAATAGTTGACAATTTTTAATTCAAAAAAAAGAATCTAGAATAAAGGTAGTTGGTTTCATATCTATGTGTTCTGAGGCATTGAATTGGTCCCTCTTCCATAGGTGTGGAACAAAGGGTCCACTCCCACCAAAGAAGAGAAGGCTAGTACTTATTGTTTTGATTTACTTCTTTGTTGGATTCTTGAAAATACTTAGTTTAGTTTCATTGTATGGTAAATCTAGATCAGATTGTTGTTTCATTTTAATTACTATTTTTCCCATTTTTCTGATTAAGTAGTTCATTTCAGCAAATTGTAATTTTAGATTCTTAGATTAGATCATTCTTTGAGTAAGTGGTCAAATGTAATATTTTGAATAGGGAAGTAGGTTTAGATTAGAAGATAGTACTGGGACTACTGATTATTAGTTCCTACTATAGATAGTCATGGATACACTGCCCTAGATTTCACAAATTAATATAATTAAATGTAAGGTACAATGACTCTTGTCAATACTCAACCACTAGAGTTGTCATTTTGTGTGATTATGAAATTAGATAATTATGTGGGTGTGCCTTAGGATGTTAACAACCCAAATTTTGTTCCTCTTTCACCAATTATAAGAGGAAATCATACACAAATCTCCCTCAAAATGGCATAGGATTTAACAATACACAAGTCACAAGGGTTAACATTGGAAATAGCCACAATAAATATATGTGATGTAGAGAGGGTAGTTTACCATTCACTACTATCTCTCAAGTCAAATCTCTCAAAACTTTGAGAATATCACCATCATTCTCATTTGAACAATACATTAAGATAGAAAATGCAAATTATCTTAAGAATAGAAAAAATAAAGAACATTAATTGCAATTGATTTGTCTAATTTGATATTTAAGAGAAAATATAATAAATATTCAATTTATTTGTGTTCATTTACATAAATGAATATTGTGTTGTTAAAATAATGTTATGATCTTTGTACTTGCAATAATAATTTATGTTTCAATTGTGTCCATGTAATTATAATTGTATAAAATTAATTATTTGATGTGATCCTATTTCAGATAGCTTACTATTTAATATGATATCCTAATATGATTTATTAAATTTTACATTCAAAACGTTAATATATTTTCATGTTGTTATTATACATATTTCTATTATTATTACAATGTCTTTGTGACCCTTTATGTATCCAATATTTGTATTGTACATTCACATTTTATAGTCTTGCATTATTGAGCAACCAATTGCTGGAAGAGAAAAGTGATATAAGTGATAGCATTCATCATGATAGCTTTGAATAGAAGGTAAGTGTCCATTTGTATTTGAAAACATATGCAAGACATTGTAGTTGATAAAAGTACATTATAATAATAAATATATATTAAAAATTCAAATATATTCCATAAATTATGATACTACAACCAATATCCATATGATAAGAAATAGAAAGGTTAATACCTCTTTTAAAATTTTAATAATAATGCATTTTTATGTGCCTTATTGTATTATGTATCATTTATGTATCTAATTACATTAAACTATGTTATTTTTGGAATGATACATACCTTAAAATAAGATTATAAATTTATCCAAATTATTATGACTAATAGTAATCATGACACTCTTGTCTAAAATTTCTATCAAATAGCTCATAAACATATATTTAGACCCTTCTTCAACAAGTACTAAATATAATAACATTGCCAAAAATAAAAAGTATACAATTTAACAATATGGCTATAAATATGTGTCTATCAAGAGGGAAATTAGTAACATGGATTTTCTATTATCCTACATTATTTATGTACTACAATTCACCTAGTGGCTTGATTTCATAGAATTTATTTACTAGACAACTTTGGAGTACTAGTAGATATGCCATTTCCTCTTGTTTGAATGGGAGGCCATAGTTGGCTAATGGTTTCCATTTGAATTAGTTCTTTAATGATTCATTCATAATTTAGTTCATGTGCTTATTCATTCCATACCATTGAATTTTTTTATTCGAAAAACAATAATTGAATTTCTTATAGTATTTATAGCCTTGTCCACCAACTACTACATGTAATGACTTTCTAGTGAAAATATAAATATATACTATTTAGCAATTCACCTAAAAGTATTTGTGCCTATCAGCCATTTGATAGTGCCTTTGGTGATTTTACTAGTTTAATGTCAATGGAAAACATTATAAAGGAGTGATGCCACAAGTAATTACTTTTAGTTGCCATTGATGTGGGTTGTCAACAAGTTTTGAGAGAAATCATTGTAATTATTGTTGTGATGGGCTCTTGATTTGACACCACCTTTCCTAATGACATTAAAGGAATTTATTTGAGATATTTAATAATAAGAATTTTGTCCTTATGCAAAAAGTTCTAGTTTGTCTATTGACTAATAATAATTCTAATGTTTTTAATAATTTTAAATGTGTAAAATTTAAATGCTACAAATTTCACCATTCCAATCAGGTCCTTTTCCTTTTATATCTCTCAAGCTTGATGTGGGTTTTCCAAACAAGATTTTCTATTATTATTATTTTTAATTTCAATTATAATTAGCACATCCACTTCATTTTTAAACAATGTTCATTCTATATTATCTTGATGTTTCAATTTAAATTTATTTATTAATATAAATGAGTTAAATAAAGCCATTTTTTATATAATTACACACATTTGTGATAACTAACTATACATTCACCTAACTTTTAGACTTAGTTGGAACATGAGTCTTACTCAACTACATATAGTAAATTATCATGAAAATTGGAACATGAAACTTTTTGATAAATATTCCTATTAAAAATTATATTAATAATAGTAAAATAGTATAATATTCACAAAAGTTGTAGAGTGGTACAAAGACACACCCACAAAGTCTACTAGGACCAAGTCCTAAACAAAGATGAATAAAAACAAAGGACAAAGCCCACATAACACTAGGTAGCTAATGCCATGCCAACAAAGGGTGGATCTTGATCATCAGGTTTTCCCCACATAACTCCATGGGAAGCATCATCAATTGGTTCTCAATGAGAAAGAAGGTCATCTTCATCTTTAGGATTCTCCATAGTGAGTCATTGAATGTGAATTAAAGAAATGGTGAGTTGTAGATGACGAAACTTACTTGTGTTAGGCAAGCTAGCTCCCCCATACCTATGAGAACAATAAAAGGATGGTCTAGAAGGTTGTGACCATCTTCCATGGGTAGAAAAGTCTATGGAAGTCTAGGATAGGGGACCACAAGAGTGAGATCCATGATCACCATAGTTAGTCTAACTGAATGGCTATACCCATTGCAATGACCCGAGAGTTATAGAACCCTAGAAATAGTATAGGGGGCATTTCTCTAGTGGTCCAATATCTCTTGAAGATGAGAAACCTCATGTGCAACTTTTCTAGCTTTCACCTGGATCTACATAAGAACATTGGAACAAATGATAACTTTAGTGTACATAGAAAAATGAGCAACAACAACACAATGAGTAAAAAGAGCTACATTCCTATCCTTCCATATGCTAAAAATAATTTCCACCCTAAAATCACACTAGATCTAGGTATAGTTGAGTAGGAGACAAGGCTAGTGTCCAAGCAAAACCATGTGCCAATAAAAAGTGGTAGACCTAAAAGGTCTAAAAAAATCATGGAACCAATTCTAGGCTTCTTGGTGCAAGAGCACCCCAAGAAGACTAGATTCTTATGCATTTTCTATATTTACTGTAATAAGGTCTATTTGACCAGAATTGTCATTGGTGTTGGTAATTTAGTTTTTGTTTGTAAGTCCCTAGGACACTGATCAATCTGTCATGATAAGGTTGTTAGTTTGTTAGAAGTTTGTTGGTTATATCTCCCAGCCACTTGGAATTGTCTCCTAGCTGCTGGGAATCAAGTCTGTACTACTGTTGGCAAGTAGTTAAATAGCTCAGCTCAAATCGATTGGAAGGAGAGATTAAGATAGATTGAGATTTCTGTAGGAAATAGAGAAGTTCTAAAGTTGTGAAATAAGATATCTGTATCAATTTCTAGAAGCAATAAAAGAAAGATCATGTTTGTGTTGTTTTCTGGTGTTCGATTCCTTGAATAGTCAATTTTCTGGTTTGCAGCTGAGATGGGTTCTTTAATCCATTCCACCGGTTGATTACTTTGTAATTGGTGGAATGGCTGTATATATTAGATTAGGTTTTCTATTTTGTTTCTATTCACTTTGTGTGGTCACCGGATTGATTTGCAGCATGCTAAGATGAACCCTAGCATCGTCATGTGCTAGGTTATCAAAGTTAGAAAAATTCGTATGTTTACGGAAGGAATAGTTTGGCAAGGTCACACGGGTTTTTTGATGTTACAGACAGTTGGAAACACTGTGTTTGAACCAATTTCAATGGTTCAACGAATTTTGGTTCCACAGCGATAGTAGATAATACATCAGGTTCTGCAGTTGCTTGAAATCAGGTAGAAAAGTCTTTGTTTAAACCTTTGGTGAAAGGTTCAATAGTTCACAAGTAAATCGGGTTCATTTTGGCTTGATGAATGCTTGTAAGAAGTTAAGTAAAGCTTCAAAGGAGTTTTTGAGTCAGTTAAGTGTTTGATTGAACCTTTGAACTAGTTCAATGGTTCAAAGGGTTCAAGGTTCAGCAGTTTTGCCAGGGTGTTGAGTTAAAGGTTTCCACGGAGCGACGGAGACAATATATTTAAAGTTAGCGATCATTGAACCACCCATTGAACCGGTTCAACGGTTCAATGGTTCAATGAGCCGGTGGGTTCAACAAGTCTGACGGTTTCAGTGAAGGTTCCTTTGGTGTACAGGTTCAACATTTTAGGCGATTCAAAGATTTAATCACCGTAACAGTCAATAGCATTAGACTTTGTCCACCAATCCGCTGCACGCTCTACATCACTTCTTAAGCCTAGGGAAAAAACAAAAGTAGATTCTTGAGTGACTCAATGTGTCCACAAAATGGACAATCAGGGTTGGGATGCCCATATGACCAAGACAGGCCACCATCGAAAGGCCTTGGTACAAAATGCAGTAGGCCAAATGAGCCAATTTAGGTTCCAACATTGCTGACCAATTTCATTGGAGCCATCTGTGCCAAGTACCATGAGAGGACTAAAGCTACCAACAATGATTGAGTTGATCTACCATATGTAAATGTGGAGACAACCATGAATAGCCTTTGCAAGGTCTATAAAATTGAAAGGTGGTGTCTAGATATGACTTCCATTCTTTCCACTAGGGATTGAGAGATTTCACCCCTATCTTATGAAGCATTTAAGATGGAATAGCATCAATAATAGCATGGAAAGTCTCGTAATCCTAATAAGAAAGTTTGAACTTAAGCTTGAAATCATCCCAAGATATGAAATTTTTGGTGGCTCAATGAATGAGTTTGGGTAAACCTGCATTCCCTACTTAAAGAACTTGAAAAATTGAATCCAAGGAAAATTAGCCAGAGGCCTACCTTGAGAACTAAAAATTGGATACCACCAAATGGATCAGTGATTTATGGGTAGACCATTACAAAATTAATCTATTTCCTATCGAAGATAGGGCTTAATGGCTTCCCAATCCTTCCATATACTTTTAATGACAAGGAACCCTAGGATGATGCAAGAAGTTGGGTCCACAAAAAGCTCAAAAAGTGGAAGTAATATGAAATTTGAAGAACTTACACAATGAATCTTGAAAAAAGTTAGTAATATGAAATTTAGTATTTTGAATTTAGATTCTAAATATGTAATTTATTCAAATACCTAGATGCCAGAAATTAGATTTTGATAGGCATGTAACCACTTTTTAAAAGTCATTTTTTTTACCATACCATGCACGTGTACGGATGCCACTTTTTGACCTAAATAAAAGTATTTTTATAATTCCTTTTGTGAAAAGATATCTAATAACATGAATTTTTTTTTTACCAAAAAGTGGTAAAAACCACTAAAATATATTAATTAAAAAGGAAATACAAAATGCTAGATTCAGGGAGACATACCGGTAGGAAAGAATCAGCAAAGAAAACCTCTAGTTATAGCCTATTTGTGAAAAAATAACACAAAAATCAACTCAAAAAATGAGTCGATCTAGTAGTAACTTCTGTAGCTCAATTCTTAACAGAGTTCATACAAAAAATTAGTAGATATTTACAAGACAGCTGGCGGAGACGACCACTAATTAGGACAAAAAACTATGAGCTGAAAACCAAAGCATAAGGGAACTCCCAATTAGTCTGCAATCTCAATTATCTGCAAGGCACGACCCTCTTCATGACCCTCAACTTCTACTTACTGAGGAGGAGGAGGCGGTGGGGGAGGAACGTAATTCAATAAGAAATGCAATGTGTTAAAAACTTTTGAAGCCTTAGCTACCACTTGATTCCCAAATTCCTGCCTATGATAGTGGATAGAATTTTGGAAGGAAATCACACAATTGTTTTGGAGTCCATGCATAAACGCATTAAAGAGGCAGTGAAGTGCAGGTGTGCGAAACAGTAACCTACAATCAAATAAACCTCCCACAAGAGTAGAACCTTCATGCAAGTCATAGTCTTCTAAAGAAGCATTAAATGAATCAACAGAGAAGTGAACATTCTGAATAAACATTATACCCAAATCCATTACCCTTTCTCCACTTTGCAAAAGGTCCATCGCATTAGAAAGAAAATGCGATGTAGCTTGAGATGGATAGATAGCCACTGGAGAATGTAAAAAATGTAAGTCACAAACCTGAGCGATCACTCTTCCAACAGAGTCCTCCTAAACCTTAAAAACTTCCTGCAATGAGTTTGGGTTAGAGAAACCAAGGAGGGGCCGCTCCCAATTCCTAATAGGCCAGGAAATTCCTAATAACATGAATATTGATAAGGATATTTTTTTGTAATTTTTTTATGAATATTTTTTTTTCTTGAATTTTTTATTGGCCCTAATTGTTGTTTTTAAAAATCAACGTGTACGGACAACATAATTGGACCTAAACTAAATTTTTTTTGAATTTTTTTTTCATTATGTAGAGAATTGTCTGAAGATTGATGTCGTATAATTTTTTTTACAAATAAATTAACCAAAAAAAAGTTATTAAAAAAACAAAAAAAACTTGATATTTCAAGTTTATGGACCAGTTTGCTTAGAAATTATTTAAAAGATAGAAAACATAATCTAATCTTAACAAAATATATATATTTAGAAACTAGAAATCATGTTCTATAATGGGTTTTAGATTCATAGACTAATTCAAAAAAAAAGTCCATCATCTATATTGCCAAAGTTGGACATTTCTCTTGAACCTGCCTTAGTTTTTTGGTTGCAGGTCAAAGGCTAAGGGTCAAGTTACCAAGCCTTTCCTAAGCCTCAAAATTTGAAAAACACGTACGAGTTATAAAATGCATATGTGTTCTTAAAATGAAATGCATACATGTTATGCATTTTCCCATTTGAATACCTTTAAGAAACACATATGCATTATAAAATGCTTACGCGTTATAACTCGTATGCATTTTATAACACGTATGTGTTTCTTGTTATATAACGCATATGCGTTTTATAATGCCTATGCGTTTTAGGCTCAGGTACCTGTAGCTAAGTGTGTACACATTTTTTCAATAATGCATATGCATTTCTTGCGAAATTTTTTTTGGCCAAAACTTCCCCTCTTCTTCGACCCAACTTCTTGCTTTTACCCCCTATATGGTAAGAACTTCCCTCACAGTGAGAAGGGTCCCTATGTACACATCTTTCCACACTGGACATTTCGAAGGTGCAAGTAACACCAATAAAATGGTGAGAAAGAATTTTTCAAGCTTCATTACCTTGGAGAGCCATGATGATCTATTGAGCACATAAGGAAATTCCTTGTCTATGAATGGAAATCAAACCAAGTCCTCCAGTGTCATGAGGGAAGAAAAAAATTCTTAGGCCACACAATGGAAGAGTTGATGTCCTTCACTAGAATCCTAGAGAAAATCTCTAAGGATCCTCTCAATCTTCAAATAGGAATCCTTGGAGGGAACCCAACAAGAAGAATAATAGACATGTGTGCCATCCAAAAGTTTAGAACAAATTTAAAATTTTCTAGCCAAAGAAAGAGGCTTGGTGATCCGATAATGGAGTTTCTTTTCAACTCTCATAATCATGACCTACAATATTGTAAAAGGAATTCCTAAGAAGAAAAGAAATTCACAATGATCAATCTACTTCCACCAAAATGAGTCAAACCAACATGGTTTGGGAAGGAAAGATTGTGTATAAAGAAACTATTTTTCTGTTGGATGCTAGAGTCGAAGGCTTGGCAAAAAATTTCTAGGTAGTGAAGGACTTGTTTGACATTATTCTCCTCTTCAATGAGAGTGAGTAAATAATTATCAGCAAAATTCCCATTGATGAACTCTTGAGAAGAATTGGGACTTTTGAAATCTTCTTAACCCAGGACTCAGAGACAACCTATGCAATCATATAACTACAGCCTTTGATAGCAATACATAAAGAGATAAGTAAAAGAGACAACCTTTTTGAATGGACCTAAAGAGTCCAAAAGAAATAGATTGCTAGTTAGAAATGTAAATGCACACAAAATAATTTGCAAAGAGCATTTAAACATGTGAATAAATTAGGGGCCAAAACCAAGATCCTACAACATGGCTATGATGAACAACCATTCAATATGATTGTAAGCCTTAGCAAAGTCAATCTATTTTTAGTGGTGAGCCCATTCTATCCCTTCCCAAATGGTGATCATATTGTCCAAAATAAATCTAGACAATCAAAGGAAGCATGTAGTGGAGATTGAAAGTTAGGGCCTTAGAAATGATCTTGTAGGAGATATTAAATAGTATAATCAACCAATAATTATTGACATCTTTGGGATTGCCAGCCTTAGGTGAGAATTTAATGTTACTTTTGATGATAAGAATACCCAATGAACTAGATTGCATGGCTTAAAAATAAACATTGTGCAGGTCACTGCCCACAGTATCACAAAATGTTTTTTAAAACTTGCATGAGAATCCATATAATCTAGAGGATTTTTCAATGGCCATATATAAAACCACCTCCTTAAGATCACCTTAAGTGAGAAGATGGTCATAGAGAATGTGTTGGGCATTAGATAATTGATAGGGGATGGCAGTAAGATACTTCTACAAGACAAGCTACTAAGCAAGCATGTGGTCTTAAGCCAGAATACCTATTCAGATTGTAGAATAAAGGCCTAAAGAATGTCAACTAACTCTTGGAGGATTTGTTAGCCTTCCCAAAATTTCTTAATAGATTGGGATGTATGACAAGCTTGTAAAGCTTGAAAAAATTCCTTTGTGACCTTATCCCCAATCATGACCTAATGAAGCTAAGCCTTGATTTGGGCTCCATGAGCTATATCAACATCAATAATCTATTTCTACTATCATAGCTAAGCCACCTGAAGCTATGTGGTAGAGTCAAGTGATTGAGCTTCTAAAGTAGCAGTGGCTTGGTAGAACTCATGAGTGGTGGCTTCATATGAGTGATAGAGAAAATCAGCAAGCTTCCACCCATAAATGTGAAGTAGGGTTATGGCATCATTCCACCAAGTTATCCACCCTACCCCATGTAGAGGACATGGTTCCAAATTTTAGACACATTAAACATGAGCTGACATGGATTTGTGATTGAGAAGATACGTGCTTAGGAAAGCTAACTCTTCATTGCTTTGGGATTGGAAATCTGCCACTCAATACATAATCATATTGGGAAAGGGTCAAAGAGGATAATATTTTCTAATGGTTCAACTAGCAATGTATAATATTTTCCAAAAGTAAAGAAGGATTGAGATGATATCATAGCTCGATTGAGCCCATTTAAGAGCCTATCAAGTCTAGCTCTCAAACTGCTGCATGTGTACCATGTTGTATGATCATGGCAACAACCAATGTTGGGCTTGAAAAGACCTAATTTGTTATGCATAACAAACCAAGACTCTCTTTCATTGGCTATCTAGCTCATAGGCAAGGCTTCACATTTATCATAATCTATCTTGATCATATTAAAGTCCTAGCACAAAACCCAAGTAGCGGCAGACATTGAATTGGTAATCCATCTTTAAAGGGAATGTATCTCTATGACACCACTGGGATCATAAATATTAATAATGCCAAAGGAATTATTTTTAACATTTATAAGATTCCAAAGTGCTTAATTAGTGGGGTCACATTCATGATCAACCAATAGTTTATGCCACATGGGATGAATAAAGGTGACAAATCCACCTCGACTAGCTTCATGGTTACTACAGAGAAAATGGATGGAAGGCCAAATAACATGGCAAGCTATGGAAAGACAAAAAATGAAACTTTAACCTTCCTAGAGACAAAAAATTTCTAAATGTAGAAATTGGAAATGAACATCATGAATGGAGTATTTTCGTGTGAGGTCTATAATACCTTAACTAGTATTATAATGAGTGCTTCAGGATTAAACTATGTGTAATTTTGTCCCTCAACATTTCGGGTCACACTCCATGATCCTACTTCTCCTCTCTTGCTTTCTATTGTTCTGATGATGGATCATGGAGTGTGGTCTGAAATGTTGAGGGAAAAAAATTACACATTTTAATCTTGAAGCACTCATTATAATATTATGGACTATGGAAATCTAATGTCTATTACCTTAACTAGTGTCGAGAGGCATCTGTCCAGTCCCTCAAGAGTACAATAACTATTGTATAACACCACATCAAGTGCATTAAAGCTCCCAATTTAGAAGCTAAGCTACAATGGCTACTATTGCCTTGGCATAAATTAGTCATCCTCAAATTTCTCAAATAGGCTTCCGGACCTCCTCTTTCCCACAAGAGGAGGGGAAGCATGTCAAGCAGTGAAATCTAATAGTTAAGGAATAACTGAGGCCAATAGTGGAGAATTAGATATTATCACTACATTTGACACTCCAGTGTCATAGGGTTTTGAAACAATTAGAGCTAAAGCCCCCAGGCCCATAGGCTTAGAGGGGGCTTGAAAGTGCTAGTGTTCTTGTCTTTGCAATAAACCTCTATAAACCAACCTTCTCCTTTTGGAGGAGGTGACAGCCTGAAAGAGGGCCAAGTAGAGGGTTTGGGCCACTGAGATGCCAAAGAGAAATCCTAAATCTTTTTTTTGAACGGTTGGCACTAATAACAAGTTTTGGGAAGATTTATGTACTAGACATGCTAAGAATAGTGGGTTTGACCAATCAAAATGTCCACTAAATCCTTCAAGTCCTCAACATAGACCCATAATTGAGGATGCGCCGAATCAAATTTTTCAAGTTCTATGTAAACTACAGAAGCTAAGGTAGGGGTTATCTAGTTTAGAAAGTTCCAACATGGCAATGGAAAACAAAGAAATTTGACCTGAATGGCTACTTGAAAGGACTTTGCATTAGAGACAACAAAGTCTTGAGTCTAAGGTTTGAAATCAAGAAGGGAGGAGCAGATCATCCATGGGCCCTAGCTGAGGATATCCTCAGCATGGTTGGCCTCAACAAAATAGAAAAGTAAAAACCCCTTAATGAGGTTTTGCATGTCATCTTAAGTGGATCCCATGTGCGGTTTGGGCCCTTCCCACAAAATAACCAATCAAAGTGAAATTTTCTATCCATTTGGATGCATTATCAAACTTAAGAATGGGAAGAATATCTTGAGGTTTTCTAGGGGATGTACCTCATGGAACGCCTTGTAAAATTGTTTTCAAGTATATTTGTGTAATGTAGGAAAAAAGGGGGAAGAGGGTTGATTTGATGATATGCCTATATCCTCCTTTCACTACACACATTTAAGAATAGTTAACTAAGTTGAATCACAACTTTTGCAAGAGGATTCACCTATAGGTTGGTTGTCACTTGCAATGATAGTGAAATTTGGAAATTGATGTTTAATGTGTTGATTTAATGACCAATTATGCCCAAAACCCTAATTATGCAAAATCATAAGCAAACAGATGAATCCTGACAAAAGATCACACATAGAGATCTTATATTCAGAGTAGATACATACCAAATTTTGAGATTTAGGATACAAAAAAGTTGGGGGATAAAGAGTTGACACCCAAGCCCAAGGCAAGGTTTTCTTCAAAGATTTATGGAAGTTATCTGCTATTGTTCATCACTGTCCCAAAGGTTTTTAGGCCTACAAATCTAGAGGGCTTTGGGGCAAGAACCCAAGCCCTTGCAATGCTTTTCTTCTTAGACCTAGAATCTATACACTCTGTCATAGCCTTCTGCAACTCCACTCCACAAGCTACGACACCTGTCACCTGTAATCATAAGGAATGGGGTTGGGAGTTGTGGTGTTTAGGAGCTTGCCTCAGTCAATCCCTAGAAAGGAATTCAAACCTTCCAAAACCATTGTTAGATAGAGAGTGCATGTCCTCAGAGGTGTAACTCACATATCGATGAAGATCTTTCACAAAAAGAGAGGATGAAGCCAAATCTGCAATAACAAACACAACAAGAATATTCTACCATGCAATGCAATGAATATCTTGAATCCTCTATGATTATAAGTTCACCAAAATATCATAATAATCCTCTAGTTTGCTAATTAAATTCTAAACATGCGTATATATGCATTCCCACTTTAATTTTATAATTCACACTTGAGATGCTGAAAAGGGAGACCTTTGATGGTCACATTATCATTATTTAAAATATAGGTGCCAACCAAATAGAGAAGCACTAGGGCATGCATGCCCAAGACCTAGCCCCATTTTTAATGAAAAATCAAGTTCAACAATGTCCCCTTAGCCCCATTTAACATGTGTTTCCAGGGATTTTGCATCGGGAGTTAAAATTAACATGCATGATTAAATCTAAGGGACGTGGGAGCTAAACTTAGGAGTTAAAAGCCCTAGGGGGACATTTTACAACATAAAATTTAGCCTCCACTTTAATGTATGTATGATCTTCCATACATGTATTAAAGTACAGTCAAAACATAGCAAACACACCAAGCACTTTAAGCTAATACATACATGAAGATTGAGGAACTATTTCTAGCCCCCAATCTTAGATAGACATTAGATAAAACACATTGTAGACACGCCAAACACAAAGAAGATTGTAATAGGCATGCAAAACATAGAGAAGATAGTAATAGTCATGCAAAACATGGAGAAGACAGTATTGAAGAAATGTAAAACATGATGAATACAGTGAATGCAGTGATTATTTCTTTTTGATTTTCACACACACACAAATATATATATATATATATATATATATATATATATATATATATATATATATATATATATATATATATATATATATATATATATATATATATATATATATATATATGATACATGGAAAGTAAAAAGGCAACACAACCCCAAAATATAGGAGGGTCATTTTGCCACACCCTTAATACTTCACTTGAAAATAAGCACGCCATACAAAACCTAGAGCATAGAACAGACATTTTGCCACACCCTTGAGACTATGCTTGGAAAAAAAACTACACATGGAAGACATGAGCATCATATATCATGCCAAAGACATAGTATATGTCTAAAACATGACAAACAAGGCAATGGAAGGAACTTATTGCTAAGTCCCCACCATCTCAAGCATGCTATAGGCACAACTGATAGTTGGGCTTATGCCACAACAACCTCCAAAGACACACTTAAGGGAGGATACACCAACTCTACCTATCCGAAGGACTTTTGTAATAAAAATGATGTGCACTAGCTCAAGAGATACACCATCCCTTCCTCTACAAAGGGATTTGAATAAAAGGATATGCATGATATCCAGCCTCCGCAAGGGGCTTTTTGATTGCAATATAGATAAAAATGTGCACTCATTCCAGATGTACAACATCCCACCTCCATAGAGGGATTACAAACACACTCGTTAGTACCAATATCATCAGACAACTTACCTTTATATTCCCCCACCTTAAGGTGGTTGATAACATGTACCAATATCAAGCACGTTAAGGTAGAGTGAAAACACATAAGGGAACAAGAGCTTTCACAAAGCCCATGCCCCAAATGGTGGAATGTGCTTCATGATCACCAAATGTACCCACAAACACATCTTATTCTAAGAAAATATGAAAGCTATGTATGGAAACAAAGAAGACAACACTACACAAATGGGTTTGAGTCTAAATATAGCTATGAGGCTTCTACTGTGCAGGGATCTTAGAACTGTGTAACAAGGTGAGACACCCAAAACAATCAAAGTACATGGAGTAGATGTATTGTTATGATTTGTTAGCAAAGATAAGAAAGCATCAAATATCACACACAGTGATTCTACTAGCCAAGCATCAGATATATATATCAACTGCATCATCATATATGGACTAAGTCCATTTTTTCTTTACTTGCTAAAGGGACACATGGTTCATATCAGTATATGTTTGTTTTTAATCATCCACCAACTAGATAGAATCACTAGAAGATGGTAAACAATAAAATGAGAGAGGAGAGCAAGTGTCTTAGGAACAATCATGTAGGAGGATGACCCCAGGTCATCAATTGCAATGCTATGCGCCTAATACACAACAGACAACAATGAAAATAGAGGAGAGGTAAGAAATAAGAATGATGATACAAATAGAAGAATGGTCACAACAGAGGTAGTCTCCCAGTATCCTTGACCTTACAAGAGTATCAAGGGCCATCCAAGGAGGCCTAAAAAACACATAACACATCACAGGGGAATATGACACAAGAGGGGAGGTCACATAAACGAGAAAATGATGATACAACATAGGTGACCACCAGGGTTAGAAATACTTACCTATTGCTAAGAAAGGATTGAACTTGTAAGCATCTTAGAAAGGTGCTCCATCAAGTTTTGTAAAAGTGTGAACAGTTCACATTTGTTTGATTTGTATTTTCAAGATGACCAATCAGTGTTTTCTTGTCTAATCATTGTACATTCAAAATCTTCTATCGTTTGTGAGGAGGGGAATCATTACTATTTCCCATTGATGATAACCATCTTGTTCTTTTTTGATCCTTTGATTTCTTATTCTCATGAGTTTGTCTTTCACAATGAAATGAACTATCTTTCACCATATCAACCTTTTTATATATCATAATCTCTTGTTTTGATTGTTCAATTTGTCTTTCCAATGCATTTTGGTTAGCTCTCGATCCTTGAAGGGATAACAGAGGAACCTCAGCATAAATACCATTTCTTCATGGATGAGGTGAATTCTAAATTTTCTCCTTATCCACTTCTATCATACCCACTATTTCATCATAATTTAAATAGTCATCTTCCACTTTTACTATATTTTGTTCCATCATATTGTTTTGATTATCTCTAGGGAATGGATTAGTAAAGATTTGTAAATTCTGATTTGGAGGAGCAATGGACTTATTTCCATTGGCATTCACACTAGTTAATTGTATAATATTTAAGTCTATGAGGTCTTGAATTTCATGTTTAAGATGCATACATCGTTTACTATCATGCCCTTGTTGACGATGAAAATGGAAAAAAACATTAGCATCAAAGTAAGGTCCTTGCATTCTACTAGCATCCAACAGTTTTATTGGAGGAAGCTTCAAAAGATTTTTACTCACTACTTGATTCATTATAGAATGTAAGGAGTCTGATATCAAAGTGAATTGTCTTTGTTGTCAATTATGACATGGTGCCCTCTTTAGATTAGTGATAGTAGACACTTGTGAAAAATTGTTTGAATTCTTCCCATTAACCTTGATGAAACGCTTATTATTCCTCTTAAATTTGTTTTGTGAAGATCCACCCATGGATTGACCAACTTGAGATAATGAGTTTTGGTTTCCATACTGACTAGACAAAAGTTGGTAATCACAAAGGGTTGTGAATAAATGTTGAAAAGAGTTATACTTTATCAAGAGGATCTTATCGTGAATGTTAGGTTGTAGATTTGTAATAAGTACCTTCTAAACATCCTCATCATTCATCTGGTATTGAATTTGTGCATAAAGAGCTTGATATTGACTAATAAACTTAGTTAACTTCTCTTTTGGACCTTGTTTGCAATGAACTAAATCAATCAATGATACTTGAGGTCCAAATTTTTCTTGAAAATGTTGTAAAAATGGATCGACTAGCTAGGAAAAAGAGTGTATTGAATTCGGAGGTAAAGAGCAAAACCAATCCAAAGCAGTATCTTTGAGAGATCGAGGGAATTTTTTTTCTAACAAGTCTTATTCAAAGTATAAATAACTACACATAGTTATGAATGCTTCCACATGAGTATTAGGGTCACATTTTCCACCATATTTTTCAAAGCGAGGAGTTTCAAGCTTCTCAAGCATAGAAGTCCTCAAGATTGCATAAGATAAATGATTACGGGCATGAAAAGTTGGTATATTGGGTTGTGAAGAATTTGACAAGCTCATCACATTTTTTTTAAAGAAGCCATGCCTTACATGAGTTGGTTTAGGAGGGCATCATTAGGAGATGCGAGCTGAGAATTTGAAGCCATGGTCATGAAATTTTGTGGGGATTGATTGTGAGTGGTAACAAAAGGTGGTTGAGAATGATTATTCATGAAAGAAGTTACCCTAGGTGGTTTGTTTTGTGTCATGCCCACATTTCACATGTGGTCACAACACGCTAACACGCGTGTCATGTCCACATGCGACATGTAGTCATGATACTAACTGTCAAAAAATTTTCCCTTCTACTCGGAAAACCCCCTCGCACGCGTAGGCGTGCTCAGATGCGTAAGTTTATGTTGACATTAGTGCAATTGATAGCGGAATAGTTCATTACCGAGTGCATCCTCTATGCTCGACTTACTAATTTGTCTGACGACATTCACTACGTCTACGTTCAGTTTACTTATTCTACATTAAATTTGGTTGCTAATTAGTTGTTTCCTAATGGTTCTCTCAATTTATTCAATACTATCTTGCGTTATTTATCTCCTCCTCTTCAAATCATTTTGATAAATTTCACGTTCAAATTCTTTACTTATTTATTCATCTACCCCTAATAATCTATCCAGTTAATTTAATTTTACTACCATGGTAATCATTAGGCATTTTAAAACTCCGAATTACTATTTCATAATACTAAGCGAACTATATATATATATATTTGATCGTATAATAACATTATTCTAAAATTACTCTTGCTATATCATATATATATATTTATATATATTTAATATTTATCCAAATTCCCCTCTCCTATTTTGTTTAATTGAAATAAGAACAATGGTAAGAAAAATAAAAACTTCATAATTTAACCATTTCCCTTTTTATATATATATTAATATAATATATATACATTCTTTTATTTGTTTATTTATTTTAATATAAAAACAAAAAAAACACTTAAATAAAATCAATACTTTTTTTTTATTAGAATTTCCTTAAGTGAGTGCAAACACAACTCACTAACCACTTATACTTATAATGATATATATACATTTATATATAAAATTATTTAGTCTTTCTTAAAGCATATACTCCACTCAAGTCTCATGTGCATGGTTATAAAGAAAAAAACATCTTATAGCATTATAGGTGGTTTAACCCTAATATACTGAAAGTTGTTTTGTTTTGAGCTTGGATGCAGGTTATGGCAGCAAAGGAGGTCCGACAGCGGCAGTGAGCGGAGGTTACAGACCGGCGGTGGGCGAGGTGGTAGGGATGGCTGCAATGGCCAAGGGCGGAAAGGTTGGTAGCTAGCGGGGAGTGGCGAGTTAGAGGTTGCAAGGGAGGGTCGTGGCATAGGCAGCGGTGATAAGGGGCTGCAGGGAGCGGCATGACTAGTTTCTGCGGACAGCGCAGGGGGGAGATGTCACGGCGGGGGTGTGGGGAGGGGTGGAGCCCCACCCACATCCCACATCGTGGGGTGTGGGTGGGGATCCGCCCCTCCCCACACCTGCTGTTGGTTTAAGAGAATTCAATGGGGGTTTAAACCCCCACCCCATTCATAAAACTCTCGACTGTAATTTATTTTCTATGTAAACTGTGACTAAAGTAATTAAATTTCTCATTTTTATCATTTTTTTTTATTTTTACTTTTTTTTTTGTTATTTGTTGTATATCTCAAAGTAAATATATATAAACTTTAGGATTATCTCATAACCACAATTTCATATTAGTCCAATAATTATAAAAACACAATATATATTTATAAATTTGTAATTGTCCATAAATATGTAATTTCTTCTTTTATAATGTCCTACAAATATATATATATATATATATATATATATATATATATATATATATATATTTAATTGCAACTCCAAATTAAACGTCATGCAACAATGATATAACAATAGGTATATATAAAAGGAAAGACTATTTCCCTTTCGATTTAATCCAAATTTCAATTTACTAATTTATAGGAATCCATTTATTATAATTTTCTCTATCAAGTCTAAATTGTAAATCAAATGTTATCGTTTAAATATAGAAGTTTTTTTTTTTTCAAAAGGAAAGATGGTTTAATTCTACTGATAATAAATCAAAACATGATTGTGAATACAACAAATTAACCAACTACTACTTCAAGTACTTCACTAAATTTATCCCTTTTCACACGTCATGGAAAGAATTTAATTAATACAAATCTATTTATATCAGCACTATTTTCTCAACTTAACAGATTAGGAATACAAGGAATACAAAACTGTAAAATTCACAACTACAACACTTAAGGGAGGCATTTCTCCCAAATAACAATGTTTACGTAATCAGAGGGAGAAAAATCTATCCTTAAGGATTTTCTCCCCACTCCCAAAATATAATTTTAACAACAATTTTTAGAGAGAGAAGTTCTCTCCTCTAAACTCTTACAGGGTGAAGCTTTAAGAGACCAAGCTCTCAATAGAAATAGGTAGATTGAACATTTTCTTTAACAAGTCAAATTCCTTCAATCCTCTTAACCTACTCCAATGGTAACCTGCATGACAACAAGGGAAAAAACAACCAACTAGCTCTCCTCCCTACCATAGACCCGCCAGAGGGTCACCCCGAGCTAGGGAGACCATCCACATACCTAGGGTAGAATAGACAAAAACACTTCACAACATTGAACAACAACAATGAACCAAATAACACACACACTCCCATGGTTTACCCACAATACAAAGACTTAGCTTAGGTGAGTTCAGGGAGGGTAGGGAAGTAGACATCTCTCACTCAAGGTGTCATTCTTTACACACTTTATCACATTTTATCACAAGGCCTCAAGCCAACAAATCACTCTTTCTCAAGGCCTCAAGCCTTCCAAATACTCAAATTTCCAGGGATATCCCAATAGGCTCTCAAAGCCTTAAAGCCCTCTTGGCTAAAATAAAAGTACCAACATGCCCTCAAGGCATTTCATATATCAAGAAACAAGATGACACCCGAGGAGGTTCACACCTTCCCTTCCCTATACAAGATGAGCATTGCCTTCCAACTAGAAGGAGCTCTTTCTACTCCCACACAAACCCAAAAATAACAAGAAAACACTTAGAAGACATTTGTAATCCTCATTCATCAAACAAGGACAATGCATACAAAGCAAGTAATAGATCCTACAAGGAATATAGTTTTGTTCACCAACCTTCACAAAGCCCTATTATGGATGAAATTTGATGAAGAGCTCCACTCTTGGCCTCCTCCAAGTTCTCGTTCTTTCCACCATATTCCAACCCCCTTACTCTCCTCCTTCTCTCCCTTTTAAAACTAATTACCTCCATTTTTCCTAATTTCCCAAGTGGCATTAAACAACTAATCCACAACTCATCCATTATCCTAGTGGACCTAAAACAATTAACCCCACTCAATAGGTCCCCCATTATAGCCCACATGTAGAAATAAAATACAATAAGTAAAATATAAATAAAAAGGGGAGTGGTAGACACACCACCCTTAATAAGGGGAACCCCACCAAAAGAGTGGCACAAAGAGACAAGCACTCCATTATTAGGGGATCACAGAGTTGTCCCATGACTTGGAAGTGGGCCTGAGTGTGGATTCCACTCATCCCATTGTCCCCCATGCTTCCAAATTCGTCACTTAACTTCACTGTGAATTTTAAGTGACCATATGGAGGTTAACCCAAGGTTATCCTAGTCATAAGGGTCCCTAGACCCATGGGGTATAACCCAGGGTTGATTTTTACTTAGTTAGAACTCCCAGAGTTAATTAAAAACACAAGAAAAAGGTCTAAAAGAAATAAAGTTTAATACAAGATTCAAAATAATATTTCTTACAACATAATAAAAGTAAATCAGAAATTAGCCCTTATTCCCTTGACTTCATGCAACATTAACACATTACAACATTACAACATTTCTCCAAACATGAGGTTGATCTTAGTTCCTCATGGGACTAAATTAGTTCACAAGGGATACAACATAGGGTATGGGATGATCTCCTATATATGTGGTTTCGTTAGTAATACCTGCACACTCAAACTTGAAGTTAATAACACAAACAGATATCATAGCCGAAGCAATATAAATGCACGCATACCTAAAAATTCTACCATATAAACATACCGAACTCAAATTCAAGTTCCTTTTCTAATATTATCCATTCCTCGTTCTCTTAAAAAACAACATCTAAATATCATTGCACAATTGTTTTCTTAAACATCAATTTGGTTTAATAACAAGATTCCAGGTTCAACAGCGCTTCAACATAAAAGTAATGGCAATAGTACTACAAATAGTCTTATGAACAGAAGTGAAAAAGGTACGCCTCACATTTTGATAGTTGAATCCCACAGCTTTGTAATTTTGTGAATTAGTATCATTAGATACTCCAATACTAGTGGTAGCATTACTACAAACATGTGCATTAGTAGTTAAAATTGTTGATGTAAATGTAGACATTCCAGTAGTCTATATGGGTGCTGATACTTGTATATGAAAAAGTGATGACATGTTAAATTAATAACATTCACACATTTAGTCACTAACAGAATATTATTATGCACTATATGCACTAAGCCTCAAAGTGCATTAACATCATCTTGTCCTTCTTTTAACAATTCTCTTATGTTATGAATTACAGGTATATCTTCTTTTGCTATACTTTCATTTTTCATAAATGCTTGAAAATCAACTAGTTCTTTATCTAGTTTATTTATTTACTCATTAGGTACATGTGTTATCACACCAATAGGGTTCTCAACATCATGAAATATTTTTTCTTCCATTGTAGTTGTAGGAGGAATGATATCGTGCAAAATTTGTGTTTCTCCTTTTATAAAAAAGGTGTTCAATGGGTTTTCAAATGTAGGAACAATGTTGGTTTTAGGGGCACTAGAACCCATTAGTCTAATACTTCTCCTTAAAAGGATATTTCTATTAGAGTAGTGGGTTATAATACTCATGCAAAAGAATACAACACTCAATGCACAAACTAAAAGAACAAACCCTAGGATGAAGGTATGTTTGAGACTTAAATGCTTGATTTTCACTTTTTTCAATGTAAATGCTTAAAATAAGTGGTGTTGTGATAAAATTACAAATTGGAAACAAATTAAATCCTTACTATTAGTCCAATAATGAAGAAATATCCTTCACAGCACACCTATAATGCAGATCTAGATAGATGACAAGGCCAAATCTAGAGAAAATGCAAGGTTTACAAACCCTAATTGTGAAATTAAGCAATGAATATATGCACAATGATATATGAATGAATTCTAATCATATTTATGATGTGAAACAACTCAGTTTATATCTTAAAATGATGTTAAAGTCCTACAATGCTCAATGCAAGTGCAATTTGAAGGATGAATGAATGAATAATGCTAGTTTTTGTTGAAATTCGATATGTGTAAATGCAAATTTTTTAGATATGAATGCAAAAACACACAAGAATGCAACACTAAAAAAATAAGATTTGAATGAGTACCAAAGATGGGTAGTAAAATCTGAAACAAGATTTTAGCTACAAACCCTAGTTTTTGAAATCACTAGGTTATGAGAAAAATGTAAAATTTCAAACAAACCCTAGCAATTTTAACATTAAAATGCAATGTAAATAAATGTAGAATGATGTATTTCTGTAATTTATATCATATCTGATGTAAAAATTAGATACTAGGTGAAATGCAATGAAATTAATACAGACTTTGCAAAAATGCAAGCCTAGGATGCCAATTTTTTTTCAAAATTTTCAAAATTTTCAATTTTTTTTGTAAATTTTCAAATGCAATAAGATGCAAATGAAATGAATGGATGTAAATATAAAGTACAACACTCAAAAAGGTGCAAAATTCAATAGAAAAATGTGTTCACCAAAATGTAATGTAGGAAAAATGAGGAAGAGGGTTGATTTGATTATATGCCCAGATCCTCCTTTCACTACACACATTGAAGGACAGTTAACCAGTTTGAATCACAAATTTTGCAAGAGGATTCACGTATAGGTTGGTTGCCACTTGTAATGATAGGGAAACTTGAAAATTGATGTTTAATGTGTTAATTTAATGCCCAATTATGCTCAAAACCGTAATTATGCAAAATCATAAGCAAATAGATGAATCCTAACAAAGGATCGCACACAGAGATGTCCTATTTAGAGTAGATACATACTATATTTCAAGATTTAGGATGTAGAAAAGTTAGGGGCTAAAGAGTAGGTGCCCAAGCCCAAGTTAGGGTTTTTTTTAGATATTTCTGGAAGTTATCTGATATTGTTCATCACTGTCCTGGAGGTTTTCTGGTTGGTAAATCTAGAGGGCTTCAAGGAGGGCATCAAAGCCATTGCATTACTTTTCTTCTAAGATGTGGTGTTTAGAAGCTTGCCTCAGTCAAGCCCTAGAATGGCATTCAGTCCTTCCAACACCATTGTTAGATAGAGACAGTGTGTGTCCTTTTAGGATAGAGAAAAAAAATTGATAAATGATTGATTCAACACAAAGAGATATCACCTCGAAGGTGCAGCTCGCATATCAACAAAGATCTTTCACAACATGAGAGGATAAAGCTAAATCTGCAATAACAAACACAACAACATTATTCTACTCTGCAATGCAATGAATATCTTGAATGCTCTATGATCATAAGTTTACCAAAATATCATAATAATCCTCTAGTTTTCAAATGAAACCCTAAACATGCTTATATATATATGCATTCCCACTTTAATTTTGTAATTCAAAATTGAGATGCTGACAAGGAAGACCTTTAACAGTCACATTATCATCATTTAGAATTTAGGTCTCAGCCAAATAGGGTAGAGCTAGGTTGCGAGCACGCAAGCCCTAGGCCCCATTTTTAAGGCAAAATCAAGTTCAAAAATGTCCCCTTAGTCCCATCTGACATGGGTTTCCAGGGATTTTACATTAGGAGTTAAAATGAACATGCATGATTAAATCTAAGGGACCTAGGAGATAAACTTAGGAGGTAAAAGTCCTAGGGGGACATTTAACAACATAACAATTTGAGTGAGGGTACAATGGGACATTACCATCGAACCTTCAACTCCAGCAACATCTATGGAGGAATTAAAGGTTGAGGCCATATAGAGGGGTGAGGAAAATGCCCGTAGACCTACCAATTGCAATAAAGGCACAATAAATGTAAGCAAGCACTAAATAAATCCTATAGAAAGTTGCAGTTTGACATGCACACCACAAAGTCAAAAAACACTAGAAAAGCTCTGAAGGAACCATATGAATTTTTTCATAGTTCTAGTATTTTTCTCCTTAGGCTTATGTCATCAGGTTGGAGGATTTCTAGACTTAGGGCTCTTTGCATACCAAAAGAGGTGTTAAACCCTAAACCCCCATGTCAAAGTTAGAATGTAAAGGCCACATTTGTTCTATTTCTTCGGTGACCACCTATCTCCTGTTACCTAGAATTTAATTTTCTTCTTTTTGTCCCCTTGAACGTCTTTTGACTAGATCCTCACTGAAAAATTACCTTTTATAGCTTGTGCCCAGAAAAGAACATTATTTTAAAAGAAAAGGAGGTTGACCCATTGCCCCCCTTTTTCCTAGAGGGAAAAGGATATTTTTTAAGGGGATAGATGCCAAGGTCTAGTCCTACTAACTCTTTTTGGGGTAGGTGGCAATAGTGGATTTGTATCCTCCATTTCGCCAACAATAAAGTATTGATAGAGTTGGCACCTACGGAATTGTGGATGGAGTGATAGCTAGTCAGTGACTATCAAGGAGTGAAGGATGGTGGGCCCCGAACAATATAAAGTGATTTCTTTGTATTTCTACCATTGCACTATGCTTCACCATGGAGTCTCTCTGAGGGTCGTGGAATGGCAAAAGTTTGACATGTGGCTATTGTGTATGCAAGAAAAGGTCCAGCTAGAGAGGGGCGTGTTCTGATATCCTAGTTGTTGTTCCTCTGCCATTCCGCTGGGCTATAAATTAGTATGCTTCACCAGATTGTACAATTACAGAAATATCAACATGTGACTTTCTAAAAGGATGGGACTAATGCATTGAATAGCAAGAACATGACATGTAATGGTCCTATGGACATGGCCACTTGTTGGAGAGTTGTCCTGATTTTGTGTAGCTGATCCAACAGTCGTCTGCCATTCTGCCAAGACCATATCTCTGGCCATATGCTTCACATGCAAAATTGTGGAATATGGTCTTAATTATACTATAAAGAGGATATTTTTTTAGGATCGTGGTTAGGAGAGCTATCCAAGTGGCAATTGGTCATTGGGAAAAGCAAGCATAACCCTCCTACTTCATAAAGGACCAAATCAGCATCATTGAAATCAAGCCAGCTAAGATCAAGATCGATAACCAAGATTTAAAAGTATGACAAAGAGATATGTTGGCACTGATCTGATGATACTTCATTGCAAGCATTAACTTCTCAGGCATGTGTAGAGTCTCCATCACTACCACTATGAAGCAATTTATTAACAGAATTATTTGGCTTATGCAGGCTTGACCTTTGGAAATCCATGCTTCTACCAGGAATGACATTTCATCTACTGTGTGATGAAATTTGACATGATGACAATGCTAAATTGAGGAAACCAAGACACTAGACCTGGCATGATTCAATGCAAGAAGTGATGTTCTCAGTTATGCAGATTTATGAGATCCTATCTTTCTATTCACTTTTTGTAATCTTTAAAAGATTTCCATTTATGACAAGAATGCTTAGAATTGACTGGAATTAATTCAACCAAAGATGTGTAGATGTACGCTTACATCTTGTAATTTCTATAAATAGACAAGTGCTGGTGTTACCCCTTATATTGTCTAGAACCTACTAGTAGTATGGATCTCCCTTGTTCCTATGTGTTCTATTTGCTCCCCTGTTCTATCAGATTTTTTTCCTTGTTCTCATGGCTATTAACTTGTCCTTACATAATTTGGAGACTTGAAGCTTCTTTCTTTGGAATAGGTGGTGTAGGGAAAATTTTGGGACAACATCAACATTTTATGAGTCTCTATGAGCCTTTCTTCTTCCTGTTGTTTGATCCAGATTGGGACCTTGGATTTTGATCTCCTAATTCCAATCATTCCTTATGTCTATGATTAGGCTGATTAGTATCAAGTGCAAAGGGCAATCATTTCTCTCTTTTCCTTCATCCCTCTTCTACTTTTCCTAACAAAGCATCAGCTCTAGTAATAGGGATATTTCCTCTCCGGATGTAACATATGAAGATAGGGTACTCACATTTTGTTGTTGTTGTTGCCCCCTTTACTGAATGTATGGCACTGCCATATCTAGCATGATGTGATTTCATCTAGTTTCTATCTAGTTGAGTTGGTTGGTGACCATTCAATTATGAAGGAGGAATCACATCCTTGCAAATGACAGGCATAAAGTGAAGAACTCCAGTTAATGGGATTTTCTTCTGATATTATCGCTTACAGTCGTTCCCAATTGAAGTACATAAGTAGGGTAGTGAATGCTCCTATTAAACAAATAGGTGGCATATGATGGGTATGTGAGCTCTAAAAACATATAACAAATAATCCCCATAAACATCATGGCTTGTTTTCTCTACCTAAAACGTGGAGGACATGTAGTTTTATGGGTACCTCAGCATATATCATGGGAGTAGGACATACAGTTGTGAAGTAGTTGCACCCGCCTCCTCTCGTAACTTCATCTTTTAGTTACTATAAATTTGTAACTTATTTTTTCTTGAATCCTGAAGCTTGTCTTCTCCCTTATCTTTATAAAAGGGAATTCGGGGCTTATGAAAATTCATTAGTTTGAGGTCATAGCTCCAGACTTAGCCTAAAATATGGGATCAATCTAGTTAAGGAGAAAAAGTAAATAGTTTGTTTTCTGCAATAAATGAGTCATCCATTTCCAAGTTTTCATTCTGAGTTTTAAGATATCTTTATAGAGCTACAAAGGCTATGTTATAATTTGCTGAACAATTTAATTTACAATTTATGTTGAGTCTCTGAAGTATATTGTCTCCTATTTCATGTACATAGTTCTACATTTATGAATATATTTGATTAAGGATCAGGTTTATTCATCATCACAGTCTTTCCTGTGTTGTATATGTTTCTTGTAGCATTCCCTCAAGTAGTGAAATAATTGGCTGCTAAAGGATATAGAATGTATTACAGGTTTACAGGGATAACTAAGTATGGTCAACTTCAAGATTAGTAAAGTGTTTTAATGTAAGGCATTACTATATCTTTACAGTAAACTAAGTTTTATTATATAGTTCTTTAAGTGTTTATATAAGTTTCTTGACTCTATGACCCTTGGATAGGCACTAGTCTGTTCGCGAATACTATGCTGAGCTTACATCCTTTTAATCACCCTCACCATTATTTGAAAGAAATCAACATATTTTCCTTTCCAACAAAAGGTGTTAAGAGTTAAGTTTATTTTACATGTTCCTCTGCAAAGAAAATGATTAAAGCTTAAGGATCCATCCCATCTCTTTTTAGATTTAGGACAGACAACTAAGAGGGGGGGTGAATCAGTTGTCCAAAACATTCTTCCAATTAAACACTTAAATCCACTTAGCATAATAATAAATCAATCATGGAAACATAATGCATTGAATCAAGAGTAGAAACACATCAACACATAAGACACCAAGATTTTGATGTGGAAAACCTGGTTAAGGGAAAAACCACATGGTGATTAACCCAAGATTGTATTCTCTCTTAGAAGAATAGAAAGAACAAAATGGTGCATGCCAATTAGGGCTCACTACCTGAGCACACTGCTCACAAGAGGCCCACTGCCTACAAGAGACACACTGTCTACAAAATAATAAGTATCACATACTTGAACTGGAAAATAGCATCTTCACCATGCTTGAGTCAGTTCCATTAAGCCTAATACTTTTGCTCTACCTTTCGCTCTCCTTCTCACTACCACACTCTCATCTCCACAAGACCACTTTGAAATGACTTTACAATTCCTTATTTATACAAGACATCGACTTAGGAATGATCTTCTAAGTCGAAAAACATTACAGAGAAAATACATAAATTCATCATAACTAATTACAAAAGACTTCACATGGAACAATGCACTGTCAGCCACACAGACCTAAGACTTCAATCTTCTTCTAGGAACATGCCAATCTTCACATAACATCTTCAAGATCATCCACAGGATGTGTAACTCATCTGGTCAGCCAGACTTAGGAAGAACACCATCATTCGGAAGTAATTCTTCAATTGTGAGCTCAAACTCCAATGAAGACCACCAACATGAACTGGACACAATTCAAAAACCTCCACAAGCTAGCTTGAACCACCAAGAACATCCACACTATAACTGCTTATTGAAATCCTTCTCTCCTTCATCTAGAACCTCAAGAACACAGTCTGTCATCACTGTCACAATGGAATAGATGCTTGCGGACCTCCATATCACAAACCATTTGAGTTGGCACTCCACATGGACTTCCTAAACACTCCACCAAATCTACAAAATAGGATAATGCATTTCTGGATCTCATTGGACCTATTTGTGTTACTCTGTCACCTTTGAACAACTACTAGAACTGGTTTTACTTGAGTAGCCACAACTTCTTCAGATCACCATACAGACCTCTGAAATCTTTACTGGATCATCTTAAGACACATATATACAAACCCTTTGAACAGTATCCTCTGTTATTCATCTTAGCTAAGATCTTTAGCTCATTGTCTTCACTATTCTTCTCTATTCCTGATTAGAGCTAATTTTCTCAATATCCTCAGCACACAGCTCATCCAGTCCTTATCATTAATGCAATAGGAGTATGTTGACATCAATGACAACATCGGTTAGGCCCATACTTTCAACATCTCTTTACTTATCATACATTCTTTAAGAAATCTTAAAGGAATACATTTGTTATTGGAGCAGTGTTATTGAGCAAGTACTTAAGGGACCCCCATCCATTCGAATACAACATTGTTTTCCCTGCAAGGGAAAGATTCAAAAAATATGAATACCCTCCTTGGTTTGTACAGATCCTAAAGAGCAGAGGAAAGAGGGATTGAAAACCCCTATTTCTTCTTAGTTAGCCAATCCTTCAAGGTGGGTCAGTTATTAGAAAGTGGCTATTCTATAGATCCATGTTTTTTCCTTAAGATCAGGTTGGGAATTTAAAACAACCAACATATTAGCAACTCTATTGAGGATGTGAAGTAAAAGTATTGTCAAATCTTTTCCTAGAGTTTCTAGTGATGGTTTGCTCACTCGAGTCACCAATAGATTAGCAACTCTATTAGGGAACTAAAATAAGGGTTGTGTCTTATCCTAAAAGTATATGTTCCCTTACAAGTGCCAACATTCTTTTAGCTAATGATCAGGAAGTTTTTGTCTAGTTGAGCCACCCACATATTTGTGACTCTATTGGAACATGAAGGGAAAGCTATGTTTATCCCAGAATCTTAGCTAAATAAATCCCCCTATATATTGAAGAGTCAGAGGTCAGATTATCATGTTCCTTACAAGAAAAGGATTGGCGATTGCGCTATGATTTTTCATTTGCAATTGAAGTACATACAAATATAACACATTAAGTTTCATATCCCAGAATATTCTACATAACTCTACTATGAAACAG
Source organism: Cunninghamia lanceolata (assembly GCA_027924645.1). Lineage (NCBI taxonomy): Eukaryota > Viridiplantae > Streptophyta > Pinopsida > Cupressales > Cupressaceae > Cunninghamia > Cunninghamia lanceolata. Next base: position 1,745,774 of record BSBN01001014.1, on the reverse strand, counting down.
GATTTAGAAGTTGATTTTATAAAAGAGTAGTATGCTTTCAAGTTTTATTCCTCTATAAGAAGAGGTGGATGTTCAGGGAAAATTGGAGTAAACATGAGTAATCAATATATCAATATCAGTAATACCCAAAACTCAATGAAAAGGGGAATAATCAAGATCAAACAAACAAAGATGAAAAACCTTTGCAAACCTCAATACTTTTTAGCTTCCATTGATTGCCTAGCTCAATCGATCTTGCATGTATGAATAACGCCCTCAGAGATTGTACTTCCTTGCTATTCTAAGATTGTCAATCAAGACTGGCTATGATAGTTCTTTGTATTGAAGATGAGCTTCACAACAATGGTAGTGATATGGTAACAAGTTGATCACAAGATAAAAGGAATGATGTGGGTGCCAAAGGTGTGCTGTAATTCCTGCAGAGTAACAAGACTAAAGGCTTTGATGATTGAAATGGAGGAATAGGATTCAATTTATAGACTTGAGAGAGAGAAGATCAATGGTATAGAAAGAATGAGAAGATCAATAGTATAGAACATTTGAGGAATGTGCATGAATAAGAAGAAGACATGTGTCTTGCTATATTTTGCATGAGAGGAATTAATAAAATAGAAGAATGAGTTAACTAAAGAGAGTAATCAATTAAAAGAATAGATCAATCGGTTAAGAGAATAGAACTAAAGAATGGAAATTGCATGAGGATGAGAAGGCATTTTATCTCAATTAAATATTTGGAATATCCAATTGCATGTGCACAAAGATTGAATTATATTTAGAGATAACTCAATTTAGAAGAAATGGACAACTTAAATAAATATTTAATTTATTTAAATTTAGAGAAGATATTATTGGAAGAAATAATTAAATAATTGATATTATTTAATTTAGAATGAATTTGGGAGAACTAATTAAATAATTCTTTTTTTTTTTGAGGAATTAGAAATTTTTTAATTAAATAAATTAATTTTATTTAATTGTTGCGAGAACATGAATCAAATAAATAAATTTGTTTATTTATTTATTGATAGAGGAAATTGACTTAAATAAATATTAAGAATATTTATTTAGACATAGTCATGTCATTTTTAGGCGTATACATTTTGCTCCTCTTTGATGCAATGCAGTTTACAGTGTTGCTTCAAAGAATAAATTTGTGATAATGATACATGCCCCAGTTTGCCCCTGGTATAGGTTTAACAATGGTAGGATGCCCCCTCAGGATACTGGATAGGAAGATGGTAGAAGGACGTGAGACCAACAATCTCATGAAGAAGAAGATTAGGTTCAAAGAAATTGGGAGGAAAAGGTCTGAATGATACGCTTATGCAAGATAAAATGATAACACACACAAGAAAGTAAACAAGTATGCACAAACGATATATGAACAAACAAGGTATTGCCCCTGTCGAGTGGTAAATCACTGATGAATTGATAACAATATATGACAGTGTCATCATGGTGGGGAATGATATATCCCTAGACCAACATGACAGGTTTGTTGTCATGGCGGGGAATGATAGATCCCTAGAGAAAACATGAAGGATAATGTTTGCTTTCAGGAAATGAAGCATGTTGTGTAAGACACATGTGTTGGTTTGATTTCAATAATGCAACATCCTGTATAAGACAATTGATTTATTATAATTGATTGAGTTGGTTTACGACTAGACAAGGATCAAGACCAATGATTGTGATTGGATCATTTGACAAGATTGACTTGATTTAATTGGTAAGGATGGACCTGTATTTGATTAATTTCTTGGTAGATATGATGATAGATATAAATTTGATTGATAGATGAATGACTCGGTAGAAAGACTCACAAGATTTCATTTGTATTGATACTCTGCATTTTGTGGATCTTTTATTGCATGGATAGCACGTGAAATAAAATTGGATATGGACACAGATATGGAATGCAATTGGATACATTATTGATATGGATATGGATTTTGTCATCTTGATATTTCAAATATTGTGAAGTGCTTATTTCATCATTGGGATTCTATTATGTTGTAAGAAAATACAAGAATCTAGATATAATTAGACCAGGATAACCTGAGTTTCTCTTACATGGATTTTGATTTAGTAAGTTAATACAAGCATCTAGGTATAATTGAATCTAGATGACCTAAGTATTTCTTGCGTATCAATAGACAAGGATTTCCCCCTTTCATGTTAGACCTTTGATGTCCTTGATGATCTTTTGCTGATCATGTCCTTAGACAAGGCGTCACATTACTAAAGTTTAATCCACAAACAACAAACAATGAAAATAATCATGCCCCCATAATAGCATCTCTAGCTTTTGGTATCCTTGAGTAGCATAGAAAGACATGATAATAAAAATCAAGACGATGTAACCTAACTTTATCACAACCACAAAACATTTTTGCATTTAGATGTGTGTATTTCTTGCCATAATTTAGGTAAAATCATTTAGAGTGCTTTAGGTACTTGCTTGCTTTTCTTTGGATAGGTTGAGGTCTTGCATCAAAATTCTTATGCTTGGAAATGGGCTTTTCTTGCATGCGCTTGCATCTGGCTAAAAGGTTCCACAATCCTTATTGGGGAAAAATGGACCCTAAGGGACTGACCTAGTGTCTCGGGGGCACATTGATAATGGCCTTGCCTATGTGATGACACAGAGGCAATGTAGTTTGGGACTTGGACCATGGATGGACTAGAGGAAAGATGACAAGATATGGGATGGATAGAAAAGCCTCAGGGGAACATTGAAAATGGCCTTGCCTATGTGACAACACAGAGGCAACGTAGTTTAGGGTTGACCCTATGGTATTGACGACAGACACTATGCCAGGCTAACATTGTGGATAGGATATGGGATAAGACCTTAGTTGACAAGGTGTCAAAAGAGATAGAGTATTAAGCCATGATAGGTTATCGTTAGGTTTACACAAGGTACTTTATTATGGAACAGATATGGATCGAATGGGATATGATTAGAAGAAATAAATGGGCACAAGGTGATTGGTTTCCCAAAGATGGAGGAAGTGGTTTATCACAAGTAATGCCTATTTACCAAGTTTTCACCACTTGCTTTTATTTGTATGGAAGCTAAAAGTACACTTGATGCCTATTTGCCAGGTTTTCATCATGGTAACTATCCAAGACACCTGTTTACCAAGTTTTCACCAAAGGACAATTTTTTTTGGTTGCTTTTTTTTTCTAATTTTTTTAAATTTTTTTGTATTTTTCTTATTTTTTTGATTTTTTTTCTATTTTTCTGATTTTTTAATTTTTTTGTATTTTATGTCCCCCTTACATTGGGGTTCTCTTAGGTATAGAACCGACAAAGATGCATACTGTTTATTGGGTCATCAAACAGGTCACCTTCTAATGTTACTAACTGATATGCCCTCGATCCATAGGTAGCAATGATCACATAAGGCCCAAGCCAGTTGGGTTCAAGCTTACCTTTCTTTTCCTGATCCTATTGATTATGGGGATTTTCTTTAAGTACTAGATCTCCCACTTTAAAGACTCTTGGGTAGACTCTGTGGTTGTAGCTTTGTGATATCATTTGCTGATATGCCTTGAGATGATTGAAGGTCTTCTGTCTCCTTTCATCTAGTAGTTCTAGCTCTTGTAATCTAGAAACTCTATACTCTTCATCAATTATGAGGCTTTTAAGGACACCTTGAGAGATGGTCACTCGACCTCGATGGGGAGGATAGCTTCTGATGCATAGACAAGGGTGTAAGGGCTAGCACCTGTGGGAGTGCGTATACTGGTTTGATAGGGTCACAGAGCAGGATTGAGTTGGATGTGCCAATCATGACTAGCATTATTGACTATCTTATTGAGGAGTTTCAAAAACATTCTGTTGAATTCTTCTTCTTGGCCATTGCCTTGGGGGTAATAAGGTGTGGAGAAATGGTGTTGGATTTTGAATTGGTCACAAAGCTCTTGTACATCCTAGTTTTTGAAAGGTCTTCCATTTTCCGTAATAATGGACAAGGGAATTCCATATCTGCAGATGAGGTAATTGAGGATGAATGAGGAAATTTGCTTGCCTGTGATGGTGGTGAGGGTAACGGCTTCAATCCACTTGGTAAATTATTCAATAGAGGTTATTATGAACTTGTGGCCGTTGGATGAGGGGGGGTGGATTTTACCCACAAGGTGGAGTCCCCATTGACAAAAGGGCCAAGGTGTCATTAAAGGCCTCAGCTCTTGAGCTGGTGCATGCATCAAGTTCCCATGTATTTGGTACTACTTGCACTTCTTCACAAACTGATATGAATTTGTTTCCATGTTCGGCCAATAATAACCCAAATGCATGAGTTTCTTAGCTAAGGAAGGATTGCTAGAGTGTGTTCCACAAATCCCTTTGTGTACATCTTGTAAGGCGATTTGAGATTCTTCTCATTCTAAACAATGGAGTAAAGTACCATCTAGGCCATGTCAGTATAGGGTGTCAACAATAATGGTATAACGAGAGGTTTGGTGGATGAAAGTTTGTCGTTAATTTGAAGGTAAGTCAGGTGGGAAGGTGTTGTCCTTGAGGTAAGTGTAAATCTTACCATACCAAAGTGAATTAGATCTAACTAATAGGCATATGGAGTGGGTTTCAGGATGATCATAAGCTGGTTGTTGAGTTGATTCCACCAAGAACTCGTACCATGACTCATTCTTTGGGATCTCTAGGAGTGAGGCAATGGTTTCCATAGCATCTGCTTCTTTCTTTTCAATGCGAGGCATATGCTCAAAGGAGATAATCACAAAGTAGTCCTTAAAGTCATTGACCATGCGCTTGTATGGGAAAAGCTTCTCATCTTTAGTTTGGTAGTTGTCATTGACATGATTGATCACTAGCTAAGAGTCACCATAGACATGTAGCTCTTTGATTTTCCTTTATGTTGCCATTTTGAGACCAATGACTAAGGCTTCATACTCTACTATATTGTTTGAACATGGAAATAATAGATGATAAGACATAGGTATGGTGTCGTCGTGAGGAGTGACCAACAAGATTCTTGTCCCCGATCCATGGTTTGTATAGGAGCCATCAAAGTAGATCTTTCAGGAGCATGTAGTGATATTGAATAATGATTTATCTAGAAACTCAAATTGCATTGGTGTGGTATCTTGTAATGGTGCTTCTGCTAATTGATCAACAATGATTTGTCCCTTGATAGCCTTTCAGTCTACATATTTAATGTCATATTCACTTAGGAGCATCACCCACTTGGCTAGAAGACCTATTAGAGCTTCTTTGCTTAATAGGTACTTCAGTGGATCTATCTTTGCAATAAGTTTGACTAGATGTGCTATCATGTAGTGTCATAGTTTTTGGGAAGAAAAAACCACCACAAGACATGATCTTTCAATTTAGGAGTATTACAATTCATAGCCCACCAATGTGCGACTGATGTAGTAGATGACTTTTTCTTTACCTTTGTAATCTTGTTGTGCTAGAAGGGCCCCTAGAGCTATTGGTGTAGCAGATATGTAAAGTAACAATAATTTCCCTTGGATAGGAGGCATGAGAATAGGTGGATTCAGAAGATATTCCTTCTGTTTGTCAAATGCCTCTTTGCATTTCTCATCCCCCCTAAATAGAATGTTCTTGTGTATGAGATGACTTAAAGGTTGACACTTGTCTACTAGTTGTGATATGAACCTACAGATTGCTCGTAGCTTGCCCTGTAGAGATTGTAGTTGAGTGAGATTCTTCGGTAGTGGCATTTCCATGATGGCCTTGACTTTGGCAGGATCCACTTTGATCCCATTTGCTAATACAATGAATCCTAAGAGCTTGTGTAAGGTGACTCCAAACACACATTTCTTTGGGTTCAACCTGACCTTGAATTGTTCTAGTCTCTGAAAGACCTTTTCTAACACATCCAGGTATGATTCTCTTGTGAGTGATTTTGCAAGGATATCATCTACATAGTCTTCCATTTTGACATGCATCATATCATGGAATATAGTGGTCATAGCATGTTGATATGTGGCTCCTATGTTCTTTAGCCCAAATGGTATGACATTCCAACAGAAAGTGCCCCATAGACAAGTGAAAGTTGTTTTGTGTTGGTCTTCTGGTGCTATCCTTATTTGATTGTATCTGGAGAATCTATCCATGAGAGATAACATGGTATGCCTTGCTGTTAAGTTGACTATGATATCTATATTTGGCAACGGAAAGTCATCCTTGTAGCAAGCTTTGTTTAGATATCTGAAATCATTGCGTAGTCTAACTCAACCATTAGGTTTGGATACTAGTACTATGTTGGAGGCCCACTCTAGATAGTCTATTACTCTGATGAGTCCCACATCCAATAGTTTATTGAGTTCTTCTTTCACTAGTAGTGCAATGTGTGGATGCATCTTTCTAAGTTTCTATTTGATTGGTTTCACTCCTGGATCTAGTGGAAAATGATGTAGAAGCAAATCTAGATCCAATCCTAGCATATCTGCTTATGGCCAAGCAAAGTTGACCTACTTTTTCTTGAAGAATGGTACAAACATAGTCTTTTCTGGTGGAGTTAGAGACTTAGTAAAGTGAATGATATTAGGATTTTCCTTTGTTCCAATATTAATAGGTTATGTAGGTTCCACAACAATCTAAGACTTCTCTTGGTGCATATCATCAGGGAGAGTGTAAAGCCTCCATCGTCAGGTGCCACAGTTGGGTTTTCACCATTGGATGCATCCTTTCTTTTTATTATTTTGGTATTTGATACTGCTGTGGAGCAGTTTTCACCATCAAATCTAGTTTTTATTTTGATATTTTTGGGACTAGAAGGCTTGGCACGCTCTTTGAAATAAACCACAATATTGAGTTCAATGGAGAAGCCAAATTTATGATCTCCTGTGTGTAGGTGGTCCCTAAGTTCCATGTAGTCAATGTAGGCATCATCGTTTTGGAACATGTCTAGTTGTGGGGTTCCTTGTAGATTCTACTCGGTAAGTTTAGGATGCACAAGGGGGAGTGAGTCGGAAGATAGATCTGATTCATTGATAGTTTGAATGGATATGCTAGGGGTATTTGACAGGGATAGGGTTTAGGATGGTACTTTCTTCCAAATTGTTTATTGCGATAGAACTCAAACCTTCCTTAAAAGTCATATTCTCAAGAATTGGTGAATCACACTCTACTGGTCTATGTGTTAGCATTTGTCCCTCATGGTAGGGGCTATAAGTTTGAATGATGTCCACTTCCTTGTCATAATAGGAGTGTTTTGTTAGCTCATCCCACTCATATTCATTAGAATCTGTATCACTGTCCTCTTGAAGGGTATGGATCATTTCCACAAGACATGCATTTGCTTGTGCTTTGCCCTTGTTCTTGTAGCCTAGACCTTTTGTATTTCTTAGCAATGAGGATGAAGAAGGTTGAATGGGTTGTATTATTCCTTCTTTTCTTAGGCCAATGGGACCTTGTCCTTTGTAACCCATTCTGTATAGGATGGACTCACCTTGCCCATAGATTTCTGTTGGGAGCTTAGGTGGTTCTTGTTGTGTGTTCTCTTCTTCTTCTGTCTAAATCCATTGTATGATATCTCTTTCCTCTATTTCATCTGATAGGGTCACCTATTTTACAAAGGGAGCTATAGGAGGTGTAGGAGGAGAAGATGTATTTGGAAAATACTTGGGTTGCCGAAAGGATCTAGGAGATAGAGGCAATTTGGATAGATTGAGGTTGTGCTCGATGGAGTATTCCCCTACTCTCATTTATTTAATGGTAATTTTCTGCTCTTTGGGCTTGGATGAGGAAGCTTCGGAGGTAGAATCATGCCATGGGGTTGGGGATGTGGATGCTCTATTGTTGGGTATGATATAATTAGGCTTTGAGCAGATAGAATTGCAATGCTAAAAGTGGTTGGGATCACCTTAGATGGTGACTTGCTTGCCATTATGAGGGAATTTTATGCATTGGTGGTAGGTAGAAGGTACAGCTTTCATGGCATGAATCCATGGTCTACCTAGGAAAATGTTATAAGATGGCTCCCTATCTAGGACTTGGTAAAAAATGTCCTTTATCACCGGTCCCACCTGTATGGGTAATACCACTGTTCCTTTGGTAGTTCTTTCCTCTTCATCATAGGCTTTGATAGTGATCTTTTTCCTTGGATCCACCACATTTTTAGAGAACCCCAATATAAGGACTAGCTTGAGTGTACAAATATTTAAACTGGTTCCACCATCAATGAGAACCCTTTGGATGTAGTGTTTATGGATGAAAGTGATGATATGCAAGGGTGTGTTATGAGGCTGAGACACTAAGAGGTCATCTTGTTTGGTAAATGATATGGTACTGGAGGAGGCTAGATTTCCTCCCATGGCTTGAAACTTCCCTTGGGCCAAGTTTGTGGGCATAATCTTTTCCACTAAGGATTTATCAGGAATTTATTTATGGGAGGGAGACAGATGCAACAACTCTAAGATAGAAATGTGGGCAGGAGTTTTTCAGAGTTGGTCTATGACACTATACTAATGGGGGTTGGACTGAGAAGGTGATGACCTTGGATGGATGGTATTCAAAGTGACCTTACCACTGCATGTAATTATACTACAATTAGTTTTTTGGGCTCTGATTGTTGGTTGGGCGTGACCACATTGATTTGTGGTATGTGCTCTGATATATAATTGATGGTATAATTGAATGGAACACTTGCATAATTAGCATTATTATTCCCATTATTCTAATTTTACCTGTTGCAGTTGTTGTTGTTGTTGTTGCCGTTGTTGGTGTCATTGTACGGCCTGTTGTGATTGAGAAGTGAGTCCTTGTATGCCACATGCATCTCATTAGAGGTGTGTTGTTGAGTCTTTCCTTGATTTTGATCAAGTATGTCTTCGATAACATGGTTGAGATGGATACCATTGTTGGTCATATGTCCTCTTCCTCTATGATACTCACAAAAATTGGTGTCTTTCCAATAGTGAGGTTTTATTTGGGGTTCATAATCGCTAGTTGGTGGTATAGTGATCTCGTTGTTGGCCAATAGCTTTCTTAATGTAGACTCTTGGGACTCCCCCAACGGCATGAACTTTCACCTGGGATTTGTGTTGTACCATGGCCTTGACTCCTATGAGAATATTTTGTTGGGCGTAGTATTGCTTGCCTCACCTTTGAGAGTGAAGATTGGTTGTTGTTTGGGAGACACCACCTTGGCATCAACTACTCCATCATTGATGACATTTTTATTCTTGGTCCAAAATTTTAACTTGTCCATGGTGTAGTTGGAGTTAGGGGTGTCCTTGTACAATTTGATTTTCCCCTTGGCGATCATAGCTTTCTCGATGAATAATCCCATTTCAATGACCTTCAAAAATGAGGTAGGACATTGAATTTGGATTTGATAGTTGAGATTAGAGTTGAGGTTGTGGACAAACATCTCCATCAATTGCTTCTTAGGTATGTCATATGAGCATTTGCTTATTAGTAGTCTCCACCTTTGTAGGAAGGAGGTGAATGATTCACCAATCTTTTGTTTGGTGTTATATAGATCGAGCATGGAGACTTCATGCTCAATGTTTTATGAGAAGTGTGTGATGAATTTGTTTACTAGCTCATCAAAGGTTTTGATACTCAACAGAATTCATGAGAACCACTCCATGGCCTGACTACCTAGAGATCTAGGAAATAGTCTCATTAAGAAAGTCTCATTGTGAGCTACTTCCATGCATGCAGCGGTGAATTCCTTAATGTGATCTCTTGGGTCCCCTTTCCCTTTGTATTTGTCAAACTTAGGAACTTCGAACCGAAAGGGGAAGGGTACCATGTTCAAACTTTTATCAAAGGGGTATGGTGCTATGTCTTCCAAAGAGTAAGTTTTAGCACTTGTTCCTTTCTTGAGATCTGTCATTTGTTGCATTAGACCCTTGATTTGTTTCCTTATTTGTTCCATAGGTATATTCAGGTCTGTGACTTTCTTTCCTTTATCCCCCTCAATGTGATTTTCATGAGTGTCCTCTATGGTCTCTTTTAGTTTGTTGAGATCAAAGTCAAAGGGGGGTTTGAGTCCTAGACTCACAAGATGCATAAAGTACTTGTGAGGGTCCTTGTGGAGCACTTTTTCCAATAAGTGCTGAAATTTTTGGTCTTGGGGGTGCCATTGACACTCTTCATGAGAAATATCCTCATCACTATCATGAGGGGTGACAATGCGATTGGATGATCCGGCCATTTCAAGTTGTCTTTTGTATTGAGATCAAGTCAAAACCATGCAAGGTGATGTGAGAAGTGGTGGGATGGAACTAGAGACTTTGGTAAGGTGCAAGAGGAGATTGCTAAGAAGAGGATACTTGTGACAAGATTTGGACAAGGGACTCTTTCGATCAATGATTCCAACTAAGATGGATGATACAAGACCATAGCCACAAGTAAGGGTATTTGATACCTGTCTTACTATGTAGAGACTAGTCATGCACCAAGACCACTAATGAAGTTCTGTGACTTACTAGGGTTACTTGAATCTGGTATGATCCGAAAAAGGTCTTGCAGTAATCTAATATAGGATACTTTGACTTTGCTCTATGGAGACTAGGTAGAAGGTGGGTGAGAAGACTGATGAAAGAGAGTGTATGCTATGGAATGGATGAAAAAAGTGACTGTAAGGTAAGATCTGATCTCTAAACTTGGAACTACGCTAAAATGGGTACCCAAAAATGGTAAAATTTTTCTCTCAAAGTAAGTGGAAGTACTCACTGTTACGTATGCAGAGAAACAGATGAGCAGTAGTAGGGGTCAAATGCATAGGAAGTCAGTGTAAATGTGCAGTACTAGTAATTTTTAGATGTGCAGTAACAGATGGTAAAGGCACAAGAAGTCAGTGTACATGCACAGAAAGTTAGTATAAATGCACAGTTTTAGATAGCAAATGCGTAGCTCTTGTTTTTTCAGTGTTTTTACAAATTTTCAGCAATTTTTTTGATGTTTTTGGTTTCTTTCTATTGCAAGATGGTCTCTTTGATCTGATTTTCTCTAATTATTGCAAGAAGACATAGTGAATACAAAGAATGTTTTCATGGTTTTTTATTTTTTTGTGATTTTTTTGACTTTTTTTGGACTAAAAGAAAGCAAGTACAATCCTAGGTTTCAAAGGATAGTATAAACCAAATTCTCACTATCTCTAGTGAAGCATCTTCGGGAGGTGATAATTGCCCTTCCCTATACTAGCTTATAGGGGTTTTTGGCCACTAAAACAAAGGAGTTTAATAAAGGCAATAGTTCAAGTGGTTATACATGTGGTAGCACTACTCTCCATTGTGGAGTCTCCCATCCTGTAAGGGTTGCACCTTGGAGGGTTTTGTGGGAGGTTGGTTGTTGGTATAACACAACTTCACTCTTTGTTTGAAGCTTTTTCTCCAAACACAATTTATTTATAGTGGATTGGTAGGGCTTGGCTTTAGCCTGCTACCACTTAGGGTCGTTCCTACTTGGATGAACAGTATGCAAGAGTAGGCCCCTCTAAAGCAAAAATGCATGCGAAAATGATATGTCTGGCATTTTGGTCACCCAAGATAGGAGAGAGCATAGGCCTGGTATCATTCCCAAAACATAGAGGATAGTGGTTGTTTTCCCCTAGTTAAAAAGAAGAAAACTAAATGAGCTATCTACTTGGACAAGCACAAAAATTTGTTAACTTTGAAGTAATAACAAGATAGAAATGGTTCATTTTTACCTAGATAGCAATGATTTGTTAACTTTAAAGTGATAACAAGATAGCAATGGTTCAACTTTACCTAGATAGCAATGTGTCTAACTTTGAAAGATAGAAATATAGCAATGACTAAATGGTATGCAAGATAGAAATGATTTAGTTACAACCTTCTTGGTTAAGACTATGTGAGATTTGCATGAGCATCCATTTACTTTCCTTTTAGAAATTGAAGTGTGAGTTAATAAGTGTAGCTATATGATTCTAAACTAGTAACTAGCCTACAAAATCGATCAAAGAGTGTTCCTGTGAAAGAGTGTTAGTGTTAGCGAAAAACCACAAGAAAACACTAAAAGTTATTGCCTAAATCAGATGCGCAGCTTCTGAGCCTAAATTCACAGAAATAGAGCTCAAAAGTGTAGAAGTACAAATGCACTGAGACAAAGGTCAAAAGCACAGGAATACAGAGTATATGCGTTGAACTAGTAGATGCACCATTTCAGAAGGTATATGCTTTGGAACAGAGTCTATATGTGCTAAAAGATTGGATGTGCTGGAACAAACTGTAGATGCATGTTAAGATGAGGCAGATGCACAATTTCCTCTTGTTGTATAGCTTTCTAACACACAAAACTCAATTTTTGGGTTAAATTGGGGCTAGGCACCATGGTGGGTGCCAAAAATGTTAAGGGAAAATTGGAGTAAACATGAATAATCAATATATCAATATCAATACTACCCAAAACTCAACAAAAAGGGAAATAATCAAGATAGAACAAACAAAGATGAAAAACCTTCGCAAACCTCAATACTTCATAGCTTCCATTGACTGTCTATCTCAATCAATCTTGCATGTATTAATAAGGCCCTCAGAGAGTGCACTTCCTTTCTATTCCAAGATTATCAATGGAGAATGGCTATGATAGTGCTTTGTAATGAAGATGAGCTTCACAACAATGGTAGTGATATGGTAACAAGTTGATTGCAAGTGAATAGGAATGATGTGGGTGCCAAAGGCGCGCTGTAATTCCTAGAGTAACAATACTAAAGGCTTGGATGATTGAAATGGAGGAATAGGGTTCAATTTATAGACTTAAGAGAGAGAAGATCAACAATATAGAAAGAATGAGAAGATCAACGGTATAGAACATTTAAGAAATGTGCACAAATAAGGAGAAGACATATGTCTTCCTATATTTTACATGAGAGGAATTAATAAAATAGAAGAATGAGTTAACTGAAGAGAGTAATCAATTAAAAGAATAGATCCATTAGTTAAGAGAATAGAACTGGAGAATGGAAATTGCATGAGGATGAGAAGATATTTTAGCTTAATTAAATATTTGAAATATCCACTTGCATGTGGACAAAGATTCAATTATATTTAGAGATAAATCAATTTAGAAGAAATGGACAACTTAAATAAATATTTTATTTTTTTAAATTTAGAGAAGATATTATTGGAAGAAATAATTAAATAATTGATATTATTTAATTTAGAATGAATTTGGGAAAACTAATTAAATAATTGGTATTATTTAATTTGTTGGAGGAAGAAGAAGAATTTTAAGAATTTTAATTAAATAAATTGATTTTATTTAATTGTTGGGAGAATATGAGTCAAATAAATAAATTTGTTTATTTATTTATTGATAGAGGAATTTAACTTAAATAAATATTAAGAATATTTATTTGGACATAGTTGTGTCATTTTTAGGCATATACAGTGGCGACTCTATGACAGAAGAAGTCTGGTGATGCAGTTTGGTGTTCTTGATTTTTCATAAAATCAAAACAAAGTTTGTTCTAGTGGCAAAAGGTCCCTTTCAGGTATTTTACAAAGTTTCAAGAAAGTTTCCCTAAAAATTTAAAGATGTATACTTAGCAATTGCACTTCTTTTATCAAGGTGAATTTGTTAGGGAAAGGTATAAGGCTATTGATCTCAGTAATATTTGTGGGTTTCCAAACCATGTGCCTAATGAAGTTAGGAGTCAGATAATAAAATTCAATAATGACAGATCCAAAACAGCTAGCAGCCATTTATAGAAATTTTGTGACTTAATGGGAGATTGTGAAATAGATCATGACGATGATGTCATAAATTTGTTTGTTCAAACTTTTAATGGAGAAGTTAGAGATTGGTTTGCATGTTTACCCAATCAATTTATTCTTTCATTGCAAGATTTAAAGTTGGATTTTACAGAATAGTTTGGGGAAATAATAGATGTTGGTATATTGATTAAAAAGCTCATGCAGATTGAGAAAGAATATAAGGAATCAATCCCATCTTTCAATTTAAGATTTGCCAAAACAATAAGGGATATTCCTAGAAATATTAGACCTAATGAGGCCATGTGTTTGATTATATATCTAGGTGCATTCAATAAAAAACATAGTTATCAACTAAGAGATAGGAACCCTACTACTATGATGCAAGCATATTCTTTGGCCATGAGTATAGAAAATAATTTAAAACATACAATGATAAAAGATTGTGAAATTATGGGAATTAGTTATAAAAGGAATAATGGATCCATCTGTTCCCCCATTTGTCAAGTGAGAGGCAAACTAGACAGTTCAAATAAACCCATGTCGGGTCAATCAACACATATAACTCAGTGTACTAAATGGGATAGAGGTTGTGATCAAGACAGAAAGGTGCAAAGTCCATATAATCATGTTGCTCTTTCTTCCCCTTACTACAAAAATAAAAGGAAAACTCCAAACGCTTATAGGGAAACTAATGAGATAACTAATACCTAGATGCATAAAGAAGTATCAATTGTGGAGGTTCCTCTATTTTGTGAATATGTAGCAAGTTGTGAGGATATGTTCCCTATTTATGATGATGTGTATCTTGTTTCAAGTGATAAGATCTCATCTTCTAGAGAAACAACTTTTGAGTTTGAATATCAGAAGGAATTGGTCCTTGCTAGTAATATAGAATATGATGAGCAATTATTAGAATGCTCATACCAGAGTTGTGGAAACTTTGAATCAGATAATCATGTAGGTTATCAGGATAGTGATATTAAAAAGTATACAAACACAATGCATGTAAGATATAACCCACTCTTTGAGGATCCTATGGGTTTGCCATCAATAAAATATATGGAGCCTTATGAATACATAGATAATCCACTTTTTGAAGAGGATCCTAAGGAGGCTAGTGGAGTGATACTAGTTCAACATATAGAAGTATTTGGGGAAACAAAAATTTCATTAAGTGATCAAGACTTGGGTAATTCCAAATCCCATATTCACCATCAAATGGAATGGCTAGCTCAAAAATTAGAAAATAAAGTCATCATGTCAGACTTTGAAGAAGAAACTAAGTATGATTGTTTTAGGTTTGACACTAACTCAATAAAATCTAAAAATTCCTTCACTACCAACTATGAAATAGATTATGACTGCTTTTATTTTTCATATATATGCAAAAGGCAGAAGTCAGAGGAAAATAATTATTTCAAATGGTTGGATATAATTGAACCAAATTTTGTCTCTCTTTTTGACAATATTTTTCAAATGTCTATGGTTCATAGTAGATAGGAAGATTCTAAAGGCAATAGTTGTCCAA
Source organism: Cunninghamia lanceolata (assembly GCA_027924645.1). Lineage (NCBI taxonomy): Eukaryota > Viridiplantae > Streptophyta > Pinopsida > Cupressales > Cupressaceae > Cunninghamia > Cunninghamia lanceolata. The sequence goes on along the minus strand of BSBN01001014.1, from coordinate 1,730,560 downwards.
TAGGCTATCCAAGTGTCTATGGTAGAAATAAATTAGATTTTAGTAAATTTTTTAGAAGCAACCTGATGAAGTCACTAGAGAACAAAATGTTTGATAGAGGCAAGTTTTGCTTCTTTTTTGCATAATGGCCTGCAGCTATAAAGTGTTTGGTCTACTCCAAAGTTTTTATGTGATCTCACCCTATTTAGGTTGAACAAGCATCCCCAACTAGAGCCACTGATGGAACCATATAATTTTTTTCATAGTTCTAGTATTTTTGGCCTCAGGCTTATGTCATCAGGTTGATGGATTTCTAGACTTAGGGTTCTTTGCATACCAAAAGAAGCATTAAACCCTAAATCCCCATACCAAAGTTAGAATGTAAAGGCCACATTATTTCTATTTCTTCAGTGACTGCCTATCTTCTGTTACCCAAAATTTAAGTTGCTTCTTTTTGTCCCCTTGAACGTCTTTTGATCGGCCCCTCACTAAAAAATTACCTTTTCTAGCCTGTGCCAAAAAAAAACATTATTTTAATAGAAAAGGAAGTCGACTTGTTGCCCCCCATTTTCCTAGAGGGAAAAAGATATTTTTTAAGGGCATGGATGCCAAAGTCTAGTCCTACTAACTCTTTTTTGGATAGGTGGCAATAGTGGATTTGTATCCGCCATTCCACCAACAATAAAATATTGATGGAGTTGGCACTTGCAAAATTTCAAGAGTGACAGTTGGTTAGCGACTATCAAGGAGTGAAGGATGGTGGGCCTCAAATAATATAAAGTGATTTGTTTATATTTCAGCCATTCCATTATGCTTCACCATGCAGTCTCTTTGAGGGCTACGGAATGGCATGCCATAGTCCTATGGATGTGGCCACTTGTTGGAGAGTTGTCCTAATTGCGTGCAGTTGATCCAACGCTCATCTGACATTGCGCCAGGACCATATCTCTAGCTATATCCTTTGCATGCAAAATTGTAGAATACAGTCTTAACTATACTGTAAAGAGGATATTTTCTTAGGATCATGGTTAAGAGAACTATCCAGGTGGCAAGTCGTCATTGAGAAAAGCAAGAATAACCCTCCTACTTCATAAAGGACCAAATCAACATCATTGAAATCAAGCCAGCTAAGATCAAGATTGAAGGCCAAAATTTAAAAGTGTGACAAAGAGATATGTTGCAACTGATCTGATCATACTTCATTGCAATCATTAACTACTCAGGCATGTGCAGAATCTGCATTATCACCACTACGAAAGAATTTATTAACAGAAAGATTTGGCTTATGTCGGCTCGACCTTTGGAAATCCATGCTTCTACCAGGAATGACATTTCATCTGCTGTGTGATAAAATTTGACATGATGACAATGCTAAATTGAGGAAATCAAGACACCTGACCTGGCATGATTCAGTGCAAGAAGTGATGTTCTTAGTTATGCAGATTTATGAGATCTTATCTTTCTGTTCACTTTTGGTAATCTTCAAGAGATTTCCATTAATGACAAGAATGCTTCAAAGTGACTGAAATTAATTAAAGAAAAGATGTGCAGATGCATGCTTACATCCTAAAATTTTTATAAATAGACAAGTGAAGGTGTTACCCCTTATATTTTCTAAAATGTGCTAGCAGTATGGATCTCCCCTATTCCTGTGTGTTCTGTTTGCTTCCTTGTTCTATTGGATTTTCTTTGTTGTTCTCATGGCTATTAGCTTGTCCTTACAGAATTAGGAGACTAAAAGCTTCTTCCTTTGGAATAGGTGGTGAAGGAAAAATTTGGAGACAACATCAACATTTTATGAGTCTCTGTGAGCTTTTCTTCTTCCTATTGTTTCATCTAGATTGGGACCTCAGATTTTAATCTCTTGATTCTAGTCATTCCTTATGTCTGTGATTAGGTAGATTAGTATCAAGTGTAGACGGAAATCATTTCTCACTTTGCCTCCATCCCTCTTCTACGTTTCCAAACAAAGCATCAGCTCTAGTAGTAGTGATGTTTCCTCTCTGGATGTAACATATGAAGACATGGTACTCCCATTTTGTTGTTGTTGCTACCCCCTTTGCTGGATAAATGGCACTATGATATCTAGTCTGATGTGATTTCATCTAGTTTCTGTTTGGTTGAGTTGGTTGGTGACCACTCAATTATGAAGGGGGAATCACATCCTTGCAAATGACAATGGGCATAAAGTGAATAACTCCAGTTAATGGGGTTTTCTTCTCATATTATCACTTACAGTCATTCCTAATTGAAGTGGATAAGCAAGGTAGTGAATGATCCTATTGAACAAATAGGTGGAATATGATGGGTATGTGAGCTCTAACAACATATAACAAATAATCCCCATCAACATCATGGCCTATTTTCTCTACCTAAAATTTAGAGGACACACAGTTTTACGGTACCATATACCATGGAAACAAGACATACAGTTGTGAAGTAGTTGCATCAGCCTCCTCTCATAGCTTCATCTTTTGGTTACTAAAAATTTGTAACTTATTTTGTCTTGAAGATTGAAGCTTATCTGCTCCCTTATCTTTATAAAAGTGAATTCATGGCTTATGAAAATTCATTGGATTGAGGTCAAAGCTCCAGACTTAGTCTAAAATATGGGATCAATCTGGTTAAGGAGGAATTGTAAATAGTTTGTTTTCTACAATAAATGAGTCGTCCATTTCCAAGTTTTCATTCTGAATTTTAAGATATCTTTATAGAGCTACAAATGTTGTGTTATAATTTGTTGAATAGTTTACTTTACAATTTCTATTGAGTCTCTGAAGTACACTGTCTCCTCCTTCATGTACATAGTTCTACATTTATGAATATATTTGATTAAGGATCAAGTTTATTCATCATCACAGCCTTTCCTGTGTTATATATTTTTCTTGTAGCATTCTCTCAAGTAGTGAAATAATTGGCTACTAGAGGATATAGAATGTATTACAGGTTTACAAGGATAACTAAGTATAGTCAACTTCAAGATTAGTAAAGTGTTTTAATGTAACACATTACTATATCTTTATAGTAAACTAAGTTTTATTATATCATAGTTCATTAAGTGGTTCTGTAAGTTTCTTGACTCTATGGCCCTTGGATAGGCACTGGTCTATTCACGAATAATATGCTAAGCTTACATCCTTTTAATCACCCTCACCATTATTTTAAAGAAATCAACACATTTTCCTTTCCAACAATAGGTGTTAAGAATTACATTTATTTTGCATGTTCCTCTACAAAGAAAATGATTAAAGATTAAGGATCTAGCCCATCTCTTTACTTATCATACATTCTTTAAGCCATCTTAAAGGAACACATATGTTATTGGAGCAGTGTTATTGAGCAAGTACTTCAGGGATCCTTATCCATTTGAATAGAACACTATTTTCACTGAAAGGGAAAGATTCCAAAAATATGAATACCCTCCTTGGTTTCATAGAGCCTAAAGCGCAAAGGAAATAGGGATTGAAAACCCCTGTTTCCTATTCATTGGCCAATCCCTCGAGGCAAGTCAGTTATTAGAAAGTGGCTATTCTATAGATCTGTGCTTTTTTCCTTAAGATTAGGTTGGGAATTTAAAACAACTAACAAGCCCAAAATCTCTTTCCAAAATCAATATTTCTCTTTTGATAAAGGAATATATTGCCTTTACTCATGCATCAGAGCATGAAACTTTGATTCACATATACTAGATTATTATGAAGATGCACACCAAGTCTATGTTCACCTACCACTAACCACACAAGTCATATAAATACAACTTTAGTATCACTTCTAATGTTTTAATTTTTAATTTTTTATATTATAAAATTAATAAATTGGATTTATCAATTTAAATTTTAGATAACACAAACTAATTATAAGAGGCAAGAAACAATAATGCTAAAATTTCACTTGCCCTAAAAACCCATTGCTAGGTATAGTGTGGATGGAACTACCTCATTGACATTAGAGATTTTTGTGAAACGATTTATGGAATAGCCTCATTTATGGATATAGTAATGCATTTACATCATTCTTATCTAAATTTAGAAAGCAATCTTACCAAATTTTTTAAGTGATTGAGAAAAGTGAATTTTTTTAATTTTTATGTTTTATGTAGATATTTTTATATGATTTTATTATTTATTTTTTGTATTTTCGATATACATATGATTTTACGTTTATATTCAATTTTCTAAGATATATTTTTGGTTTAGAATATATATGAATTATTTTTTAGAACTTATTTTTGTTGACTATAGATCACACATACAATTTTTTTGAAAACATGACTACAACCATAATCTAGTCTCGAATTTCTAAATTTTAAATCACTACTTTTCAAGGTTAATAATTTTAAGATATAAGTACTAATTTAAGTATGGGAAACAAAAAAAAATTGTATCTATAACCTTGTGTATTTAAAAACATCATCTTAGGACACTTTTCATTATCAATTACAAAGATAAACAATTCTCACTCATAGACATCATATGCATTAGTCATATTTTAAACTCAATTGACAACTGGACATTAGACTCATTTATTGACAACTAATAATTGACAAATTCATTGTCAACTTAATTATCAAAAACTAATTATAAACTTACCTAGTAGTCACATCTTACATCAAACTCAACTCTAATAAGGATTCTACATATAGGAGAACATAGGGTATTTAGTACCTAGGAAATATTTATTTTCTATAATTTCAATTTTCTCATATAATAAAATAAATTAGAATATTACATATTCCACCTCACATACCATCTCATTTGTAGTATCTAGTTTGAAACTTATACGAATCCACCTTACCTAAAACAATTCAAACGTTATATTTTGAGACATACTCTAAGACAAGTTGAGTCACCTCAATAGCTATCATGGGTTAGTGAAACTTGTCAGTATATCTAGTCTATACATACCCATGTCTTTGTAAAGTGGTGTACCCTATTTTAGTATCTGATTTGTAAAATTATTGTGTAATCTCAATTAGCTTATTTATATATGCAAATTCTCTATTTATTTGCATAACTTAGTTCTTTCTTTTGTTTTTGGAAATTAAGTTTACCGCTTTCATTTATTGGAAAGTAACTCCATAAATTTATTTGTTTGTTATATTCTACCTAGTTTCCATATTAGTTGGTATTGAGTTATTCAAATATTCTAGAATTTGGATAGTTTGCATGTCCATTTTAGATTGGATTATTTTTATTAGATTCTTACTATAATTTTTCAAAAGCTTCTTAGTGTTTTGTATGAAAAGTGGGGTTTTCAATTTCAAGTTCATAACATATCAACCAAGTTGAATAACATTTTTGCAAGAGGATTCTCCTATAGGTTAGGTTGTCACTTGGAATGATGTGGAAATTTTGATATTGTCAATTAATGTACCAATTTAATGCTCAAATACCCTTAAAACCCTAATTATACAATATAGTAAGTAAAATGATTAATTATAACAAATGGTTGTAGATTAAGGTAGTAGGCATGGATTCATGGATTAATAACTAACCATTTTCTGAAGTTCAAGATGCAGAATGCTAGGGGATGTTGACAATAGTGCCCAAGTCCAATGTGTTATTTTCTTTGCAGAATCTTGATCTCCTTCCGACATTGATGACCACTATACTTTCTATTTTTGTCTCGGGATATGTGGAGGACACTAGATATTGAGCGTAAGTCCAAGGCAAGGTGATTTTTAGGATGCCAGAAGCTCTTCAGATGCTGATTATCACTGTCATAATTATTTCTATGTTTTCAACCTTGGAGGACATTGGCATTAGCACCCTAGTCCAAGCAATCCATTTCCATTGGGATCTGGAATCTTCACACTATCTTACTATTCCCTACAACTTGACTCCATCAAGATGTGACACATGTAACTTGTAATCATAAGGAGATTGTTGGGGGTTGTGGTGTTTAGAGGGTTGCCTCAGTCAAGTCCTAGAGAGACATTCAAGTCTTCCAAACACCGTTGTCAAATAAAGAGTGTGTATCCCTACGGGATAGAGGAAAAACAAATTGATAAATGATTCAAACACAAATAGATATCACCTTAGAGGTGTAGATCTCACATAGATGAAGGCTCTTCAACACATGAGAAGATGAAGCTAAATCTGCAATCACAAACACAATAACAATGCTCTGCTCTGCAACAATAAATATCTTGAATGCTCTAAAATCATAAGTTACCCAAAAGTTCACCATCATCTTCTAGTTTGCAAATGAAACCCTAAACATGCTTATATATGCAACTAAACACATTCCTGCTAAGAATTTCATAATTAAAACTTAAGATGTCAGCATAGGACCTAATTACGGTCATAAAATTGACATTCAAATTTGGGACTTGCCTAAAATATGGTAGGATAAAGGTACTAGCACTTGTGTCCACAGGTCCTTTTTCAAGGTAGGTCAAAGTGCCACAATTTGCTTCATTCCCCATGTCACATGGGTTTCAGGCCATTTTCTTCTGGGAGTCAAAATTAACATGCAAGATGCAAAAAAAGGGACCCGGTGCAAGCTATATCTAAGAGGGAAAAGTTTAAGGAGATATTTTTTGACATAACACTTAGACAAAGTTTGACAACACCATTATATTTACAAGCCTTAGGAAATGAAAATTGACTATAAATTTGCCAATTTTCTACACTAAAAAATATTTCTTGTAATTTTTTTAGCAATATTGTATGGTACAATATTCCATTTAATGGAACACAAATGGATATAGTGTGGAACCCTATATGACACACACAAAAACATTTTTTTTCATCCAACACAAAAAATAGTATGACACAAAAATCAATATTTTTTGTATGTATTATATGCACTAACATGGGCACACAACACCAAATAAGGCATACATGACTTCTTAGGTTAGTGCCAAATCAAACCACTAGGCATCAATTGATATCCTAACTTCAACAGCCAAAGAGTAAATAGGAGAAATGCTAAAGTAGGAACTCTCAACAAGAATATGTTTGACCTATAAAGTTTTCTTAATGAGATGACTAAATGTATTAAATAACTTGCTTATTTATTTGTTTGCAATGTGAAATGTTGTTTTTTCTAAAACAATTTTGGATTTGTTGATTATTCACTATATTTGAGCAATATTCACTTGGTTAATTAAATATGGCAATAATTGTATATGGGAAACTCATAAGAAGTTGCAACAATGTTTAGTACAATAAGAAATCAGCCTTAGAAGGCTATGAAATGGATTACCAATGTGTTAAGAGTTGCATCAAAGTTAGACATCCAATGAGAGCATCTTTGGGAGGCTACAAACAATTTTCTCAATGATTGTTTAATGTGTCAATGATGAATTGAAAATATAAAGAGGCTACCTAATATGACAAGACAATGATTAAATAGTATTTATTTGGGACCTTATAAGGTCAAAAAATGGCATTCAAAGAGGCCTTATGTAGATAGACCCAAGAATTTTTTATGTTTTCTAATGATAAAAAATGCTAAAGGTGTTCAAGCAATGTATTCTATCAAAGAAGAGATGTGTAGAGTCCCCTTTGATTAGTTTTTTCCTTTCCAATGAAAGAGCAAAATTCATTGAAAGGAATTTTGCAAAAAAGACATATAAGAAAATAAAACTAACTATACTAAATACAAATCTAATCTATGAAAAAAACTAACTAAATTTTAATTAAATATTAATTAATCTAAAAATTTTAAATTAACTAATAAAATTTGAAATAGACTAAGTAATCTAGACCTTTTGAATAAATGCAATAGACCCAAAGCAAGTTTGAAGGAGCAAAAATATAAAATTTGATAAATATTTTCATCAAGAAATGCCACACTATTATCTTGATTTGTATCTGGCTAATGAAGGACACCTAATAGTAGTATAACTATAGGAAACAAGTTTAAGAAAATATGTAATTGTGTTGATATAGTTTGGGATATGCAAACTACAAATCTATAATCTTTGGGTAATTAAATCAAGATGGATCGATAAAAGGGAAAGTGTTCCTAGTACAAGAGAAATATAAAAAGGTAAGGATGTGATAGATGGGTTGCATCTAAGATAGAGAGTGTAGAACTATGTTGTGGTTGGGATAGAGAAAAATCAAATCTTTCTTAGTGGGGAGTCTTTTTATCTCATGAGCCTCTCCCAAAAGAGGGTTTAGAATATTTGTATATAAGTTGTGCAAAGTTTCTAGAGGTGTGGGTTCAAATGGAAATCCAAATGATGGAGTAAATGGAAAGATAGGGAGCTCAAGCAATCAAATTTCATGTTTTTCAATTATTAGGGAAAAACAACCAGATTCTAGAAAGGGGATGTTTTGAAACTAATATGGAAAGTACATAACCATGATTGCAGTTACATGATCATTAGTGATAATTTAAAATTTTCCCACACAATTACATGACCACCACAATGAGTTTGCAACCATTGCTCAAATACTAGTATTAGTTTCATCATAATAGATGAAACATGAGATTTTGAAGATAGAATAGAGTTTGAACTAGCAACTGAGTAGACAATGGTAATGGAAGGCATGAGAAGACATAAAATAAATCAAAGGGAAACCTCCAAGGGTTGTAGTTTTTCTTCAATTTCGCATCATAATCACTTTGGGTTGAATTTGTTATCAAACTCAAAATGTTAACCCAAGTGTGATGGTACAAAAATGGGCACTTACATAATGTCCCCTCAGAATAGATGAGTTGCATAAAATGGCAATTGTTTCCTTTTGAAGTCAAGATGGTTCTAGAGCATGAAGCACATTCCATCTTCATTGGAAACATGCAAAACAAAATTTAGATTCAAGTGAAAGTATATTATAAGAATAAATATGTTTATTTACAAAAAATGTGGCTAAGAGGACTTACAATTTCAGAAAGGTTCCATGACAGAATTGGTGTGATCATGCCTCCAACAATTGTAAAATGGGTTATTTTTCAAGATTAAAATATTCAGTTTTATTTAATTTTACTATTCATTTTATACATATGAGTTTGGTATCTTTAGAAGAAATTTTTCAACAACCATTTTTAGCAAGTTTATAGGTAAAAAGATTAGATTGAGATAAAAAGCACAAAGATGATATCTATTAGATAAGTTGAAGTTGGGCAAGTGAGACTTGAGGCAAAAACTAAAACTTTCCTTTTCCAATAATTTTTTCTAATGTAACATTTTAGGCAATTAAATGAAGCATAGACAAGCTCAAAATGTTTTTCAAATCTTGTAGATTATGTAGATGTTTAAAATTTTAAGTTTTTCATGTTTTTATGCAAATTTATTTTTAACATTTTGCCCATGACTAATGGAATTGTTGGTTTCGAGACAAAATTGTCAGTTGAAAGCACATGTGGTTTTTAAATTATCCCAGTGATCATAGAACCAAGCTACAATGGTTTGAAAACCATGTCATTAGTTTCAAAGTCATTAATAGTGGTTACTTAACTACCATGTTGGTTTTGGAATTGCTACCAATAAAAGAGGTAGTTTTATGAACATTGATTTTGCATTTAATTTAACTACAAATACTTGATTTTTGACATGTTTTATGAGTTGTAGGATTATCATGACTCTATTTTATTTCCTATCAAGGAAGTTATATTTGTTGGAGCTAAGTGAGAGGATTTAGTGGCTCTTTTGCATTCTTCGATAATTGAAACTTACATAATGGGCTACTCTTGATTAAGAAAGGCTGAATTGGTTGTCTTGGACACTTTAACTATTGTTTTATGTGATATACTCACATATTTGGAGTTACTACTTCAATTTCTAGTTCCCTCATGTTGATGGAGAGTTGATGGTGATTCTTCTTGATATATACAAATTTCTTAATGTCCTAATTACAGGATATAAACTTGTAATTATAGAGCCTTATACATAGGATATCAAGGATAGGTGGGTTACTTTATTTATATATTATCCTATATAAGCACTACCTTTATGACACTTTGATTTCAAGCATTGAGGTCATGTCCATTATGACCTTTTAGAAGACCATCATGGGGATCCATGCCTCTCATTGATGAGAGATAAAGGATCCAATAAATATTAATATATTTCATACTTGATTGTTAATGTGATTGAGTGGTACATGTAATGGTTTAGCTAGGGGTTAATGTTTTACCATGTACATATCATGATCTATATAGAGTTACCCACAAGGGCTCATAGGCCATCTATTTTTCTAAAGTTAGGATTGGGTTTTTGCGAGAGTATTTGATTCCTTATTAGAGTGGTTGTCTAGTAGGTGATAGGACTATATATTAGGTTAGGAGAGTTAGCAAAAAATTCTTACCATAGTTCACTAGAGGACCACACTTGACCACACTGAATATGATCATAGAGAATTATCATCACATGGTGGGTCATTGGGAGGGAGACAATATATCAATAAATTCATGTCGATCACTAGCCTCTCTAATTGTTATATAAGGGACCAAAGGGGTGAATCCAGTCAATAAAGTGCCTCCATTATTCAGTAGATAATATGCAACACAATTACCCCTATTGGTCAGAGTATATAGGGCACTCATGTGTCTTGAGATAAGGTGATGAAAACCTAACTAGAGCCCCTTAATACAATGGGTCTTGATTATTATAGCTAACATGAGACATATGGAGTAGCAACAACCTCAAGGGTAGGCTAGGGTCCTTATTACACATAATGCTACATGTATGTGGAGATATCCTTGTAGGAAAAAAACCCCACCACCAAAGAGACCCAAGATTGTATTACTCTTCAAAGAATGATGTACATGGGTGATCACACAATATTTTTTCCCACTTGTGGGATTGGGAACAAATATGACCCATGTGTGCCAAAAATTCAACAAGACCTTTGAATGAACATAAACCATCAAATAGACAACTTGTGTACAAAGGTATACATCAATAATTCCTTCAATTGAATATATAACCTTCAAAAAAATCTGGCATTACCTTCAATCAAAGGAATTTTTAAATGTTTTTCAACAATATGTTGAAACAAACTTTTGGGAACAATTTGTTTTCATATTTAGGATTTGAAGACAGACGATAATGACCTAACACATGATTGACAATAACTCAAAAGAGATATATACAACTCATATATTGCAAATTGTTTGTTGAGGGGTTTTTTAGTTGTTAGGAGTTTAGGTGAAGGCAATTTATACTTATTTTCCTTGCTATTTTGAATTTTCCTATAATATTTAGGTTCTAGGTAAATGAAAATTCAAAAAATAATTCTCTATTTTTCTTTGGTTTTGTTATAGGACTGTGTCATTGATTTAAAAAGTAAATATTGTTTTCTATTTAATGACCCTTTGGTTAAAAGGGAGATTAAAGTTAAATTATATTAGTAAGGACTCATTTTAAAATAGAAGAATAATTGTATTTGTTAAATAAATGGTAATCAACCATTTGATGAATGAGTGTGTTGGTTGAGACCACTCTAGAAAACTATTTAAATCATGAGATGGACTTGGAAAAGGGAACACAAAGAACTTTGAGAAGATAGTGGAAGCCAAGCAGTGTGCATTGGAGAAGGGGCACACAATGTGTGTCCAACTTAAGGTATAGAGTACTTCTAGTATGGTTCCTAGCTAGTGATGCAGAGGCATCCACACTAAAACCTTAACACACAGCATGGATGTCCACAACCCTTCATCATCATCATCATATTTTTGTTAACACTGTCAGCATCATCATATTTCCCCTACTGACCGATATCCTCCTGCAGACAAGCCTTCGCCCTTTCGCATGTCAGTAGCATCATCATATCCGACTATTGGCAGCATCATCACATTCGGCAAGCGCGAACATCCTCCTGACGTTCACTGTTCACCTTACCGACAACCTCTATCTTCACTGTCTTCAGCATCATGATGTTCAACATCATGTTAATCAGCAGGATATAGAACATCCGGTTCCCTCCATATATCCTGATGTGACCCTCAACTCCACGCACCGTCCCTTCGATGCTTACGTCACCCCGATATCCTGATGACGATTATCCTGATGACGATGACGTCACATGCAGCTCCTTCAATATCCTGCTGTTGGCCAAACTTAACTTTTTCGGCCCGCGACGGTTTTATCAACCCGATCTTCTACCTTATGCCGATACGCTCCTCCTCGGCAACTCCTGATGATGATCACCCCGATGCTCATTCACTTCATGCAATCGACTGCATCATGCTCACCTCCCTGTACTCGGATGGTGCCTGAAGTAACTGCAGGATATACGCAGAAATATCCTGATGATGCCGTTGTAACGAATTTCCAACCTTAGCGAATTTTCAATTCACCGATCCTCCTGGGATGACCCGATCTACTCTCAGGGTGATCTTCCAAACTCTAACTATCAGCTTGACCTAGCACATACCCATGCTAGGGTTCTCAACATCTCTCGACGGTGATCCTGCACACCTGCATGCAAACAGAAAGCAAACTAAAACCTAACCTACTGTACATGACCATTCCACCGATTCGACGAATCAACTGGTGGAATGGATCAGCGAATCCATGAAACCACCAAAATAGCAAATCGATCACACAGTGGAGATCAAACAGAAAATGAACACCAACAGGATCTCTTTGATGCAGAGTGGGACGCAACGGAGGCTAACTAACAGGAAGGAGTAGCCAACAATACAAACAGCATGATAAAATTCTCTATCGGCTGAACATCATCATCATATTTCTTAGAGACACCACCAGCATCATCACATTTCAACAGCATCATCATATTTCGGATGATCGCAAATATCCTCCTGTCGACTACTATTTACCTCCTCCGTTTGTCGCCTATCATCATCATCATGATAATCAACGGGCGCAAACATCCTCCGGTTGCACTGTTCATCGGGTGTCAAATACAAGCGGCATCATCATGATATTCAATATCACCTTCGTCAGCAGGATATCCCAAATATCCGGTTGTTCCAAATATCCTGATGACGTTGCACTTCAACACCTTGCCTTCGATGCTCCACTGCCCGACGATACAAGCAACAGCATCATGATATTAAACATCCGGTTCCTCGAAACCTCCTGATGATGCTAATACAACTTCCTGCCTTCGCCGATACCTTACCACTTAGCGACAACAGGATAAACTCGCATTGAGGGATTTCTTAATATCCTGATGACGATGACGTCATATCCTGATGACGATGACGTCACACATCCTCCTGATGAACTCTTCAACACTTAGCCAAAAAACTTAACTTTCACACCCACATCCGTCAGCGATCTGCGGATGATGAACTTCCTCGAGAGATGACCCTGACTGCGATATATACACTGAGTATATATCCAACTCAAAACATCATGATGCACTTGCAACATGCAAACTTCAACAACTTCATGACCCGATCCTGATGGCGATGGATTTGCAGATGACGATGCGGCTTGCTCCGGCTGGAAACGCACATGCAGACTCCTGTGTATCCGTCCACTGCATGTAAGCACTCCAACCACTCTATTTCACAAAGATCATGTGACGACCGGGCTGGATCACCTTCAAACCAAAATCTAACAACTTACCTTCTAGACCTAGCACATGAGGATGCTAGGCTGATTCACAGCATGCTCCTAACTGATCTCCTGAACAATGCAATGCATAAACAGAAAACACAAATGCAAACTAAACTATGATACAGGACCATTCCACCGATTTGCAGGATCAACCGGTGGAAGGGTTGAAAGTGCCCATTAACTTGCGAACAGAAAAGGAAATCAACACAGAAACAACTGATACTACCAGATACTGCAAAAGATGAGATCTTATTCAATTGAAATTCAATGTCTTGAATACAGCTTCACAATGTCTGAACTGCTCTCCTGAATCTCAGCTCAACACAACACCAGTACATCTAGCAACATCAATATCAATCTCAATAATCAATCTGAACTATCAATATGAACTCAATGTCTAAACCCTAACAGGTCGAAGGTATATATAACAGATCCTTCGAGTACTACTAACTTCACTTCCCAGCGGCTGGGAGCTTCCAAGCGGCTGGGAGAGAGGACAACTCAGACTATCTTATCCCGATCTCCAACTGCCTACACATACTCCTAGGCTGAACTAATACATAGCATCGGTCCAATGGACCTTATTACAAGGTAAAGTCAAACATACTAAAAATAGACTATCCTGTCATCATGCTGATAATTATCCTATAGCCTGATCATGTATGTCATCATGCGGACCTATATCCTGATCATGTGCGGGTGCTCCTGCACCATACTCCCCAAAAGAAGAAATCTCAAGTCCACTTGAGATGAGAGTATCAAGGTCGGCACCATGTTTCTGTATCTGTTTGACAGTCATCCATACTGCTTCAGAAGTCGGCTGTCCCTTCCAAGAGACGAGGTACTCCAAGTACTTCTTGTTCCTGGTCTGTTTGACCACTCTAGTGTCCAAAATCTGCTGTATCTATGGAGGATCATGTGGAGGAATGTCTTCAGCAACGGTATCCTGTAGGATATCCTGATCTGCATCCGGATTAGCCTTGTATGGAGTTAAGTCACATACATTGAAGATAGGAGATAAACCGAGATCAGGTGGTAGTTGGATCTCATAAGCATTCTGTCCATGCCTTTGCAAAATCTGACATGGTCCAACTTTCTTTTGCATGAGCTTAGTATACTTCCCTTTAGGAAGCCTGTCTTTCTTCAAGTGAACCAAAACCAAATCTCCAACAGCAAATTGAACATCCTTCTTCTTCTTGTCAGCATACTCCTTATACTTTAAGGTGGTTTGCTGGAGTTGGGTCTTAACCTGATCATGAACTTCTTTGATTGCTTCAGCAAAAGCTTCTCCATCTGCACTAACAGGATCTGCTGTAGGTAGAGCTCGCAACTCTAAAATACCTCTGGGATGCATTCCATACACTACCTGAAAAGGCGATTTTCCTGTGCTCCTGTTGACAGTATCATTATATGAAAACTCAGCTTGAGATAGAATATTGTCCCACTTCTCTCCATGCTGTTTTGTCAAGCATCTAAGTAGATTCCCCAAGGAACGGTTCACAACCTCAGTTTGTCCATCCGTTTGAGGATGATATGCAGAGGAAAAAGATAAATTGGTTCCCAATTTCCTCCAAAGGGTTCTCCAGAAGTGACCCACAAACTTCACATCCCTGTCTGAAACTATGCTCAAAGGCAACCCATGAATTCTGACAATTTCCCTGAAGAATAAATCTGCAATATATGAGGCATCTGCAGTGGTTTTGCATGGCAAGAAATGTGCCATCTTACTGAATCTATCCACTACAACAAAGACACTGTCAAATCCTCTCCTGGTCCTTGGCAAACCTAAAACAAAATCCATACTGATACTTTCCCATGGTCTGGAAGGAATGGGTAAGGGCTGATATAACCCTGCATTAGTTGACCTGCCTTTAGCCTTCTGACAAATTACACAGGTTTCTACAAATTTCCTGACATCTGACTGCAACTTAGGCTAGAAATAATGCCTCCTGACCAGATCAAGAGTCTTGTCTAGACCAAAATGACCTGCCATGGCTCCATAATGTTTCTCCTTGATTATATTCAACCTCATAGAACACCTTGGGATACACAACTGTCCACCCTTGAACAGCAATCCATCCTGGATCAGGAATTCAGAGAACTCAGCATGGTATTTCTCCCCAAAAGAAGTACAGACCTGATATATCTCTCCAAAATCAGCATCAGACTCATACATGGTCTTGAGTGAATCAATACCAACACTCTCTAACTGAATCTGATTGACTGTGAGAACTCTTCTGCTCAAAGCATCTGCAACTTTGTTCTTAACCCCTTTCTTATGCTTCAAGGTAAAAGTGAAAGCCTGTAATGTCTCTACCCACTTCATATATCTGTGGTTCAGCTTCTCCTGGCTGTTGATGAAACTCAAAGCCTGGTTGTCTGTGAAAACTATGAACTCCTTTGGCATCAGGTAGTGCCTCCATTTCTTTAGGGACTGAACTAAAGCATACATTTCCAGATCATATGATGAATACCTTTTCTTAGCATCATTGAGCTTTTCACTGAAAAATGCAATTGGTCTACCCTCTTGACTGAGTACTGCTCCAATGGCCATGTGACTGGCATCACACTCTACCTGAAAGATCTTGTTGAAATCTGGAAGTGCAAGGACTGGCTGCTGTGCCACCTTCCTCTTCAATGCCTCAATGGAATCATCTGCTCCTTGAGTCCAAACAAACCTGCACTTCTGTCCTCCTTTGATGGTATCCAGCATGGGTGCACAAATATGACTGAACCCTCTGATGAACTTTCTGTAGAAGGTTGCTAACCCATGGAAACTTCTGACTTCATTCATGGTCTGTGGAGTTGGCCAATTCAATATGGCACTCACCTTCTCCTTATCCATCTGCAGCTTTCCTTGAGAAATGACAAAACCTAAATAGGTGATCTCCTGTTTCATGAACAGACACTTGTCCAAGTTTATCATTAGCTTCTCTTCATGTAACCTCTTGAGAACCAGATCTATATGTCTGAGATGTTCTTCTCTGGTGTTACTGAAAATCAGAATGTCATCTAAATACACTATGACAAACTTACCAATGAATTCCTTCAGAACCTCATTCATCAGCCTCATGAAAGTACTAGGGGCATTAGACAAACCAAAAGGCATAACCTTCCATTCATACAATCCTTCATTTGTTTTGAATGCTGTCTTCCACTCATCACCCGGTCTAATCCTGATCTGATGGTATCCACTCTTCAAATCTATTTTGGTAAAGTACTTAGCATTTCCCAAACAATCCAGTAAATCCTCAATTCTGGGGATTGGAAACCTATACCTGATTGTGATCTTGTTGATGGCTCTGGAATCTGTACAAAGCCTCCAAGTGCCTTCCTTCTTAGGTGCTAGTACAGCTGGTACTGCACATGGACTCAGACTCTTCCCAATCAGACCTGAATTCATCAATTCTTCAATCTGTCTGGCTACTTCTGCATTCTGTTCTGGGG
The DNA here is from genome assembly GCA_027924645.1 of Cunninghamia lanceolata. Classification (NCBI taxonomy): domain Eukaryota; kingdom Viridiplantae; phylum Streptophyta; class Pinopsida; order Cupressales; family Cupressaceae; genus Cunninghamia; species Cunninghamia lanceolata. The sequence continues at coordinate 1,713,648 of BSBN01001014.1, read as the reverse complement.
TAAGCTTATAAGCTGCTTTATTTGGAAGTGTAGACCCTGGAATCAAGTCTATGCAATGACTGATATCTCTGACAGGTGGTAGGGATCTTGGCATTCCCTCTGAGATAACACCTTTGTACTTATCCAATAACTCTTGGACAACTGGGTCTATCAACCTTGGCTTCTTCTTTGTCTTGGCTTCTGGCTGTTGTGTCTTATTCACACTCATACAGGGGATCAGGGCATATGCAACTGCACCTTCTGCTGCTACTTCTTTCATGAACTGTTTGCCTTCCATCAGCATGACCTTCACTTCTTTGCCTTTAGACTTCTCCTCTTTCTCCTTTAATGGGAATAGTGTTACATCTTTACCATCTTTAGTGATTTTATAGGTGTTTTTAACACCATCATGCTGTGCCTTCAGATCATATTGCCATGGTCTACCAAACAAAAGGTTGCAAGCATCCATCTTGGTGATATCAAACAACAACTTATCCTTATATCCACCAATCTGAAACTCTACCCAAGCCTGCTCTTCTACAGTTGTCTGCTGACCTTGAGTAAGCCATGAGACTTTATATGGAGCTGGGTGAGGCAATCTCCTAAGCTTCAGCTTCACCACCATTTCTTCAGACACAAAGTTCTCAGTAGAACCAGAATCAATCAAAACTTTACAAGCCTTACCTCCTGCTTTGCAAGTGGTTCTGAAAAGAGACTTTCTCTGAGGGGCTTCTTTATCAGGTACCTTCATGGTAGTCACTGTTCTTCTCATCATCAGGGACTCTCCACTTTCTGGATATCCATAATTCTCAGGACCATTCACACTCTGAAAATCATTAGAGCTTGTCCTACTTTGATTATCAGGTTCATTGACCAGATTTGTCCTCCTTTCTCCTGCTGAGCTTGTGGCCTTGTCTGGACATCTGCTGGCTATATGGCCTTCTTTGTTACAGTTGTAGCATCTGATGGATCCTCTGCCCTGGGATCTTCCTCTGTAAGGTCTTCTGCCTCTGAAGTTTCCTTGCTGACTGAAATTCTCTCTCTGATTCTGACTATTGTTGCCCTTGCTATTGTCCTGACTGGATTCTCCCTGATATCCCTGTCCATGTCCTCTGCCTCTGAAAGGACTTCTTCCACCTCTTTGTTGTCTTCCTCTTCCTCTGTTGTTCTGATCTTGTTTTCTCTTTAGCTTTTCTTCCACTTTCAATGCCAACTGAAAGCTTTTCTGCACTGTATCTGGGTTATGCAGACTCAGATCTTCCTGAATATTAAACCTCAATCCATTAAGGTATCTGGCTACCTTTTCCTCTTCACTTTCTTTCACCTTTGTCTTCATACAGAGTTTCATGAACTCTTCTGTATATGAGCTGACATCTAGCTCCTTCTGCTTCAAGTTTTGTTTCCTCTTGTGTAACTGGATACTATAATCCAAAGGAATATAAGCCTCCTTTACCAATTCCATCATCTTCTTCCATGTGGCAATTCTACGTTTTCCCTCCTGCACTCTATCATCCTGAACAAAGTTCCACCATGTCAAGGCAGCTTCTTTCATCTTTGACTGTGCTATCTTCACTCTCTGCTGTTCTGGTATCTCCTCTGTCACAAAGAAATTGTTCAAACAATCTATCCATTCCATTACTGAATCAAGGTCCATCTTACCTGTAAATACTGGCAAATCCAGCTTCACATCCATGGTTCTCCTCTCCATGGCCTTGAGGGCGTTCAACAGCGGTCTCTGGTCTGCAGGAACGACCTCCTCACTCCAATTAGGGATATCTTCTTCTTCCCTATCATCTTCTCTACCAGAACCTACTCTGCTCCTCAACTTTGCTAACTCATCTTTCAACTCCTGATTCTGAGCCTTCACGGCCTTGCTTTCTGCAATCTGCTTCTTCACCAGAACTGCCAACTCAGCGTTGGTCATCTTTGTTGGAAACTCAGATGTTCCTTCTTCGTCTGACATCCTGCTTATCTTTTCCAGAAGATCCTAACCTTTGTTCTGATACCACTATGATGCAGAGTGGGACGCAACGGAGGCTAACTAACAGGAAGGAGTAGCCAACAATACAAACAGCATGATAAAATTCTCTATCGGCTGAACATCATCATCATATTTCTTAGAGACACCACCAGCATCATCACATTTCAACAACATCATCATATTTCGGATGATCGCAAATATCCTCCTGTCGACTACTATTTACCTCCTCCGTTTGTCACCTATCATCATCATCATGATAATCAACAGGCGCAAACATCCTCCGGTTGCACTGTTCATCGGGTGTCAAATACAAGCGGCATCATCATGATATTCAATATCACCTTCGTCAGCAGGATATCCCAAATATCCGGTTGTTCCAAATATCCTGATGACGTTGCACTTCAACACCTTGCCTTCGATGCTCCACTGCCCGACGATACAAGCAACAGCATCATGATATTAAACATCCGGTTCCTCGAAACCTCCTGATGATGCTAATACAACTTCCTGCCTTCGCCGATACCTTACCACTTAGCGACAACAGGATAAACTCGCATTGAGGGATTTCTTAATATCCTGATGACGATGACGTCATATCCTGATGACGATGACGTCACACATCCTCCTGATGAACTCTTCAACACTTAGCCAAAAAACTTAACTTTCACACCCGCATCCGTCAGCGATCTGCGGATGATGAACTTCCTCGAGAGATGACCCTGACTGCGATATATACACTGAGTATATATCCAACTCAAAACATCATGATGCACTTGCAACATGCAAACTTCAACAACTTCATGACCCGATCCTGATGGCGATGGATTTGCAGATGACGATGCGGCTTGCTCCGGCTGGAAACGCACATGCAGACTCCTGTGTATCCGTCCACTGCATGTAAGCACTCCAACCACTCTATTTCACAAAGATCATGTGACGACTGGGCTGGATCACCTTCAAACCAAAATCTAACAACTTACCTTCTAGACCTAGCACATGAGGATGCTAGGCTGATTCACAGCATGCTCCTAACTGATCTCCTGAACAATGCAATGCATAAATAGAAAACACAAATGCAAACTAAACTATGATACAGGACCATTCCACCGATTTGCAGGATCAACCGGTGGAAGGGTTGAAAGTGCCCATTAACTTGCGAACAGAAAAGGAAATCAACACAGAAACAACTGATACTACCAGATACTGCAAAAGATGAGATCTTATTCAATTGAAATTCAATGTCTTGAATACAGCTTCACAATGTCTGAACTGCTCTCCTGAATCTCAGCTCAACACAACACCAATACATCTAGCAACATCAATATCAATCTCAATAATCAATCTGAACTATCAATATGAACTCAATGTCTAAACCCTAATAGGTCGAAGGTATATATAACAGATCCTTCGAGTACTACTAACTTCACTTCCCAGCGGCTGGGAGCTTCCAAGCGGCTGGGAGAGAGGACAACTCAGACTATCTTATCCCGATCTCCAACTGCCTACACATACTCCTAGGCTGAACTAATACATAGCATCGGTCCAATGGACCTTATTACAAGGTAAAGTCAAACATACTAAAAATAGACTATCCTGTCATCATGCTGATAATTATCCTATATCCTGATCATGTATGTCATCATGCGGACCTATATCCTGATCATGTGCGGGTGCTCCTGCACCACTCTTATTTGATTTCAAAAGATGCAATACAATGATCAGTCTCTCTCTCTCTATCTCACTCTGTGCAACCTAGCTCGATCATCTAAAACCAACCGATCCTCATGCATAAATAGGATCTCTTGCGAGTACTACCACTCGACTCCAAGCGGCTGGGAAATCTCTCCAGGCAGCTGGGAGATCCAACCGGACCTACAGCATAACAGCTGTCCTAACAAACTAGCTAAAAATAGCAAAGCATGGTCAACATGACCTTATTACATGCATTGGTCTTACAAGACCTTCTTGGAAACATTAACAAGACTCAAACTAACTAACTGCCTCATGGAGGCCAGCGGTCAGGTAGGTGCTCCTGCACCATACTCCCCAACAGGAAAGAACTCATGTCCCATGAGTTTAGTTGTGGAAGTCCTCCACCTTTTACACTTTGTCATGTCAGTGTTCTGACCTGTTCCAGCTTTGTCCTCTGCTGGCTCTTGGCTGCTCCAAGACTTCTGACCTGTAACTTGCCTTGTTGCAAGTAAATCCTCATGCCTGTCAATGTAGGCCCTTCTCACACATACCTTGTGTTTGTCAAGTTGTCTGACCAGAACCTCTGTCTGAACTGCCTCTGGAACTTCTGCAATGTTCAACTCTATCTTTCTTTCAACTCTTATAGGACAAACAATAGTCCCAACTATGACAACATCCTTGTCATTCCTCTCAACTGGTTGCTGTTTGCAAACCTATTTCTGCACCTGCTGCTGACCTCTGTCAGTCAAAACTAAAACTTTCTTCAACCTGTTGTCCTTAACAACCCCTTTCCCTGCAGTGTCTTCAACTACCTTTATGCCTGCTCCTATAGGCATCTACACATACTCCTTCTTTCCTACTAAAATGATTTTGGCTGCCCCCTGTGCTGCAGCATTTTTCTGCAATGGCATCAACTTAATAGTTTTTCCATCTTTCTTGATGGTATAGGTATTAGCATACCCATCATACAGTACCCTTCTATCAAATTGCCATGGTCTACCCAACAGTAGGTGACAACATTCCATGGGCAAAATGTCACACAAAACTCTATCATGATATGCTCCAATCTGAAAATCCACATATGCATATTCATAGACAAAAAGTGATTGACTATCACTCACCCAAGATGCCTTGTAAGGGTGTTGATGTGGAATCCTTTCCAAATTCAGTTTATCCACCATCTCCTGAGATACCATGTTGTCTGTTGAACCAGTATCAATGACAACCTTACATACTTTACCTTTGCTCTTGCATGTGGTCTTGAAAAGAGCTCTTCTTTGCATCATATCCTTTGATGCCTGCAAACTAATTCTCCTTAGCATCAATGCTTCTCCCTCCTCAGGATATGCATAATTTTCAGGTTCCCTATCTCTTTGATAAGTGTTTGTACTCTGCACACTTTGCTCTACTTTCTCTTCTTGCACAAGTTGTACTCTCTTGTCATTAGTTCTATCATTTCTGGATGATGAACCTTTGCTCTCTAGACATTTGAAAGATGGATGACCAAACTCACCACAGGTGTAACATTTTCCTGAAAATGTAGTAGAACCTCTACCACCTCCAAATCTGCCTTTATTACCTTTCCATCCACCTCTGAAATCAGACTGTCCTTGTCCTTTACCAGTGTCTTCTTGACCCTCATTGGTTTGCCTTTGTGTAGGGGCTGATCCTCTTCCCCTCATATTGTTTCCTCTTCCTCTCATGGACTTATCTTGTCCCCTATTCATCTTTTCTTCAATCCTGATTGCCATTTGGTAACAATCCTCCACATTCTTAGGGTTAGCTAAAACTAACTCATCCTGTATGTTCAATCTCAAACCAGCCAAGTACCTAGCCACCTTTTCTACCTCATTCTCATGATGACCAGATCTCATACTCAACTTATAAAACTCCTCAGTATATGCCTTCACATCCATTTCCTTCTGCCTTAAAAATTGCAGTTTCTTAAACATCTGAATTTCATAATCCCTGGGCAAGAATTTACCTTTGATCCTTGCTACCATTTTATCCCATGAAGTGATCTTTGACTTCCCTTGTTTCCTTCTCTCAGATTGTACATAATCCCACCATACCAAAGCATGACCTCCTAACTTGGTCTTTGCAATCTTTACCTTCTGATCCTCAGCAACATCTTCACATTCAAAGTGATTATCAAGTGCAGCAATCCAATCCAGTAACTCATCTTCATTCAAACTTCCATTATACTTGGAAACATCAACCTTTACCTTAGGTTTATCACTCTGCATTGCCTTTAACAATTTTGCAAATTTCTGGTCTTCAGCATCCAGATCTTCAGCTACCTCTTCATACTCTTCAACAGCATCTTCATCTTCTTCAGACTCACTGTCTTCCACTTCCCTCTTTTTGTTCTTTTCTAGGGCTACAAGCCTGGCTTGAAGTGTTTCAGCAAGCTCCTTCATCTTCCTCATCTCTCTGGCATGTTTTTCCTTCATCTCCTGCAATTCCCTTGCAGTACCACTACCTTTTGGAGGCATTTTGTCAACCTCTCACTTCTCTACCTCTGTCCTTTCGGTGACAGAATCAACTCTACCTCTGCCCTTTCGGTGACAGAATCAACACACAACAGCCCTGACCTTTTGCTGAGCTCTGATACCACTATGATGCAGAGGCATCCACACTAAAACCTTAACACACAGCATGGATGTCCGCAACCCTTCATCATCATCATCATATTTTTGTTAACACTGTCAGCATCATCATATTTCCCTTACCGACCGATATCCTCCTGCAGACAAGCCTTCGCCCTTTCGCATGTCAGCAGCATCATCATATCCGACTATCGGCAGCATCATCACATTCGGCAAGCGCGAACATCCTCCTGACGTTCACTGTTCACCTTACCAATAACCTCTATCTTCACTATCTTCAGCATCATGATGTTCAACATCATGTTAATCAGTAGGATATAGAACATCCAGTTCCCTCCATATATCCTGATGATGACCCTCAACTCCACACACCGTCCCTTCGATGCTTACGTCACCCCGATATCCTGATGACGATTATCCTGATGACGATGACGTCACATGCAGCTCCTTCAATATCCTACTGTTGGCCAAACTTAACTTTTTCGGCCCGCGACGGTTTTATCAACCCGATCTTCTACCTTATGCCGATACGCTCCTCCTCGGCAACTCCTGATGATGATCACCCCGATGCTCATTCACTTCATGCAATCGACTGCATCATGCTCACCTCCCTGTACTCGGATGGCGCCCGAAGTAACTGCAGGATATACGTAGAAATATCCTGATGATGCCGTTGTAACAAATTTCCAACCTTAGCGAATTTTCAATTCGCCGATCCTCCTGGGATGACCTGATCTACTCTCAGGGTGATCTTCCAAACTCTAACTATCAGCTCGACCTAGCACATACCCATGCTAGGGTTCTCAACATCTCTTGACGGCGATCCTGCACACCTACATGCAAACATAAAGCAAACTAAAACCTAACCTACTGTAAATGACCATTCCACCGATTCGACGAATCAACCGGTGGAATGGATCAGTGAATCCATGAAACCACCAAAACAGCAAATCGATCACACAGTGGAGATCAAACAGAAAATGAACACCAACAGGATCTCTTATTTGATTTCAAAAGATGCAATACAATGATCAGTCTCTCTCTCTCTCTGTCTCACTTTGTGCAACCTAGCTCGATCATCTAAAACCAACCGATCCTCATGCATAAATAGGATCTCTTGCGAGTACTACCACTCGACTCCAAGCGGCTGGGAAATCTCTCCAGGCGGCTGGGAGATCCAACCGGACCTACAGCATAATAGCTGTCCTAACAAACTAGCTAAAAATAGCAAAGCATGGTCAACATGACCTTATTACATGCATTGGTCTTACAAGACCTTCTTGGAAACATTAACAAGACTCAAACTAACTAACTGCCTCATGGAGGCCAGCTGTCAGGTAGGTGCTCCTGCACCAGCTAGCATAGTGAAAGAATTTATTTTAACTATTAATACCTCTTGGATTGTAGCCATCTCTTCAGGGGCCTTGTCACTAGATTTTCCAAGGGGACTAAAACCATTTCCAACCTCTTCTCAAATATGCATTATATGACAACTATTAATGAATATAACAATTCATAATAGATACATTTTTTCTATTTTAAATAATAGAATTCATGTTTGGATGTTTGAAAATACATTGATTCATATGTAGCTAGACCATGATATAAATAAATTTAATTCTAAAAATTAGCCACCACATCACTAATAGTAGCAAATTAGTTTCCTAGACCTATAAAATCAATTTGGATAAGCTATTTGAATTAAAAATATTAGGTGCCTTGGATGAAAATTAGATGAATTTGAAAATATAAATTTTCCTAGAGCATCTATATTTGTATATTCTAAGTTTCATTTTTTTCTATTTATTTTTGGTATTTTTTTTTATGAGTGAATGGGAAATTTTTAGCCTGGCCCTTATCTAGGTAAGACCACAAACGAGGGACCTTATCCCCAACATGAATGCACTACATCAACATTATCAATCCAAACCCATGAGCTCAAGGGCATAAAGTTTCCAAGTTTTATGGCCTAATGATGGTTTGGAACACAAATTTAATATCTTAAATTTTAACCACTTCAACACACATAGTTCAAACCCACAAGTGCATCGACCCAATGAAGGTGCAAGGCCTGCGAGCACAATACCCCAGCAGAGATTTGAACCTTGGTGGCAATAGCCACGATGCCATGTTTTAACCAACGCACTATGCCATGAATGACTATTTTTGGTATTTTTTATATACATATAATTTTAAGTTTAAATTCAGTTTCCTAAGATATATTTTTTGGTCTAGAACATGTATGAATTTTTTTTTAGAAATTTTTCATTTGTGGACTATAGATCATAGATACATTTTTTTTCTAAAATCATAATTTTAAACATAATCTACTCTCGAGTTTCTAAATTCAAAACAACTAATTTTCAAGGTTAATAATTTTTAGATATAAGTACAACTTTAAGTATGGGCAACAAAAAAATCAAATTGTATCTAGGACCATGTGTATTTAAAAACATCATCTTAGAACACTTTTCATTATCAATTATGAAGATAAACAATTATCACCCATAGACATCATATGAATTAGTGAAATTTTAAATTCAATTGACAATTCGACATTTGTCACATTAATTGATGATTAATAATTGATAAATTCATTGTTAACTTCAATATCAAAGATAACTATAAACTTACCCATTAGTCATATCTTTCTTCAAACTCGACTCTAATAAGGACTCTACATATATGAGTAAAAAGGGTACATAGTACATAGGAAATATATATTTTCTATAGTTTTAATTTAACAAAATTAAATAAATTGGAATATTACATATTCCACCTCAAATACCACCTCATTTGTGGTCTCTAGTTTGAAATTTCTACCTATCCATCTTACCTACAACAATTGAAACATTCTAGTTTGATACATACTCTATGACAAATTGACTCACCTCAAGACTTGTCATGGGTTAGTGGCACCTATTAGTATGTTCCTAGTTTATGAACTAGTCAATAAATACCCTTGTATTTGTAAAGCATTGTACCCTATTTTAGTAGCCAATTTGTAAAATTACTATGTAATTTCAAGTAGCTTATTTGTATATGCAATTTCTCTATGTATTTGCATAACTTAGATGTTTCTTTTGATTTTGAAAATCAAGTTTTTTTCTTTCATTTATTATAGAGTAACTGGATTAATTTATTTGTTTATTATATTTTCTTGGTTTCCATATTAGTTGGCAATGAGTTATTTTCCAATATTATAAGATTTGGATAGTTTGCATGTCCATTTTATATTGGGTTATTTTTGTTAGATTCTTATTATAACTTTTTAGATTCTTCTTAGACAAATTTTGAAAACACCATTATATTTAGAAGCCTTAAGAAATGAAAATTGACTATAAATTTGCCAATTTTACACTAGACAACTATTTCTTGGCACATTTTTTAGCAATACTAAATGGTACATTATTCCATTCAATTTCAAACATATGAATGTGGGATGGAATCCTATATGACACACACAAAAATAAGTTTTTCTCATTCAACACAATGGTAAGGGAATACATTTGGAGACACAAAATAAAGCTAAGGGAAACCTCCAAGTTGTTATGGAGTAAAAAGTGGCCACATGCCTTTTTACCTCCTAGTTTAGCTCCTGGGTCCTATTTGCTTCCTTATACTTAATATTACATTATAATTGATCATCCCAAAAGAAAATTCCTGACACCCACATGACATTTTGGGACCCTTGGAACCTATCTTAACTTAATCCTGGCCCAATTTAGGCCCTTAGACATGAGTGCCAACTGCCCATGTCTCTCCTACTTGGTTGGGGCTAACTTTTGATATTTTGGCATGGGAACTTAAAAAATGTTTCTCTTTATCAACTTTTATGATTTGAATTCGTACATGTTAGTGGGAAAGAATCTATAAGTTCTTTTATGACTTCATTTTAAGCCTAGATGGATAGTGCGAACTTATGTATTGGAGCAAAGAGCATTCAAGACATTCATTGTGTATTTGTTGCAGATTTGTGTTGGTATGTGTGCATTTGTTGCAGATATGGCTTCATCATCCATCTCCTTGTGAGTTGAAGAGCTTTCATCCTCTCAAGGGCTTCACCAGCAAGGTGACATCATTACTATTTGAATCATTTTATCATTTGGATTATCTTTAGCCTCTGCTCTATTGGAGCATGCTCCCTCATTAAAAACGGTGTTGGGGAAGCTTAAATGGTAACCCAGGGATTGACTGAGGCAAGATCCTAAACATCACAACCCCCAAACCCCTCTCTTGTTATCTTGTGTGCAATTACAGGTATAGGTTTCATGACAAGTGAAGCTACAAGGAAGCAGTATAGAAATCATAGTTTTAGGATCTGAAAACAGTGTTGGAAAATCCCTCTAACTAGACATGGGCGGTTGTCACCCTAGTCTACAGGGCCTCAAGCTTTTGGATCTAAGTTTCTGACATCATTTACAACATTTCATCAATTCTAACCTTTGGCAATTTCCAACATTTGGACTTTGGGAGTTTCTAAGTTTGTCCTCTGACACCTCTACTTTTAGGAGATAGGTTCCAACATCTTATTGACCCTCTATGTACTTTTGGTTTCCATATTTCTATCGTTGATCATTTGTTTCAATTTTTTTATCTCAAAACTAGGGTTTCCTTCATACTTAGCCTAGGTTTTGATAAAAGCTTGGTTGAATCTTATCTTTCCTCAAGAAACAAGAGCACAAAGATCTATAGCTGATCCCTCTGCCATTTGGTAGTTTGGCTTGGCTTAATCTTTTTCCTTGAATGTTAGAGTGAAAGGAAGGTTTGATCTAGTGAATCCTTTCATTCCATCATCCCCCTTTTTACCTCTTAACATTTTGGTGAACCCATGTTTTTGCTGAACTTGCATCTTGCTAAGTGTTGAATTAGTCTTTGCATTCATTCATACCATATCAATCATCTTTCATTGAACAATCTGGCATACATTTGAAAAAATGGAAAAAATAAGCATTCTAGGCTTGCATTAAGGCATAGTTTTGCATTATTTTATTACATATCATTGGATATATTTTAAATATGATTTTAACATCAGATCTGATATAAATTATAGGAATTAATAATTTCGTGATCTTACACCTTGCATTTGCATATACCATTTGTTAGGGTTTTGTTGAAATTTTGCATTTTTCATATAAAATAGTATTTGTAAAAACCTAGGGTTTGTAGTCAAAATCTTGTTTTAGATTTTTCCACTCCTTTAAACACTAATTTAAATCTGATTTTGAGTTGTACTATTGCTTTATTGTATGCCTTTGCATTCAATTTTCAAATTTTGTAATTACACAACTTGTGTATTTCAACATTTAAGGGTTTTTGCACACTTTCTTTACACATCTTTAATCAATCTTTCAAATCATTCATCTTGCCTCATTGTGTAGTATCATTTCCTTCATACTCACTTGGTTTATTGTGAAATTTGTGTGTTTTTCTCTTAAAAAACCCAATTTCCTCAAACTAGTGTACACCAAGAAATTATACTTTCATCATGGACCATTCATGTTACTCATCTTTGGAATCTTTGTTTGCATACATCATAGATGTAGACAATTTCGACAAATTCACTAATAAATATCCTCATGTCCTACAAAAAATAGTATACATTTATGATATTACCATTTCCATGAGTTCCACATATGAAATTATTTGTTACATATCTAATTTTGAAAGCTTCACCACTCTCATGGGTATTTACCCTTCAATCTTGGAAAATCTCACTAATTTCATCTCCATGGATGATCATGAGGAAGGTAATGATGAAGACATCCCCCCTTCTCATACTACATTTTGAACATAATGATATAATGGACATCATCTCTAAGACTTATGAGGCTGACATAGCCTTGTGTGCCCCATCCAATGATTTGGAGTCTTCTCCTAACATAAACTCTCCTTGTGGGGCTATTTTGGGGCAAGAAGAAGAAATCATTGAGATATTTCTTAACACCACTGTGCCATCTCTTCATTCCAATGCTCTCCCTAGCCAAGATGAAGCATTAGATGATGAAGACTCTCATTGTGAACAACTCCTTCAACCTATGGATAATGGCAGTTCTTTTACTACTCTTAAACATCTTCTTAATATCATCTTAAATGGAGAAAGATATCACTTACCATTGCTAGAACATTTAAATCACTTGGATGTTGTAGAGAACATGAATAGTTCTCCTAATATAAATGCTTTGAGGAGGAATGGTGAAAATAATCAAGATGAACATATTGTTAATAAGGTTGAAGGTGCTCCAATACCACCTCAACTAGTTGAAATGGGCATTTTCCCAGCTCCTTCATCACCTCAGCTGGCTGAAATTAGAATCTATCTAGCTCCTTCCTCACCATCCTAGCATATAGCAGGACGAGACGTTCATGAGAGAACCTTTCCATTTCCAACTCTTATAATCTCCTCTTCACAAATATAGGAAGATGTAGATGACATGATACAAAGGGAAGGGAGAACAAAGGACAAAGCACTAACAATAAGTATAAAGATCAAAATCAAGGATAACAAGTAAGTATATCTAACCCTTCTTAGCCACCTTTGTCATAGCATACCTTTTCTCACTTAGGTGGCCTCCTCTTATGTGTTGTGATCCCCCATGTTGTGTTATATGTTGTTTAGGTCTCCTTCGATGACCCTTGACACTCTTGTAATGTCAAAGATACCAAGAGACTACCTTTGTTGTGCACTTCTTCTATTTGTTTCATCATTATTTTACTTTCCTCTCCTCTGTTTCATTATTGTGTGTTGTTCCTTGGGGGCATAACATTAGGGGGGATGTCCTAGGGCATCTTCTTGTGTTATAAACCCAAATCACTTTTATCTCCTCTCTCATTTTATTGTTTACATTCTTTAGTGGCTCTACTAGCTGGTGGATGATGAAAATAAACAAATACTGATAAGGACCATGCATCCCTTCAGCAGGAAAGAAAACATGGACCTAGTCCATATATGAAGATGGGGTTAATTAATATATATTTGACATTTGGTTAGTAGACTCACTCTGTGTTGAGATTCATCTAGTGAAAACTCTTGTAACAAACATTTTCAATAGTCTCATTCTGCTTCAATGCACTTTGGATTGTTTTGTATCTCACCTTGTTGTTATACTCGGTCCCAAGATACCTGCAGTATAAGCCCAACGGCTATACTCGGTACTGAACAGGTGCAAGTGTAGCCTTGGTTTCCCATGTGATATAGTTTCATGCATCACTTTTATGAATTGATTTGGTTGTTATCTTAGAGTAGGATTTTCTAACCAAAGTTTATATCATGTTCATTATCTTATCAACTAATCTTGATGTGTTTTTGAGAACATTCGGTGATCATGGCACATGTCACCTTTGGGGGCATGGGCTTTGCAAAATCTCTTATTCCCTTGTGTGTTTTCACTCTACCTTAATGTACTTGATACCAGCAAGTGGTATCAACCACATTTAGGTGGGGGCATATATAATGGTATTTGTTTGATTATTTTGACACTGAGAATGCGTGTTTGTGTACACTTCCTTTTCACCATAAGGTGTCTTTGTGATGTGGATGGGGTTGTGTATTTTATCTATTACATATACCTCATTTTCATTGTAAGGCATCTCCATGATGCAGGTGGGGTTGTATACCTTGAGCACATGCTTCCTTTTCACTGTAAGGTGTCTTCATGATGCACGTGGGGTTGCATTTTATAAATCCTTCATCGTGAGGCAGGATGGCGTATCTCTTGAGCTAGTGCACATCCTTTTATAAAAGGTCCTCATCGCGAGGTGGGGTTGGATCTTCAGTTATTCACCCTTAAGCGTGTCTGTGGTAGTTGTGGTAGCGTAGCTCAACCGTCAGTTGTGTTTGCCATGTTTTAGATAGTGGAGTAGTGATGAGCTCCCCCATATCGCCAGTGTTTGTCATTTATAAGACATATAGTGTGTGTATGGCATACTATGTGGCACTCGTGTATTATGTGTCTTCTATGTGTTTTATGTGTCTTCTCTGTGTGTCTTGCATGTTTTTGGCATAGTCTAAAGTTGTACGGTGATGAGTCCCTCCCTATGATCTATGTGTTTTGTGTGTTTCTACGTGGTCTAAAGTTGTGCAGAGATGAGTCCCTCTCCATGCTGTGTGCTTGTTTACTTTAATTAGAATTATATATATATATATAGTTGAGTAGTGATGAGCACCCCCCTATCACCTATGTTTGTCATGTATAAGACATATAGTGTGTGTATGGCATACTATTTGGCACTCATGTATTATGTGTCTTTTGTGTGTTTTATGTGTCTTCTCTACGTGTCTTGCATGTTTTTTGCATAGTCTAAAGTTGTGTTGTGATGAGTCCATCCCTATGCTCTAATTTATAATTAAAGTAAACAAGCACACAGCGTGGGGAGGGACTCATCTTTGTACAACTTTAGATCATGCAGAAACACACAAAACACATAGAGTATAGGGAGGGACTCATCACTGCACAAATTTCGTGTTTTTGGCATAGTCTAAAGTCGTTTGGTGATGAGTCCCTCGCTATGCTCTGTGTGTTTTGTGTGTTTTTGCATGGTCTAAATTTGTTCAGAGATGAGTCCCTCCCCATGTTGTGTGCTTGTTATATATATATATATATATATATACACACTTAATCATGTCTTCTCTCCATGTCTTATTTGTGTATTGCATGAATATGTGCATGTCCTCTTTGTGTATTGCGTGCTTTCATTGTCTTCTTCATGTATTGCATGCTTTCTTACTATATTCATTGTGTCTTATGTGAGTGCTAAGTGTTGTCATATGTTTGCCTAAGCTTGGGGGCTAGTGATAGTCTTCAAACTTAGGGTGTGTTTGGTGTGTTTGATATGCTTTGACCATACTTTAATGCATGTATGGATTGCAAGGTCATACATACATTAAAGTGGGGGCTAAATGTTATGGAGTAAAAAGTGGTCACGTGCCTTTTTACCTCCTAGTTTAGCTCTTAGGTCGTATTTGCTTCTTTACACTTAATGTTACATTATAATTGATCATCCGAAAAGAAACTTCCTAACACCCATGTCATTTTAGGACCCCTGGGACCTATCTTAACTTAATCCTAACCCAATTTAGGCCCCTAGACATGGGTACCAACTACCCATGTCTCTCCTAATTGGTCAAGGCTAACTTTTGGTATGTCGACATGGGACCTTTAAAAATGTTTCTCTTTGTCATATTTTGTGATTTGAATTCGTAAATGTTAGTGGGAAAGCATATATAAGTGATTTTATGACTTTATTTGAAACCTAGATGGATAACGTGAACTTATGATATTGGAACAAAGAGCATTCAAGGCATTCATTATGTTTTTGTTGCAGATATGGCTTCATCATCCTTCTCCTTGTGATTTGAAGAGCTTTCATCCTCTCAAGGGCTTCACTAGCAAGGTGACATCATTACTATTTGAATCATTTTATCATTTATATTACCTTTAGCCCTACTCTACTGGAGCATGCTCTCTCATTAACAATAGTGTTGGGAAAGCTTGAATGCTTGACTAAGGCAAGCTCCTAAACACCACAATCCACAAACCCCTCTCTTGTTGTCTTGGGCATAGATTACATGTACAGGTTTCAGGAGAAGTGGAGCTACAGGGAAGCAGTGTAGGCATAATAGTTTCAGGATCTGAAAATAGTGTTGGAAAATTGTTGTAACTAGACTTGGGTGGTTTCTGCCCTAGTCTACAGGGTCTCAAGCTTCTAGATCTGAGTTTTCAACATCATTTAAAGCATTTCATGAGTTCTAACCTCTGTTAGATTCCAACATTTGGACTTGGGCAGTTGCCAAATTTGTCTTCCAACACCTCTAATTTTGGGAGATAGGTTCTGACATCTTACTAATCCTCTTTGTACTTTTGGATTCCAAATTTCTATCATCGATCATTTGTTTCAAGTTGTTTATCTTAGAACTAGGGTTTCCTTCATACTTGGCCTAGGGTTTGATAAAAGATTAGTTGAATCTTATCTTTCCTTGACAAACAAGAGCACAAAGATATATAGCTGAGCCCTCTTCCATTTTGTAGTGGTTTGGCTCAATCTTTGTCCTTGAATGTTAGAGTGAAAGGAGGGTTTGATCTAGTGAATCCTTACATTCCACCATCCCCATGTTTAGCTCTTAACACAAGTGTTGTATTTATTTTATATTTTTTGCATCATAATCACTTTGGGTGGCATTTGTTATCATCAGACTCAAAATGTTAACCCAAGTGCGATGGTGCATAAACAGGTACTTACATAATGTCCCCTTAGAATAGATTAGTTGGACAAATAGGTAATTGTTGCCTATTGAAATCAATATGGTTCTAGAGCATGAAGCCCATTCCATCTTCATCGCCAACATGCAAAACAAAAATTTAGATCCAAGCAAAAGTATATTATATAAGAATCAATATATTTTTTATAAAAATATACCTCAGAGGACTTACTACTTAAGAAGGGTTCCATGATAGACTTGTTGTGATCATGCCTCCAAAAGCTCCAAAATGGGTTATTTTTGAAGATTTAAATATTTAGTTTTATTTAATTTTACTATTTATTTTGCACTATGAGTTTGGTTTTTTAAGAAGTTTTTGTACAACCATTTTGAGCAAGTCTATGGGAAGAATTATTAGAGTGAGATGAAAAGTGCAAAGATGATAGCTATTGGAGGAGTTGAAACTAGCAAGTGAGAATGAGCCAAAAACTAAAACTTTGCTTTTCCAATAATTTTGTCCTAATCTAACATTTTAGGCAATGAAATTAAGCATAGATAATCTCAAAATATTTTTCTGATCTTTTAGATTATGTAGATGTTTAAAATTTCAATGAATTTTGCATATTTTTGTGCAAATTTCATTTTTTAAAGCTTGCCTCACGACTAATGGAATTGATTTTTTTGAGACAAAATTGTAAGTTGAAACCATATGTGGTTTTGAAAGTGTCCTAGTGGCTATAGAACCACTATAGTGGTTTAAAAACCATGCCATTAGTTTCAAAGTTATTCATAGTGGTTTAAAAACCATGTCATTAGTTTCAAAGTTATTCATAGTGGTTTAAAAACCCTGTCATTAGTTTCAAAGTTATTCATAGTGGTTACTAAACTACCATGGTGGTTTTGAAATTGCTACCTAATAAAAGGGTAGTCTCATGAACATTGATTTTGCACTTAATTTAATTACAAATGCTTGATTTTTCACATGTTTTATGAGATTTAGGATTATCATGAATCTATTTTCTTTCCTTGGAAGGAAGTTATATTTGTTGGAGCTAAGTGAGGGGGATTGATTGTGTAGTCATATTTGTATGGATAGCTCTCTATCCAAGTTGATCTTAACCCACTTTTAGATTATTTTCTCTCTCTTAGTCATGTGTTTTCAAATCTCTATTTTTTTCCTATCTAGTCTTGTCCATTTGTTAGTCCTAGGTACAAGTCTGTTTGAATTATGTCTAAATAGGATGTTCTAATACACTTAAAATGTAATCACCATATAACATGTGAATCTTAATCTTAGTTTGAGCTGTGGTGAAATATACTTGTAAAGGTAATCAAGAGCTTCTGCTATTTCCTTTTTTTAAGGTGTTTAAAAACATTATCTATGTTGATGTTTTTAGCTTCAGTCGGATCCTTCTACAGGCCGACCAAATTAACATTGTAATGAGGCCGACCACTTGTGAAAGGGTGTGTCCCTTACACACACACACACACATATATATTCAATTACAAGCTAAATTCACAAGGCAAAGCAGACTTCTAAGGAGCAGATCAAGTTATTTCAAGATCAAATCAGATTTATCAAGTATGGACTTATTCATTGTGCTTCAAGAAGTCAAGCCATACCTGTAGGCCTTGGATTTGGCCATTGTAAAGTAGATGGCTATTCTTATCATTCAATATATAAGAGATATATTGTTGCTAGGTTTTTCCCCTCAAGTTGGAGGGTTTCCCCAGGGTATCTTGTTGTGTTCATTGTTTACTGTGTTGCATTTTTTTGATTGCTTTAAATCTAATCATAAAAACTAACATGGTATCAGAGCGGGTTTGAAGAAGATCGTGATCAGATTTGTCATTGCAGCAATACTCTCTATTATCCCTATTTTAGTCAAGATGGTGAACGGTCTTAAAATTGAGGATAGACTTGAAGGAGCATCCAACTTCACAGCATGGAGGTTTAGAATCATGCTCACCTTGGAAGAAAATGACTTGGCTGAATTTGTGGAAACCAAAGTTCCCGAACCTTTGGAGGAAGAAGAGAAGTTGCAATGGAAAAAGAAAGACATCAAGGTGAAGAAGATATTGGTTGACTCCGTTAAGGATCATATTGTTCTGATTTTCCCCAAGTTGAAGATGGCAAGGGACATGTTCAAAACCTTGGAGGAGATGTATGAAATCAACAACACCAGCCGGGCTCTTGCACTGAAGCAACAACTACATCATGTGAAAATTTTGAAAGGAGAAACGGTTATTTCTTACTTCATGAGGATTTTAGAATTGAGAAATTAGCTCTCTTCAATTGGTCATGTGGTTGATGACGAAGACTTGACCATGCTTGCTCTCAATGGTCTTCCTTCATCATGGGAATCCTACATTCAAGGAATCAGTGCAAGATCGAAGCTTCCCAAGTTTGATCGATTGAGGGTAGATTGCATTCAAGAGGAGTCTAGATTGGCCACTAGAGGAGTTGGTCAAAGCTCTACAAATGAAGACATTCATGTCCTTGCCTCTCAATCATCTAAGAAGAAAGGCAACAATGGGAAGAAAGGATTCTTCAAGAGGAATAGAGATAATGGAACTGATGATGCTCCCGCATTCAAGAAGAAGAGGGACCTCTCCAAAATCCAATGCTTTAGGTGTGACAAGTATGGTCAAATTGCCAAGTATTGTCCATCCAGGCCTAAGCATCAGGCCACCATTGCAGATGTTGATGATGCCTCTCTTCAGAAGGACTCAAGTGAATACTTGTTCTATTCGACATTGTCAAGCAATGTACCTATCGAGACTAACACTTGGCTAATTGATAGTGGTGCATCTCGGCACATCACTAGTTTTAAGGAGCATTTATCAAACTTGGTGGAGGGAAATTCTAGTGAACAAGTCATCATTGGAGATGATGCTAGCCATTCAGTGAAAGGGATTGGGATCTCTACTCTCCACTTGGATTCTAGCATTACCCTAAAGTTAAGTGACATTCTCTATGTTCCAGGCATCAAATGAAATCTGGTTTCTATTTCTGCCTTGGAAGACAAGGGATACCAAGTTGCCTTCTCTAAAGGCAAAGTTCTTGTGTGGATAAAGAATTCCAACTTCAAGACTGCTTAAGTAATTGGAGTTAGACATGAGAGCCTCTATAGGCTACTCACTCATCCACTTCAAGCATTAGTACATGATTCTTCAGGCTTGTGTGATCTTTGGCATTGAAGATTGGCTTACCTACACTTTCGGGCTCTACCTTTCATGGAGAAGATGGTCATGGGTCTTCCAAAATTCAACCAGGAGCATGAAGGTACCTGCAAAGGTTGTGCCATGGGTAAGAATACTAAAAGTCCATTTCATAGTAGAGAAAGTAGATCTAAATGTATTCTAGATCTCATTCATTCTGATTTATGTGGTACAATGTCTATTGCTTCCTTGAGTGGTTTCTTGTATTACATTATTTTTATTGATGACCAGTCTAGAAAGATTTGGATTTATTTCTTGAAATCTAAAGAATCTAAAGAAGTACTTGAGAGGTTCAAAGAGTTTAAAGCTCAGGTAGAGAACTTATCTGGGAAGAGGATCAAAGTTTTGAGATCCGACAACGGAGGGGAGTGCACCTCTAAAGAATTCTGTAACTTTTGCATTGAAGCAGGGATTAAGAGGGAGTTTTGTGTCCCTTACAACCCTCAATAGAATGGTGTTGCAGAAAGGAAGAACAAATCTATTGTGGAAGCCGCCAAAACTATGATTCATGACCAAGATCTGTAAACCTTGCTTTGGGCTGAAGCATCTAGGATAGCTGTTTATGTTCAGAATAGAAGCCCTCACCGCATTTTAGAGAACATGACTCCTGAAGAAGCATTCACAGGGATGAAGCTAGAAGTAAGTCATTTGAAGATCTTTGGTTGCCCAGTGTATGTTCATATACCAAAAGATAAAAGGACAAAGTTGGTTCCATCTGGCAAGAAGGGAATATTTGTAGGCTACAGTGAGACATCAAAAGCCTATAGAATTTACATTCTAGGTCAGAAGTTGATTGAGATCAGCAGGGATGTTACATTTGAAGAGGATGTTGCATTCAAAAGATCTAAGAGCATTCATATGGAGATAGATAATGAAGACCAAGAGTCTTCTCAGGATATGGAAGTTGCCCATACTTCTGAGATTCAGAGGGAGGCTTTTGATTTAAAAGAAGATGAGGATCCAGTTGAGCCTTTGGAACCAACTGATGGACCTAGTGATATTGTTGTAGTATGAAAAAGGCCTCGGTGGACTCAAGAAAACATGCAAGAGGTGGGAAAATATGCAGCTCCCCGAAGATCTCTTAGAGAAAGCAAGAAACCTCATAAGTTCTCAGATTATGTGTTATTAATGAGTCAAATTATTGATTCTGAGCCTTCTAGTGTTGAGGAAGCTACTAGTCAGCAAGTATGGAGAGATGCTATGGTTGAAGAGTATCAATCCATCCTCAAGAATGATGTTTGGGATATCGTACCTAGACCTGAAGGAAAATCTGTTGTTTCTTCTAAGTGGCTCTTCAAGATCAAGCATGCGGCTGATGGAAGCATTGAGAAGTACAAGGCTAGATTTGTGGCTAGAGGATTCTCTCAAAAAGAGGGAGTAGATTATGAGGAAACCTTTGCTCCAGTTGCTCATTATACATCTATCAGAACCATCATTGCTATTGCAGCATTTAAAGGATGGAAAATACACCAAATGGATGTGAAGACAACATTTCTAAATGGTGTAATCGAGGAATAAGTATATATTGAGCAACCTAATGGCTTTGAGGTTCATGGGAAGGAGTCTCATGTTTGCAAGTTGAAGAAAGCTTTGTACGGCCTTAAGCAGGCTCCTCGTGCTTGGTATGAAAGAATTGATTGATACATGATGAGCTTTGGTTTCTCCAAGAATGATGCTGATTCAAACCTATACTTCAAGGTAATTGATGGCGAAGCATTAATCTTGGTTCTCTATGTTGATGATCTACTTATTACCAGAGAAGATCACCTCATTTTCAAATGTAAGGAGTTAGCTTCATAATTTGAAATGAAGGATCTTGGTCTCTTACATTACTTCCTTGGTTTAGAAGTATGGCAGAAACTAGATGAGATCATTCTAAGTCAAGGGAAGTATACTATTGACATCTTGAAGAGATTTGGTATGATGGATTGCAAACCGATGTCTACACCGATGGAGACAAATTTGTTGAAGTTAAAAGAGGCTGCAACTAGTTCAGATCTGGTGGATCCTAGCATGTATAGACAAATGATTGGATCATTGATTTATCTAGTTAATACTAGACCAGATATTTGCTATGTAGTGAGTGCACTTAGTCAGTTCATGTGTGAACCAAGGCAAATACATCTAGTCGTAGTGAAGCATATCCTAAGATACTTGCGTGGCACAGTTGGGTATGGCTTGAGATATTCTTCTAGTGTAGAGTTTAAGCTGCATGGATATACTGATTCTGATTGAGCAGGGTGTGTCACTGATCGGAAGAGCACCTCTGGATGTTGCTTTAGTTTGGGATTTGCTATGATTTCCTGGTGCAGCAGGAAGCAGTCATCTGTAGCATTGAGTACAACAGAGGCAGAGTATATTGCAGCTTGTATGGCAGCTTGAGAAGCAGTATGGCTTCGTAAGCTCCTTGCAGGATTGTTTGGACAATCAATGGAGCCTACTATCATTCATTGTGATAACCAAAGCTATGTGAAGCTTTCTGTCAATCTAGTGTTTCATGATAGAACCAAGCATGTTGAGATCAAATACCATTATATCAGAGATATGGTAGTGAGGAAAGCTATAGAGTTGAGGTATATCAGTACTATTGAGCAGACGATAGACATTCTCACCAAGCCTCTCTCCAAGTTAAAGTTTGTGTACTTTCGAGATAAGCTTGGTATAGTGGAGAATACAGCCTTAACTGAGAAAGAGTCTCAGTATCAGTGATCCCTTGATAACGAGTTCTTCTCTGTGAGAGAAGTTCGAGGTGAAATCCCTTGATAATGAGTTCTTCTCTGTGAAAGAAGTTCGAGGTCAAATCCCTTGATAACGAGTTCTTCTCTCTGAGAGAAGTTCGAGGTGAAACCCCTTGATAACGAGTTCTTCTCTGTGAGAGAAGTTCGAGGTGAAATCCCTTGATAATAAGTTCTTCTCTGTGAGAGAAGTTCGAGGTGAAATCCCTTGATTCCACCCTCTGGGAAAGCCATAGTGAATGTCATGTAAGTGATGAAAAATGTACATACTATACATTGTTGTAGCCATTATGGTTGATATCATATTGAGGTAATATATGATATCACAATGTGGTGATATCTTTCTTTTCGCATATGAGTGTAGCAATTGTGGTTGACATCACGATGAGCTGATATGTCTCATGTAGCTGGAAGTATCCTCCCTAGTTAAGAGGGAGTGTTGATGCTTTTAGCTTCAGTCGGATCCTTCTACAGGTTGACCAAATTAACATTCAATTACAAGCTAAATTCACAAGGCAGAGCAGACTTCTAAGGAGCAGATCAAGTTATTTCAAGATCAAATCAGATTTATCAAGTGTGGACTTATTCATTGTGCTTCAAGAAGTGAAACCATACTTGTAGGCCTTGGATTTGGCCATTGTAAAGCAGATTGTTGTTCTTATCATTCAATATATAAGAGATATATTGTTGCTGGGTTTTTCCCCTCAAGTTGGAAGGTTTTCCCAAGGTATCTTGTTGTGTTCATTGTTTATTGTGTTGCATTTTTCTGATTGCTTTAAATCTGATCATAAAAACTAACAGTTTGCAGAAGAACTCATAGCACCCACTGCGTAGTTCCTGGCCTTTTATAAAAAAATTAATGAATTTAATTTTTATAACGAATTAGCAGACAATTGTACAAGACCGCATGTTTAAAATAGCCCAAGAAATGAGGTGAAAAAAAACCAAAATTAAAAAACCAGAATCACAAAATTGATGAATTTTTTAACGTCAGTGGAAAACATAAAAAGGGATTGCTGCCCATGTGATATTACTAATAAAGTAATAAATATTTTATCTCTAGATTTGACACCACCTTTCGTGATGACATTACTAATAAATAGCTTATGTCTTTATCTATAGATATGATAATATCTGTGTGATAAGATACAATAATATTCAACAATAATATAAATCATCGGATTTTTATTTTCAGAAACTGTAGTTATGCGTAAAGTTGTACATTGTCTATCAACTAACAATAGTTCCGTTATATTTAATAGATTTAAACATGTGAAATTTAAATGATGCAAATTTCACCATTGCAAACAGATATTTTTTCTTTTATATCTCTCCATAAGCTTGGTGTGGGTTTTCCAAACAAGATTTTTTTAATTCTATTTGTCACCTCCACTTCACTTTTTAGAAAATGATAGTTCTACATTATATCAAGTGAAATTCTCTTGGGTAGTGGTTCTATGGGGGGCTTTATTATGATATTTCAGCTGGTAGTGCTGAGAATTTTTAGGAGCATTTTACAAGTAGGTGGTCCCATGTATTTTATAGTAGTGGGCAAGCTTAAAATTTTAAGTTTGGGAATTTTAGGAAGCTCGTGGTCTCATGATTATTTTTGCAACAACTAATGCTAAAAAAAAATTAACTTATTTTATTTTTTTTAACAACACCTAATGCTAAAAAATGTAGATGCATAACATGTGGCAAAAAAATATTTTAAGCTAGTGGGGTGAAATTCCAGCCCTGCCCTAAAGGCATCCACTAGAAATCTGGGAACTAGAAAGTTGGGGCTCCTATTTTCGAGGATAAGATTCCAATTTATCCTATAACAAATTTTTCCTCATTGCCACTACATAAAAATAGATCTAGAAGCCCCTTCCATGGGACCACTATCTTAGTATTCCTCAATAACACAACCAAGCATTTGGATTGTTGTGGGTGTGCCAAAGGAACAAGGGACATGACTCATGAGTAACAAATAATCGCTGATGAAAAAATGATGGTTTTCTATCAATTGACCTCATTTAGAGGCAACAGCTATCTAGCATAGTAGATGCACCAGTAGCATATATCCATATGGATCTCCATATTATATTAGACTCTAGTTTGACCATTTCACCATGATTTGTATTCTACCATATTCAAAGGCTACCTATTGTGAAAAGGTCTACAAACAAAGATTCTCTCTAGCCTCCTATGTATGTCTATTGCTATGTATATTTGTCATGTCTAATTACATATACATAGAGCATATTTATTTGTTCAAAGTTCATGAAGTCAATTTTACAAAAAATAAATCTCTTTTCTTAGATGCTTGTATAACATTTATTCATGTTTGCATGAATAGGTTGTGTTTTTTTATAAAATTAAAAATAATTATTTATACAAATGATGCAATTCAATGATCTTTTGTCCCACTCATTCTTAGTCTTTTCCTAGAATGAACGAGTGCTTACAACCTTATCTAGGATTACTAAGAGGTGAAAATGCTAACAATGGCAATGTTGTTAAAATAGAGAAGAGCCTTTCTATTTCCCCCATTGATAGTAATGGTGGTTCATTAAATTCTTGCTCTAGGTCGAAAGGTAAATGAAAAGTTTCATTTGATGTTCATGATATGGGTTGCTTTAATCAAAATTAAAATTTAGATGGAAACTATCAAGTGGGTCATGTTTTTTTAATGATGAATAGTGTTATAGTTTTGTTTTGATAAAACATAAAGATCTAACACTTATCACATAAAAGGTGGGAGGAATGGCATCACACCCCAGAAGTCTATGCCAATATAAAATAGTGAAAAAGAAGAATCAGTCACACCACTAAGTAGTTGTTAGCAACATGGCAAACATCATTAAGAGAGAGACACTACTGGTATGGTGATGAATGATTGAGCATGATGTTTGAAGCTATTGTCATTGATGGAAACAAGAAAATGATTAAGGTTGGGACACAGATTTTGGTTTGGTGAAGAAGACTTAGTCATTTTGGCTAAGTGTTGATAGTATACAAGAGACAGAGACAGAGAGATAATGTACTGGCTGGCATTAGTCTGTAGTTGAAGATCAGATCATGCAGTTATGGAATGTTGTTTGTAGTGCTTAGGTGATCTTATATCCAAGAGTTTAGCTCTTGATAAGTACCAGAAGTATATCTTCAAACAACCTAAGTCTGGTAGAGCAGAGTATAGTACTATTTAGAGCAGAATAGTCAGTTGATTTGATACACATTCCCTAGATGTTGCATATCTTGTTATGTAGTTTTGAAGTGTTGTAAACACTTGTATGAAGTGTCTAAATCCAGAGTTGCAGAATTTGAAGTCCACTGGAAAGATAGTTATAAGTTGCTGAGTATTGCTACTGTTTGACTGTGTTTGACTGTGATAGGATTTGAGTTTTGATGGTCCGCATTTTTCCACAAGATACTATCATGACTTGTGGTTCTAAAGGTAAGCTTGGAGATGTGTGAAGAGTCTTTGATATGATTGTGAAAGTATCTTATGGTCCGCAATGAAAGTTGCAGTCTGATAGATGAACTGAAACAGTGGAAGTCTGTGTTGGAGGCTGACATTATAAGTTTAACTTGTATGTGGTAAATTCTATTGTTTAGAAGTTAATCATAACTAGTGGAATAGCTAAGGCTAACATATGTGAATGTGATTCAAGTATTGTTTGGGTCCACTGCGAATTTTGGTGAATGAATCTAGCTGACAAGCAACATAGGGTATGACTACATGCTACACCTTATTAGGCCAACCTATTATGAAGATTCTAAGTGTTGTGGATATATATATATATATATATATATATATATATATATATATATATATATATATATATATATATATATATATATATATATATATGAGATCAAATTTAGTGTTTGGATGATCTAAAGGATGCGCATATAGAGGTGTGTATGTGAAATGCCAAAGACTGTGATTTTGTGAAGGCAATAAGAGTAGAAAAAGAGAGATCTTGTTCCCAGTAAAAACAGAGCAGTGAAATAGAGCAATCAAAGATGAAGATTTTTGAGATGGTATTTTTGAACTTCATTGGAGTTGTGACCATGCATGTGTAGATGCAATCTAACCAGTTCAACCTGGCAGTGATCCATCCTTCTTTCCTCTTTCATTCTCTAGGCAATCAGCTTGATTTGGTAGTGAGCCTTTCTTGCATTGGGTATTTCTTTGGGTAGTGAGCCCTAGGCAGTCAGCCTAATTGTAACTTGATATTGCTATTAGATAATTATTGTGATCTAACACTCACCGTGGTTTTTCCCTGTTTCGGGTTTTCCAAATAAAAATTTGGGTGTTTATGTGTGATGCTTTGTGGCTGCTTCTTATGTGTTTAATTTTCTTTGTTGTTATCAAATGTAGCAAATCAATTAAGGGTTTAACAGGTAAAAGATTTAATAGAATACATATTCACCCCCCTCTTAGTATTCTAGGTGTTCAACAATTGGCATGAGAGCTTGGTCCCTTAGAAGAAGTGTAACAGCTTGAGGAAGATCTTGGAGATTGAACACATGGTAGGTAAAAAGTATTCTACTACTCCTGAAGAAATTGATTCAACTAAAACTATAGAAGAAGATTGCATGCTTGTCAGTGAAGAAGAACTCAAGGTTGCCCTTGAAGATATTGAAAAGGTTAAATTAAAAAATGGAGATCTGAAAGATAATGTCAAGGAAGCAGATGAGTGCATCAAAAAATTGAGGGAGCAAGTCAAGAAGTTTGAACAAAGAAATAAGAAGGTTACTAAACACTTTATATCAGAAAATGAAACCTTGAATGATCTGAAAGTAGAAGTTGTAAAAAGAGCAAAAGTAGAAGAAGACCTAAATCAGTTGGTGCAAAGTAAATATGAAGATTGCACAAAGCTTAAACAAGAAGTTGTGGATCTAAAAGATGGTCTGAAATAGGCATGGACTCAGGGAGATAAATTTAGAGTGAGTGATGCCCAACTTGATAGAATACTTGCAAGTTAGAAGAGTTCTGATGACAAAGAAGGATTGGGATTTGAGAAAAGTGAAATTTCTAAAGCTAGTCAAGAAAAGAATGCTGAAATCAAGAAGGACAAAGGAAAATAGATTTAGAATCAAAGGAACAAACCTAGAAGACCATCAGTTAAGCAACCAAATGCTCAAAGGTACCCTTCTTTCAATAGTTATTGTAATGCAGGCAATAAATTTGGTCATAAGGCTACTCAATGTAGGAGCAGAGTGAATCAAAATGTTCCATCATTATTTGATCAGTGTTTCACTAGCAATAAAGTTGGTCACAAAGATAATGAATGCAGAAGTCAGATAAGGAGAGGATACAACAATGGAAGGAATGCTCAAACTTTCAAAGGTAACTACTTTAGATGCAAGAGGTTTGGTCATAGAGCTAGCGAATACATAAGTCAGATAAGGAACAACTATAATAATGGAATGAATGCTCAATCTTTGAATGGGAATTGCTTTCCATGTAATAGATTTGGACACAAGGCTAACCAATGCAAATCAAGGATGAATGAAAGGAACAATGGATAGAGAAATGTTGTGTGCTTCAATTGCAATAGACCTGGACATATATTGCAATATTCTGGAGAAGAAAGAATATGAAGAAGGATAATTAGGTAGAGTTGAAGAAACCAGTGGAAAAGGTTGATCCAACAGAAATCAAGGAGATGAACAAGGTTTGGGTTAAGAAGTGTTTGAATTAGGGTGAACAACTTAGAAGGGGGTGAATCAGTTGTCGTAAAACTTTTAAAGCTTGCTGCAGTTAATTCTTCTTTACCACTTCTTAACAGATTAATGACATAATCATGAAAAGCAAGAATTAATAATACATCAGAAAAAACATAAACAACACATTTCACACCAAGATTTTGATGTGGAAACTCAGTTTAGGGAAAAACTACAGTGGGGGTTAACCCACAAAGATTATACTCTGTTAAAAGTATTACAAAAGGAGAATGCACATGCATTCAGGCTCACTACCCAGAGCTCACTGCTCAAAGGAAGGCTAATTGCCTATAGCAGGCTCACTACCTATAGAAAGAAGATTACAATGTGTTTGAACTAATAATTAGCATATACCAATGGAAAGATTCAATTTTGGTTAAGCATAGAATACTAACTTGGTACACTTCAAGCTTAGATCTCCACCTTCGCACTTATCTATCCCTTTATTTGCACTTATTCCATTGTCACACCACCACCACTCACAAATCAATTGAATCCGTTAGCTATATATATCTGCATCATGAATTTCAATAATTTTCCAGTCAGCTTCAAGGACACTTAGAACTTTTAATGAGGGCTCTTCTTTGTTGGCCAAATCCATGCACAATTTGTAATGTGGACCAAAAACTTGTATTCCTAAATCATCAATCATATTAGCCACTATCGCTAATCATCACAAATTGTCCAACAAGCAACTTTCATGTATCCAGAACCAAGATCAATTACAAAGTCAGCTTGTTCTTCTTTTGTCTACATTGACAAACTGGAACCCGATACTCATATGCTAATAACTTTTGAATCCTTCATCACTGGAGGATAAAATTCTAGATTTAGATTGTCTTGACAATCCTTACAACTTCCTTAGATCCATAGTACACTATGATTTTCCATCGAAGAGATCCGGATCAAGATACCGGACCCTGTCACATGCCCTGTTTCTGGTAACCTAGACTTAGATAAATTATATTTTTGACTTCCGGTATAAGCAAGTTATGTTATGCGGATGTGTGGAATAGTTTTAGTTACCATCAATGACAACACCTATTATGCGTAGCAGTGTCTCTTGCCAACAATCTCCCCCTTTGGCATTGATGGCAACACTTAGTGAAAAATGACTAAGTGTCAGAGCTACTCCCCCTTACTCTGTACACTTGTGCTCTCCACTATTTCCAAAGATCCCTCTTTTCTATTCCTAATTTTTCATTGCTCTTCACTCCCCCTTTGACATCAATGGAAAATGATGGAATATGCAAACCATAATTCACCCAAAAATACTATATACAATGCCGCATATGTACAACCAATCCTTAAGTTGTATTTACATATACTTAAGTATATCTCCAAAAATATTCTTCAGTAGGGAAAACTCTATATCCCAACTCTTCTTCATACTATTCAGAGTTGAGATGTGTTCATTGAGAAAAAATTCTTGTACTTCAACCTTCTGGAGGTCAATGGGATCACCTATTTGGGCAATAGTTTGGGCTTCTATCACAGCATTGAACATTGCTTCTATCTTAGGGGAGATAAGTCCTTGAAGCTCACCCATTCTTGCTTCAATGTTCTCCTTTTCTCTTGTCAACTTATTTATTTCTTCCATTAGATTGATTGCTTGACATTCCTTACTTGCCATTGATACTGTCAATAGATCAAAATTGTGGGACATACTTGACAATTTCTGTTTGGAGTCCTTTATTTTATCTTCTATATCCTCTATGACTTTAGGAGTAGATAAACAAAACTTATATATACTGCCTCCTTCTGAAAGAGCATTTTGAGTACTCTTTATACTGTTATCTAGAACCAATCTATCTAACCCAGTCATGCCTGTAAGTGCATCAAACCTTTTGTTATTAAATTCATTCTGAACTTTAACTTCTGTAGATTTTTTAAAGGAATCAAAGTGTGTACTTACATATTTTACAAGGTTCTTCAGATTTCTAGAGGGAGAATCAAATGAATTCTTCTAGAATGTTGGCATTATCTTCTCCAATATACCAGATGCAAGGCCTAGCAGCTCATTTTCTTCTATGTCCAATTTCAATACCTTTTCTCTTGCCTTGGCTTGTGTGAAAGACGCTATTTTCATCAATTGGGCCGGAGAGAAAGTATCCAGGTTGAGTGGTCCTTAAATCAGTTCTAGTTCATCAAACTCTAGCATCTCTTTACTTAGGAAACTCTTCACTATGTTTGCAGTGTCTCTTGTCACAATTTATGGACAACTTTCCTTTTCTTGAGTTTTCTCAGTATCAGGACTATTTTGTTTGGGTGCATCAACATTTGCACCATCTTCTTCTACTTTATCTTTCTTACCTTTGACTTCTTCTTTCTCTGCTTGACCTTTCTTTGTGTTATCTACAGGGGAATTCTTTCGTTTGTCCTCATCATTTGCAATCTGTTTCGGAGGATCTTGTGTAGTAGCAGTATTCTCAATATTGTCTCCTTTTCTGGATTGATCAAGAAGAGTTAGAGTATCTCCTGCATCATTCGCTTTATCCACCATCTCTATATCTTCCTTGATTATTTGCACCACTTCTGGAATAGAGGAGTCATTAACCTTGGTTTTTTGCTCATCAGTTTTCATTTCTTCAATACCTAGGATTGACGAATCAATCCCATCATTAGTCTCCTCATCAACAAATGGAAGATTGTGTCTCTTCAATGCACTCAAAAGTATTTCCTGTGTTTCTTTAACTATTTTGTCTAATTCTCCAAGCATCAGTTTGTTCATTCTCTTCTTGCTCCTAAATTCATCCTTCACTTCTTTGAATATCATATTCATTTGAACTTGAGTGATCTGAGGGCATAGTTTTATCAATATATGTTCTCTAAGCTCTATATCCTTGCTTTTTGCATTTTCTTTCCTCAACTACAAAATGTTTGCAAGACTTTGAGGGATCTCGGAATTTATTTCAATCAGAGCCTTATTATAGATATTCAGATATCTAATAGTTGCTTCCTCTAATACCCTCTTATCTATATCACTGTATTGACCATAGAATTTAGTCATGGGTTTCACATTTCCATCCACAATGACTGATTTTATTGCATCTTCAACAAAAAGTGTAGGCTTCTCAACATATGTATCTATCTTCTTCCTTTTGCTTTCCCTTTTTCTTTTGAAGGGCTTCTCCTTAGTCACTTTGGTAACTTTTGTTCTAGAGGCTTTTATCTCCTTTACCTTAGCTTCTAAATATATTTCTTCTTCATCAACTTGTGTGCTCTTCTAGGTTCTTGTGGCCTTTGTTTTTACTCTTTTCCCTTCTTTTCCTAATGATTTTCCTTCCAGTTTCTCAAGATTGGTAGGTTTTGGGGGAACAGGGGCAGTAGTAGAGCTTCTAGTAGTCCTTGATGTGGAGGAGGATTCTACTAGAGCACTTCCCTGTTTCTTATCCTGCTTCTCCTTTTCTGCATTTTTAGTCCTTTCCTTGAAATGCCTCACGGCTTCCTTTGTGAGACCTAGATTCTTGGTCAAATGCTCAACTTATTTTAATACATTTCTTTTGGTTTTAGGTTCTCTAAGCTCAACATGCAGTTTTAAACTTAGCTCCTCATATGTTCCAAATCTTTAAACTATTGTATCTTCTAGCTTGCTTAGAAGATGTTGATCATACATATTCAAGATTTTTCCATCTACTTCATACCCCATGGGCATGATCCAAATAGTTCTAGGTTCCACTGCTTCCATTAAGCACTGAGCAGTGTCAACCATAAAACATATTTCATTCTTGTACTTCTCAACAATCGATTTAGGGATTCTTTCCCTTGAAGTCATCATACTCTAAAAATTCTTAAGTATCCCTAGATCATAGTATTCTGAGCTTTATAGTCACAATGCTGCATAGATGATCTGTAATATAAATGGCAACTAGTTTATCATTAGTCCAATGAACACCCTTTACTCCAGGTACTTCATTCATATAGTAGAAGAACACGCATATAACCAATGTACCATATTTAAAAATGTTTTTCTTATCTTTCTTGATTTTGTTCAAGTTCTTAATTAGCTGGTTCTGTAATATCTCACATAGGTCATAATATGCATTCTCCTTCAACATTTGATATGCTGCATATATGGCAGTTGTGGAGACAAAATTCTCCATGCTGGATTGATATATCTTGTATCTAATCAACATGGAAGAAAACTTAACATTTGGTTCTATAATGTCATTGATGGTCATTGCCCTCTTGTCAAACTTTGCATGGTTGCATCGGTAATAGTTTGGTTTTTCACAGATTTCAACATGGGTAATCCACCAGTTGAATTTAACCCAGTCACAATTCTAATAATATCCATGGTAATCTTGAATGGTTTCAATAGCCATATGAATTCATCATGCATCTGACTCAAAACATACTGTACCCACTCATCTTCATTGAATTTTGGAAACCCATAAAATGAATAAAATATTTATCAAGTAGTACCTTATAATCAGGTTTAAGGTCATGATTTTCATCCCTGAGATGACTCTCAAACAAATCTACATATGTTGAGTCCCCAAATTCATCTATATTCACATGAATATAAACCCTAATATCTTCAACATGCAGCACACAATACAGAACACGTGAAAATGTACCTAATGGGTCGACTTCTATTGATTTGTATAGATGCTTTTTAAATTTGGGTCGAGGCCTTTCAGTAATATCAACAACCAAAGGTGTAGCCATTGTAAAGATTAAAAGTTCAAAGCTTCACAGATAAATACCTTTTCCATGAAATTAGGGTTGGCAGACAGATTCACTAGTCACACTTCAAATCCTTGGAATCTTAACTCATACACTATTCTTCTTGTTCTCCTCAAATGTAAAGTAATTAAAATGAATAGTGAATGACCCTTTTAAGCTCCACAAAACCTAATTTGTCTTTGTAATAAATGCTCTACCCTAACACATCTGGTTACACTATTTCAGGCAGATTCAGCTATTCTTCAAAAGTTATGTAATAAGCTTCTCAAGCTTCGTTCATTATGCCAGATTCAGGCACCAACTTACTGGTTGGGGAGATTTGATTTTTAATGTAGCTCCCCTTGAGCCAGAGCTCCTGATTTAATTCCTAGAGGAATTATCGGCACCAGATTCTGATGTGGATCCATTATTATTGTTCATAACAATTTTCTTCACCCATGTCTTGCTCATTTCATTTTAGATCTCATTCACATCAATTTTTCCATTGCCTTTGTCTTGTCTCTACTCATCTAGTTTTTGGTTTGTTGGACCTCTTCTTTCATTATTATTGCTTCTATAGGTTCTTACAAAATGACTAAATCAGTTACAATTGAAGCATACAACATTTATTTTCTTAGATACTTCATTTCTTCTTGATCTGCACTGATTATCCATGTGTCCAAATCTATTACAAGAAACACAATAGCCATTGAAGGAGTTGCCATTTCCTCTAGATTATTAGAGTTATTCATTATCAAATTCTGCATTCATTTGATCTATGACCAAACCTCTTACACTTGAAGCATTGTCTGGAGAAGGATGGACCATTTTGATTTGCTTCCTTCTGCACTGAGTAGTTCTATGACCAAATTTATTGCAATTGAAGTAATTACCATTGGAGGATGGATATCTTTGAGCATTAGGCTATCTTAGGAGAGCTCTTCTAGGTCTGTTTCGCCCATTCCTTTGTTGAAAATTTCTTTCTCTAGATCCGAAGCTTTCACCTTTCTCATATCCAAGACCATGCTTGTCATCAACCTTTTTTTGTCCTTCAAGTAGTGCTTCAAGTTTAGCTGAGCTTATCTTGAACTTCTCCTTGTATTCATTTGTAACTTCTAGGACATGTCTGAGAATGACAATTTTCCTTTCAAGTTCTCTCTCATTGTCTCTTCTTTCTTGTAGATTAGACTCTAGGAGGCCAGCTATTCCATCCAATCTGTAGCATTCTTCAGTTCTTTCTTTTAGATTTTGATTTAGGTCTTCTTTGGCCTATCTTCAATTTCCTTGGTTAGCCTCATCACCCTGGATTCCATCTCATGTTTTAGGAAAAGAACTTCTTTAGATAACTTCTCACATTCCTTTGCCTTCTCTTTTAGGGCCTTATCCTTCTTGTTGTCTTCATAATGATTTCCTAGTTGAAGAGGTTGCTCCTTCCTCTTTTCATTAGATTTGCTTAATTTTTGTTTTAAAGTTTCAATGAAGTCTTCAACATTTTTATGGTTCTCTTGTAGCTCTTTGACTTCTACTCTGGACTACTCAAGATCTTCTAAAGTGAGTTTAAGTTGTCCTTAAAGGTTGTATTCATCCATTTTACTACCTTCCCAGATCTTCCTCAAGCTATTAAACTTTTCAAAGGAACCTTGCTCTAATACCAATTGTTAGAATTAGGGCTGACAACCGAGAGGGAGGGGGTGAATCAGTTGTCATAATACTTTTAAAGCTTGCTATAGTTAATTCTTATTTACCACTTCTTAATAGATTAATAACATAATCATGAAAAGCAAGAATTAATAATAGATGAGAAGAAACATAAACAACAGACTTGACACCAAGATTTTGATGTGGAAACCCAGTTAAGGGAAAAACCATGGTGGGGGTTAACCCACAAAGATTATACTCTGTTAAAAGTCTTACAAAAGGAGAATGCACATGCATTTGGGCTCACTGCTCAAAGGAAGCCTCACTACCTACAGTAGGCTCACTGCCTACAGAAAGAAGATTACAATGTGTTTGAACTGATAATTAGCATCTACCAATGCAAAGATTCATATCCAGTTAAGCATAGAATACTGACATGATACACTTCATCTTTTGTTCTACCCTATTTCACTCTTCTGTCATAATCTGAGCTTAGATCTCCACCTTCACACTTATCTCTACCTTTATTTGCACTTATTCCATTGTCATACCACCACCACTCAAAAATCACTCGAATCCATTTGCTATATATATCTGCATCATGAATTTCAATAATTTTCCAGTCTGCTTCAAGAACACTTAGAACTTTTATTGAGGACTCTACTCTATTGGCCAAATCCATGCACAATTTGTAACGCAAACCAAAAACTTGTATTCACAAATCATCATTCATGTTAGTCACTATCAATGATCATCACAAATTGTCCAACAAGCAACTTTCATATATCTGGAACCAAGATCAATTACAAAGTCGGCCTATTCTTCTTTTGTCTGCATTGACAAACTGGAACCCGATACTTAGATGCTAATAACTTTTGAATCCTTCATCACCGAAGGCTAAACACTATGATTTTCCACCAGACAGATCTAGATAAATATATCAAACCCTATCACATGCCCTATTTCTAGCAAACTAGACTTAGATAAATACTTGTTCTGACTTCTAGTATGAGCAAGTTATGTTATGCGGATGTGTGGAATAGTTTTAGTTGCCATCAATGACAACATGTGTTATGCATAGTAATGTTTCTTGCCAACAAAGAAGGAAGTAAATGAATACAAAAATGGGTCCACACCAACTTCTGGTGCATGTACTTCCTCTGAGAAGTGAATTGGGAGCTCTGGCTTAGGGGGAGCCTCAATGAAAATCCTATCCTCCTAGCCAGATGTGTGGTACTAATATCTAGCATGAAGATATGAGTTGTAAGACAAAATGATAGATCTTTTGGAGAAAATTTTGGTAGAAAAGAACCTAATGTGGTGGATTGTGGAGCAATTTGGATCGACTATGAGTGGGAGAGAAAGTTTTTGACATCTTTTTGAGATAAGAATTTATGATGATTGAGTATTGATGAAAAGAGGATATAAGGAATTCATTTGAAAGAAAAATCACTTTGCATTCAAACTCTCAAGTGACCAAAGAGAGATAAGAAGCGAGCTAAGGTGAATTCAAGCATCCCATGAAGAAACCCTAACGAAAGCAAAAGGTGTTATCGTTCTCTCTTTTGAAAAGTTTTAGTGTTTAATCAGTTAAGATGTCTACTCCTTAATTTGTAGAAATTATAGAAAGGCCTCAACCTAAATTCTAGAAGCACCCATACAAATCACTTGAAAATGATCTAGATTGTGCATTTTCTAAGATTTTGTATGGTGTTATGCATATGGAAGATGTTAGGGCATATATACATGCAAACCTAGATGAAATGGAAAATTAGGGAAAATTTATCTAAAGGAACTGACTAATGACAAATGTGAGATAAAAAGGGAATATAGTGCTCTATATGAGAAGAATTTAAATACCTAGTTAGATTTTCTAGTGTTCTTGGATGATACTTGGGTTATGTATGTTTTGATTAGGATTCATGATGAGTTCTTTTGGTTTGATGTGCCTTATATGATAACAAAGGATGCCATTAAGGTAGTCATTGGTATGTGCTCCACCGAAAAAGTTCTAGCCTTGAAGTCTATGAAGAACAATACAGTAATGCAATTGACAAGTGCAAATTTTGATAAGAGGGCACTAACTGTAACTGATATAAAGGATCAAATGATTAGATTTCCATCAATGGTTATTGGTTACAAGGTCTATTTCTTCAACAGGGAGAACTTAGTCTTTGAAATAGCCATATATACAACATATGATATGGTTAAGAACAATATAGACTATGACCTATGTGAGTTGCTCTAACAATAATTGATAGAGTATCTGAAAAGGACAAAGGACACAAAATACCGCTTCAAGTATGGAAACCTGATCATTTGCCTATCTTCCTATTTTCTGAAGGAGTTACTAGGTATGTACAATATTGGTTGGCTTGATCATTCACTAGTAGCAACACAAATTAGAAATCATTTGCAAAGTTGAGGAAATGTTGATAAATAGAATGCAGCAATGCAGAGTTATTTTAAGAATTGCCAAAAGAAAATATAGGCTAGGGCTAGGATCCCTGAAAACATTGTGAAGAAATATGATAAGGACATTGTATTTATGGTAGACAAAGATAAATCCTCATGGAGGCT
The DNA here is from genome assembly GCA_027924645.1 of Cunninghamia lanceolata. Classification (NCBI taxonomy): domain Eukaryota; kingdom Viridiplantae; phylum Streptophyta; class Pinopsida; order Cupressales; family Cupressaceae; genus Cunninghamia; species Cunninghamia lanceolata. The sequence continues at coordinate 1,676,628 of BSBN01001014.1, read as the reverse complement.
ATAGAACCTAGAACTGTATGAGTTCCAACCATGGGATATGAAGTCACAGAAGAAGTCATAATTGGGTTAGAAGATCGTAAGGAGGAAAGATTTGGAACATTTGAAGAATTATATCTCAAAATCTATTTGGAACAAAAACAACCAAAAATCAAGAAGAATGCAAGAAAAATGGTAGATGAGTTTTTTAAAAGCCAAGGATTTACATAGGATCAAATAAATGAAGAAAGAGCCAAGGCAAAGGCATCCAAGGCTGCAAATACTCTGGTAGGAAAAACATAAAGAGCTCTGGAGAAGAAACAAGAAAAATCTGCAAAAGAAAATCCTGCCTCCAACTCTTAAAGGAGAACAAGAGCCTCCTTCTCTATAGCAGCTACCTCTAAAGACTCCAAATGAATTCATACTACAGAGGTTGAGAAAGGAAAGACAAAACCCACAAACATTGAAAAGCAAGTGCCTAAGCAGATACCAAAAGAAAAGAAGAAAAGAAAGAAAGCGAAGGAAACAAAGAGAGTATATGTAAGCCTTGGAGGTGGAGAAGAAGAAGAAGAAGAAGAAGAAGAGGAAACATAAACATATGAAGAAGTCAAGGCCAAGAAAGAAAAATTAGATGAAACAATTGCAAACAAGAAAAAGAAGAAGAAAGGGGAGAAGACCAAGACTAGAAAATATGAAGCAACAATGTCTTTGGAGACCATAGTTAGTGCTATGTCTAAGAATGGGAAAATAAAGCCAATTGTTGACACTTATGATGAATGCTCAGATGTAGATAAGTTGATTATTGAAAAAGTAATTGTAATATTCATGGAGATGTTTAATAAAGCCCTAATTGAAGTCATAGATGACTTACTGAATAGTCTAGCCAACATCATGACAACAAGAAAAGAAGGGGCCATGGCCAAAGATGCTGAGATAAAGGAATATGTTTTGTTGAAATTATGTCCAATCATCACAAGTGAGGAAAAAGGTAAAGTCACTAAGAAGCTCAATGATGAATTCAGAACCAAGAAGAGAGTTAGTGCTCTAATGTTTTGAGATAAAGAGAAACTGGTCTAAGAAACTGAGGAAATAACATTATGTTTACTAGATGAACTGTAAATCTCAACCATAGTGGACACTAATGGGGAGGAACAAGATAATGATGTTCACATTTCTAATGCTGCTCTAGAAGTAAATACTAAGAAGATCATGGACCAAAGTACAATTACTCCTCTATTAAACATAGGGAATGATGAAGAGATGAAAGAGTCTTTAGAGAAAAGGGGCTCTAAAGAAAAGGTCACACCTAAGGAGAATGTCCCAAAAATACAAAGTGAACAAAGAAAAGAGGTTGTTGAGTAGATGACAGATAACTCTACTCTGAAAACAAATGATAGAAGACAAGAACCTACTTTGGAATGAGAGGGAAATGAACAAGAGCATTCTCATGAAGAACCTCCAGAAATAAATGTTGATAAGATATCTCAGGTTGAGGATAAGAGAGGCACTACTGACTCTTTGAGAGACTTTTGGGAGAAGCAGAAGGAAGCTTAGATTTTGAACACACCTGAGCTATTGCAAGGACCTATTAATCTTGCTACAATGTCCCCATTGCATAAACTAAGACTTGGGATAATTTTTCAAGCTACTGCACAACAAGAGATATTGAAGTCCCATATGGAGGACATTGATCTGATAGAAGATGCATCAACAATTTTTGAATACTTAATGCCCAGAATAAAGAGAGATACATCCTTGGCCCCTACTGCACAAATGAAAAAGTTAATGGAATTAATCAATTCTCATTTTGAGTCCCTTGAAAAAGTTGTAGAAAAGAAAGTGAGGGAAGAGATTGATGACAAAAGATTAGTAGAGCTAAATGATAAAATTTTTCAAGATAAAGTTTTGTTAGAAAAGAGTATAAAGTATGCACAGACTGTTGTCAAAGAAGCCAGTGAAATGTATCAATCTAGTCTTACATGGCCTAAAAACACTAGGGACATAAAGGAGAAAAACAGATGGATGGAAAGCTCAAATAATGAAGATCTCAAGAAGCTATGATTTGGTGAAGGATGCCATTGGTAATCAGAGAGTAGAAGTTGAGACCATTCACTCTATCATTCATAAGATACAAACCTAGAAGGAAGTCATAAAACACAAAATGAACCAACTCCAGGAGACAATAAGTTTCAAGATTGGCTCTATGACTACACTGGTAGTAGATGCAGACAAGATGAGGCAAAATACTGAGGCCCCTACTAATCAATAGACACATACAAGTTTTGACGCATTCTAAGGATAGATGGGATGAAGATGTAGTACATTCAAAGAAGATCTACAAAGATATTCTCCCTACCAAATAGTAAGACATTTTGATTTCACCTCTATATATGCGGAGACTTGAAAAATAGTTTTGAAGTTTTGGCAACTTGTACATATCTTTGTATCATACACTTTTTCCATTAATGTCAAAGGGGGAGAATGAAGCTGTTTACTGGAAAATTGGACTTGTTGATGTTTTAGTGTTTTGGTGTTTAAATCTGCCTCTCCACTTTACATTCAAGGATCTAGGGTTGAGTGGAAATTTCACTATTATACCCTAGGGTCACTGTGAGACGTAGGGAAACTAGGATTAGGGTGTTTAATTATTAATTTTCTCCCTACTATGCTTAATTAACCATTAAAACCCTAATTATGCAAAAATAGAAGTAAACTAATGAATTACAGAAAATGCTACTACAGATAGAAGAAAAATACCAGATCATAGAGTACCTATTTTTGGGGACCCGAGGTGGAAACGTCAGGGACACGGGAGTGGACACCCAAGTCCAAGGCCCTATTTTCTATCTGGATCTGGCAATAAGATCTGCAACCTAAATCTTTTGTATCAAAGATTTTCCCAACATGGAACTTCAAGGACTAGGGAGTGGGTTCCCTAGTTTAGGGGGTAGATTTTCTTCCTTTCCTGCACTTTAGACACTCCAATATGCTCCTCTACAACTCCACTTAGTCTATCTCCTCAACTTGTAACCTACAATCACAAAAAATTGGTTTGGGGGTTGTGGTGTTTAGGAGCTTGCCTTAGTCAAGCCCTGGAAGGACACTTAAGTCTTCCAAACACCTTTGTTAGATAGAGAGATTGTGTCCTTATGAGGCAGAGGCCAAATCCAAATGAAAAAATGATAGAAAGCACAATGATATCACCTTGTAGTGAAGATCTCATGGGAGGAAGATGCTCTTCATTCCGTGAGGAGATGAATTCTCAAATCTGAAAATACAAACACATAAACAAAACAAGTCTACTCTTGCAACACTATGAAAGCCTTGAATCACCTTAGGATGCCAAAATCACATGAACATAATCTCTAGTTTCTAAATTAATTCCTAAGCATGCTTTTATATGCAACTACAAACATTCCCACCAGGATTTCAAAAATCAAAACTTAAGATGTCAGCCTAGGGACCAAATAACAGTCATAAACTGACACTTAAATTTTGGGCCTGACCTAAAATAGGTCAGGACTAGGGCATGGGTGCCCAAGTCCTCCCCCTATTTTGGATAGGGTTAAGGTCAAGGGGTCTTCCTAGGTCCCATTTGTCATGTTACCTAGGGCTCATTCTATCGGGATGACAAATTATGAACTAAGATGTCCCAAATGCATGCAAAAGACCCAGGAGCTAAACCTTATGAGGGAAAAGCCCCCAAGGGGACATTTTTTGACATTACATTTAGCCCCCACTTTAATGTATGTATAAATGTGAGGCCAATACATGCATTAAAGTATGGTCACAAACACAAGAAACATGCCAAGCATGGAGAAGACACGCTAATCACATAAAAGACGGTAACATGCACACAAAACATGGAGAAGATAATTACAGTCATGCAAAACATGAAGAGGATAGCCAATTCATAGAAGACACATTAATGCATGGAAGACATGCATGATTTCTTTTCTTTTCTTTTTCTCATATTTATATAAAATGCAAATGCAAGTACTCAAAAGTAAACAAACCTCCCATAATATAGGATGCACTCATCGAGCAACTCTTTAGACTGTATATATGGGGTAACACACACCCAAGACACACAAAACCTCCCAAAATGCAGGATGCACTCTTCGAGCAATTCTTTAGACTGCATATGGGGCAAAAAACATGCCACACAAAAGAAGCATGCCAAACACACACACTTGAAGACATGGAGAAAACATGGTAGGCAAGCGATGGAGTGTACCTATTTCTAGGTCCAACACCATCTCAAGCACATTATAGGCACACACCAACAATTGCACTTCACCACAACAATCACCAAAAAGATGCTTAAGGGTTGAGTTAGTCACAAAACCACTCCCCACCTCCGCAGAGGACTTTTGAAAATGGTAGGATGATGCAATCTATTTTCAGAAATACACCATCCCTACCTCCTCAGAGGGCTTAAGATAAAAAGGATATACGTGATATCCCACCTCCGTAAAGGGCTTACATGATTGATTGATTGATTGCAAACAAACTTAGGATGCAGGAAGCACTCATCGTGCTAGTATTTAAACTACATCTAAGGACAAGCACATTGCTAACATCTATAATAGACATCTTACCTTATATATGCCCCCACCTTAAGGTGGTTGATATCAAGTATTGATATCAAGCACGTTAAGGTAGGAAGAAAACACACAAGGGAACACAAGCTCTCACAAAGCCCATGCCCCCCAGAGGTGAAATGTACTTCATGATCACCAAATGTTCCCACGAACACATCCCTACAAGAAATATGTTAGTGTCCATAAAATCATGATAAAAAATAATATCAATGCATATGAAATCTGAGCTATGCAAGATTCAAAGTAGACAAAGTGCATGGAGCAAGAATATTGTTTATGATTTGTAAATGAGATAGAATACCATCCAAACATCACTACATGGAAAGCACAAGTGCGTCTACTAGCCAAGTGTCAAATAAGATATACAACCCCATCATTATATTAGGAACTAAGTCCATTTTTTTATTGCTCTCGAAAGGGAAACTAGGTTCGCATCAGTATACATGTTTGTCATCATCTGCCCACTAGGTGGAAACACTAGAGAAAGGGAAACAATAAATAAGAGGAGAAACAAGTGTCTTGGGGATAGTCATGTAGGAGGGTACCCCCAGTGTCACCAACTGCGATGCTATGTCCGTAAGACACAACACACAATAATGAAATCAAAGGGAGAGGCAATATAGAAGAATGATGATACAAATAGAATAAGGTCACAATAGAGGTAGTCTCCTGGTATCCCATACCTTACAAGAGAGTCAAGGGTCATCCCAGTAGGTCTAAACAACATATAACACATCATGAGGGAAGCACATCATGAGAGAGATAAAGGGTTAGAGATAGTTACTTGTAGGGTCTTCATGCTAGAAGTCATCAATAATCAAATAATTTTCTTTCCAATTACAAACATAAGGTACCATTGCCAAGTCTTTGTAATTATTCTATTATTCATTCTTAAATGCTTCTTGGTTTGACTCAATGTTAGGTGGAATGTTTTCTTGTTGAAGTTCATTGTTACACATATTCTCTATCCTCGTAGGTGGTGGGAGAAGCAAATTATTTTGAGTGATATCAACATCCATCCTTGAAGGATTTAATGTGAGAGACTTCTCCTCATCCACTAGTGCTATATCCTTAGTGATGTCCAAATGGTTTGAATATACAAACAAAGGAGGGACATTAAAGATCTTCTCTTCCTTAGTGAAATCCAAAATATGTGAACAATCAACTAAAGGAACAAGGTTTGTAGGATGATCCATAGAGGTTTCATGCATTGTGATAGAGGTTTTTTTGTTGTTAAATGAAAGCTCATTTTCTACCCCTAGAATGTTCTTTGTTAAAGGGAGCTTTTTATTCACTAATGCTTCCTCTTGGCCAGGGAGAGCATTGGAATGGCAAAGTGGTGATGGCTCTTCATTTTCTAATGCTTCATCTTCGCCAGAGTGAGCATTAGAATGAAGATTTGGTGGTATGATCTTAAGAGATGTGTTAATGAAATCATCCTCTTGCATCAAAGTGTCCTCATGGGGAGGAACAACCTTAAGAGAGGGATCATAATGTAAACTAAACTTAACATCACATGTTTTAGCAATAGGTACTATAGGGGAATGTTCCAAAAAGTCATCTAAGGCTTCATCCAACATCTTGAGGTGATCAGTAGTATATATATTATTGATCATGAATCTAGTGAGATCATCCAATATCCAAGGGTATATTCCCATGAAGTTTGTGAAGCTATCAAAATCAGATATATAACAAAGGATTCTATATGTAGAGCACATAGGGAGATCAATATCATGAATGTGTGTTATTTGTTCCAAAACTTGAGGATGTTTATCAGTGAATTTAGAGACATGATCCATGTCTATGATGTATGCAAACAATTATTCCAAAGAAGTAGCCATGGTATATGTCTCCAAATGAACGTAAAATCAGACTTAAAATTTTTCCAAAAGTATACGAAAGGTAAGTGCAAAGTGATATGCCCCAAAATAGCCTCAAATGTTTGATTTTTTGTACTTTTTCAAAGTAAATAGGTGAGACAAAGGGTGTTACAAGGATTTTTACCAAGGGAAGCAATTTATATGTCTGATATCAGTCCAAAACAGAAATATTATCCTTCTCAACACACTCTTGATGCCAATCCAAGATAATGCCAAGTCAAACTATAGTGAAAATATGTCGAAATAGGCACCTTTTTCACCAAAACTCAATTGAAGAGGGCACAAAAAAGGGTGTTGTGAGGAAAATTATGATGGAAAGAAAATAATATTAGTAATAACAGCCACTTGGTGCCAAAATACCCAACACAACACGCTTTTAGTGCCACTCAAGGTAAAACCCTAGTGAAAATATAGCAAAAATAGGCTATTTTTCACAGTTTTTTCAAATCCAAAACCTAGAAAAAGGGGAGTTGTAATGAATTTCATGAGGTTTAGAAAAAAAAATCAATGATATCAGTCACCTCAATCCATAAAATTTTTCACAACATGCTTGGAGTGCAAACTAGGTCAAACCCTAGGGCAAAAATAGCCAAAATATGTAGTTTTTCATTGAATTTTCAATACAAGAGCCCATTAAAAGGGTGTTGTGAAAATTTTTAGGAGGGGAATAAAATGATTACCCTGATATCATACAATTAATGCAAAAATACCATTAACAACATGCCTATGGTGCAAATTTATAGAGTCGATAAGGCCAATTTTAGTGAAAATCGTTGTTTTTGAAGCCCTAGGATTGAGATCTTGGGAAAAAATGCTATGTGAATGTTTTTAAGTATGATTTAGGATGAAAATGAAGTTTACTCAGATATGAAAATAATTTTTAAGCCCTAATATGCAAAATGCCAATGCAAATATAATGTAAATGCATGAAAATTGCTAGTTTTTTGTTGAAATGTTCTATGCAAAAATACAAATATTTTGAACCTAAATGCAAATTTACACTAAAATGCAAGACTAAAGCCAAATTAAAATTTGAACGAGCCTCCAAAATCATTATAAAAATATGAAAGAATATTTTTCCTACTAACCCTGGATTTTGGAATTACTAGGTTATATGAAAATTGTCAAAATTTCTACAAAAGCCTAGCAAATTAATGATGAAGATGCAATGCAAATTTTTGAATTTTTTGTATTTTTCTATAGTTTATATCAGATTTGATGTAAAAATCATGAATTAGAAAAATTTAGAAAGAATTGATGCAATTTAGTAAGCCAAACAATGCAATTTTCTTGAATTTTTCAAAATTTTCAATTTTTTCGCATTGGGTTCACCAAAATGTTTAGTGGAAAATTGGATTTGTTAATGTTTTAGTGTTTTGGTATTTAAATCCACCTCTCCTCTTTACATTCAAGGATCTAGGTTCAAGTGGTAATTCACTATCATACCCTAGGGTCACTGTGAGATGTAGGGAAACTTGGATTAGGGTGCTTAATTGTTAATTTTCTCTCTCTCCTATGCTCAATTAACCATTAAAACCCTAATTATGCAAAAAAAAAGTAAACTGATGAATTACAGAAAATGGTACTACAGATGGAAGCAAAATACCAAATCACAGAGTACCTATTTTTAGGAACCCGATGTGGAAAAGTTGGGGACATGGGAGTGGGCGCCCAAGTCCAAGGCCCCTATTTTCTATTCAGATCTAGTAACAAGATCTACAACCTGAATGTTCTATATCAGAGATTTTCTTGACATGGAACTTCAAGGACTAGGGAGGGGGTGCCCTAGTCTAGGGGCTAAATTTTCTTCCTTTCTTACACTTTAGACACTCCAATATGCTCCTCTGTAACTCCACTCAGTCTAGCTCCTCAACCTGTAACCTACAATCACAAAAACTTGGTTTGGGGCTTGTGGTGTATAGGAGCTTGCCTTAGTCAAGTGTCAGAAGGACACTTAAGTCTTCCAAACACCTTTGTCAGATAGAGAGAGCATGCCCTTGTGAGGCAGAGGCCAAATGCAAATGAAACAATGATAAAAAGTATAGTGATATCACCTTGTAGTGAACATCTCATGGGAGGAAGATGCTCTTCATTCCATGAGGAGATGAATGCTCAAATCTGCAAATACAAACACATAAACAAAACAAGTCTACTCTTGCAACACTATGAAAGCCTTAAATCACATTAGGATGCTAAAATCACATGAACATAATCTCTAGTTTCTAAATGAATGCCTAAGAATGCTTTTATATGCAACTACAAACATTCCCGCCTAGATTTCAAAAATCAAAACTTATCGTGTCGGCCTAGAGACGAAATAATGGTCATAAACTAACACTTAAATTTTTGGCCTGACCCAAAATAGGGTAGGACTAGGGCACGGACACCCAAGTCCTCCCTCCTATTTTTGGCAGGGTTAAGGTCAAGGGGTCCTCCTATGTCCCATTTGTCATGTTACCTAGGGCTCATTCCATCGGGATGCCAAATTATGAACTGAGATGTCCTAAATGCATGCAAAACACTTGGGAGATAAACCTTATGAGGGAAAATCCCCCAAGGGGACATTTTATGATGTTATAGAAGCATGTGAAAAACAAAGAAAAAAAATAAAAAAATATGGTGAGAAGCATGAAGTTAGGGGGAGCAGTGTAACAATTTTTCACATTAAGTGTTACCATCAATGCCAAAGGGGGAGATTGTTGGCAAATTGGAAAACATCATTAAGATAGAGGCACTACTAGTATGGTGATGAATGATTGATGATGATGTTTGAAGGTGTTGTCATTGATGGAAACAAGAAAAAGAATAAGGTTGGGACAAAGATTTTGGTTCGGTGAAGAAGACTTAAGTCATTTTGGCTAAGTGTTGACAGTATACAAGAGATAGTGATATAGATATAATGTACTAGCTAGCATTGGTCTGCAGTTGAAGATTAGAACATGTGGTTATGGTATGTTGTTTGCAGTCCTTAGATTATCTTATATCCAAGATTTTAGCTCTCGATAAGTACCGAAAGCATATCTTCAAAGAACCTAAGTCTGGCAGAGAAGAGTATAATGCTATTTAGAGCAAGACACTCAGCTGATTTGATCCACATTCCTCCTGTGTTTCATATCTTTTTATGTGGTTTTTAGGTGTTGTAAACACTTGTATGAAGTGTCTAAATCTAGAGTTACAGAACCTAAAGTCTAGCAGAAAGATAGTTATAAGTTGTTGAGTATCGCTACATTATTCGACAATGTTTAACTGTGATAAGATCTAAGTTCTGATGGTCCACATTTTTCTACAAGATAATATCATGCCTTGTGGTTCTAAAGGTAAGATTGGATATATATGAAGAATATTTGATATGATTGTGAAAGTATCTTGTGGTCTGCAATGAAAATTACAATCTGACAGATGAACTGAAACAGTGGTTATCTGTGTTGGAGGCCGACATTATAAGTTTAACTTGTATGTGGTATGTTCTATTTTTTAGAACTTAATCCTAAGTGGTGGAATAGTTAATTCCAACATATGTGAATGTGATTCAAGTATTGTTTGGGTCCACTATGAATTTTGGTAAATGAAATTGGCTGAGAAGCTACATAAGGTATGACTACATGCTACACCTTATTTGGCCAACCTATTATGAAGATTCTAAGTGTTGGAGATATATATATGAGATTAAATTGAATGTTTAGATGATAAAGGTTGCACATATACAAGTGTGTATGTGAAATGTGAAAGACTGTGATTTTGTGAAGGTGATAAGACCAGAAGAAGAGAGATCTTGTTTCCATGTAAAAATAGAGAAGTGAAATAGAGCAATCAAATATGAAGAGTTTTGAGATAGTACATTTCTTAACTTCATTGAAGCTATGACCATGCATGTGTAGATGCAATCTAAGTAGTTCAACCTGGCAGTGATCCATCCTTCTTTCTTCTTTCATTCTCTAGGCAATGAACCTAATTTGGTAGTTAGCCTTTCTTGTAGTGAGCATTTTACTAGGCAGTGAGTCCTGGGCAGTGAGTCATGGGTAGTGAGCCTTCTTGTAATTCAGTATTACTATTACATAATTATTGTGAGCTAACACACGCTATGGTTTTCCCTATTTAGGGTTTTCCTCATAAAAATCCCAGTGTTTATGTGTGATGCTTTATGGTTTCTTCTTCTGTGTTTAATTTTCTTTGTTGTTATCAAATGTGGTAAATGGATTAAGGGTTTAATAGGTAAAAGGTTTAATAGAATGCTAATTCACCTCCCCCCCATCTCAGTATTCTAGGTGTTCAATAGTAGCCAAGGCTATGTGAGTAGGAGAAGGAAGGGGATACTTATTAGTGGGTACACCCTAACCATTCGAGAGATTTTGGTTATTTGAAATTGGATCACATTCCATAATGGTATAATCTTTATCTTTTTCTTCTTCTTGAGTAGGATTTGCATTCATAGTATAAATAGAAAGGTCCAAGTGAGGAAACTTCCCATTGTTAGGCCAACCCAAATGGCCATGCTAGGAGGCAAAGGAATGAACACTAGTAGGGGATACCATGCATGGCATCAATGATGAGGAGATCCTTGTGAGTCATGAGGGACATTTCCAGAGCTATGGTTATATCCATTATGATGTCCACATGATAGAGAGGCATCCTGGTTGGTAGGAGAAGTAGCACATGAGCAACCATACAAGGGGCATTAGCTGAGTTATCTATGAGTGGACCTTCAAATGAATAACTTCTAGAGCTACTTTATTTTCCTGGACCTATATCTATAACATAACATTAGATCATATAGTTTCTTTAATATAAACAAAAAAATTAGTGTCCATAATAGATCTTGAATACAAATTAGAATTTTTATCTTTCCATATAATAAATAGAATCTCCACTTTGAAAGAATTCAAAATATGAATATATTTTACTAGAATTTTAGGCTAGTATGACAAAAGAATCATGTGCTAGGAAAAAGTCTCTAGATGGAAAGACTTGAAAAAGTCATGAATCTAGCTCCATGCAACTTGGGCCATGGGCATAACCAAACCAATTTCTTGTGATTTCACATATGTCCATAAAAAGGATAGAGGGGAATACAAACACCCAAATGGATAAGACAATATCTAATGGGGAGACCTTGATACAAGAGACACTAAGAAAAATGAGCCATTTTGGGCTCTTGATGGCTAACTGATAACCGCTCCTTCATAGGGTTGTTAAGAACCTCATTGAGCCTTATTGGCTACAAGAATTATATAGGGTTTATGTGCACTATACATATAACCTACCTACTTGATAACCAATGGCTCACAACACCCTATGGATACTATGTAGGTTCTACCATGTTGACATGGTGTGATCTAATAGTCCAAAGACTATCTTCTCTAGAGGTAATGTCTGAACATACAAACTTGCAATAACTTCCAACTGTTAAGAGTTGATAACTACCTAATGCAAGACCAATCCAACACATTGTCCTGCTTAGGATAGTTAGCTTTTACAAGACCAAAATGGTATTTTACAAATGAAATTTGTTTTATGTTATTGATATGGTATTATAACAAATACTTATAACATCCTTTTATCTATCAATGACCCAAACATAGTATAAAATTGATGAAATCTTATAACAGTCCTCAAAAGGCACATTTAAAACCCACCGCAGTCCATGATGGACTCTTGATAAGTTCACATAGAGGACACTACATTGTGGAGAGAAATCAAGTTTGGAAATGGTTCTTAATAGAAGAAAACACAAGTTAAAAATGGTTCTTAACATAGAAATCACAAGTTCATTACATCCAACAAATAAAATACAAAGATTGTATTTTATACCCTCATTGAGGGTTTGTTATTCAATTGCAAACGTATTTTATTAAAACATAGAAGTTATATATCCTTCTAAACTCTGCACAACATGTTTTCTTCTGTGATTGTCCCTCCTGGCACTTCTACCCACATTCATTTGTTTGGTTCTTTTTTTTTTCTTTGTGTTGATTCTACTTAACCCTCCAATGGGCTTTGCCTGCTATCCTCTTCTTTTATTGTTCCATGTTTCTTATCTTCCTTTTCCCTGCACATGTTTGAACTCTCTTTTCCTTGAGAAAACACCATGTTTTGTTCTCACTTATTATCGATGTCCCTTGTCTATCTTGTCTTGATTGGGGGCTCTCACTACTTCTCATTCTCCCAAGAGTTATCTCGCCAACAATCAGTTCTACCATGATCCCTAACCTTGCAAAAATTCACAAAGAACCCTAACTGATTCTTGAACTTGGTGGTGTTTTTGACCCCATTTCATCAAATAAACAAAAACCTATCCTAGATCCTTGGATACTTAGTATCTTGGAGTAATGTGGAGTAATGAGATCAATAAACTTATCCTCAAACTTATACACAACCCCTTACTAATTCAAATGCTCAAACTAAGTTTGTGGCGGGAAAACTTTACCACAAGTTTCAAAGGTGATAGGACCTCCAAATGGAACCAAATAACAACACTAAAGCAAAATTAGGTACAATGACCCTTAAAAATACACCAAAACAAAACAATGACACTTTAAAACTATGAATCCCATCTTTTTCAGATGCTTTAGTTGTTTTAGTTTGAACTACTTGACTATGTTGGTTTGGATTTATATACTTATGTGTGTGGACATTTATGTTTATTACTTCAGACATTATGCTAGATGATACTCCTAGGACATTATTTTATAATTAAACTTAATTGAGTTATGTTTTGGACCCTATGTTTTAATTAGTTGAGTAGATGATGTTAGATTATTATTTATGTGTGGGAAAAGAAAGTTTTGAATGAATTAAATGTTTATGTGATATTCATTAAATAAATTGTTCAAATTAATTGAAGTATGTGATCATGAAGGAAATTAGAATACTTAACTAATTTTGATATGCATTTCAAGTTACTTTGGCTATATTTTCTTGACATATTGATGTTCAAATATTAAGTGTGCAAGTGGGTGGGCAAGATCTTCAAGTGGTTTGTAGACTCCAAGAATCTACCATGTTATACTAGTTAGCCTAGCCTAACCCATGGAAGGGGTAAAAGCTAAAATGTTGAGTAATAAATAATTTTTATTTTTGAGTGTTGGTTGTAGTTATTTTATTTTATTTTTAATTTTTAATTTTACTTTAAATTATTTTGGCGAGAGTTAAATTTAATTATTTATTAAATTTATTTCTTTATTTTGAAATGAGGTTTTTTTTTTCTTTTTCAAAAAGGAAATTTTGGGAGAAAAGGATTGATTTTTGGTTTGAATATTTTTTTATATAAAAAAAAAGAATTCTATTTGCGAAAAAAAAAGGAAAGTTTCCTTCTTTTTGTTTTCTTTTGATTTTTAATTGTTTTATTTTAGCAATGATGGTTTTTTTTGGATTGCTATGTGCATGAAGTTGGAAAAATTGGAAGAGGGATTTGTGAGAAATCAAAAGAAGAACTTGTTTTTTTTGCTTGATGTTTTGGAGGATCAGAGAGCAAGGGAATTGGTTTTCATTTATGGTTTTGTTGGGCTCACCCTAACTTGGGGAACTGAGGTATGGTTATTAGCTTCCTTACATTTATGAGAAAAGATTGTAATATTGTTATGCTTGAAATTTTTTTTGGATTTTTGCATGAGGATTTGGTCTTTTTTCTGTTATGTCAATTTGTGGGGTTTTGGATTGTATGGGAGCGACTCTCTGTATTGATGAAAGCCTCCCAAGTTTTGGAATAGAGAGGGGCGTGGAACCTCTCTTGGAGAAAATTTGGGTATTTACATTATGTGGTAAAATGATGTCGAGGTGTGGTGATATATGGTGATATGGGCTTGGTTGCTGTGATGTGTATGGAGATATGGAGTTATATGGTGATTGGGGTTTTGTGTTGTGATATTTATGGATGTGGTGTTATTATGATATTTGATATTATATGGAAGTTGTTTTGTGTTCCCTAAGAGGGAGGAATATCCCATCTCTCCCCCTGATTTGGATCTAAGTAAGATCCTTGGTTGTGAGCCAAACCCATGGGAGTTTATGTTTGTGATTTTTATCCCTATTTTTTTTGTGTATTGTTTAGTATTACATGTGTGTAAACCCTATTTTTGGAGTTTCCTACTTGCGGGTGGGATTTTCGAATAAATCCCTATGGTAGGGAGGAGAGCAAGTCTAGCCATCTATTTTGGCTATTTTAATTTTAGGTTAATGAAGTAACTAAAGTCTCTTGAAGGTTTGAGGAGCATAAGTAATCAAAAGTAATAGTATGTGGTTACCTGAGAAAAGAGATATTTATTTTGTATTTCATGGCATGATGCCAACATAAAGATGTAATTTCTATTGTGGGCAAGTTGTCAGTAGGTTATAGCCAAAATCTTGATTTTGTATGATCAAAGTTGATATCATTTGTTATTCTTTCAATGAAAGTAAAATGAGCTTTTGCATGCATCTAGAAATGTATTTGTTGTTTTTTCAACATTTTACATCTATTTGAGTAAACAAAGTTTTCTGATTTATTCTTTATACATATATATTTGTGTAATAAATAACTCTTCAATTATCTGCGTATGGAAACTAAGTACTTGTATTTTATACCATTAAGTATATATATATATATATATATATATATATATATATATATATATATATATATATATATATATATATATATATATATATATCTGTGTGTGTGTGTGTGTGTGTGTGTGTGTGTGTGTGTCTTTATATTCTCTGTTGTCAATCAATCCGTATAGATTTTCTTCCCTACACACATAAGAACACAATAAAATTTATAAGATTTTGATATGTATTATAAAAGAATGTGAATGGTGTTAGGAATTAAATATAATGTTTAAGCTTTGTTTTATTCTTTTAATCACAAAAAAAATCAATTTTTATTTAAATTTATTTATTTATTTTTTATGGGTAAAAGGCCAAAGCCATTAATATATTAAACTAGAAAAGTTTCAAAATTACAACTCTATTTAGTGCGGGCACCGGTAGGAAAGAACAGAGTGAAGAAAACCTCTGATCTAGCTCAGGACTTATACAGTCCAGTACATAATGTTTATTTACATATCTTGTGTAGGGTTGTGCCCTAAGAGGATAATTCTTTCCTTCCATTATAAAAATAAAACTTTTACAATCCTTGCCCTTTTCATGGGACATTATTCTAGTCTATTCTTACAGTTTTCTTTTATGGTTCTTCAAAGTAAAGGACATCTTCTGGGGCAACTAGCAATGATTCTTCTGACTTCTATCCTAGTGGGAGAGAAAATTGCTCATTATAGTATCCCTATCTTTCTTGAAAACACAAACAACTTCCAAAACTTTTTGACATGTTAGCCAAGTAACAAGGAAGTAAGTAATTAAAGCCTGAGAGGATTGAAAAATATTAGAGAACTTATACTTTCCATGCTTATCGAAGGTGTCAACACATACTTATCTAGAAGCTAGTATAAAATTAGGTTGTCTGGGAGAGATTCCCATATTGGTAACTAAAGAAATATATATATAGACATCTATATACATATATATATTTGTATAAACATATATATATATGTGTGTGTGTGTGTGTGTGTGTATGACCAACGAAATCAATTAAAAAATATCATTTATGTAAGTTTATATTAAAACTGAACAACTCATTCCCTTCTTAGAGAATGTTATTACCTGTCAAATCATACCAGTTTTCAAACTCAAGTGAGTTGATATGTGAGAAGAGTAGGCCAAAGATCTACTTGGGACCTTATTATTTCACTTCATGTTCCCTATCTTCTCAACTGTCAAATGAAATTCAAGCTCTAGACCTAACATCATTATTTCTAACCCTCTTTGCCGAGAGAGACTACTTCAAGCTTAGCATCATTAAAAATCATTAATAGAGATCTACTCATACTTCTAACTCCATGCCAAATTTGAATGATGGGATACAAATAGCTACACTTTGAAATCCATAAATCACTATATCTCTATATATATACATCTATATATATTATATATATATATAAACAGATACATATAAAAGAGTAGAGTGATGACATATTTGAAGCATGTAAATAGGGGAGGTGAATGAGCTTAATAGACATGATTGAAACTATGGGTTTCATTTAATGCTATTCACTAGATGAAGCCATTCACAAAAGTTCTTAGAGTCTAACACTCCAATTTCCTCTACCATCTTCCTTATGCCTTCCCAATTTTTAGTTATCTTTACTACTGCAACCATCCTATGCGGAGGGATGGATACACCAGTAAGATTGGTTAGTTCAAAACATCAGATGGCCTTCCTTGGACCTATTACTTGTTGGTCATGATGTTACTCATAAACAAGCATAGAATAAAAGTACACATTAACCTTTATTCATCTTGAAAGATAAGATGAATTTAGAGAATTCATGATCCCAAGTCTCCGGTGATTAGGTCTTAATCATCTGACATTACTCAGAGGTTGATGTGCGTTATTGTTTCCATTTTGGGGCCTTACATTGAGTTCATCATCATGACACTATTTGTGCAAAGATTCTTCACAGAGAGGTCATTTTGTATAGTTGTTTGATCAAATGATACAGTTATACTCAAATATTTGCATGACATTCATCAATTATACATGCTTTAGCTTCAAATATGCTAAATATTTTGAATTATGTATGAGATGTCCACATATTTTCATTATTTGCTTGAGATTATTAGTTATTCGCAATTATGATGGTGAAATGCTATGAAATTTAAATGAAATTGAAAGAAATGATTCAAATGAATGTTGAACCTTCAGCTATTGAACCACATGTACATCAGATACAGTCAAGAAGAGAAGAAAACCAAACCATATGTTCACCAAGACATTTCACAGCTAGATACGGTTGATGCTAACTTCAAAGGAATTGTATGAAAACAACATATGCAAGTAGACATGCACTCCAAGGGATGTAGCAAATCACCACATATATCCAGAATTCACACACTGATTACTCAAGATTTACTATGAATTGTAATCAAAACAGTCTTCTCATTCACTAAGTATGCAAGGATATAAATGTATACAAAAAGCTTTGAAATGAGCCCTGAATATTTCAGTAGACGGATTTCAATTAAGTTTTGAATGTTAGAAAAGAGGCATTCTAGCACCTTTTATAGAACAAGGTGAGGAATCCGCTACAAAAAGATCAACGATCTTGATTTGTCTATGAATATCTACGGTCAATATTTCCTTTGACTATGTCAACTTTACCAAAATGGCACAAGTTGCCAGCTGGCAACTATCTGAAATACTTATTTTCACTAAGTATCAGATGCTGATATTTACTCTATGATGCATCATCATCTACTTTATCTGACTCCTGCACTTCATCGTCAGGTGCATCACTTTCTGAACCTTCATCATCTTGATGAAGACCTTGTATATAAGGCTGCATGATCATCCTGACATTTTCATATAACTGTAATACTCTGTCAATCTCCCTACCATCTTGAGTTCTCACTTTGATGATGGCATGCTTATGCATTTGATATTTCCCTCTGATGTTTTCCAGCTTGTTTTTCCTTTTATTCAGTGTCTCATTCTAGTTTTCCATCTTGACTTTGATTCTCATCATTTTATCTATGATTTCCTGTGTCAAGTGAACAAGTGGATCATCAGCTACTGATTGGAAGTTGCCATGTAAAGCTTTGATGGCAAACTCTTCATCCTGATTCTCTACCTTTTCTTCCACTTTTCCTTCCAATATTTCCAAAATTTCTACCTCAACAGACATCATATCATGCAGTTTCATGTTGATATCTCTCAATTTATTATTGCATCTTTTAAGTACTCCACATTCAAATTGAATGTCCTGGTACCATATGTCTATTAATAATGTATTGTTATTATCCAGTACCTATTTATTTTTGAGTAGTTGTGGGTTAATCCTCCTTATTTCATCTAAGGTAGATAATGTCTTCTCCAATTGGAATGACCTTTTCCCTATCTCCATTTGCAATTTGTCTACCTTCTTCTTGGAGATACTGAGGGAATTCCACCTCTTTAAAGAGGCCTTTATTACATCTTCTACTACCTCCAATGTGGATAACATCCACTTCCTTAATACAGATGACTCATGTTTCATGAGATCTAATTTATTTACCTCCTTCCGGGAAATAGCAGTCAATGGGACTGCATGTTCATGAAGTATCTTCAGTATTAGTCAGCCTTCTATGTAGGCATGCAACTAAGCAATGTGCTCTTTGTGTTGCTTATTTTTCTCCTTCTCTCTTTTCACCTTCTGAATTAAAGAATCTATAATATCTTTGCCTTCTTGACCCTCTTGGTCTTCATTGGCAAACCCTAAGTCCACTGTGTTGATCTGAAATTCATCTAAGGTAATTTTACCTTTTTCTTTATCTACAATGGGTACTGCAATTTGTGCAGTCCTTCTCCAAGTTGTTGGATCCCTCTTAATGGCCGAAGTCATTCTGGCACTTCCTCTTTGGTTTTACTATATTTTTAGAAAATAAGGTAGATACATCAAATTCTTTAATCACAAAATCTACCTCTGTATTTACTTCCTTTTCTAACCATTCAGGTACCTGATCATGTTTCCCAACATCATCATGATGTTCACCTTGATCTCCCGTATCCATCAACATATGTGATGGAGAAGGTGATTTCCTTGTTTCTTCTTCATGATGATCACTTTGAGGGTGATCCTGCGGTACATCCTCCTTTTGACGCACTTCTTTTTCTGGAGGAGTATCATCCTAAGGTGGAGGATCTTGTGATGTAGCCATCTGGTGATCATGATGATCATGATCCTTCTCCATTATGACCTCATCCTCTTTTGACTTCTCTTCTTGTTGAGGCATATTTATAGTGGTGGATATTGTAGAATCCTCCTTAGGTACTGGTGTTGGTTCCGCAACCACAATTTGTTCTACACCTGCACCACTTACTTCCTGAACTTTGGAAGCAGGATCCTCTACTACATTTCTTTCATCAGCCCTCTTTTCCTGAACCTCTACTATAGCAGGTTTCACTGATGTGTCTTGTTGGCTTTGCTGACTTATTTCTGAAGCATGGCCTTCTGGTTCTGCCATCTTCACATCTTCTATATGTTGTCCCTTGTCAGGTGTACCTGCTGGATGTTTAGGACTTGCATCCTGTTTACCTGTCAAATCTACCACTACAAGACTTGTCACCTATGCAATTAAGGTATCCAGCCCCATTTCTTGGGCTATCTTCTCTGGGCTCTTTTCTTTTTCTATTTCCACTTGCTTTATCTCCTCCAGTATTGTTTGAACTGTTGGAGTCTTATGAGGGGTCATGTGTGTTCCTGTAGCAAGGGTTTCCATCTTTTGTGAAGCTACTTCCTTCACAACCTCATCATCAGATAAATTAATTGTCTCTTCCAGTGAGATATGACCTTCTTCAGATGCCTTGGAGGTTTCTTTCATCTGTTCTTCTACAAGTTTTGTTTTGAACTTCACAATAGTAGGAAGTGGAACATTGTGTTGAAATTCCTTGGGCATATCTTCACTACCTGCCCCTTTCATTAGTATAGGGGATTGCTTTATCTCACCCCTCATGGATGTTCTTGGTTTCTTAGATGAGGTAGCTACCACCACCTGCGGGGTTTTTCTCTTCCTTTTGAACAGTAGAGGGGCCTCTTCTTCCTCAGGCTCTTCCTCCATAAGGATATCCTCCTCTGTTGGTTTTCGTGAGGACTGACCCTCTTCTTGGGTCTCAACAAGTACTGCCCCTACTGGTTGATCTTTCTTGGACTTCTGTTTTCTTGTCCATGGAGGTGATGCTGATTCTAATCCTGATCTTGATGCTGCCTCCTCAGCTGGAAACACTGCCCTTTCAATGATCACCCCTTTGGGTTCATTATCAATTATCTTACCCCTAGGGGGTCTTTTACTTTGTTGTTGTTGTGGAGGCAGTCTGTCTCCTTTAGATTTTCTCTTTTCATTTATAAAGTCATTATATTGCTCACCAGGAATATCCTATCCTTTCTCCTTGTTGTCCACAGTAATGGCAACACCTTTCTTCTTTAATGCCTCTATTTGTTCATCAACCCAAGCTTGGGTTAGTTGTAAGGTCCTGGCAATGAAAGGATCCAAAGATATATCCTCTTGTCTAGTCAGGTCAGCTGCAGATATGGTATCATTATATATCTTCTTTTCTTCATATTCATTTGCCATTATCCTGCCATCATCTTTCTTCAATTGTGAAGGAATGGGGATATAGTCAAAGGGTTTGATTTGATTTAGTGTGAGCCTTTGGTATCTTCTTCTTCTGGCTTCTGCTTCATCCTCACAATCCGCCTAGAAGTCTTTTAGGTGCCTCTGATGAATAGGCTTCCCTGTTATTTTCTGTATCCTCCCATAAGGATCATATGGCCTTATCAGTGGGAATGGCTGCAACCACATTTTATTGAAACTGACCATCACCTTCTTAATACTCTCTGAGTCTGGGCACATATACCAGCCAATGGTGACTGGAAACAGAATTGGTGGTAACTTATGTGCATCTTTGTATGTTTTCAGCATGGTGGAGCTCTGCCTTATGAATTGCATCAGTATCACTGCATCAGTGGGGTATCTTGGCAGCATGAGGGGATGTCCTTCAAAACCCTCAATTCTCATATATGAAAATGTTGCAAGTTGAATATACCAGGCTCCATGCCTATAGATTATCTCTTGAGCTTCCATGCTCAATCTCTTTGTCCTTTCCTCCTCCATGGTCCTCACCAGATGCATAGAGAATGCATCATTTACCAATTTATAATCTTGGAGGTAGTTAATTCTTTGTAGTTGGGGATGATGGTCCCATATGTGCACAGCATTGACTATGCCTGTAACCTTCCCATCTGTAACCAGTGCATCAAATGTGCCTTTGTAAGCACAAGAGTAGACAATGTATGATGTCATATAGAAGGAACAATTTGATCATCCCAGGTTCATCAGCTACTCATGTAGAGCATCACTTATCAACTGGCCCCACAGTGGCTTGATGTCTTCATATATGCACATCATGATTACACCATACATCCAATCTTTAAAACTACCAGCATCAGGCTAGCCTGTCACCCTGCTAAGCAGTGCAATCATGTACTAATATTCATCATCAAAATCATATTTAAACAAGTGCATAGGAAGTTTGGCAGCTGCAGGATATGTGTTGTTCTTGGCCCTCCATTAATACATGTTCTTCCTGGCTTGTTTCTTGTTATTTTCATACTCAACTTCTGATTTCTTCAGGTCAACACTGTTAACCTTCTTGCCCAATGGCAGTCCAAATGTCTTGGAAAGACCCTTAATGGTTAGGTCTACATATATTCTTCCATTCTTCACCACTTGTCTAGTCTCTTGATTATAATTCTGGGCACATTCGATCACCAGCTCTGGAGAATCCATGGAGTATGGAAAACTAGCCACATTCCACATCCTGGATACGAACACTGCATCTAGCAAGGGGCTTCTGTTCTTCTCATCATTCATCTTGGCAGACCAGGCCTCCAAATCAATATTCCCCTGATGCGTATCTGTAATTGCACCATATTTGAACAGGATGCCTCTTGGAGATGAGAACATGGGCTTACTGAACTCAGCCTCACACTTAGCTAACCTCTTGTTAGCCATTGATATCTGTAATTAACAAGATCTTGTCTTACATTGGGTCTTCACATGCATACAGATAACATTTATTTCTATTAACATCATGCATACTGTATTTATTTAGCATTTTCCTATTATGGGATGCATAAACCAGAACCTGCAACATCATACCTGATTATGCAGAAGCAACAAGATGAGGGTTTCAATTACTTACCTGGTTATGCAGATCTCTTTATACCAGTGGATTTCTGAAAGTGCTCTTAATTCTGCTGATAATCACGTGTTTCTTATTCCTTGTGAGCTCTGTTCATACAAGTGTCGCCTGTATGAGGGTATGGAAGCTGGTGCTCTATAAAAATGATTTAATCGCAAGGTAAGTCTGAAATGACGATGAATTTACCTTTTAATCTTGCAATTAGGGTAAAATTAGGGCAAACCCTGACAGATTAGATTTCCTTTGTCAAATTTTTGCATGGAAACTCAGGATTTCGCCAGGTGTTTCATCGGGTTCTATGGTCGGCGGGAACTACCTACCACCTCTGCATGCATTAAATGTTAATGGCGGCAACGGGAGTGGGGTGATATTCACATGACATGATGATTTTCAAATGACAAGATGATATTCGAATATCAGAGTGATATTCGCAAATATCATCCTGAGTGTAATATGATCATCCTCCTTGAGAGGAATAACTACCTTCGATAAGATCAGGTGATAAATGCACCCTTAGGTCATGTTTAATACATCAGGAGGATATTTCGATATATCAGGTGATGTTATGAAAATGATGATGACCGGATAAACTTATACTTCTCTCTTTCAGAATATCAGGATGACATCATCTAGATATTCGTTCATTACATCACTAAGGCTTCATGATGTCATCGTCATGCTATGTGAGTAGGATCATGTTTAGGAAATATGCCCCGAGAGGTAAAAATGATGATTACATCATCATCATGTTTGTTTCTTTGTTTATCGAGCTCAAATGACATCATCAGGATAATGGCTTAGGGGGATATTTTGTGACCAGAGGATATTAAGAAATATCGAGAAATATGATCCTCATGAAATGCATAAGGCTGTTGATGGATAAAGGTTATTATCACCTAAAATTGACATCCAGATATTTGGACCGCATGATTTATCGGGTGATAAATTAGATCGAGTGACCTTCTGAAATATGACTGATGTTACAAAATATGATCCTCCACTTGGAAATATCAGGTTTAACTCAAACTTTGACCGTTCATAACTTTCACACCCCAACGAATATCAGGGTGATGCAAAAGGCAAACCTGCATGAAATTTGATGCTCTTTCTAAATATGAGGTTATTGGAATGAAATATGAATTTTGACAAACTGACCTCATGATGATGACTTACCCAACCTTTCCATGCATGATGATCTGCATGACTTACTTTTACCAGACTGCCAGAAAGCACAAAACAAGCCAAAAAGTTGGGTCCCTGTTTTGCCGAGTCAAAATGGGGTGTGTTGTGTAACCACACAACAACTTGCCACCAAAGAAAACAAACAAATTCCAATGAGTCAAGTCATGTCATCATATTCATCCATAGTATTCTAATTCTTTCTAAGCATAAGCATCATGATCTTCTGAATGATAAAATTTCATCATGGTAACAATGCTAACAAAGGATCATGTGTGTGCAAATGATTAATTATCCTCATCTTGAAAGCAAGTTGAAAACATAAGTAACTAGTGTTAAACTACATAGTTGGAGATCATCCCTCATAGCTGACCTGGATAGTGCTTTGCTGCCAGCAGGCGTCTATAGCCCCGACAAGGTTATCTATACAATCTCCCTAAATAGAGCCCCACTGCCAGCAAGTATCTATAGCCCCGGTAGAGTTACTTAGATGGCCTAATTTTATTTTATTTTATTTTTCTTTAAGATTTGTATCTGATATCATCATGTTAGCTCATTTATACAAGGTATATTCACTTGCAGCTTTAGGTTGGAGATTGTATTGGTAGCAAGGGAGTCCCTTTAGATTTTTCACTTAACACCTATACTTGTATGTTCAACAAACCCAAGGCTGTTAGGTGTTTCATTGTGATTGATTCACTTTGATCAAGAAAAGGCACCCTGATGAAAGGATATCACAAACTTGATCATGAATACTTCTTAGAATGAATCATAACCTATGTCTAAATCTGATCTCATCACTTGAATCCTAATAGTTTAGTTATTTTCTGTGGTGAGAAGTGCATCATCTTAACTAACCAAAACAAAAGCTCAACCAAAACAAACAAAAATAGACAAACAAAATAACAAAAACACAACTGTACAAGCAACTATACAAATGTACAATATGATACACACGACTATCATGAAATCACTTAGGCTTGGAAATAATGTTTGAGAAATTGACTATTGACTGGCAATGGGACATCCTCACCTGTCAGGTTTTTAAGCCTATAAGTGTTGTCTCCTAGTATCTCAGAAATTTGAAAGGGACCTATCCATAATCTGTCAAATTTACCATGGTCACCTTTCCTCTCATGGGTTTTATCCCACATTAGGACTAAATTAGATATCCTAAAGGCTTTAACTTTGGCTCTCTTGTCAAACCAGCATTTGACAACAGCCTGATGTTTTACAAATTGGTCAATTGCTTGACTTCTTTTCTCTTCCAGGTGCATCAACTGAAGCAACCTGACTTCTTGTCTATTGTTTATGCCTAGGTACTCTTGGGCAAACTGCAAGGTAGGAATTTTCAAGTTAACAGGGAGAATAGGATCTACCCCATATACTAGTTGGAAGGGTGAGTTTCCTAATGCAGTTTTCATTCTAGTTCTGTCTACCCATAAGGCATATTTCAGAAATGAGTTCCATTCCCTAGGGTTCTTCTCTCTTAATTTTCTTATGATATTCAGCAAATTTTTATTGGTGGATTCTGCTAATCCATTCCCTTGGGGATAATAGTTGGATGAGAACTTGAGTATGATCCCATAATCAAAAGCCCAACTTGACAATTTAGTTGAAGTGAAGGTAGAACCATTATCACTTACCAGAGCATAAGGAGTTCCATACCTAGTAACAATGTTGCTTTCTAGAAATTCAATAACATCATCTGCAGTACAAGTCTTGCTGCTGACAGCTTCAGTCCACCTGGTACAATAATCAGTAATTGTCAAGACATACCTATGGCCTGAAGAGGATGGAGGATTAATTGGTCCTATAAAGTCCATGCCCCATTGTGCAAATGGGCGCTCTTCCATCACTGGCTGCAAGGGTTGTGTAGCATATTTCTCTCTATTGGCAGCAACCTGACATACATGACAACATTTAACATGATCAGCTATATCTTTAAAAACTGTGGGCCAATAATATCCCACTCTGAGGATTGCATGTGTTGTGGCCAGGGCTGATCCATGTGCTATTCTGAAATTGTCATGTAGTTCTGATAAAACCTTATTTGCTTCTGGCTTTTCTAAGCATCTTAGGTATATTCCTTCATAATTCTTCTTGAATAAGGTTCCTCCCTTCATCATATACTTTTGTGACCTTATCTTCAAGGCTCTTCTTTGTGAAGCTTGCATTCTTGGAGGACATCTTCCAGTAATCAGGATGTGCCTGATGTCTGAATACCACTCTTTATTGTCCTTTGCATTGATAACATATTGCTGACTTGTGATGTTCGGATCAATTTCAGATATCATTTGGCTCAAAGCCTATCCTCTTACCAGCTTCATTGGTGTAATTTCCATGTCATACTCTTGTAATATAGTAATCCACTTGGCTCTTTTCTCACTAGGCTCACTCTGCATTAGCAGCATCTTCATTGCTGCATCAGGCACTACCGCAATCACTTTGCTTCTTAGTATATAATGCTTGAATTTCTTTACTACCCTAACTAATGCAAGTGCCTGTCTTTCAATATCCACATATCTTAGTTCAGCATCTTTGAAGGGGCAGCTCATGAAAGCTATTGGTTTTTCTTCTTTTTCCTCATTCCTTTGAGTCAGTACTGCTACTAAGGTATGTTCTAAGGCAAATGAATAAATGTAGAAGTCCTTTGCGTAGTCTGGACTGATGAGGACTGGAGCATCTGATATGGCTTTCTTTGTCCTCAAAAGCAGCTTTGGCCTCTGCTGTCCACTCAATCTTGGCATCTTTCTTCAGCATAGCATTTAGTGGTCTGACTATCTCTGCAAAACCAGTGATGAAATTTCTTATAAAGTTAATCTTATCAAAGTAAGACTTAAGTTCTTTCTTACTTCTAGGGAGTTGTATTTTCATGATAGACTCCACTCTGGCAGATCAATAATGATCCCATCTTCAGTTATCAAATGGCCTAATAATTTGCCTATTGTTACCCCGAATATGCATTTCTTGGGATTCAAGGATATTCCATACTCTTCACATTTCTTTAGCACATTTCTGAGATCTACTACATGGTTCTCGCTTTCTTTGGAGAATACTATCAAGTCATCCATGTATATGACTATGCATTTTTCTATTAAGCCTCTGAAAGCTATGTCCATTGCTTGCTGGAATGTAGCTCCAACATTTATGAGTCCAAATGGCATACGTCTATATGCAAATATCCCCCACTTGGTGGTGAAGGTAGTTTTCAATGTATCAACCTTATCAACCATCACCTGGTTGTATCCTGAGAAACCATCCAGGAAGGACATCATTTTGGCTCCATTTACAATTTGTAGAACTTCATCTAATGATGGTAAATGATAATTATCCTTCTCTGATGCTCTATTTAGATTCCTGAAATCTACACATAGCCTGATGTCTCCATTCTTCTTTCTAACTGGGACTAGATTGGCCACCCAAGTGGAGTGCCTTACAGGAAAGATTATCCTGGCATTTAACAACTTCTTGACTTCTTCAAAACTTATGGGTTCAAGAAAAGCATTGACTGGCCTTTGCTTCTGTCTGAAAGGTTTAGCATCTGGCTTGAGGGGTATAGTGTGAGTTATGACTGATGTGTCATATGTCTTCAATTCATCCAATGTCCAGGTAATAACATGCATGTAATCTTTGAGAGCCTGAGTTATTCCTTTCAACTCTTTTATTGTGCAAGCTTTACCTATCAGGACATTTCTTTTGCCTTCATTTTGTCCAATATTCACTTGTGAATACTGACCTCCATTAGCTTTGGGAAGATCCTTCTATTTCAGCATATTATCCAAATCAAAGGCTCTTTCTAGTTTAATCATACCTTTGGGAATCCTGTTGCTAGGTAACTCTAATATCTCATCTTCTTCCCAAACTTGATCTTCCATACTATTCTCATCTATGATCTGAGCATCAAATATGTCCCTGCTAGAGGTGAAATTAAGAATATGTTGATCATCATCAAATACCTAGATATTAGTAACATTATCAGGTACTGATGGTATAGATACTAGTTCTACTGAGAATCTCTTTAGACCTATTATAGATAGTGGCTCCAATGTACTGGCAGCCTAGGCAAGTGCATCTGCCCTATGATTCTATTCTCTAGGAACGTGGGTGATATTAAATGCATCAAAGTCTTCAATCAAATCCCACACTCTGTGTCTATAATTTGACAATCTCTTATAGTTGCAAGAGTAAATTCCTCTTACCTGTCTGACGACTAATTCTAAATCTCTAAAGACATGCAGAATTTTTACCTTTTTCTTGAGAGCAAACAATATCCCATGGATCAGAGCTTCATACTCTATCACATTATTAGTGCATGGGAACTATAATCTGTATGCAGCTAAGTAAGATTTTCCTGATGGATCAATAAGATCAATCCCTACTCCAGCTCCTTGTTTGGACTTGGATCCATCAAATCTTAAGATCTAGGATTTATCTTCAGCCAATGGCTTAGCTGAACCTTCTCTTTTCTTTGCAGCTCTGGCAGCTGCTCCACCTGATATCCATTTTAACTTAGGAATTCTAGTATCTTTGGATTTTACCTTTTCTTTCTTCTGGGAAGTTGATTCTTTCCTTTTCTTTCCAACATCAGGAGGATGATCTTCTGGATCTGGCTCTGTATGTTTCTTTAAAATATGCAGACATAGTGAGCAAGTGGTCTCTGAGTGAGGTGCCTCATGCAACCTACACCATCTTTCAGTTAGCCTATCCTATGGATGCCTCCTTTGTTCTATCATCTTCTTAATTTCTCTTGATAAAAACTCTTTGAATCTGGTCAGGTTACTACCTCTATCTTTATCAGATAGTTCATAGTCTGACTCCATAAAGCAATCACTTCCTGGAGTGACCTTTTCTTTCTTCTTAACATTTATCTAGTCGTATACTAGAATTTCCTCTGTCCTTTGTATATGATCTTCATCATGATTCGTCACCTTTTCCGTGGTTCCTGCAAAAGATAAACAAGAATCAGAATCGTTGTCATTATTACTATCTGATGAACTTACCTCTAATGATGATGATGCATCACTGCATGTCTAATCTAACTCCATCATATCTAAGCATGCTTCGCAAGTCTTTTCTGAATGAGGCTCACTATGTAACCTGCACCATCCATCAATCAAAATATCATTAGCTGGTATATTCAACAGCTGACAACATTTTATCTGCTTGGATAAGTGTCTTTCAAAATTTTCAAAGCGATCTCCTTCATTCTCACTTTCAAAATTATTATCAGGCCCTACATAAGGTATATCCTCCTGATGATGATCATCATGATGATGATGATGAAAGTCAAGCATCAGGATCTCTTCTATCCTGATAGTCTGTGGTCTAATGGCATAAACTCCAGGTTCAATGTTTACATACGTTATCTCATTTGTTTTGTTATATTCAGTTATCATGTGCTTCATTCTAGGTTCAACATCTATTCTTATCTGGTTAGGTATACCTTTCCAAGGCAACCACATATGACTGAAGTCAGTAGACATATATCCATTCAAAGTCTTTGACCAGTCTTTGTGATGCAGAGTGGGACGCAACGGAGGCTAACTAACAGGAAGGAGCTGCCAATAATACAAACAACCTGATAAAAATGTCTATCGGCTGAACATCATCATCATATTTCCTAGAGACACCAACAGCATCATCACATTCCAACAGCATCATCATATTTCGGATGATCGCAAATATCCTCCTGTCGACTACTATTTACCTCCTCCGTTTGTCGCCTATCATCATCATCATGATAATCAACGGGCGCAAACATCCTCCGGTTGCACTGTTCATCGGGTGCCAAATACAAGCGGCATCATCATGATTTTCGATATCACCTTCGTCAGCAGGATATCCAAATATCCGGTTGCTCCAAATATCCTGATGACGTTGCACTTCAACAACTTGCCTTCGATGCTCCACTGCCCGACGATACAAGCAACAGCATCATGATATTGTTCATCCGGTTCCTCGAAACCTCCTGATGATGCTAATACAACTTCCTGCCTTCGCCGATACTTAACCACTTAGTGACAACAGGATAAACTCGCATTGAGGGATTTCTTAATATCCTGATGACGATGACGTCATATCCTGATGACGATGACGTCACACATCATCCTGATGAACTCTTCAACACTTAGCCAAAAAAACTTAACTTTCACACCCGCATCCGTTAGCGATATGCGGATGATGAACTTCCTCCGAGAGATGATCCTGACTGCGATATATACACTGAGTATATATCCAACTCAAAACATCATGATGCACTTGCAACATGCAAACTTCAACAACTTCACGACCCGATCCTGATGGCGATGGATTTGCAGATGATGACGCGGCTCGTTCTGACTGGAAACGCACATGCAGACTCCTGTGTATCCTTCCACTGCATGTAAGCACTCCGAACTGCTCTATTTCACAAAGATCATGTGACGACCGGGCCGGATCACCTTCAAACCAAAATCTAACAATTTATCTTCTAGACCTAGCACATGAGGATGCTAGGCTGATTCACAGCATGCTCCTAACTGATCTCCTGAACAATGCAATGCATAAACAGAAAACACAAATGCAAACTAAACTATGATACAGGACCATTCCACCGATTTGCAGGATCAACCGGTGGAAGGGTTGAAAGTGCCCATTAACTTGCAAATAGAAAAGGAAATCAACACAGGTACAACTGATCAACACAAATACTACAAAAGATGAGATCTTATTCAATTGAGATTCAAATGTCCTGCTTTTACAATTCTACTTCACAATATCTGGACTGATCACCAGTACAGCATATCACCAGTACTACACTCTTGAACATAACACCTATCAAATCAAAATGAACTGTCAATATGAACTCTGTCTAAACCCTAACAGGTCGAAGGTATATATAACAAATCCTTCGAGTACTACTAACTTCACTTCCCAGCGGCTGGGAGCTTCCAAGCGGCTGGGAGAGAGGACAACTCAGACTATCTTATCCCGATCTCTAACTACCTACACATACTCCTAGGCTGAACTAATACATAGCATCGGTCCAGTGGACCTTATTACATGATAAAGTCAAACATACTAAAAATAGCCTACTGCCCTGTCATCATGCTGATAACTATCCTATATCCTGATCATGTATGTCATCATGCGGACCTATATCCTGATCATGTCCGGGTGCTCCTGCACCACTTTGCTAAGCAACATCCCATATGTATCAGGTATGTCAACTACCTGGATGTCAATGTAATATTGGATCCTAGGATCAGATGCTAGCTGCATGTGTATATGAGTCAGCTCTCCTATCACACTGACTTCTGTCTTATCTAGCTGTGTCACTTTCTTTAAGGATTTAGCAGGATGTAGTCCTAGGGCATTGCATATGGACAAGGGCATCACATTGGTAGATGCACTTGAATCCACCAGACAGTTATGTAAATTCTTGCTAAACATCCTTATGGTAAGGAGGAAAGGTGGTGACTCACTCTTATCTCTGTATAAGGTCATGTGGGAGGTTTCTGCAGCTTGGACGGTAGCTGACATTTTAGGCTTGATATTATTATCTCTAGCAGCATGATCTTTACTATTAGGCTGACCTGGAGAATGAATATCCTCTTTAGGAGCAGGATCATCTAGTGATTTCATAAATGCCTTCTTGATTGTAGGGGTTTTCAATAACTTTGATAAAGACAGGCTGATCTTTATCTTCTTCATCTCATTAGCCAGGTATGTGACTAGTTTGTCAGACTCATGAGGTAAGGCAACAACCATTGATGTTGTATTCTGGGGTGACAGATACTATGCATTTATCTTAGGAAATCTCAGATTGTTACTGGCTTTGGGATCAGGAGGTGTGTTGAAATTGTTTGGAGGTAGAAA
This sequence comes from Cunninghamia lanceolata, assembly GCA_027924645.1. Taxonomy (NCBI): domain Eukaryota; kingdom Viridiplantae; phylum Streptophyta; class Pinopsida; order Cupressales; family Cupressaceae; genus Cunninghamia; species Cunninghamia lanceolata. Next base: position 1,645,357 of record BSBN01001014.1, on the reverse strand, counting down.
TGATGTCAATGGACTAGTAGGTCTATTGGAGCCACTTCTCAAATTGTAATTGTGTTTACCAGGATATTGTTGCTGGTAAGCATGCACCTCCTCATTTTCAGTGGAAGGCTCATTCTCATCCTCAAAGGGGAAGACATAATTTGACTCAAAAGCCATGGCAAGTTCTTCACATGCCTGGGTATAATGTGGGTGGGATTACATATCTTGCTAATGATGATGATCAGTATAGCTCTCCAATACAAATGCAGAGTCATATCCACAAGGGACAATTTCATTTCCCTCTATCTGAGGTGGATTTCTAGAAGTATTTGAAACTTCTGTCTGGAAAATGCTAGCAGCAATTCTGAATTGTGGACAATCTAGCTCTGCATGAACATTTGTGTTGTGGATCCTGCCCCAATTAGTGAGGGCTGCCATAGCAAGATTGACTCTAGTAGTCTGTTTGGTTTCACCAGGTGATTGATTATCTAAGGGAGATGGTAATGAACCATTATTTGGCCTGGAGTTCCATACTCTAGGCTGCCTCTGAGGATTGTTGTTATTTCCACCACTATTATTGGAATTATTATTGTTGTACCCTTTGTCAGGATAATTTGGTCTGTCATTGGAATAACCTCTGTTTTGGTTAGGCTGTGAGTAGAAGTTCTAATTTCTCAAATGAGACACTTTTGTAGTGAGTTTTCTTAGCTGAGTAGAGATTTCTTTAATCTGTTCCTTCCCTTCTTAAGCTTTGGCTACCATATTTTCAATTTGAGGCTTGAAGAAAGAGGATCCATGGTTATTGTTGGATAGATTAGCACCCCGAGGTGTCTGAATTTGTGCAGGATATTGTGGCATCTGGCCATTCCCATTAGGAGGTGGCATGATACTTAATGGAGGCACCTGCAAAGGTGCAGGCATGACTGCTGGAGGTATCATAGCTCCATTAGGATATTGTTGTGCTAGATATTGCTGAGCCAGATATGCAGGATATTGTGGAGGATAAGTTGGATACATTCCAGGCAATGTAGGGAATGCTATGTTTGGTGTTGGAGCGGGGGCTAACTGTTGATTTACTTTGATAGCTTCTTGAAAAGCTCCTGTCAAGGTAGTGATTTCAGGGTGTGTTCTCCTGATGAACATGGAAGTCAATGGATCCAGGGCTGAGTAATAAATACTCCTAGTAGCAACATCTACTATAGTATATGGAGCAACTAACTTGGATAACATTTTTTGGAATCTAGCATTGAAATTGGCAATAGGCTCTCCTTCAAACCGCTTGATAGTGTCAAATAGGTGATAGTTCATTGAAGGATCAATTGGTATCTTGAACCTATCAGTAAAATCTTTCTCTAGTACAGCCCATGAACCAACAGAACTCTGACCAAGGCTAATGAACCAATTATAAGCCTCTTCCCCTAGGGAAAAAGGAAATAATCTGCATACAACGTCCTGATGTTCTATTCTGGCCCTACAGCAGGCTTCTTTAAAGGTCTTGACATGATCATCAACATCCTGATATGGATGATATTTTGGACAAAGCTTGTCTGGATTCTTTGGTAACTTGTGATATGCAGTAAAGGTCAAAGGCAACTCTGCTGCAAAGAAAGACATTGCAACCAGAGGAGGTTGAGCTTGTGGTACAGTTGGCTAAGGTTGAACCTGGGGTTGAGATGGAACCAGAGGTGACACAGATATCCCAGAGGGTATTTGCAAACCAACAAGAGTTACAGGAGGAGGTTCTGGTGAAGCTCCTGATGCACTGGAACTAGGAGTGTGGTGGATATCAACAGTTCTAGGTCTAAAACCTCTAACAGGTAGTTCTTCAAAAGGTCCAGTGGACCTTGACCTGGTATTTACCCTATGAGCCAGGATTTCTCAAATATAGGGCAAATTGTCTGGAACTTTGTAAATATTGGTTGGATTTCACCAACTGAGGTGATATTTAAGGTCGGATGACTGATTTGACTGGATATTTACAAAATATTTGCAAAGATGGTGCAAATATGAGGTGATAACATGGTATGATGACTCTTACCATGGGATATCAAGCTTCTAAGGCAAAACTCTTCAAAGCTTTAATGGATTTACCTAATATTGGCCAATATTTGTGAATTCATGATGATCTACTGTAAAGCTTGCAATATTTACGTTTGATCTAGAAATCTTTACACAGAATGACCATCTACATGCTTGTTACAGTAAATATTTGAGCAATATTTGGAATTCATAGGTGCATCCGAAGTTACCTTACTCTCTGCATCATCAAACCTGAAAATAATGATGATGAGCGTCCTCTTTCAGATATCAGCCCTCCTTCTAGTGCCAATTTATGTTGGGTTAGAAGTGAGGAGCCTGTAGAAAATCAATTATGACTGAAGCAATGGTGTACTTTCTAGTTCGCCCTCCTTCTAGCGCCAATTTATGTTGGTCATGATGTTAGTCATAAACAAGCATAGAATAAAAATACACATTAACCTTTATTCATCTTGAAAGATATGATGAATTTAGAGAATTCATGATCCCAAGTCTCTGGTGATTAGGTCTTAATCATCTAACGTTACTCAGAGGTTGATGTCCGTTGTTGTTTCCATTTTGGGGCCTTACGTTGAGTTCATCATCATGACACTATTTCTGCAAAGATTCTTCACAGAGAGGTCATTTTGTAAAGTTGTTTGATCAAATGATATAGTTATACTCAAATATTTGCATGACATTCATCAATTATACATGCTTTAGCTTCAACTATGATAAATATTTTCAATTATCTACAAGATGTCCACATATTTCCATTATTTGCTTGAGATTATTAGTTATTTGCAATTATGATGGTGAAATACTATGAAATTTAAATGAAATTGAAAGAAATGCTTCAAATGAATGTTGAACCTTCAGCTATTGAACCACATGTACATCAGATATAGTCATGAAGAGAAGAAAACCAAACCATATGTTCACCATGACATTCCACAGCTAGATACAGTTGATGCTAACTACAAAGGAATAGTATGAAAACAACATATGCAAGTAGACATGCACTCCAAGGGACGTAGCAAATCACCACATATATCTAGAATTCACACACTGATTACTCAAGATTTACTATGAATTGTAATCAAAATAGACTTCTCATTCACTAAGTATGCAAGGATATAAATGTATACAAAAAGATTTAAAATGAGCCCTGAATATTTCAGCAGACGGATTTCAATTAAGTTTTGAATGTTAGAAAAGAGGCATTCCAGCACCTTTTATAGAACAAGGTGAGGAATCCGCTACAAAAAGATCAACGATCTTGATTTGTCTATGAATATCTACGGTCAATATTTCCTTTGACTAAGTCAACTTTACCAAAATGGCACAAGTTGCCAGCTGGCAACTATCTGAAATGCTTATTTTCACTAAGTATCAGATGCTGATATTTACTCTATGATGCATCATCATCTACTTTATCTGACTCCTGTGCTTCATCGTCAGGTGCATCACTTTCTGAATCTTCATCATCCTAATGAAGAAGACCTTGTATATGAGGCTACATGTTCATCCTGACATTTTCATATAACTATAATACTCTCTCAATCTCCCTGCCATCTTGAGTTCTCACTTTGATGATGGCATGCTTATGCATTTGATATTTCCCTCTCATGTTTTCCAGCTTGTTTTTCCTGTTATACAGTGTCTCATTGTAGTTTTCCATCGACTTTGATTCTCATCATTTTATCTATGATTTCCTCCGTCAAGTGAACAAGTGGATCATCAGCTACTGATTGGAAGTTGCTATGTAAAGCTTTGATGGCAAACTCTTCATCTTGATTCTCTACCTTTCCTTCCACTTTTCCTTCCAATGTTTCCAAAATTTCTACCTCAACAGACATCATATCATGCAGTTTCATGCTAATATCTCTCAGTTTATTATTGCATCTTTTAAGTACTCCACATTCAAATTGAACATCCTGGTACCATATGTCTATTAATAATGCAGTGTTATTATCTAGTACTTGTTTATTTTTGAGTAGTTGTTGGTTAATCCTCCTTATTTCATCTAAGGAAGATAATGTCTTCTCCAATTAGAATGACCGTTTCCCTGTCTCCATTTGCAATTTGTCTACCTTCTTCTTGGAGATACTGAGGGAATGCCCCCTTTAAAGAGGGCCTTATTACATCTTCTGCTACCTCCAATGTGGATAACATCCACTTCCTTAATACAGATGACTCATGTTTCACGAGATTTAATTTATTTACCTCCTCCTGGGAAATAGCAGTCAATGGGACTGCATGTTCAGTTGAAGTATCTTCAGTATTAGTTAGCCTTCCTATGTAGGCATGCAACTAAGCAATGTGCTCTTTGTGTTGCTTATTTTCTCCTTCTCTCTTTTCACCTTCTGAATTAAAGAATCTATAATGCCTTTGCCTTCTTGACCCTCTTGGTCTTCATTGGTAAACCCTAAGTCCACTGTGCTGATCTGAAATTCATCTAAGGTAATTTTACCTTTTTCTTTATCTACAGTGGGTACTACAATCTGTATAGTCCTTCTCCCAGTTGTTGGATCCCTCTTAATGGCTAAAGTCATTTTGGCCTTCCTCTTTGGTTTTACTGTATTTTCAAAAAATAAGGTAGATACATTGAATTCTTTAATCACAAAATCTACCTCTGTATTTACTTCCTTTTCTAACCATTCAGGTACCTGATCATGTTTCCCAGCATCATCATGATGTTCACCTTGATCTCCCATATCCATCAGCATATGTGATGGAGAAGGTGATTTCCTTGTTTCTTCTTCATGATGCTCGCTTTGAGGGTGATCCTGCGGTACATCTTCCTTTTGAGGAACTTCTTTTTCCGGAGGAGTATCATCCTGAGGTGGAGGATCTCGTGATGTATCCATCTAGTGATCATGATGATCATGATGCTTCTCTGTTATCACCTCATCCACTTTTGACTTCTATTCTTGCGGAGGCATATTTATAGCGGTGGATATTGTAGAATCCTCTGTAGGTACTAGTGTTGGTTCCGCAACCACAATTTGTTTTGCACCTGCACCACTTACTTCCTAAACTTTAGAAGCAGGATCCTCTACTACATTTCTTTCATCAGCCCTCTTTTCCTAAACCTCTACTATAGTAGGTTTTGCTAATGTCTATTATTGGCTTTGCTAACTTATTTATGAAGCATGGCCTTCTGGTTCTGGCATCTTCACCTCTTCTGTATGTTGTCCCTTGTCAGGTGTACCTACTGGATGTTCAGGACTTGCATCCTATAGCAGGTTTTGCTAATGTCTATTATTGGATTTGCTAACTTATTTATGAAGCATGGCCTTCTGGTTCTGGCATCTTCACCTCTTCTGTATGTTGTCCCTTGTCAGGTGTACCTACTGGATGTTCAGGACTTGCATCCTATTTACCTGTCAAATCTACCACTACAGGACTTGTCACCTATGCAATTAAGGTATCCAGCCCCATTTCTTGGGCTATCTTCTCTGGGCTCTTTTCTTTTTCTATTTCCACTTGCTTTATCTCCTCTAGTATTGTTTGAACTATTGGAGTCTTGTGAGGGGTCATGTGTGTGCCTGCAGCAAGGGTTTCCATCTTTTGTGAAGCTACTTCCTTCACAACCTTACCATCAGATAAATTAATTGTCTCTTCCAGTGAGATATGACCTTCTTCAGATGCCTTGGAGGTTTCTTTCATCTGTTCTTCTGCATGTTCTATTTTGAACTTCACAATGGTAGGAAGTGGAACATTGTGCTGAAATTCCTTGTGCATAACTTCACTACCTGCCCCTTTCATTAGTATAGGGGATTGCTTTATCTCACCCCTCATAGAAGTTCTTGGTTTCTTAGGTGGGGTAGCTACCACCACCTGTGGGGCTTTTCTCTTCCTTTTGAATAGTAGAGGGGCCTCTTCTTCCTCAAGCTCTTCCTCCATAAGGATATCCTCCTCTGTTGGTTTTCATGAGGACTGACCCTCTTCTTGGGTCTTAGCAAGTACTGCCCCTACTGGCTGATCTTTCTTGGACTTCTATTTTCTTGTCCGTGGAGGTGATGCTAATTCTAATCCTGATCCTGATGTTGCCTCCTCAGCTGGAAACACTGCCCTTTCAATGATCACCCCTTTGGGTTCATTATCAATTTTCTTACCCCTAGGGGGTCTTTTACTTTGTTGTTGTTGTGGAGGTAGTCTGTCTCCTTTAGATTTTCTCTTTTCATTTATAAAGTCATCATATTCCTCACCAAGAATATCCTGTCCTTTCACACCTTTCTTCTTTAATGCCTCTATTTGTTCATCAACCTAAGCTTGGGTTAGTTGTAAGGTCCTGGCAATGAAAGGATCTAAAGATATATCCTCTTGTATAGGTCAGGTGCAGATATGGTATCATTATATATCCTCTTTTCTTCATATTCATCTACCATTATCCTGCCATCATCTTTCTTCAACTGTGAAGGAATGGGGATACAGTCAAAGGTTTTGATTTGATTCAGTGTGAGCTTTTGGTATCTTCTTCTTCTGGCTTCTGCTTCATCCTCACAATCCACCCAGAAGTCTTCTAGGTGCCTCTGATGAATATGCTTCCCTGTTATTTTTTGTATCCTCCCATAAGGATCATATGGCCTTATCAGTGGGAATGGCTGCAACTACATTTTATTCAAACTGACCATCACCTTCTTGATACTCTCTAAGTCTGGGCACATATACCAGCCAATGGTGACTGGAAACAAAATTGGTCGTAACTTATGTACATCTTTGTATGTTTTCAGCATGGTGGAGCTCTGCCTTATGAATTCCATCAGTATCACTACATCAGTGGGGTATTTGGGCAGCATGAGGGGATGTCCTTTAGAACCCTCAATTCTCATATATGAAAATGTTGCAAATTGAATATACCAAGCTCCATGCCTATAGATTATCTCTTGAGCTTCCATGCTCAATCTTTTTGTCTTGTCCTCCTCCATGGTCCTCACCAGATGCATAGAGAATGCATCATTTACCAATTTATAATCTTGGAGGTAGTTAATTCTTTGCAGCTGGGGATGATGGTCCCATATGTGCACAACATTGTGTTGGGTGAATATTTTGTCGTTAACTCGCTAACAGCAAAATGGGTATATCAGCCACAACTACGATGAGACAAAGTCTCTCCTCTCAGCAAGGGGTGGTTCCCTCTAATTACTTAACTTTTGCAAATCAAACAACTTATAAAATTTATGTACACTAAAAACTATGTTTGTGGTGGTTCCATCTCATCTTATTCTATTTTTTCAGAATAGATGTTAATACTTCAAACTCTTTATATAAGACTGATAAATTATCACAAAATCACAGAAACACAAAGTTTTTTGTTACCTCACTCACTACTTGCAAATGGAACTATTTGAAGTAGAATGTAGCCCTAAGTCTTCACTCTTCTCCAAGATGGTAAAAGTAAATCAAATATAACAACTTGCAGCACAAAGTCTCCACACTATTGTGTTCTCACAAACATGAACATATAACCCACAACTAATTTGATAACACAAAGTTTATCAGAATCAAATTAAGAGCGCTCTTCACTCACTTGTAACAAACTCCACACTTCAATTATTATCAAATAAGATTATGATAGAAAGACTTAAGAACAAAACTATCACAACACAAATAATCCCAAGACAAAGATTGGAATTGAACTTGCTTTCTTGTATTGATAAATATTTGAATATTAATTTTCACAAAAAGCACAAAGTCTTGATTTGCTTCTCAATTCGCCAGAGTTTTCTTGCAATAGACAAAAGATAGATATTTACAAAAGAGGTCCCCTTTATTTATAGGGAAAGACCTTGAGAAAATCTAGGAAATCTACAACTACTTTGACTTATTCAACAAGAGAGTCCTATTTGACTTATGACTTCTCTTGTTTCACATGTAATTACATTTTGGAAAATTACATGTGTAGATGTCCAAAACAAAATTCCATTTACATAATATCTAAGAAAAACAATCTAAGGCACTAGCTTCCTCCATCCTTTTACCTCAGGAAGTTCTGATACATGGTTTGAACAACTGACATCTCGCATGCATCTAGTTTTGCTGTGTTTTCAGAGATGGTGCGAGCTCAGAGAATTGAATCTTTCACCACCTTTACTGCCTTTTCATGCTTGTCTAGATTATCCTTCAGATGCTCCAGAGTTGAATGTTGATCATACAAGTTGTCCACTGAGAGCATTGAGGGAGCTTCCTCTTCAAATTTCTTTTGTACCATCTCTTCAAAAGAACTTATCATTTCCTGTGCTTTGAGGAAACTGTGATCTTCCCTTGTCAAGGTGCAAGGGAGTTCTTCTAGCCGATGTAGGAGTATGACATCGCTGTCTACGCTGGCTACTCGAGCTTGACATAGATCTTCAAGTAGACTCTTTATTATGAAAATTTGGTGAGCTAGAGTCTCCTTGGTCTTGAGATATGATTCCCTGTTGGTGATGACCCTAATGGTGATCAGATTCTTTATCTTGATCTTCTTCATATCTACCCACTCTTCTAGGCTCTCTTCTTGATCTTGTAGCTCTTGTGAAAGTAGATCCACCAGATTGTCCAGCTCAGCTTTAGCTTTGTCCATTTTCTCCTTTCTTTACACAGCAATTTTCAACATAACTCGTCCTTGTGCCAACAATCGCTCCACCATATCCCCCACTATCTTGCCTCTAGCTTGGGCTTTTTCAACCTTCTGTATCAAGGGATCTTCCACTGTCACTACCATTGGTTCTACTATCTCTGATGACTTTACTATTTTTTGAAGGACAGCAGCCAGTTGTTCTGCTTTTGCTTTGTATTGCTCTTTTTCCCTCTTGGCTTCATCATACTTTTCAAGTAGGGTAGTGGCAGTGGTCTAGAAATTTGCTTTGACACCCTTGTGAGTCACTTTACCAAGTTCAACCCTTGAGATGACATAACTGCTCATGTCGAAAGTATCAACTGTGGCATCTTCAGGAGGTTTGGCAATTTCAGCATATCTGATTCCCTTTTCAGTGACCAGCCTAGAAACAGTCTTAGGCTTCTTCTTTTGGTTCTTAGCTTTCATGGGCAACAACTTTTTAATGTCAATCTCATCAGGTGAGATGGCTTGCTTCTTCCTCTTTGGGGTATAGGCAGATAGCCATGGAGGAAGTATAGATGCATCAATAGCTGGAGGGGGATCCACTACTTGCTTGGTTGGCTCTGTACTTATACCTGTGATGGTGACAATTGGACTTGTGTTGGTAAACACAACACTTGTATCAATAACCTTTTGTGAAGCATCAAGAAGGTTCTCCAAAACAGTCTGTTCCCTGATATCAAAAGAAGGGGAAGATAAACTTGGAATGGAACCAGAAGAATAAAAAATGGTTCCAAGACTAGCCCTCATGGATGGAGGAGTATTGTCAGAAGAAACAACAAAATTGGGAGAAAGAGGAACATTTGAAATTACTGGCAAACCATCAAAAAATGGAACATGAGGAGGAGGTGTAAGAACTTGTGTCTTGGAAGGAAGGTCTTTCACAGGAGTCTGCGAGGAACCATCAAGTCGCTCTACCTTTGTATCTTCATCTTTACCTTGTTCAGCTTCTGTAGATACCTTTGTCTTAGACCTTTGAACATTTTGTTCTTCAGTCTCAACATCTTCAATTTCCATATGATCATCGTTGATGTCTTCAACATCTGACTTAGTGGCATCAGAAGCCTCTGTGGTTTCCTTCTTCTTTCCTCCCTTGGATACAAATTTGATCTTTGGTTTGTGTACCTTGGAGGAAGAAGGGGTGTCACTCTTGTTCTTGGTTCGGTTTTCTACCTTTTTCCCTGTTTTCTCCTGTGTCCCCTCTTCAGACCCTGTAAGGAACTCTTTCAACTTGATTCCCTTACTTTCCAACCACAAGTTGGTGTTTGCCAATATAGGTTGGAATCTTTTTCTGATAGATGTCTCCTCCTTAACCGACCATTTCACCTCTGGGAGAGGTGAAGCCTCAACATTCTCTACCAAATATTTATGATCTAGGACATCTCCATCATCCTCCATTCCATCTGGAATATCAACTAGTCCTAGTTCTTCAATTTGGCTTAGATGAAGCCTGCAAAAATCCAATTTTCTGATCTCATTTTGGGTCCTGAGATCTGCCCATATGTCTTCGACCATTGGCTCATGAAAATTTGACTTCCTCTTGATTTTATCTTGAACCATTCTGAAGTCAAAATGATTTCTTTTCTTGTAGGTCTTCATGGTGACCAACTGCAACTCAGAGTTGATTATCTTTGCTTTGTTGGCAGACTGAATTGAGTACCTCCCAATCTCAATAGGAAACTTTATCCTTGACTTCTTAAGCTCCATCTATTTATTGTGTACCACAATCAGTTGTCTGCAAATCTCCATAAGAACAATGCGATCACTGGGATACCGTGGCAGCATGTAAGGGTAACCAGGATAGTATCCTACCTAGAGATATGTGAAGGTGGGAAATTGTAGGAACAAACAACCAAAAGAATTTACAACATACAATGCTTCATCAGATACTCTTTTTTGAACCAGTTTGCCATCCCACAAGCACATGAAAACTAAGAAGAACGCACCATTGACTCTTTTGAAAAGATGAACTGACCCCTTTAGTGTGATTTGGGGGTAGTATTCATACACTGGGACCAACCTCCTCTCCCCTACTTGGGTCAAACCTGGAAAGTTCCTCATGCTTGCAGCAGCATAGACAAGGTAAGAGGTCATGTAAAATTTGAAGGTAGTATTGACCCTTACCAGTTGCTCGTGCAAAGCATTGCTAATCTGTTCACCCCAGAATATCTTCTGGTTACCCCGTAGAGTCACCTTGATGTAAGTGTACATCCAGTCCTAGAATTTAGAAGTAGAAGGGAGTCCTCTAATACGACTCAAAAGAGTAATCAAGTCACACACTTCTTCCACAAAATCACTCTTGTAAAGGTCCTTTGGCCATCTGGTCAAAGTTGCCCTAGGAATCTTCAACCATTTGCTGTTTATGTGCCTTCTAGCAGATTCCAGGTCATTGTCATAGTCTTGTTGACCTTGAGCAAAATCAATCTGCCTGACATTTTCCATTAGCAGACACATGAAGATTTTGTCCATGAATTCTGCATCCAATCTCATGATAACATTTCCCTGTGAGTCTGTCACAGCTCTAGTGTCTCGATTGTAGTGGTTGGCCACTTGTAGAACAAATTCAGGATTATGTGCTAGGGTGGGTGTTTCGGCCGCTCTTGCAAGTTGGGAGAGATTTCATGTGTAAAGGCGGTTAAAAACATCGCTTCTGCATGTGTTTTGGAAGTTTTTTGGTTTGACATGCTCGAGCGGTGAAAACGACAGCTACTGCATATAACCTGGTGAAAATCTCAAGTGCTCAGGCAGGGGAAGCGATTTTGAGTTTCGGTGTAGGGGCAGTTGGAAATGTTGCTTCTGTATTTGGGAGATTTATCGGTCAACATGTTCGAGCGGTGAAAATAACCGCTCATGCAGGTAAGTATAGCTTCAAGGATCTTAGTGCACGGGCGGCAGAAACAACCGTCATTGCATCAATGGGAGTTGGCAAGTTTTGGGAAGATCTAACGGTGAATTTGGCCATCGTTGCACACAATGGGAGGGTTGGTACATGGTGAAGGTCTGACTGACGAAAGACACAACGTCTTAAAAACAAAACCCTAATGACAATCTAAAACAATCCGAACACGAATCACAAACAACAGAGGAGTAAAAACCTAACAAAACTTTTATAAACTAACAATACAAGTAATTAATGAGTAATAACGAGGAAGAGAAACAAAAGAAACTTACCCGTAAAAACTTGAAGCCCTAGGTTCAATCTGCAACGCGAGATTTGTCACAACTCAGGAGCATACAATCAAGCGGTCGAAGAGAACATTGGCGGATCAATTAAAAGGCTTTAGTATAAGAAATGACAAGCAACAATGGGAGTGATAACACATTTAAAAGGTTGAAATTGAAGTTTAAATGCCTGGCATGAGTGGCCATTAATGGCACTCGACACCAAAATCCTGAAGATCTCGCTCGAGCGGCGGTTTCAGCTGCTACGACACTACAATCGAGAAATATGTAATGTCGGCGAAAAATGCCATCATTGCATATCTGACGGAAAACACATGCGATGGCGGCAAATTTAGCCGCTTCTACATGGCAAACTAAAAAACGATGTAATAGCGGCTAAAAATGCCATCATTACATCAAACAAGAACAAGCCTAAAAATAATAATATGTATGAGCGGCATTTTTAGCTGCTCTTGCATATCAAGAGTCGAAAAAATTTACTAACTCCTAAAGATAACCAAAATGACATTTTTACTAGTTTACGACTTTAAATGATCCTCACGAAAATTGAGAGATCAATTCAAGGGAATGTCACAGACGAGTTTTAAAATGTCAAATAACCTTGCATGAGAACAAGGAAATCTTTTCTCAATTTGCGATCTTAGAGTGTAGATTCACGAAATGGACAAGTTTCGTGGGGTTGTTTACAAAAATGAGCGTAGCTGATTTTGAGAACAACACATTGAATGTGCCTATAACCTTCCCATCTGTAACCAGTGCATCAAATGTGCCTTTGTAAGCACAGGAGTAGACAATGCATGATGTCATATAGAAGGAACAATTTGAGCCTCCCAAGTTCATCAGCTACTCATGTAGAGCATCACTTATCAACTAGCCCCACAGTAGCTTGATGTCTAGATATATGCACATCATGATTACACCATACATCCAATCTTTAAAACTACCAGCATCAGGCTAGCCTGTCACCCTGCTAAGTAGTGCAATCATGTACTAATATTCATCATCAAAATCATATTTAAACAAGTGCACAGGAAGTTTGGCAGCTACAAGATATGTGTTGTTCTTGGCCCTCCATTGATACATGTTCTTCTTGGCTTGTTTCTTGTTATTTTCATACTCAACTTCTGATTTCTTTAGGTCAACACTATTAACCTTCCTACCCAATGGCAGTCCAAATGTCTTGGAAAGACCCTTAATGGATAGGTCTGCATATATTCTTCCATGCTTCACCACCTGTCTAGTCTCCGGATTATAATTTCGGGCACATTCGATCACCAGCTCTGGAGACTCCATGGAGTATGGAAAACTAGCCACATTCCACATCCCAGATATGAACACTGTATCCAGCAAGGGGCTTCTATTCTTCTCATCATTCATCTTGGTGGACCAAGCCTCCAAATCAGTATTCCCCTGATGGGTATCTATAATTGCACCATATTTGAACAAGATACCTCTTGGAGATGAGAACATGGGCTTACTGAACTCAACCTCACACTTAGCTAACCTCTTGTCAGCCATTGATATCTACAATTAACAAGATCTTGTCTTACAATGGGTTTTCACATGCATGCAGATAACATTTATTTCTATTAACATCATGAATACTATATTTATTCAGCATTTTCCTATTATGGGATGCATAAACCAAAACCTGCAACATCATACCTGATTATGCAAAAGCAACAGGATGAGGGTTTCAATTACTTACCTGGTTATGCAGATCTCTTTATACCAGTGGATTTCTGAAAGTGCTCTTAATTCTGCTAATAATCACGTGTTTCTTATTGCTTGTGAGCTCTGTTCATACAAGTATCGCCTGTATGAGGGTATGGAAGCTAGTGTTCTATAAAAATGATTTAATCGCAAGGTAAGTCTGAAATGAGGATGAATTTACCTTTTAACCTTGCGATTAGGGTAAAATTAGGGCAAACCCTAACAGATTAGATTTCATTCATCAAATTTTCGCACGGAAACTCAGGATTTTGCCAGGTGTTTCATCAGGTTCTGTGGTCGGTGAGAATTACCTACCACCTCTGTGTGCATTAAATGTTAATGGCGGCAATGGGAGCGGCGTGATATTCGCATGACAGGATGATTTTCAAATGATAGGATGATATTCAAATATCAGAGTGATATTCGCAAATATCATCTCGAGTGTAATATGATCATCCTCCTTGAGAGGAATAACTACCTTCGACAAGATCGGGTGATAAACGCACCCTTAGGTCATGTTTAATACATCACGAGGATATTTTGATATATTGGGTGATGTTACGAAAATGATGATGACCGGATAAACTTATACTTCTCTCTTTCAGAATATCAAGATGATGTCATCTAGATATTTTCTCCTTACATCTCTAAGGCTTCATGACATCATTGTCATGCTATGTGAGTAGGATCATGTTTAGGAAATATGCCCTGAGAGGTAAAAATGATGATTACGCAATAGTCATGTTTGTTGCTTTGTTTATCAGGCTCAAATGACATCATCAGGATAATGGCTTAGGGGGATATTTTGCAACAGGAGGATATTAAGAAATATCAGGTTACATTGAGAAATATGATCCTCACAAAATGCATAAAGCTGTTGACGGATAAAGGTTATTATCACCTAAAATTGATGTCCAGATATTTGGACCGCATGATTTATTGGGTGATAAATTAGATCGGGGTGACCTTTTGAAATATGACTAATGTTATGAAATATGATCCTCCCCTTGGAAATATTAGGTTTGACTCAAACTTTGACCGTTCATAACTTTCACTTCCCAATGAATATCAGGGTGATGCAAAAGGCAAACCTGCATGCCATTTGATGCTCTTTCTAAATATAGGTTATTGTAATGAATATGAATTTTGACAAACTGACCTCATGATGATGACTTACCCAGCCTTTCCATGCATGATGATCTGCATGAATTACTTTTACCAGACCGCCAGAAAGCACAAAACAAGCCAAAAAGTTGGGTCCCTGTTTTGCCGAGTCAAAATGGGGCATGTTGTGTAACTACACAACATTACTGTGCTTCAATTGCAGCGCATGCTGTGATGTTTTGATGAGTTAATGGTTGGAGCTATTCGCATGTTTGTATGAAGAAAGTTTATGGGGAAGGCTGAAAGCTATTGGGTTGATACCGACATCACTTCTAGGGTACTAGCCATGTCTCTGGAGATGGAGATTGATAAAGGAACTGTAGGGTAGATAATGAGGAGCTTGTTCCATCCTGAGCACTTGGGAGGTTTAGAGGTAACCTTGGAAGCAGCAAGTATAGGTGTTGGAATGCCACGACTGAGAGATATGGCCTCTTTATCTCATCCCAAAGTAATTCTAAAGTTTTATCCTTTCATTCTAGATCTTAAAGGACCAGATCTCATGATGGTCAAGGAGAAGGCATTAATAGTAGTAGGGTTTATCCAAAGAGTCCTTGGCCTAGTGTTGGAAGATGGGTTTGAATGGGTAACGACTTTCAACCTACAATTTCTCAAGTATGATAAGGAATAAGTTACAGTAGAAAGCCTCAGTTTTATTATCTTTATACAAGTTATCAAGTAGTAGACTTATTATAAGCAATGTAGTAACTACCTTTTGAATATAGAATTAAAAAGTGGTCCCTGTGTGGACAGGAAAATTATAATTAGACCCTGCGAGGTCCCAACATCTTACTCTATTGTAGCAAACTCTGTCGGACTTTTAATATAAGTATAGCTTGATACTTAAATCCCTGAATCTAGAAAATTTAATGGTTTAAAGTGCAAATGATAGTAGATAAAGGTAATGATCTTATTCGTATTAGAGTCTTAAGTATATAAGACAATGTATGCAGAACCATTATTATATAGGGAGATAAGATAGTAAATACTTCTCTAAAGTTTCAGATAGGATTTCAAATAGCTTAGAACTAAATCTTGTATAGAGGTAAAAGAAGGGGATTATGTGTATAAGACAGTGTTTGCACCATCATTCATTAATTTTGAATTGCAAATTCTATCAGACTTTTAATATAAGTATAGCATGATACTTAAATCCCTGAATCTGGAAAATAGATACAGGTAATGATCTTATTGGTATTAGAGGCTTAAGTATATAAGACAGTGTATGCATAACCATTATTATATAGGGAGATAAGATAGAAAATACTTCTCTAAAGTTTCAGATAGGTTTTCAAATAGCTTGGAACTAAATTTTGTATAGAGGAAATAGTAGAGGATTATGTGTATATGACAATGTATGCAACATCATTCATTATTGAGAGATAAGAAGGTAAGCACCTCTCTTATGGTTCAGATAAGGTTTCGAATTGCTTCATTAGAGCTGAATTTTGTAGAAAGGCTGATGCCATCTGCACCTTTGTTAGCCAGGGCATCAGCTTTACTGTTACCTTCTCTAAAGATGTGGTTAAAAGTGCACTTTTTAAGAGAAGTGGTGGTATCAAGGGCATTAGCCAATAGGGAATTTAGTTTCTAGTTAGGCATGCTCCCCTTTCTTAAGGCATTAATAATAATCACAGAGTCCCCTTCAACCTCGAGTTTTTCAATTCTCAAATCTTTGCAAATTATTAGACCTTCAATCAGGGTAGTTATTTCAGCTATGTTATTTGTTGCTTCTCCTAGAGGCTTGGCTAAAGTTGCAATTTCTCTCGATTTTGAATCATGAATTACACAACCTATACCTGTGACTCCCAGATTACCCCTAGATGCCCCATCAAAATTTATCTTGAACTAGCCTTTTTTTGGAGGCTGCCACTTACATTCTTATCTCTTATTAGTGATATCATGGTTACCTAGTCCCACATAGGAGGGCAATTTTAAACTTGCCCATTTACCATGCATATTTTCATCCCAATGGGTCATTGTCATTTCTTTTTTGGGGTTATTTAGCATCCTACTTTTGACAATTTCTATATTGCTTGCTTCAATCTTAATGATTAACTGCTCAAAAGCTAGTTTTCTATCTTTGAAGATTCTTCTATTTCTTTCTTTCCAAAGCTCCCATACCAAGATTGAAGGGGTAATTGTCCATAAAATATGATAAATGCTATGTTTGTGAGTGTCTAGCCAACCTTGGAATAGGTTTAGAATGTTATTAGGAAGGGCAATAATCCAACCCATCTTGTTACTTAGCTAGTTCCAGCATTTATTAGAGAATTGACATTTGAGAAGGATATGGTCTGTTGTTTCCTGCTCCTTTTCACAAAGGGGACATCTGCTAGGCCCCTCATATCCCATCTTGGTAAACCTATCTTCCATTAGAATTTTCTTCTGTAAGGCCATCCATGCATACATCCCAGTTTTTGGGAGACAGTTCTTATCCCAACAGAGTCTCATTGGTATCTTCAATTTTGGTCTGAGTTGCTGTTTGATTAGAATTTTATACCCATCTTTTGTTTTGTAGTTTCCTGATTTAGCCCCCTCCTAGACTAATCTATCTGTCTCTCCTTTGGAAATCTTCCTTTTGTTAGGGATGTCAAGAAGCTTCTTTTTTTCCTCAATTGGGATGTTCTTATTATCTAAGGGTTTCCATTTCCATCCCAAATTCTCGCCCTGATTGGGAAAATCTATGTAGTCTTTAACATGTCTCCTCCATTGGGATTCTAGGATTCTTTTGGCATTTTCTAGGTTATCCAAAGTACTAATCGACTCAAACCACCCCCAAGAATCATCCCAAAAAAGAGCTTGATTGCCGTCACCAAGACTCCAAGTTAGTTTGTCCAGTATGAGCTTTTTGCAATCTATCATAAAATTCTAAAGGTGGGATCCTTTGGGGGGATTAGCCATTCTGAATAGGAAGGTCGGTTCCTCCCCTTGAGATATTTGTTTCTAAGAATTTTTACCCATTTTAGATTGGGCTGCTAGTACATTCTCCATACGAGTTTGGCTCCTAGAGCCTTACTCTGTTCCTTGATGTTTTTCAAACCCAAGCCACCCTCTTCTTTTGGTCTACAAATCTTATCCCAAGCTACAAGTTCCATTTTGTTTTTGTCCTCTGTACCTTGCCATAGAAATGTTCTTAGGATTTTATTGATTCCTTCCCATTTTTCTATTGGAAGGTTCATACAGGATAATTGATGTATTAGGATAGCTGAGAGAACTGATTTTAACATTGTTACTTTACCTGCTGAGGATAAGCATTTTCCTTTCCTTGATTTCGCTTTGTTCCTGATCTTAGAAGTGATATGATCCAAGAGATCTCTAGTCTTATTGCGTTTACCCAAAGGGATGTCTAAATATTTACATGGCATTTTCCCCCTTTTAAAAGACAATATTATGGTAATTTCCTTTTCTATCTCAGGAGCTACGTTGAAAAAATAGATTGCCAATTTATCCGCATTAACCTCCTATCCTGAGGCCCTACAGTAGGAGTCCAGGATCCCTTTAAATTCCTTAGCTTCTTCTATGCACCCCTTGCCATAGAGCATAGTATCATCTACAAATTATTGATGAGTTGTAGAATCGACACCTGAAGTAATTTTAATTCCCTAAATCTTTTCTTCTTCCCTAGCCTTGGTAATCATCCTTCCTAGAACTTCTGCCATTATAATAAAGAGAAAAGGGAAGATAGGGTACCCTTGTCTCACTCCTCTTGATATGCTAAAGAAACCCTCTAGGGTCTCGTTGATTAAGACTAAGAACTTAGGGGTAGAAATACATGCATAAATGAGATTTATCCATTGTCTCATGAACCCAAAAGCCTCTAAAGTTTTACAAAGGAAACACCAATCCACCTTGTTGTAGGCTTTACTAATATCTAATTTGATTAACATACTAGGTTTTTTATTGTGATGTATGGTGTCGATAGCTTCTTGGGCTATAATAACTCCATCAAATATGGATCTACTCGGAACAAACCCTATTTGTTCATCACTTATGATGTCTAGTAGGACTCTCTGAATTCTAGTAGCCAAAGTTTTAGTGAGAATTTTATAAATAGTGTTATAGAGGGAAATGGGCCTCAGATCCCCCATTCTTTTTGACTTCTCTTTTTTTGGGATGAGTGTGAGAAAGGTATTATTTACCTCTTTTAGAAGGCTACCTAAATTTCTTACCCCTTCTAATGCTTCAAGCACCTCATCTCCTATCAAGTACCAACATTTCTAAAAGAAGATAGCTGGGAAGCCATCAGGTCCTGGAGCTTTATCTGGTTGCATTTGAGAGATTGCTAGTTCAATCTTAGTCTTAGTAAATATTCCATTGAGAGATCTGTTTTGATCCTCTAAGATAATCCTTGTAATATCTTTTATTATGGCTTGGTGATGGAGCCAATTAGATCCCTCCTGATTGTTAAGAATGTTTTCAAAATATCTAACCATTTCACTTGCAATTTGTTGAGGTTCTTTGATCCAGACATTGTTCTCATTTTTAATTTTGAAAATTCTGTTGATATTTCTACGAACTTTGGTGTTGTTGTGAAAGAACTTAGTGTTCTTATCTCTAGCTTCAAGCTAGGTTTCCCTTGAATTTTGATGCCAGAAGATTTCCTCTTTGGCTAGGATATCTTCATAATCATTTTTCAGATATTTTTCTTTTAAATAAGATTCTACATCCATGCCTTTGGCTATCACACTTCTCTTGAGGTTTTCAAGTTCCTTTTCTAGCTTTGATTTGATCTCGAATATATTGCCAAAGTTAGTTTTGTTCCAACTAAGGAGCTTACATTTGATAGATTTCAATTTAGATACTAGACAAAAAAGCTTAGAACCAGAAACTCTCATTTCTTTCCACCATTGCTCAATTAAGGTAATAAGGTTAATATCTTTGACCCACATTTGATCAAATTTGAAAGGAAACCATTTAGGTTGGCAGTCTTCTAAGATACTTAACTGGACTGGGTAATGATCAGAGCTCGAGTATGGTAAAATCTCAGCCATCAGAATAAAAGAGAGTTGAGCCCAATTACCCTTGTACAAGAATCTATCAAGTTTTTCTACAATATTGCAAAAGCCTTTTCTTCTGTTATTCCATGTGAATCCTTCCTGTGTTGTTTCAATTTCCAATAAGTTATTCTTCTGAACCCAGTCTTTAAAATCACTCACTGCCGTGGATAGCCTTCCAAAGCCTCCCAACTTTTCTTTAGGATCTAGGATTATGTTGAAGTATCCACCCAAAATACATGCCTAATCTTGTAGAGTTCCCATGAATTGTTCTATTTCTTTACAAACTGATCTCTTGTCCTGGTTCTGGGAAGGACCATAAATGTTTAAAAGAATAAAGTGTAGTTTACTTCAGATGCATTTGACGTACCCAACCATCTAGTTCTTCTTGCAACTCAATACTGAAAATGAGACCACTCTAGGGTCCTAGATTACCCCTATGCCTCCCAAAGCACCCTCGGCTGGAACTCCAACTAGCTCCCATATTCCTAACTTCTTATTTAGAGTGTCAACCTCTTCTTTATTGAGTTTGGTTTCTTGGATCATTAGTATATCTAGTTTTGTGTTGGTTATACATCATTTTATGATATGCTATTTGTTAGAGGCATTGAGACCCCTAACATTCCAGGTGTAGACTCTCATGGCACCAGGGAAGGCACTTCCCCTTCCCTACATAGAACATTGTCGTGATCTTAGTTTGATCAGTAGCCTCACCTCCTTTCTCTCTTAGTTCCAATAGTGATTTCCTCTCCCTTTTCTTGTTACTTTCAGCATAATCTATGGTATCCCTACTAAAATTAGTTATGGCAATTCCCAACTGCAAATCTGCTTTATGCAACTCTCTATCTCCCTGATCTTTTGGGTCCTCTTTCTTTCCATCCTACCTTTTCTCCCATTCTTCAAGTTCTAGAATCTTGGTGATGAGTTTTTTCTTCTCTTTGTTAGCTTCTTCAATTACCACCTCCTCTATTATCTTATTAAGGATCTCATTGCAAATCTCTTCTAGATCCATATGGCTGGGCTTGTCTATGGAATTTGTTTGATTCTCGAAGTCTTTATGTTTTTCTTCTGGCTCAAAAGTGTTTGGAACCCACTCTAGGGTCTCTAAAACCTCTAGGTTTACACTTTCTTCTAATACTCTGGGGTTATTACCTCTGGCATCTTCTGAAGGCACTTCCCCCTCCTCCAGTTCCATCTTCTCTTTGTCTAATTGTGGTTCATCAGTCTGCTTCAAGGGCTTAACCGTTGTGAGAGTTTCTTTGCTTGAACTAACCTGAACAAGGTTCATATTCTATGTAGTTACCTTATTATTGTGATTCTAGGTGTTTCCTTTGGCTTTAGGGCATTTCTTAGGCCGTGTTGATACCATACTCAGGATCCGTTCTTGTCTAGACAAGTCCTTGTTACTGCTGGGATGCTTCTTGAGGGAAGGAAAGCTAGTCTTCTAATAGTCCACAATAAATCTACCTTTATTATCATTAAATCTAATGTTAACACCCCTAGACTAGAGAATGGAGTTCATCTTAGTGGGCATTTTTGGAACTCTGTTGTTAGTGTTTCTATGGGTAGGTCCATGGTGGAAGGCTGGCTTGATGCAGTAGTTGGCCAAGTTAGTATTAATTTCTAGGGGTTTAAGGTCTTTAGTGCTTATATCCATTTTGACTAATAGGAACACATCTGAGTGAGATAAGAAGTCTTTCTCCATTCCCATGAACTCTCCCAGTTGATTCCCAATCTCCCTTAAGATTTTACTATGGATTAACTCAACTAGTAGATTTGGTAACTTGACCCACCTAGCTATTTTAAGTTTTAGTTTACTTGGGTTGAAATTAGGTAGCCAGTCTAGGTACTCAAAATTATGTCCTTTATAAAACAAGCTTCTATTGTTTAAGATTTCTATTTTTAGGTTTGCACTTTTGCAAACAATGAATATGAAATCTTTAGAAGTGATAGTGATACTTACCTGGTCTTTCTAGAGGGCTTGGACCCACTTTGCAATTTGCTTCACTAGCTGCTCTATCCCACACCATCAAATATAGAAGTTGTGAGTTTTATAATGAATCCCCAGACCATCTGTGTAGATATTTTTGATATCTATCGATTCTTTTTTTTCATGGCCTCCAATTTTTTATAATAGATTGGAGTTGTTTGTGGCCTCGACCAAGGGGTTCTAGGGTTTGCTTGTTCTCAAATTATTACCTGGTCCTTGTCCATCCCAAGAGTGTTAGAAGCCGTGTTACCGAATTTAGGGTTTTTAGGGATTTTCCATTGGTTGGGTGCTTTGAAATTTGACATGCTACCTGTATGGGGATTTTCCTTCGCATGAATGATCTTGGGGGCCAATTTTGAAAAACCCTTGACATATCCTTGTCTTGGATAAGAAGGGTAGGAGACAACAGGGGGTTATCGAGCATTACAGCTTCTTTCCCGGTCTAGAGTGGTGCGATTTGCTCCCATTGCAAATGCTGGGGTAGTTGAGGTAATTGGGATAGCCCAAATTCCTTGCACTCTAGCTTGAGTTGTTCCTCTTGATGTTGCCTCTTCTCTTACTCCCCTCTGCGGCCTCCTACTCTTCACCATTTGCCAACCCTGTTCTTCAAGATGATGCGGAGGGGGAGCCCCGCCCCCATAGAAAACCTTCTCCTTCCCCTATGTAATGCTGCCAAGGGGTTCTGCCCTAGTTTCATTCTTGGCATACTTAATAACTTTGCTTTGTCACTGACTGCCTTCTTTTTTTCACATTTTGTATTTTTTTTCACTATGAAAAGTATTAGTAGCTAGGTAGCTACTTCTAACCCTCTATTTAAATTTATTATAATGTTTTAAAAGAAATTAGTTTTTATTTCTATCTTTATTGAAAATGAGTTTGGCTTTATTTTCGTTATTTAATTAGAGAAATTTGGTTTCATTCTATAAAATAATTTAGTTTTTTTTTTAAATAAAAAAACAACAGGATTAGTTGCTTATAATAAAAGTATTGATATTGGATAAAAGAAAATTAAACTAAGTATTGTTTTTAAAAAATTAGCATGATATAATAATTTGTTATAAAAAAAATGTATTCAAAAAACAAAAGGATGGATTCTATTTTTCTCATGGATTTATTGATTGGAAAGATTTATTATTAAATAATTTAATTTATGTCATAGAAGGGAAAGTTTATTTATCTAATTAATTATTAAGGAATTTATATAAACAAAGTATTTTAGTTAACTTCGAGCGTTGGGAGTTATGTATAGTTTATAGGTGTTAATAGTTTGTATCAATTTAATTAGGTTCCTTATAAATTTTAAATAAAGAATTCAATGTATGCTTTTAATTTCATTAATATCTTATTAACTTGGTTAGAGTATTTCATAATGGTGGATAAATAAAATTATGTTTTTAATCATTGGTGACTCATGACTTAGTTAAAACAATCATTCAAGGTGGACAAATTAGTCTATTGTGTTTATTAAATAAAATATATTAGACAACTTTGCTTGGTGATGTAAACTAAATCATCCCTTTGGTCTAAACTTGACTTTTGTGTATTAGGTCACTTGCACGACAAGGAACAATCATCCTCTAACCTTTTTGAGTTCATTGCACATAAGTGGAACTTAGGTAAAACTGTAACATAGTTTTGTAATTAATGCTTTATCCTTTAAAAAAATTATTCCACCATTTTGCCCACTTGTATGGATGACATATAGGTGGGCTTAATATGGGCATGATATTTGTTATCAGAGCTAGATTTCCAACACTTTGGGAACTCTAGCGAATAGTTTGGTAACCTAACTTGAAAATTGTGTTCGGTATAGGATGGCACCAAAGCGTAGACCCAACCAATCTCAGGGCCCAATGCCTACACCACCAAGATCATCAAATTCTAAGAAAACATAGGCAATAAAAGGACCTTGTAACCGCACCCAAAAAAGAACATGTTATCCTCTCTAATTCTAAAACACTTGCTATGGTAGTAAGGCATCTAAAAATATAGAAAGGAAGTATAGTCTTGAGACCCTCTACTAAGGTGAAACCAGTAATACTAAAGAGCACTGCCAACAAACCTAAGTCCTCAATGAAAAGGGACTTTCCCTTTGGTTGTGGGTATAATGTGCCAGAGCTTTCTCACGAGGAGGTCACCAGGCTGAGGGAGGATCTCCCCAAGTACCCATGGTAGTAACTTTTGATGAAGAGGAAATTGAGGACGAAGAATGCCTTGATGTAAAACAAAACCTTTAGAGTATAACTAGATGACTTCTTGTTAAGAAACACTTGAGTGACCTTTTTATGATTATGGTACTCCTTAGTATTATATTTTAAATAATTTGAGAATTGTAGTTTGAACATTAATTGAGGAGAACTGTAGTTATGATGAATTCCTTGATGAGTTTTTGAATTCAATTATTACAGATTATGTGATGGGGTTGAACTTGAAAAGTTTATGTGAGTATCTAATTATCCGTATGATTTTAGATAATCTTAATGTTGTGGTTTTTGTTATATTAAATCAATTAATTAAATTAGTTTTGTAAAATTTTAGATAAAAGGATAATGAGTGAAATCTTGTTTCCATGAATGTTAGAAGATTGTTGAATGTCTTTTTCTAATTAAAAGTGTAGTTGACTACTTTGTTGCAAATTCCTTGGGGCTGAAGTATGTAACCTAAGGGTGTATGGTGATGTGAGTTCTTTAGTAATGTTAATATACAGGAATAATATCCTTCCTCTAGTTATTTGTAGGATACCTAGGAATTGGTACTATGTATTTTGTAGTAGGGCTCTGTAACAACTGTAGAAGTATTATGTATATAGATAATTGTTGTCCCTTCCTTGTAAGTAAAAGTAGTATGGAGTTCATAATTTTTTTCATATAAGATAAAGTGTTAATTTCCATGTTTTATGACTCTATGTTCATGTAGGAACTCTGTCTTCTTAGCTTATATATATATATATATATATATATATATAACATTTGCAAGAGTAATTCCACCATATATATATATATATATATATATATATATATATATATATATATATATATATATATATATATATATATATATATATATGGTGGAATTACTCTTGCAAATGTTATCAAGTAATTATCTTACTTATTGTGAAGAGCTTAGGATAGAATAGAAGTCATAGACAAGGTAATTATATGGTAAATTGGGAAGTAGGGACTAGTACCAGAAATTTTGAATAACCTTATAAGCTTAGGAAGGGAGCTTCTTCAATACAAATGCATAAGTGTGCTTCCTTTAAAAATAAAAATAGATTTGTTCCATGTACCCCTTTTTATCATCATAACTCTCGGGTCTGACTTTAATTGGGATAAAAGTGAAAGGATCATACCAAGTTAATGTTGAGTTATGCCTATAGAGATAGCCCTTGCAATAACATTAAGAGTACTCTAAAGAGAAGAGTGAGAATAGTAATTATTGCCCTAAGCCATTCATAAATAGCCTTCTTCACATGTTTTAGCCTTAGTATGTTATATTTTCCTGCACATCATGTGAGTAAAGGCATCTAGCATGTGGGCAAACTAAACAACAAGTATTAGAGATAAGACCACTGGTATTCTTGTTCCCCTTCAAGTGGCTATTAAAGTCACATATAGAGATTTTGGGTGGGAAAATTACTTCTCTTGTTTTTTTAAAATTTCCTTCTTTTGTGCAATGCAAATTTTATAAATATTTTACAACCAACAGTATAGAGATTTTAATTTTACATTTGGCTATTTAGCTGATTTAATTGATATATTCTCTAGCCTCAAGAATCTTGATTTATATGGATTGTTTTTATGTGAGTGGCCACGCTTGACATTTTTGTTTTAATGTTTACATTTTTGGTTATTACTTTGTAATATTGATTTTGAGGCCATGTTTTGTCAATATTGTTGGTTAGTATAAAAACTTTTGTGTATATTATTTTTGTGAATGGGAAGGCCATTTATGTTATTTGGGGAACTGAAGGATGGTGGCATGAAAAGTCTTGAGAATCTTAGCCTAGTAATAAACCTATGTTATCCCTAGTTTGTGCAATGCTTCCTCTTTAAGGGGTGCATGATGTTTTCCTCTGAAGGGGTAATAGTATTCTTGGGTTTCATGAGAATTAGAGTAGCCCTTATCTTGAGTATTAGTTGGCTTTCAATGTAACCTTTAAACATAGGTCAATTACTATTAGTGAAATCTTGTACCATTTCATTTTGTCTCTTGGGGTAAATGACATGTTGGTAAGAGAAAGTTAACACCATCATCCTAACTAGAGGCACCCTTACTTATGTCCTATGTTAATTCCATGTCATCATCTATATATCTGGATGACCTACATTCCCTAAATTTTATAGTGTAGTTATCAACTTAAAGAAATTAAATTATCTTAAACATAGTTATTAATGGCAGTTAATGTACCTTTGTATATTTTATTAACATCATTCTGTAATGGATTTTTTAACCCTTCTTCTTTAGGTCCTTCTTGTTTGCATCAACAATTCATGGACAACACTATCGTTTTGGATGAATCCTCTATTAAGGAAGCTAGAATGTTGAAGCTTATTCTTCTTTATTATGGAATGGCTTCTAGATAGAAAATAAGCCTTCCTAAAAGTTTGATCTTTTTGGTGCAGGAGCACCTACCTGACAGCTGGCCTCCATGAGGCAGTTAGTTTGTTTTAGGTCTAGTTAATGTTTCCAAGAAGGTCTGATAAGACCAATGCATGTAATAAGGTCATGTTGACCATACTTTACTATTTTTAGATAGTTTGTTTCGACAGCTGTTATGCTGTATGTCCGGTTGGATCCTCCCAGCCGCTTGGAAGCTCCCAGCCGCTGGGAATCGAGTGGTAGTACTCGCAGGAAATCCTATTTATGTAGTAGGATCGGTTGGTATTGCATATCATCGATCATCGATCAGACTTTGCAGAGAGTGAGACAGAGGGAGAGACTAAATATTGTATTTGCATCTTTTGAAATCAATAAAGAGATCCTGTTGTGTCAATTCTCTGTTTGGATTCCATTGTGTGATCAAGTTGCTATTTTGGTGGTTACATGGATTTGCTGATCCATTCCACCGGTTGATTCGTCGAATTGGTGGAATGGCTATGTACAGTAGTTTAGGGTTTAGTCTGCATTTTGTGTTTGTTTGCATGCAGGTGTGTAGGATCGCAGTCGAGATGTGTTGAGAACCCTAGCATGGGTATGTGCTAGGTCGTGCTGGTAGTTCGAGTCTGGAAAGTTGTCCAGGAAGTAGATTGGGTCACCTCAGGAGGTTCGGCAGATCAGAATCCGTTAAGGTTGGAAAATCCATCGCAAGTGCATCATCAGGATATTTCTGTGTATATCCTGCAGTTACTTCGGGCGTCATCTGAGTAGATGGAGTTGAGCATGATGCAATCGGTTGCATAAGGTGAATGTGCATTGGGGTGATCATCAGGTGTTGCCGAGGAGGAGCGTATCGGCATAAGGTAGAAGATCGGGTTGATAAAACCATCGCGGGCCGATAATGTTAAGTTTGGCCGACAGCAGGATATTGAAGGAACTGATGTGACGTCATCGTCATCAGGATAATCGTCATCAGGATAATCTCAAGTCCACTTGAGATGAGAGTATGAAGATCTGCACCATGTTTCTGGATCTACTCTTCAGTCATCCAGACTGCTTCAGAATTAGGTTTTCCCTTCCAAGAGACTAGATACTCCAAATACTGTTTGTTCCTGGTCTGTTTGACCACTCTAGTGTCCAAAACCTTCTGCAACTGTGGAGGATCATGCTTGGGAATGTCATCATCGACTGTATCCTATAGGAGTTCCTGATCGGCATCTGGATAAGACTTGTATGGAGTTAAATCACATACATTGAATATAGGGGACAAACCAAGATCAGGTGGGAGTTGTATCTCATAAGCATTTTGTCCATGCTTGTGCAAGATCTGACATGGTCCAACTTTTCTCTGCATCACTTTTTCTTTAACACTCCCAAGGTAAGGAAACAAAAGATAGTTCATATCCTTCAATATAAAGTTGATTCCTTGTCGACTATCTATCTTGGTATGCCTCTTTATGAGAAGAGAATTCCTAAATCCTTTTGGATGGTATGTTGGGTAAATTCCATTCTAAACTTGCTGGATGGAAAGGAATAGTTCTTAGCTAGGCAGGTAAAATCTAATTGATTAAAGCTACCCTTTAGAACTTGCCTATCTATTCCATGTCCCTATTTAAGATTCCAATGAAATTTAGAGAAAGAATTGAACAAATACAAAAAAGATTCCTATGGTTAGGAATTGACAAAAATAAGAATTCCACTGTTAGCCTAGGATCTGGTCTACAAATCTAAGAGGATGGATGGTCTAGGCTTGAGAAAGCTAAAAGAGTTCAATTATGCTCCTCTAGCTGGGAATGCATGGCATCTAATTAATGAGAGGAAAGTGTGGACAAAGACTGTTAAGAACAAATACCTGACTAGGTTCAATAACTTTAGGGAAACCCTAGATGACATTGGTGTCATGGAAGGCTAGAAATTTGGAGAAATATATCTCAGGCTAGATAAATTATTAAGAAAGGTTCTAAATGGAAGATAGGGGATGGAAGACAGGTTGACTTCTATGATGATTTGTGGTAGGGTGGCTCCCCGCTTAGGCAGCAGGATCAGGCAAGTCCATTTCACAGACTTTTACTCTTCTACTTTTGGTAGGAAGGTGGCGGATTACATTGTTGATGGTAGATGGAAGAATTTCTTGTCGGTGGATAGGCGACTAGGGGATTTTTAGACTAGGTTAAATTTGGTTCATATTCCGTCTGGGCTCAAAGAAGATCAACTCATCTGGCAAGCTACTTCTTCTAGGCAGTTTACTATAGCTTCAACTTTCAAAGGTATGATCCCTCAGTTGGATGATCCACCCTTTTGGTCCAATCTATGGGATGCTAAACTCATCCCCTAAAAGATTAATATCTTCTTCTAGCTGCTCATTTAGAATAAAGTACTGATTACTAATAATCTTTGTAAAAGAGGTTTCTTTCTGCCTAATAGATGTCCGTTGTGCCTTAAGGACGCTGAAGGTTCCTTCCACTTGTTTCTTTCTTGACCCTTCTCTTTGGAGGTTTGGCGTAAAGTTATTTCTTTATGGGACCCTAGTTGGATCTTCCATAACTCCTTCAAAGAGGTGGTTTCTCAATGGATTTTCCCTGTCTCCAACCCATCCCTCAAGTTTCTATGGTCCTTGATGATCCCTCATATTTCTTGGAACCTTTGGAAGGAAAGGAATAATAGGGTGTTCAAGGAGGATAGTTTGGATTCTGAAAGCTTATTTTTCAAGGTTGTTAGATGCATCAAGGAGCAACTTTCCTATGGGACTAAGATTGTGGTTTCATAGTTAAAGTTGGCTATATCTAAGAACTGGAACATCCCTAGTGATTGTTGTGTTTTTTGTCCTTGATGGAAAAACACAAACATGGTATCAAAGGACAGTGGATGTTAAGTTTGTTGTGTATGCAGAGGAATAGAGATGTTGAATATAACAATATTTGTTGTCATGCTATGTTCATGGTCATGTTAGTTTAGTCAGTGTTCATGCTCAGGTGATTATGATAATCTTCATGCTCATGTTATTTCAAGATGCTTTCATCTCATCTAGGTGACTCATGTTGATGTGATGACAAGAATTACAGATATGCAAAGAATTGATCTTCATGGTTTACTTGGTTTTTTCAAGTGTTGACAGGTGATCCTCATGCATGGTTAATCAGAATAGAGATACAATAGTATGGATCTTGTTAGACCTTACAAGTGTTTGGTGTTGACATGTTGTTATGTAGAGAAAGGAAGCTCATGCTTGTGATCAGTAGTGATCAATGTTGGTAATCAAACATGTTGAGTTGATTTTGTGGTATTGATGGTTCATCATGTTTCATGCATTTCTCCTATTTGATGTTAATAAGATTATTGATACTTCAAGTATTTATTATTTTAGAGAGTAGTGTCCATCATACAAAATGCAGAGGTTTAGGGTAGGGTCGTGCTATATAGAATCACAAAGATTTGAATGCAAAGGTTTGGGACTCTAGAAACCCTCCTATAACCCTAAACAAAATTCCTAAAGCACACTATGTTTAAAGCCCTAATCTAACTGTTGCCACTTTATTTCTATTTTGGTGTTGACCTACTCGATTGGTGACAACATACATTAAGTTATGCTTTAAGGGGTCTTAAAACATGGGTGACTGACCCTGACATCCTAGGGGCACTAGACATTAAAAGTCTTCATAAAGACTATGAGCACGAAAGAAGATCTCACGGCCTTAATTAAAAGGCTTGTTGGCACAAAAGGTAGATCTAATGAATGCCTTTTATTTCCTTTTTGAAGGCCAATGGTCATTTACAACTGGAAAAATTTGACAGGTAGAGAGTTATAAAAGGAAAAAGACAGTCTTTCTGAAGCTCTATTCAATTGTAGAGGGTTAGGGAATTTACATATGACATCTATATGATGTTTTGATGGATTTTGTTCATTAATCTGAGATGGTGAAAGGAATACCTACATGCTCGTATGAGGATTAACAATTTTTATGAAGAATATGATGTTGTTTGCTATATTTGAAGCTTGAAGACAAGTTAGTGTATGCAGATCATCTTCAGTGCAAGAGAGGAAAGTACAGGTATTAATTCCTGATTAGAGGAATATATTTTTACTTGTAGAGATTGAAAAGTATTTCATAGATTGAATTTAGTTTGAATATTCAGAGATTGAAGAAGATTTTGTTGAGTGAAAACAAAAGGAGATATAAGGTTTTTCTATGTAGAGAAATAGAGTTTTCCTCTGTATATTTTCATATTCATGTATTAAGGGTTGGTTCCCTTGGAGTTGGTGCTCCTAAATGTATTAAGGGTTGGTGCCCTTGGAGTTGGTGCTCCTTGAAGTAAGTGCTTCTAAACAAAGTAGCCAGCGAGGCTTTGTAATAAGTGGAATTTTGTTAAGCTAGTGAGGCATTTTTATCGAGTGGTTTTCATCCCTATGATGGTTTTACACTCTTCAAAATCTATGTTGTGTCTCCTCTTGATGATTGATTATGTTGTACTTGTTTGATCATCCTTGTTCAAGTTATGTCCTAAATTGCACATCTTTGTGACTATATTTTCAATAAGGTTCTTTGTATAAATCTAGTGAGTTAGGTTTTGAAATAATAAGGTTTTTAGACCACTGATTCACCCACCCTCCTCTCAGTGGTATCAGAGCATAGGTTCCCTATAGAAGCCTAAAAAGCTTGTGTAGGTCCTATAAGTGGAGTAATAGCCATGGACAGTCAAGAAGGATTTTCTAGATACAAAGTACCTTTCTTTGATGGGTCTAACTATGCTTTCTAGAAATTTAGGATGGAATCCTATTTTTCTTCCTTGGGTTATAATGTCTGGTCAGCTATAGAAAATGAGTATATAGAAACAAGTCCTCCCTCAACTATTGATGAGAAGAGGGCCTATGACAATAATGCTAAAGCCAAAAGTGCAATCTGATGTGGTTTGTTGAATGAGATACTTGTCAAAATTATGGATTGTAAGTTAGCTAAGGCTATTTGGGATAACTTGTCCAATATCTATCAGGGAGATAAAAAAATCAAACAAGCTAAGTGTAAGGTGTGGAAATTTACCAATTAAAGATGGTACTTGAAAAGAAAACCACATTCCAAAAGTAAGATAATCAACCAATAATAGTTTCCAATCATAATACCATAAAATGACAAGAATCCATGAATAAGAATAATGATCCATATACTAGAATAGATTACAAAACAATTTACATACACATGACTTTGGTGTTACATACATCTGTTTCAATGATACACAAAGAAGAACTATCATCAAGATATCCATGCATCATATTACAATTGCAACTTGGAAATGAAGCCATACA
The DNA here is from genome assembly GCA_027924645.1 of Cunninghamia lanceolata. NCBI lineage: Eukaryota > Viridiplantae > Streptophyta > Pinopsida > Cupressales > Cupressaceae > Cunninghamia > Cunninghamia lanceolata. The sequence continues at coordinate 1,613,816 of BSBN01001014.1, read as the reverse complement.
AAGAAACAAATATCCATATAAATAATAACTTAGTTGTCTCAATCCTTCAATCATCTGCAAACCAAGACCAAGAGAGTGGTTGAGGTGCTTTTTCCACCCAACCATGAAGTACTGAACTTCCCTAGGTTACTTCATAACTCGAAGAAATCATCAACCGTGCACAAGGAGCCTAGAAACCTTGAACGGTGTAAGTGGGAGGGAGTCACTTGATGCAAACTTGTTTCCTGTATGCATCCTAACCCTAGAATGGCATAAACTCTTGCAACAGGATGTGGCAAAGACTACAAAGTTCTAGGCTTTTAAAATAAATCCATCTATTTCAATGGTACAGTTGCTTGGCCAAGCAAATAATAAAAATGATAGTTTTAAAAAAAGTAAAACTATCATCTCTATAGACCCACATTCGACCTCCTATCCCAAAAGTTCATACTTTACCAAGATACATACAATGCAGTTTTACAATACAGCATTCTTATGTTTGGTTTTCCATAATCTCAAAAATTATTTCAAAAATACAAACATCATTTCCATTTAATCAAATGATTTCACTAGTTTGCTTAATGAAAAGTTTACTATTTTTCCCTTATTTATTTGATCTATGTGATGATCTACTAGGTAAACATAATGCATTTCATTCATAAATCAAGAATTTATATATACTACTAGTTTTTCCAATTGAAATCAAGACTTCAATAATTCAAAAATTCTACAAGTCTTCCTCATTAATGCAAATATGTAAAATAAAAAGAATATTTCTTTTCTGTAGAATAACAAATTCAATTTAAGATATTATATATAAACTAGCCCAAAATAGGATTAAAAAGGAAGATGCAACAATTATATAATCAATATTGCAAGAGAAAAAGTTGTATTAGATGTGAACCATCTCCATCATTTCAAATAGCACAAAATAAAATGTGGAGAGGTTATTGGTGATGCTAAATATAACACTCTGATAATACTCATACACTAAAATAATGCTTATAATGTCTTTTTGTCAAGTACAGAAGTTGTAATAGCAAGTACCTCAAATACATGCACTTAAGATATGATTTAGAAACTTATAAAGCAAATGAAACCTGAAGGTAAAAAGACAAATTCCACACCCCTTGCTGACATCTTCTCTGGATGCAACGAATGAAGATAATAGGATAGAATACAGTCACCATCAAAGCAAAAGGGTAGATTTGAGAGATAATCTAAACTAAAATACTATGGTAGATTTGAATGCAAATTGTGGACGTGTAGAAAGGGCATGCAACCCGTTTGACAGAGAACCATAAGGAAAAACCTATGTAGAGACTATAATGATCGATGGATATGCACAAAATGGATTTGTTATCTGGATTAATCATATGCAACTATAGATGCATAAACAAAACATTTGGATGATTGAATATCTCTAACAGAAGAATATACACATGGCAAGTGTCAATAAGATCCACGACCTATGCCAACATTCTCCTTGTCTGAGTTAAAATAGGAACTTTTGAATAGGATATTAGACATCTAAGAAAGTGTTGATAAGGCCGAAAGAAATTGATGCAGGAGCATCCAGTGCTGTAAGGGCAATCTTGCATCACCCAAAAAGAAGTTAATTCAAAATCATTGTAGTTGTTTTCATTTCTTTCCATAATTAGTGTTTTTGGTTCCATAATCTCTTGAATAATGATGTAGGACTTTAAATTTTTTCCAAACTGCTAAAAAAAGCAACCTACCAGTTCTGGAAAGTTTAACTACCATTTTAGGAAAGTTTGCATTTGGGCATGGATTGAAGTGAAAACTTACAAAAAGTTTCATAACTAAAATATAAGACTTTTAGTGAAGGAATCAGGCAAAGATCATTTGTGAGCTTACAAATATTAAAGTTTTTATTTTCCAAAAAGCCCCTAAAAATTTTTGAAACAAGATATGAGGCACTAAAACATCTCATAATGTCCTAAAAAGTTGATAGAAATCTGTTTACAGATTTTTAGTGTGATAGTTCACATCGTGAGCTTTCTGGCACTTAAAACAGTTCGTTAATCGAACATCCAGATCAAAAGTTACACTTCCCAAAAGTTGACCTACTTTTGTAGGGAGTTAAAAATTTTGAAATTTAGCTGGAGGACGACAAAAAGTGCTATTTATGACTATTTTGGGAACTCTAGGCAATAGTAGAGTTAAGGGGTAAAGTGTAGAGTCAAGAATAGGTGGGAAAACATAAACCCTAGTTGATTTGGGATTACATAAGGTAGAGGATTCTAGAGCTTGGTGATATTTAGCTATAGTGTGTTGCAGCCTGTGGAGGATTGATTCCTCTTATTGTAATTGAGCTTCTGTAGTGTAATAAGTTGTCCAAATCAATAGAGAAATATTCTATTTTCTATATGCCAATTTTGTTGTTGTGTGTTTTATGATTTACCCCCTTCATAAAAAATGCATGCAAAAATGTGGATTTAGAACCCAAGCATACAGACTAATTAGCAAAATATCTAAATTTGAAAATACATCTCTATAGAAGGCATGAAACCATTAATTTGTTCTCAGAACACCAATCACAACCACAAATCCATAAATAAATCATGGTACCAACTTGAGGGTTAATCAAAATGGATGAAATCATACTAGATAAAAAGAAGGCTTGTACATGCATACCCATCTTGTATATATACATATACACACACAATAAACTTTATATATATATATATGAATTAAAAAAAAAAAACATTTCTTTCATAAAAACTATAGCCAGTTGCCTATAATTTTATAACAAATTCAGATGGAGAATCATGTATTTTCCAGATAAGAAAGGATTCAAACACACCAATAGCCATAGACAAATTAAGATTTATAGAGAACTAGTGATGCAAGAGCATCCAATTGTGTAAAGGCAATTTTGTATCCCCCAAAAAAAATGTGTTTCAAAATTGTTGTTTTTCTTCCCATTTCTTTTCAAAATTTGTGGTTCTGGTTCTATAATTGCTTGAATAATGATGTGGAACTTTTAGTTTTTCCAAACTCCTAAAAATAGCAACCTGCTATTTTTAGAAAGTTTGCATTTGGGCATGGAATAAAGTAAAAATTTACAGGAAGCTTCATAATGGAAAAATAAGACCTTTGGTGAAGTAATCATGCAAAGATCATTTGCAAACTAAAAGATATTAAAGTTTTTGCTTTCTGAAAAATACCTAAAAATTATTGAAACTCAAGTTTGAGGCATTAAACGGCCCCATACAGGCCCAAAAAAAGATGGAACCAATAGAGAAAGTTCTTATGCGTAGAGAACTCAGCAAGCTTCCCAACACATAAAATGGCTCATCAATCAGATACCAGGATGAAAAGTTATGGCTCTCGGAAGTTGACCTATTTTTGGAGGGAGATGCAAATTTTGAAATTAAGTTATTGGCCGCCAAAAAGGCTATTAATAACCATTTTTGGGAACCCTGGGTAGTAGTAGAGTTAAGGAGGGAAGTGTAGAGTCAAGAATAGGTAGAAAAAATAGAAACCCTAGCTTATCTGGGGTTGCAGAAGGTAGAAGATTCCAGAGCTTGGTGATAGGTAGCTATGATGTGTTGCAACCTGTGGAAGATTGATTCCTCTGATTGTAATTGAGCTTCTGTAATGTAATAAGTTGTCCAAATCAATAAAAGAAAGTTCTATTTTCTGTGTGGAATTTCTATTGTTGCATGCTTTATGATATACCCCCTTCATCAAGTGGTATCAGAGCAAGGGTTCTTGAGTGTGTAGAAAGATTGTCAACCATGAGGTAGTTTGCGCCAGGACTAAGGTTGTGGGTTTGCTGTGGAGATCAAGATGCCACCACAAAGAAATTGTATTGGGAGGAATTCTTTGATGAAAGAGGGTTTTAGAGCCCTACAAAGGCAAATTGATGCATTGCAAGAGGAGCTATGAAGAGGGTTGGAGCTGAGAACAAGAGAAGAAAGCGAAGATGAAGCCGAAGAAGAGCTATCTAAGGAGGAACAAGAAGTTACAGGAGATCCTGGAGAAGTTAGGTTGTTGAGGGCCATTTCAAAAATTGAAAAGAGGCCTAGGATTGAAGTTTCTACATATTTTGGAGATTTGAATCTGGAACAACTTATTGATTAGATCAATCACATGGAGGAGTATTTTGAATACAAAGATGTGGAGGACCCAGATCAGGTCAAGTTTGTAAAAACAAAGTTGAAGGCCACGCCAGTATTTGGTGGAAGGAGGTCCAATTAGAGAGGAACAAAAGAGGAAAAGGAAAGATCACCAGATGGGATAGGATGGTGGAGAAACTGAAGAAGTAATTCATTCCTGTGGACTATGAGATGTAGTTGTTGAAGAAGTTGCAAGGACTGAAGTGAGGTAACAAGTCTGTTAAGGAGTATACATAAGAGTTTTATAAAATTACTATCAAGATAGGCCATGTAGAGTCCAACAAGGAGAAGGTAGCTCGTTACATTAATGGGTTGAGGCTGAGTATTCAAGAGGAACTAAGCCTCGTCAGAATGACCACCATAGAAGATGCGTACCCATTGTCCTTAAAGGTGGAAGAGAAGCTAAATAAAAGATTCGATAGCAAGAAAAGGGGAAGAGGTCAAGGTAGAAGGATTGGTGGAAGACCCTATGGAGGTCATAATGAAGATCAAAAGAAAAGTGAAGAAGCTGGTACTAGTCGAAATCAGAGAGGGGATAGTGCCTACCACCCTCATGACCAGAACAATGGTGAGTAAAGAGGAAGAGGCAAACCTAGGCAAGGACCTGGAAGAGGAGGTTTCAGAGGAACCTATTTCCAATGTGGAGAAGAAGGGCATTGAGCATATGAGTGTCTACAACATCAAGGAAGGACAAATAGAAGACCTAAAGGTAATGTACAATTTGCACATGTAGATGAAGATGCATAGTCTGAGCATTCTAAAGATGCTGAAAGGGGAGAAATCCTAGTTTTAAGAAGAACTTTGTTAAATGAAGAGAAAGAACCAAATCATAGGAAGAGTTTATTCCGCACAAGGTGAAAATGTGAAGGTAAGTGTTGTGATATTATTATTGACAGTGGAAGCACTAACAATCATGTTTTAGAGGAGATGGTTGATAAGATGAAAGCATCCACATCCATATTAGATTGCATGGTTGCAGAAGGACAATAGAGCTTTGGTCAATGAGCAGTGTTTAGTGAAGTTCAAGATTGGTGACTACCACAATGACATATTGTGTGACATCATACCAATGGATGCATGTCATATGTTATTGGGGAGGCCATGGCAGTATGATAGGAGCACTGTCCATGATGGCCATGCAAACACATATTCCCTAACAAAGGATGGAGTTTGTCATAAGTTGAATCCCTTGAAGGAGGTGGAAGAAAAGGTATGTAGTACTGCTAGAATTTGCTTGGTAGATGGTAGGAAATTTTTGGAGGGTATGAAGCATGAGCGTCATTGCTTTGCATTGATTCCTAAGATTAGTTAAGAGAAATGTGAAGATGTACCAGCAAAAGTCTCAGATATGTTAAAAGAATTTCAGGATATTATCTCTGATAATGTACCAGAAGGTTTACCACCAGTGAGAAAGATAAGTCATCAAATGGATTTGATACCAAGAGCTAGTTTGCCAAATAAGGCAGCCCACAGAATGACTCCAACAGAGAATAAAGAGTTGAACAGACAAGTTCATGATTTGTTAAGGAACTGATAAGAGAGGGTCTAAGTCCATGTGTGGTACCTGCAGTACTAGCACCAAAGAAAGATCAAGAGTGGAGAATGTGTACAGACTCTCAAGCCATCAATAAGATCACAATCAAGTACATATTTCCATTGCCCATAATGGATGACATAATGGACTATTTGAGTGGAGCCAAGTACTTCACAAGGATTGACCTGAAGAGTGAGTATCACCAGATCCAAATCGAAGAAGGAGATGAATGGAAGAAAACCTTCAAGATAAAGGAGGGTTTGTATGAGTGGTTAGTCATGCCATTTGGGCTAACCAATGCACCGAGCACATTCATGCAGCTCATGAACAAGGTACTGAAAGAATTTTTTGGAAGCTTTGTTATTTTTTATTTAGATGATATTTTAATTTTTAGTAAGACTTGGGATGAGCATCTGATGCATATTAGAAAGGTTTTAGAGAAGCTGAGGGAGGAGAAGTTGTTGATTAATATGAAGAAATGTAGTTTTGTAAAGGAGTTGATATACCTAGGATTTGTTGTCTCAGAGGAAGTTCTTAAGATTTACCCAAAGAATGTGAGAGCTATCCTTGAATGGCCTACACCAAGGAGTGCCATAGAAGTGCGATCTTTCCATGGTTTGGCAAGTTTTTACAGAAAGTTTATTAGAAATTTTAGTAGCATTTTGGCACCCCTAACTAAGACAATGAGAAGGGATAGAAAAGAGTTTAGATGGACTAAAGGAGCAGAAAAAAGTTTTGACACATTAAAGCAGAAAGTTACAGAGCAACCTATTTTGGCACTTCCATATTGCAATAAGGTATTTCAAGTAGATTGTGATGCTAGTGGTAGTTCTATAGGAGCTATTTTGAGTCAAGAGGATAAGCCCATTGCCTATTTTAGTGAGAAGATTAATGATGCCAAGAAAAAGTATTATGTTTATGATTAGGAATTTTATGCATTAGTTCAGGCTTTGAAGAAATGGAGACATTATTTGTTACCAAAAGAGTTTGTTTTATATACTGATCATCACGCTTTACAATATCTTAATAGTCAAGGAAAGTTGAATCAAAGGCACTTAAAATGGGTTGAGTTTTTGTAGAGTTATACTTTTATTTTGAAGCATAGGAGTGGGAAGTCTAACAGAGTTGCGGATGCCTTGAGCAGAAGGCAAAATTTGTTGACAAAAATGAATATAGAGGTCGTTGGGTTCAATGAGCTCAAAAGTTTGTATCCTAAAGATCCAGATTTTGTAGAGGCTTGGAAATCTTGTATGGAACATGTTACTTAGATAGGACAAAATGGTTGGATTTCATAATCTAAGATGGTATGTTGTTTAAAGGAAGCCAGTTGTGCATTCTGAGGAGTTCCATGAGAGAAAACCTGATTAAGGAGAAGCATATCAGAGGATTGGCTAGACACTTTGGTTGAGATAAGACCATTGCTATTGTTGGTGAATATTATTATTGGCCACATTTGTAGTAGGATGTGAGGAAATTTGTGCAGAGTTGTAGAGTATGTTAGGTGGTGAAAGGAGCAAGTCAGAATACAGGGCTATATCAGCCACTACATGTACCGGAGAAACCCTGGGATGATATTATTATGTATTTTGTTCTTGGTTTACCTAGGACACAGAGAGGACATGATTCCATTTTTGTGGTGGTGGACAGATTCTCAAAGATCGTACATTTTATTCCCTGCAAGAAGACTAATGATGTCATTCATATTACTGAGTTTTTTTTAGGGAGGTGGTGAGATTACACAGTCTACCAAAGAGCATAGTTTCACATCAAGATACCAAGTTTGTTGGTTATTTCTAGAGGACATTGTGGAAGAAGTTGAAGATGGATTTGAAGTTTAGTTCTGGACACCATCCACAAACTGATGGACAGACCGAAGTGGTGAATAGGAGTTTGGGTAACCTACTACGATACTTAGTAGGAGATAAGCCCAAGGGATGGGATTTGATTTTACCATAGGCAAAATTTGCTTACAACAATTCTATCAATAGGAGTACTAGTAAATCACCATTCCAGATTTTATATGGCAATAGCCCAATAAATGCTTTTGAGTTAAGGAATCTAGACAAAGGAGAAAAGACAAGTGCTAAAGCCAAAGACTTTGTAGGACATCTGAAGAGTTTGCATGAGGAGGTGAGAAGGTACATTAATAAGATGAATATTGAGTACAAGGCTAAGGTAAATCAGAAGAGGAGATATAAGGAATTCTAGGTAGGAGATGAATTCATGGTTCACTTGAGAAAAGAAAGGTTCCCAATTGGAACATACAATAAGCTGAAAATGAAGAAATTTGGACCATGCAAAATTTTGAAGAAACATGATTCAAGAAATGCATATGAGGTAGAGCTGCCAAGTGGGATCAACATTTCCCCTATTTTCAACATTGTTAATTTATTAGAATATCATAAAGGTGGAATAGAGGGTGGACCAACAGAAGGATAGTGGACTATTCTAACATCTACTTCAATAAAGGAGATAAAAGAGATCTTGGATAGCCATGTGGGAAGGAGTACTCAAAATAGGCAATATGAAGAATACCAGGTGAAATGGAAAGGAAGGCCTGTTGAAGATTCTTCTTGGTTGTCTAAGGCAGAGGTTGGTTGTTTAGGTTTTCCTCACACAAACACCTGAGATGTGACAGGGTCACTTCTTAAATTACCTTGGGTGTCTGATGCAAGAGCATCCAGTGGTGTAAGGGCAATCTTACATCACCAAAAAAAATATGTGTTTCAAAATTGTTGATGTTCTTTCCATTTCTTTTCAAAATTTGTGGTTCTGGTTCCATAATTGCTTGAATAATGATGTACAACTTTTAGTTTTTCCAAACTGCTAAAAATAACAACCTATTATTTTTAGAAAGTTTGCATTTGGGTACAGAATGAAGTGAAAATTTACAGGAAGCTTCATAACGGAAAAATAAGACCTTTGGCGAAGGAATCACGCAAAGATCATTTGTGAGCTAAAAGATATTAAATTTTTCGTTTCTTGAAAAATGCTTGAAAATTATTCAAAATTAGGTTTGAGGCACTAAACGACCCCATACGGGCCCAAAAATGGTCAGAATTGGCAGAGTGGGTTCTTAGCGTGTAGAGCACTTTGCAATATTTTTGACGCATAAAATGATTCATCAATCAGACACCTGGATGAAAAGTTATGGCTCCCTGAAGTTGACTTATTTTTGGAGGGAGATGCAAATTTTGAAATTAGGTTGTTTGCTACAAAAAAGGCTATTAATAACCATTTTTGGAAACCCTGGACAGTAATAGAGTTAAGGGGGGAAGTGTAGAATCAGGAATAGGTGGAAAAAATAGAAACTGTAGCTGATTTGGGGCTGAAAAAGCCAGAATATTCCAGAGCCTAGTGATAGGTAGCTGTGATGTGTTGCATCCTATGGAGGATTGATTCCTCTTATTGTAATTGAACTTCTATAATGTAATAAGTTATCCAAATCAATAAAAGAAAGTTCTATTTTCTGTGTACAATTTCTATTGTTCTATTTCCTCAATCCAAATGAACGCTTGATTCCTATAGAAGCTCTCTTGATCTAATTTATTTTTCCTTTTTGTGTCTAGAATGCTTCCCCAATCTTTTTTTTTTATTTGTATGCCATTACAGAATTGATGATCTATTCACTTTTTGAGAATGAGAGAGGTTAAATAGAAGTTTTGGTGAGCAAGAATTGAATTATAACTCCTCTTTTCCTCTTCCTCAAGTGTTTCATTTTCTAAAGCTTTTCTTTTCCTAAAATATTTTTTTTGTTTTAAAAACATGTTTTATTTTATTTCTAATTCTAAAAATATTATTAAAATAGTTTACATATTTATCATAATGTATCTATAAAACTAATACTTAAATAAAATATGATTACTTTCTAAATAAAACAAATTAAATAACTAAATTGATTATTCTATTTTCTAAACAATCATGAATTAAATAATCTAATTAAATCATCATTAACTAACTATGCGATTTATAATTCAAATAAAATAAAAATGCAATTTAAATTAAACTATTAAATTATTCAATATGCAACATATGTAGCTACATGACACTACGTGAAGTGTGTGAATGATATCCCTCCATCTTAACCCTGCTAGGATGATAATCTCCTTTATCCCAACCACACTCTTGTCTTCGACAACCTACAACACATAGTAAACTCCAATTTTCGTGAATAGATTTGTAACCAAATAACTGAAACATATTCGGAGCATTACTAACATGAATATTACATTTATTTCATTACATCTTTTCATATTAAAATATTCATAACAAATTACTCATCTATCCACATATAATTATTCATAAAATATTTCCATATAAAGTAAACCCAGATGGTATCAAAATTTGAGACATGACATCCTTTTCCCCTTAAAAGAATCATCATCTTGATGATAAACTTAACTGAAGATAAAATTTCATACCTCTTTAATTTTGTTTTACCTCAAAGTCAAAATCGGCCTACCTAATAATGTGTCATTGCTCCAAGTATCTGTTTGTTTATAACTGTAGTATTTCCTATGTCTAACATTCCTTCACCTACACACCTCATTAGCATGTCATTGTTCATCAAATAGATGAATAAAATCTTACAAGCTAAATAATTTCCTTCATAGAATCTTATTCATATCCCAAACATTTTTATAAAATAAAACATTTATGTTCATTTAGTCAATATGACTACTCACATGAGACAATAAAATAATTGCCCTTATGATGAAAAACAAGCATCCGATACTACTTGTTATCATCATTGGAAAATCTAAAAGTCTTAATAATAGAAATATAACAATTTACAACAAGGTCTTCAACTTGAAACATAATAGATAAAATCATAGGTTTTCAACATGTAAAATGATCATTATGTGATTAGAAAGATCAAGGATAAGAAGTTTATTATGATTTCAATAATGATTTCAATGGTACAATATCCATCTTTTTCAATGGTTTAATAAAGTATGTTAGTTAGTATAAACAATACACACGTGGCCCAATTGCCAATACAAACATATACCCAATACATGGTACAACTACCACCCAATTCCATACCAGTAACATATGGTACTCTTATCCGAGTATAATCAAAATATCATCAAAATTATATGGAAAAATAATCTTCCCACCAAAGCACATCATATGAGGCAAATCTTAGTCTATCATAGACACATATAAGCATGAATCATTCATCATAATGCACATGCAATGGAAATCATAACATAATTCCAAGAGATCAGTTCTTCTAACCGACACTAGGTTGAGATCCCCTATATCAAAACAAATCTTAAGGGATACACCAACTAGATGAAAACCAACCATTGTACAAACAACTTCTTTGAGACTACATCACTCCTTTGTTCCATTGCCACTGCAATGAGAAGAAAGAGTGCAACAACAAGTTAAGTCCATAAAAAATTAGGACCACAACTATGTTGAGATAACCTCTCAAGCTCTCAACTAAGTTTAAGGAGACCCACAAAGCTATCATCTCTATTCTTAAGAAAAATTGCAGCAAAAGATTATTCTCTCAACAGTCCTTCCTTAGGCACTACCCCTAACAAAAGAATTCAAAAATCAGGTATGCTACCTCAAAAGGTTATAGGCACTACTACCACATATCTTAATTCTAGATATGGTTTCCCTACATGAGATACTTCCTCACACTCGACTCCTGAAAAAGAGGGTTCCTTTATCATTCTAGCACTACACTACCAAAACTAGGACTGATCAAATAGATTCTTAGAGGAAATAATCTAACCACACAATCTAATGGGGTAAACACTTCTATAAAGCTAGATTTAACAACTTGTTACTCACAAGGAGCACATCTAACATGACATCAATGTACTAACAAGGAGCAAGATTACTCCACCATACTTCCATTTCCTTAACTAGAATAGACCAAAATGTCATACAACACAACTCGATCACAATTTCATGATCAACTAAGAAACACAAGGCTTCTTCATAGCCTAACACAAAGTATCCATACAATCGAATACAAAGGAGAACTTATCCCATTCAGCATCAAGCTAGAAAACCTTCAACTACTAAGAAGAAACTCCTGAAGCAACCTGATTTCCAAGGTTGGCAACTCAACAAGAATGAAAAGACAACTATAATACCATAAATATCTATACACATTAAGTTCTCAAGCACTAACTAAATATTCATAATACCCTACATTATGTCAAACTTGAAGGTAGTTATGGAACATCATACACTCTACCAATTTTGAACACTAGGGGATGGCATCATGTTCAAGATCAACAGGAACAAGACACACAAGAACAATCTAAAGTTGGTGGACTAGACCAACATTAGGCCAATTAAACTAAAAGTATGATTCAATCCCAATGTGTTCTCTACATAGTCATAAATCTACATTTAAGCTCATACAAGAATACATTTCTCTTCAAGTGATCCATAGAAACACAAAACCTTTTCTCAATATTTCACACAATAGTCACTTTTATTTATCAACAAACCAAGGATTTTAATCTACTATAATTCTAGTAATACACACATCAAGTACTAGTTTATTCTCCACATTCTACTCCCTTATACAATCCATCAAAGGCCCATCATGGACATGATAGAGAACATAACAAGACACATGATCAATAGTTAAAACCTTCAAGCATACCCACCAATAATAATTAAGTAAATAAAGCCAAAGAAAAGAAAATTAGTTACAACAATAAAGTATAAAAATGCATGCAATTACAATAGTAAATACAATGGGACCATCAAGGTCATAAGATAAATAAACATCAATTTTGATAGCTATACTTTTCCATAATAAAATAAAAAAAATTCAAAGTTGGTCCTTACAAAGTCGACTAAAAATCAATATTCACAAGTTTCACATTACAAGAACTATGTGACTAATTCTAGCCACTACAGAGGGAGTACAATGGTACACTACACCTAGATCCAAGGTGAGTAAGAGAATAAACTTAACAATAAATATTTCAAATTCCAATCATATCTATTTCTAATTAAGCACACGAATATCATTAAATGATTCCAAGCAACTGTATATTACATACAATCACTACAAAATAAACATACACAGTCATCCAACCAGAAATCAAGATAAGTTGAGACAAAATTAGGTTCACAACTGAGATATCTAAGAAAATCAATTTCTTCAATAGGTAGTGGTTAACACTTCTTACCAATCAAGGATTCACCAATATAACATATGGAATAATATATCATCAAAAAATAGGAGGAATGATTAGGTTGGGATTAAGCAATTACCCAACATTCCTTTCACAAGATTCTAAACTCCTTCATAACATGATGACAAGCATATTGAATGCATACTAAGAGACGGAAAATCATAATTCAGGTCACAAGATGTAGGGTTTACTATTTTTCTCAAGATTCTAACACTTCAAAACATCACAAGGATTATACAAAAGACCCTCTTCACAACCCCTTTTTCTCTTTAACTCTTCAAATAATTCAATGCAACAATTACACCTAGGTTCCCATATGAATCTTAGGGAAAATGCAATCTAGCAATATAAGTCATTACCCAAATGATCTATTCTAGCAATGTGATGCAACACTATCTATCTTCCAACCGCATAATTAATCCATACTTGGAAACATGCTCTCCATAAGGCAATGTAACCATTAACAGTCTTTAGAGGCAAGCATTACAAGGATATGCTACTCTTGTACACAATAAGGTTCACTAATATTATTCACATATCAAGCATATGATCAAAACATCCAATTCATAACTCTTAAAACAGTAAACCAAGTTCAATCACACTTGGAGCATAATATTTACTTTCACACAAAGGTCTTCATAACTCCACCATTACAAGTGGTTACACAAGCATAAACATGACTCTTCAAAGGTCACTCAAGCAACTTTTACCTAGTGCAAAGACTCATGCCCAACACTCAAGGCATCAAGAAAGAAAATACCCATAAGTAGCTTCTTGACAAACACCAAGGTTTATCTAACCCATAGTAATGTATTCCTTGCCACACACATGCAAAGATGACATACAAAAGAAGGCATAGGCTACTTACTACATGCCAACACTCAAGGACCTACACATGCTCATACAAACTGAGCAACACACACCCTAGAGCTCCCAATGTTGGAACCATGCTCTGATACCAAATCTAAGGTGTGGAAATTTACCAATTAAAGATAGTACTTGGAAAGAAAAGCATATTCCAAAAGTAACATAATCAACCAATAATAGTTTCCAATCATAATAACATAAAATGGCAAGAATCCATGAATAGAATAATGATCCATATACCAAAATGGATTACAAAATAGTTTACATACACCTGACTTTGGTGTTACAATACATCTGTTTCAATGATACACAAAGAAGAACTATCATCAAGATATCCATGGATCATATTACAATTGCAACTTGGTGATTTGAAGCCATACAAAGAAACAAATATCCATATCAATAATAACTTAGTTGCCTCGATCCTTCAATCATCTGCAATCCAAGACCAAGAGAGTGGTTGAGGTGCTTTTTCCACCCAACCACTATCCATATAATGATCCATATACCAAAATGGATTACAAAGTAGTTTACATACACCTGACTTTGGTGTTACAATACATCTGTTTCAATGATACACAAAGAAGAACTATCATCAAGATATCCATCGATCATATTACAATTGTAACTTGGCAATTTGAAGCCATACAAAGAAACAAATAAACATATCAATAATAACTCAGTTGCCTCGATCCTTTGATCATCTGCAATCCAAGACCAAGAGAGTGGTTGAGGTGCTTTTTCCACCCAACCATGAAGTACTGAACTTCCCTAGATTTCTTCATAACTCGAAGAAAGCTCTGACACTACACAAGGACCCTAGCAACCTGGAACAGTGTAAGCAGGAGGGAATCACTCAATGTAACCCTATTTCCTATATGCATCCTAATCCTAGAATGACATAAAATCTTGCAACAGGATGTGGTAGAGACTACAAAGTTCTAGGCTTTTAAAACAAATCCATCTATTTCAATGGTACAATTGCTTGGCCAAGCAAATAATAAAAATGATAGTTTTAGAAAAAATAAAACTATCATCTATGTAGACCCACATTCAGCATCCTAGCTCGAACGTTTGTACTTTATGAAGATACATACAATGTAGTTTTACAATACAGTTTTCTTGTGTTTGGTTTTCCATAATCTCAAAAATTATTTAAAAAATACAAACATCATTTCCATTTAATCAAATGATTTCACTGGTTTGCTTAATGAGAAGTTTACTATTTTTCCCTTATTTATCTAATCTATATGGTGATCTACCAGGTAAACATAATACATTTCATTCATAATCAAGAATTTATATATACTACTAGTTTTTCCAATTGAAATCAAGAGTTCAATAATATATATATATATATAAAGATTACTATATATATATATATATATATATTTATAAACTAGCCTGAAATAGGATTAAAAAGGAAGATGCAACAATTATATAATCAATATTGCAAGAGAAAAAGTTGTATTAGATGTGAACCATCTCTATCATTTCAAACAACACAACATAAAACATGGAGAGGTTATTAGTGATGCTAAATATAACATTCTAATAATATTCATACACTGAAATAATGCTTATACTGTATTCTTTTCAAGTATAGAAGTTGTAATAGCAAGTGACTCAACTACATGCACTTAAGACATGATTTATAAACTTATAAAGCAAATGAAATCGGTAGGTAAAAAGACAAATTCCACACCCCTTGTTGGCATCTTCTCTGCATGCAATGAATGAAGATCATAGGATAGAATGCAATCACCATCGAAGAAAAAGGGTGGATTTGAGAGATAATCTAAGCTGAAATACTATGGTAAATTTGAATGCAAATTGTGGATGTGTAGATAAGGCATGCGAACCATTTGACAGAGCACCATAAAGAAAAACCTATGTAGAGACTATAATGATCGATGGATATGCACAAAATGGATTTGCTATCTAGCTTAATCATATGCAACTGTAGATGCACAAACAAAATGCTCGAATGACTGAATATCTCTAATAGAAGAATATGCACATGGAAGGTGTTAATAAGATCCACGACCTATGCCAATGTTCTCCTTGTTTGGGTTAAAATAGGAAGTTTTAAATAGGGTATAGACATCTAAGTAGGTGTTGATAAGGCCAAAAGAAATGCACAGAAAAATGTAGATTTAGAACCCAAGCATACAGACTAATTAGCAAAATATCTGAATTCAAAAATACATCTCTATAGAAGGCATGAAACCATTAATTTGTTCTTAGAACACCAATCACGACCACAAATCCATAAATAAATCATGGGTACCAACTTGAGGGTTAATCAAAATGGATAAAATCATACCAGATAAAAAGAAGGCTCGTACATGCATACCCATCTTGTCCATGACCAATTTTTTTAAAGGAAAAAAAATCCTAAAAAATCTCATAGAGAGCTACTTTATATATATATGAATTGAAACAAAACATTTCTTTCATAAAAACTACAGCCAGTTCCTGTACTTTTATAACAAATTCAGATGGAGAATCATGCATTTTCTAGATAAGAAAATATTCAAACATACTAATAGCCACAGACAAATTAAGATTTAAAGAGAACCTGGAATTTGTTCCTCAATCCAAATGAATGCTTGATTCCTACAGAAGCTCTCTTGATCTAATTTATTTTTCCTTTTTGTGTCCAAAATGCTTTTCCAATCTTTTTTTTCAATTTGTATGCCATTACAGAATTCATGATCTATTCACTTTTTGAGAATGAAAGAGAGGTTAAATAGAAGTTTTGGTGAGCAAGAATTGAATTATAACTCCTCTTTTCCTCTTCCTCAAGTGTTTTATTTTCTAAAGCTTTTCTTTTCCTAAAATAAGTTTTTGTTTTAAAAACATGTTTGATTCTGCTTCTAATTCTAAAAATATTATTAAAATAATTTACATATTTAACACAATGTATCTATAAAACTAATACTTAAATAAAATATAATTACTTTCTAAATAAAACAAATTAAATAATTAAATCGATTATTCTATTTTCTAAACAATCATGAATTAAATAATCTAATTAAATCATCATTAACTAACTATGCGATTTATAATTCAAATAAAATAAAAATGCAATTTAAATTAAACTATTAAATCATTTAATATGCAACATATGTAGCTACATGACACTACGTCAAGTGTGTGAATGATATCCCTCCATCTTAACCCTGTCAGGATGCTAATCTCCTTTACCCCAACCACACTCTTTCCTTCGACAACCTACAACACATAGTAAACTCCAATTTCCATTAACAGATTTGTAACCAAATAATAGAAACATAGCCGAAGCATTACTAACATGAACATTACATTTATTTCATTACATCTTTTCATATTAGAATATTCATAAGAAATTATTCATCTATTCGCTTTTAATTATTCATGAAATATTTCGATTTAAAGTAAACCCAGATGGTATCAAAATTTGAGAGGTGACACTAATTTACAATCTTACAGAGCTAAGTTTGAAAGTCTCAAAATGAATGATGATCAGAAGGTGGTTTATTACCATCTTAGGGTTCAAGAGATTGTTAATGCTATTTGGGGTTTAGGTGATACCTTAGAAGAAAAGGTAGTTATAACCAAGGTTTTAAGGACTCTAATACCTAAATATGAATCCAAGGTGTTTGTAGTAGAAGAGGGAGATTTGGGTAAAGTGACCTTTGATGAACATCATGGTACTTTTACTGCCTTTGAGATGAGAGTTTGTAATGATATTTCTACAAGTAAAGAAGATAACATTTAAGTCAGTCAAAAAGGAAAAGGAAATAAATTTAGATCTAGAATAGATGAATGATCAAGAGTCTTCTTTTGTCAGCAGATTGAAAAAGGGGTCATCAAGAAAGTATAAAGGTAAGCTTCCATTCAAGTGTTTTGAGTGTGGTAGGATAGGACACTTTGCTGCTAAATGTCCATATAAAGATCCAAATAGTGATGAAGAAGGAAATAAGAAACAAATCAAGAAGAAATAATTCAATCCTAAAAAGAAAAATAACTTCAAAAAGAAGAAGACTCTATTCACAAAAGATGTTGATATAACAGATAGTGGTTCAGAGGAGTCACCTGAGGAAGGAGAGGAAACCTTGTTCATGGCAGTTATAATTGAAAATTAGAATAATAAGTGTGAAAATCAATCTGAAAATG
Source organism: Cunninghamia lanceolata (assembly GCA_027924645.1). Classification (NCBI taxonomy): domain Eukaryota; kingdom Viridiplantae; phylum Streptophyta; class Pinopsida; order Cupressales; family Cupressaceae; genus Cunninghamia; species Cunninghamia lanceolata. Next base: position 1,595,949 of record BSBN01001014.1, on the reverse strand, counting down.
ATGAAACGGAGGTTGATCTTGAAGGTGAATTGAAGTGTGCACTTGGTGAGATCAAGAAGCTTAAAAAGGAGACAGTTGCTCAAAGAAATCAGTTTCAAAAGGACAATGAAATTCTGATCAGCAAAGTCACTGATTATGAAAAAAAAATTGCAGATCTAAAATTGAATCTTGAAGAGAGTAAAAGAATTGTTAAAGTTGCAAACAAGGAGTTAGATTCCAAAGATAAAGAGTGTCATGCTCTAGAAGCTGAAATTGTGACTTTGAGAAGAGTACTTCACATGTGTAACAATAGTGATAAGCTTGAAGATCTTTTAAAAAAACAAAAGGGATTCAACGAAAAAACTAGTCTTGGGTTTGAAGAAGGACAATGCTCATACACCAAGAGTCATCAACATGCTAATGTTAATAACAAAGTCTCATGAAACTAGAAAACTTCAAAAGAAGTAATTCTTTTATGTATAATCTGCATTTTCTTGGTTAATGTTTTTATTGTAACAAGTATGGACACAAAGAAAATGAGTGGAGATTTGATTCTAGAGGAAGAGCAAACTTTTTGAGAAGGAATCCTTTTGAGTTCTTAAGAAGGCTGAAATGCTTCAATTGCAATAACTTTGGGCACATAGCCAAGTTTTGTAGGCCTAACTTGAAAGTGTAGCAAAATAGGTTGAATGCTCTTTCCAAAATGTCCACTTTGAGTGGTGATAAGAAAAAAAATTATTTGGAGACGTAAGATGATGAATAAGAATATTGAAGCTATGATTGTTCAAACTACCTTTCATGCCAAGAAGAAAGAACAGTGGGCTATAGATAGTGGCTATTCTAACCATATGACATGAGATAAAAGCAAGTTCACCATGTGTGAAGACTACACAGAAGGTTCAGTCATGTTTGGTAACAATGTTTGCATTTTAATCGAAGGAAAAGGTACTATTATTTTGGATGATGAGACTCCATTACATGATGTATATTATGTTGAAGGCTTAAAACATATTCTATTGAGTGTTAGTTAAATTTGTGACAATGGATTCAATGTTGTTTTTAATTCTCATGGTTGTGAAATTAAGAAGAAATTAGGAAAAGTTGTTGCAACAGGGCTAAGAACAAGTGGATATATCTATAATCTTCGTGAGACTAAAAATAGAGATGCAAATAGACGTATTTGCTTCATGGGTCAAGTTGAATAAATTTGGCTATGGCACAGGAGATTTGGTCATGTAAATTTTGATAACCTTGAGAGGATCAGTAAAAATTAGAATGTAAGGAATATGCCTCACATCTCCAAGCCAAACACCACTACATGCAAAGAATGCTAATTTGGTAAGCAAACTAAGGCCAGTTTTAAATCCAAAGAGTATACTTCTTCTAAGCTTCTACAACTTGTTCATTCAGATTTGTGTGGTCCTACAAGGACTAAGGCAATAGGTGGTGAAAGATATTTTATGCTCTTTATTGATGAATTTTGTAGAATGACCTGGGTGACCTTTTTGAAGCACAAGTCAGAAGCCTTTGATAGATCTAATATTTTTAAGAAGATGGTTGAGAAGGAATCATATTTGAAGCTCAAATGTCTAAGGTCAGATAAGAGTGGAGAATATTGCGAGAAACATCAGATTAAAAGACAATTTTCAGCTCCTAGAACTCCACAACAAAATGGAGTAGCTGAAAGGAAGAACATGACTCTGAAGTAGATGGCAAGAACATTACTTCATGATGCAAATCTGCCCAATACTTATTGGAAGGAATTTGTTCATATAGAAGTATACACTCAAATAGACTACAATTGAGGGTAAAATCTAACCATACTCCTTATGAATTATGGTATGGTAGGTTAGCCAATGTTGGATACTTTAGAATTTTTGGTAGTAAGTGTTTCATTAAGAGAGATGATGATAATTTAGGGAGTTTTGATTCTAGGAGTGATGAGGGCATTTTTTAGGCTATTCTACACATAGCAAAGCCTATAAATTTTTTAACAAAAAACTCAAAAGAGTAATAGAAAGCACTAATATCAAAGTGGGTGAAGGTATGTAGCCTTATGTGCAGCTGATTCAAGGCAAAGAAGAAGAAGATCATCATTCAAAAAAAGAGGTGGAAGTTCAAGTGGAAGAAGAAACTCCTAAAAAGCCTATGGAAACCAAAGCCAAAACTCCTTCAAAGACACTTCAAAGAGATCATCCACAAGAGCTAATCATTGGAGATAAAAATATTGGTATTCTAACAAGGAGGAAACTTGCTGCTACAAGTAATCAAGCACATGTATGCTTGATATCAGAAATGGAGCTAAAAACCTATGTGGAGGCCAGAAAGGATGAAGCTTCGATTAAAGCTATGGAAGAGGAATTGAATCAAATAGAGAAGAAAAAGACATGGGAGCTCATCCGTAGACCTGAAGGTAAAAATATTATTAGTGCAAAATGGGTTTTTAGAAACAAACTTGATGATAAGGGCAAAGTTGTTAGAAATAAAGCTAGACTCATTTGTAAGGGTTACTCTCAAATTGAAGGGATTGATTTTGATGAAACTTTTGTACATGTGGCTAGACTAGAAGCAATAAGAATGTTCGTAGCTTTTTCAGTTTATAAAAATTTCAAGGTGTTCCAAATGGATGTCAAATCAGCCTTTCTAAATGGTGATCTTGAGGAAGTGGTTTATATGGTATAGCCTAAGGGTTTTGAATGTAAAGACAAATTGGATCATGTGTACAGGTTGAAAAAGGCCTTGTATAGTTTCAAACAAGCCCCAAGAGCATGGTACTATAGATTGGATCTGTACTTGTAAGAGCAAGGATTTACTAAAGGTGGTGTGGACAACAATTTGTACTTTATTGCTAAAGGTGAGGATATCTTGGTTGTAGTGGTTTATATTAATGACATTATTTTTGGAAGCAATAATGATGACATGTGCCATTCTTTTCTTGACATTATGAAATCAGAATTTGAAATGTCTATGCTTAGAGAATTGTCTTTCTTCCTTGGTTTACAGGTTTCTCAACTTGAAAAATGGATATTTATTTCACAAGTCAAATATGCCAAAGAAATACTTAGGAGGTTTCAAATGGATGAGTGTAAACCAGTTGGTAATCCTATGGAAATAGGGTGCAAACTTAGAAAAAATGATGATTCACCTGAGGTAGAACATTCCTTATATAGATCCATGATAGGCAGCCTCTTATATCTAACTGCTTCTAGGCCTGATATCATGTAGGTAGTTTGCTTGGTGGTAAGATTTCAGTCATGTCCTAAACAATCTGATTTAAATGTAGTTAAAAGGATTTTTAGATACCTTAAAGGCACTCTTGATTTTGGATTGCGGTATCCTAGACACAATGATTTCACTCTTCTTGCATATACTAATGTTGATTGGGCAGGATGTCCTAATGATAGAAAGAGCACAAGTGGAGCAGCCTTCTTTCTTGGTGGTAGACTAGTGGCTTGGCATAATAAGAAGCAAGATTGTGTCTCTTTATCTACTACTGAAGTTGAATATGATGCAACATCTTCTTGTTGTACTCAGGTCCTTTGGATGGTTTAGTCACTTCAAGACATCAAAGTGGAAGTTTCTAAGCCTAACTCTATTCTTTGTGACAATACTAGTTCAATTAATATATCCAAGAATCCAGTCATGCATTCTACGACCAAACATATTGCTGTTAGATATCATTTTCTAAGAGAAAAAAGTCATTGCAAATGATGTGGTGTTTGATTATGTTCATACCTCTAATCAAATTGTTGATATCTTTACAAAACCATTGCCTAAAGAAGTGTTTGAATCCCTGAGACAAATGCTTGGGGTTTTTTCACTCTCCTCTCTTCAATGATTTCATCATGATATTGGATTCAGGGGGAGTAATTGTGAAATTTCTTGCAGTCCTAAAGTCCAATCAGTTTTTTTTTGTTTTATGTTGTCAAATGTGGTATTGCTTATTAGATGTATCATCTTTCAATGAAAATTGTTGCAGCCTTTGGAACAATGTATGTCATTAATCAAAGTTTAAAAGGAAATTGTCAAATGATGTTATTACAAGTGCCCTAATAGACATGGATACTAGAAATTGATAGAAATATGAAAATGAATGGTACACAGCAATAAGGGCAGTGTTGATCATGACAGTCTAATGAGGGACTATGTTTTAGTTGATTGCATATGATAGTGATGGTTGTGTTTATATCAGTGTTGATGTTCTTGGTTATTTTCTTGTTGTTGAAATTTATATACACATGAAGTTGATGCTTCTCATTATATCTTTGTGATCAATTGAGCAATGGTGGTGTCAAGAGGGAAGTTATTATTTGGATGCAGAAGTGATTTTGGATAGTTAGAATGCAGCAATAGACTATCAAAGGCCACAAAATCAAATGGACTATGAATAATCATGTCTCGGTATCTTTTTGTAAGTCATTTTTTTTCATTTAAAAAAATAGAGTTGATGTTGCATAACTATATTTATGACAGTAAATTAAAAAGTTGTAGTACAAGAATACATGACTATGGCATAAAAAGTATCATGTTGTTAGAAAATTGTGTCCTTTGTCCATAGTGTCAAAAGGGGGAGTTTTTTGTATTTTTCCATCCATGGACAAAGGGGGAGCTTGTTGTGTTTGTTGTCCTTGATGGCAAAACACAAACATGGTATCAAAGGACAGTGGATGTTAAGTTTGTTGTGTAATAGAGATGTTGAATGTAACGATGTTTGTTGTCATCCTATGTTCATGGTTAGGTTAGTTCAGTCAGTGTTCATGCTCAAGTGATTATGATAATCTTCTTACTCAGGTTATGTCAAGATGCTTTCATCTCATCTAGGTTACTCATGTTGATGTGATGACAAGAATTGCAGATATACATAGAATTGATCTTCATGGTTTACTTGGTGTTTTCATGTGTTGATAGGTGCTCATCATGCATGGTTATGTAGAATAGAGATACAATGGTATGGATCTTGTTAGATCTTACAAGTGTTTGGTGCTGAAATGTTATGAAGAGAAAGGAAACTCATGCTTGTGATCAGTAGTGATCAATGTTGGTTATCAAACATGTTCAGTTGAGGATATGGTATTGATGGTTCATCATGTTTAATGCATTGCTCCTATTTGATGTTGTGATGAAGGAGCTTCTGGAGGTCATAACTTTTGACTTGGATGTGGGTTTTCTATGAGATTTTTTGGGTGGATGTGTTATGAGGTGGAAAGTAGTTTCACAACCCACCCTAGTTAGTTGGACCCCATCTTGTCACTTTTTTGGGGCTTGAAACTTTCATCTTGGCCCTCAATATAGCAATTTAGTGGTTTTTCCTAGATTTTAAAAAAATTGCTTTTGTAATAAATTGAAACTCATGTTTTCAATTTAGAATATTAGTTGGCATTTCATCCTACCTTAGTTTTAGGAAGCTTTTGGGAAAAAATGGGATTTTCTAGATATGATTGTAAACTTACCTAAAATGGCAAAAATTTGACAATTGTCAAAATATGCCAAAAAAGGTAATTATTTTTTCTGTTCTTGGATATAAGAGAGTTTTCTCCTATTGTAGTAGCAGATTTGATGAATAGAAGTTTTTTTATGTTCCAGTCTTCAAATCTTTGGCTCTCACATGATTAATGGCAAAATTGTATTGAGTGTATGTTGTGTGCTGCATCATTTGGTATCAGAGTGGGTTGAGCTTGAGTGTGTAGAGTATGCACCAGGACTGAGAGGAGTTTGTGAAGGAAATTATTTTCCTATGTGTTGAAGTATGAGAAATTTTTCTAATTGCAAAAAAAAATTGATTTTGTGAGATATATGTTCACTGTCCTCTAGCAGAGATAAAATCTGGGTAGAAGGTGTACAGACTTCTTCCACCAAGAGAAAGTGGGTAGAAGAGGTCTTGAAGAGGTGCATCTTCTAGAGTCTTTGTTGGGTAGAGGAGAGTTAAATTTGTGTGAGATATATTGGTTGTGCTCCATTAGAGATAAAGCTGGGTAGAAGGTGTAGAAATTTCTTCCACTGAGAGAAAGTGGGTCGAAGAGGTCTTGGAGAGGTGCATCTTCCAGAGTCTTTTGTTGGGTAGAGGATAGTTATGACTGAGTTTTTTTTGTAGAGAGGACCTATAACTATAGAGAGCATTGGCTCTAAAGTGTTTTTGTGTGCAGGTTGTAGAAATTAAATATTGAGAATGAGTGAAATGTTTTCGAAGAAGAGGATGAGATGGGTCATAAAGAGACCTATAATGATTTCATATATAGAAAAGTGGGAAAGAAAGTTTACGGATAGTCTTAATGAAGAGTTGATAAGACTTCATGATATAGTGGATCTATTAAAAGCTGAAATGAATAGAAAAAATGTTGATAGTAAAAGGTGTAAGAAAGAATGTCATGAAAGTGGCATGAAAGAGAAAAAGCACATGGTTGCAACTAAAACATGTCTTTTCAAAGGCATGGATGTGTTGATGGATGAGATTGAAATAGAGAAGAGTGATAATGAAAACCTTATTTTGTTTGCAGATAAAGAGGAACTTAAAGACAAAGAAGTAGAAGTCCTCAAGAATATTGAAAAACAAGAAAAGAATGAGTTTGCAGCAGGAACATGTCTATTAGAAAGCCCAAATAGTGGGATAAAAGAGGTTGTAGAGGAAGCTACAGGAGAGATTTGGTGGAGGTAGTTGGTTAGTGGTGGGTTGAATCCCATGAAGGAGAGGAGAGGGGAAATAATTTGGCAGAGGAAGACAATATTTGGTGGATACAAATCTACAAGAGGAGAGAAGAATGATGTGCATATTTGTTCAAGGAGAGTGAAGCTTGTTCTGGAAAGACACTGGAAAAAGAGGAAAAAAAGAGAAGAATGAAGTGCAAAGGTTGGATCTAGTCAAGTGGCAATAGTTCGAAGACACTCACTTGCAGGAGCTACATTCTTTTCAACAAGAGGAGAATGATGCAAGAACTTTCGGAGGTCATAACTTTTGACTCGGATGTGGGTTTTCTACAATACTTTTCGGGTGGATGTGTTATGAGGTGGAAAGTGGTTTCGCAATAGGCCCTAGATGGTTGGACCTCGTCATGGTACTTTTTCAGGGCTTGAAACTTTCATCTTGGCACTCAAAATAGCAATTTAGTGTTTTTTTCTAGATTTTTAAAAAGTTGCTTTTGTAATAAATCGAAACTCATGTTTTGAATTTAGAATATTAGTTGGCATTTCATCCTACCTTAGTTTTAGGAATATTTTGGGAAAAAATGGGATTTTCTAGATATGATTGTAAAATTACCTAAAATGGCAAAAATATGACAATTGTCGAAATCTGCAAAAAAAGGTAATTTTTTTTGTTTTTGTTTTTGTTTTCTTGGATATAAGAGAGTTTTCTCTCATTGTAGTAGTAGAGTTGATGAATAGAAGTTTTTTTTATGTTCCAGTCTTCAAATCTTTGGCTCTCATATGATTAATGGCAAAATTGTATTGAGTGTATGTTGTGTGCTGCATCATGTTGATAAGCTTAATGATACTTCAAGTATTTATTATTTCAAAGAGTAGTGTCCATCAAAGAAGGGTCATGCTATATAGAATCACAAAGATTTGAATGCAGAGGTTCAGGAGTCTAGAAACCCTCCTATAACCCTAAACAAAGTTCCTAAAGCACATTAGGTTTAAAGCCCTAATCTAACCGTAGCCACTTTATTTCTATTTTGGTGTTGACCTACTCGACCAATGACAACATAACTTATGTTATGTTTAAAGGGGTCTTAAAACATGGGTGACCAACCCCAACATCCTAGGGGCACTAGAGATTAGAAGTCTTCATAAAGACTATGAGAGCAAAATAAGATCTTGTGGCCTAGATTAAAAGGCTTGTTGGCATGAAAGGCAAATGTAATGAACACCTTTTAATTTCTTTTGAAGGCCAATGGTCATTTACAGCTAGAAAAATTTGATGGGTAGATAGTTATAAAAGGAAAAAAGGCAGTCTTTTTGAAGCTATATTCACATGCAGAGGGCCAAGGAATTTACATATGAGATCTGTACAATGTTTTTATGGATTTTGTTCATTGATCTAATATGGTAAAAGGAATACCTACATGCTAGTATGAGGATTAACAATTTTTATGAAGAATATAATTGTGTTTGTTGTATTTGAAGCTTGAAGACAAGTTAGTGTATGCAGATCATTTTCAATGCAAGAGAGGAAAGTACAGATGTTAATTCTTGATCAAAGGAATATATTGCTACTTCTAGAGATTGAAATATGTTTTAGAGATTAAATCTACTTGAATAGTTAGAGATTGAAGAAGATTTTGTTGAGTTCAAAAAAAAGGAGATATATGGTTTTACTATTTAAAGAAACAGAGTTTTCCTCTGTATATTTTCATATTCATGTATTAAGGGTTGGTACCCTTGGAGTTGGTGCTCCTAAATGTATTAAGGGTTGGTACCCTTGGTGTTGGTGCTCCTTGAAGTAGGTGCTTCTAAACAAAGTAGCCAATGAGGCTTTGTAATAAGTGGAATTTAGTTAAGCCGGTGAGGCATTTTTCCTGAGTGGTTTTTCCTCCCTATGAGGATTTTCCACTCTTCAAAATCTATCTTATGTCTCCTCTTGATGGTTGATTATGTTTTACTTGTTTGATCATCCTTTTTCAAGTTTTATATCGTAAATTGCTCATCTTTGTGACTATATTTTTAATAAGGTTCTTTGTATAAATCTGGTGAGTTAAGTTTTGACATAATAAGCTTTTTAGACCACTAATTCACCCCCCTCTCAGTGGTCCTATATTCCAACAGTGATATCTCCATTCCTTTTCAAAATATGAAACAACCTCGCTGGGAAGTGTTTCAGAAACTGCCTCCTAAGGGATGGATCAAAATTAACTTTGATGGGGTAGCTAAAGGGAATCCTAGAGCTATAAGTAGTGGGGGAGTGATGAGAGATGACTTTGGTAGGTTTTTGGTAGAAGTGGCACTCCCTCTGGGTACCCAGACAAACCACTATATAGAAGTTGTGGTGGCCTATCACGCTATTGCTCTTTCTCATACCAAGGAGTATAAAAAGGTTTGGGTTGAAGGGGACTCTAATAATATTATCAATTGCTTAAAGAAATCCCTAAGCCCTAGTTGGATGATAGCTACCTTTGTTGAAGATGTTATTAAGCTATTAGGGTCCTTTGATCAAATTTTTATTTCTCACATATTCTACGAAGGGAATAGAGTTGCGGATATTTTTGCCAACCTAGGAGTCACTAACCAGTCTAGAACCATCTGGGATGACATGGACTTAATCCTGAGCAAGATTAAAACTCTAATTTTAAATGATTATAAACATGGATTACTAATAAGTTCATTATGAACTCAAAAAGTTTGAAAGGCATTTCTATTATGAAGAGGTAGAACACATGGATTCTGGGTATGGTTATGGGCCTAAGCATTCCCAAAAGGTATAAATTTATCTTCTTTCTGATCTATTTTGTTTGTGAGGGATAGAATGGTTTGAAGCTTAACATGGGTGGTGAAAGGAATAGAGTGGAGCCCTCTTCTTGTGGAGGGGTCCACCACAAACAGAAGGTTTGGAAGATTATGGAAGTTGGGATTTAACCCCTTTTATGGAAAGATTGCATGGGGTCGACCCCAATGTCACGATGATGTTTGTGAAGATTTGGAAAAATAGTAAGGTTATGGCTTTTGGATGGGAGATAACTATCAATGAATATGTCATAGCTTAGATTACTCAGTTGTCAACCAATGAGAAGAAATTCTTTAGGGAGAGGAAATATAGTGAGGAAGCCCTGAATCATTTCTTCAAGGGCAACGAGTGAAATATGCTGGTTAAGTTGCAGTTGGCAGGTTATAATCGCCTATCCATTAGGCCAATTTGGGCCAAGGTGGCAGAGGTCATTATACATTATATTACCTTGGATGGAAGGTACATTGCTATATATATATATATATATATATATATATATCACTTTAATCTGTTAAATCATTTTTTTTATGGTATGCATGTTTCCTTCCCATTCTATTTGCTTGCTTCTATGGAATATGGTCTAAAGGAAAATTCTAGAAACCCTAAGTTACCTATCCTTCATGGAGGTCTTATTCTTTTGTTAATGGATTAGATGAAAATGAATACTCCTAAGGGTGGGTTGAAGGATAAGAATAGTGCCAAGAAGAAGGTTTGTATGTTCTCTAGTGACTCAAAGACCCAATTTGATGATGTGGATTGGGTGAGGGAAGAAGACTGGGAGGAAAGTGAAGAAGGGACTAGTAAGAAGAGGAGAAGGATTGAACAAAGAGAGGTCAACATTTCTTGGTAAGAGGGTTCAAACATAGATGTTGATTCTAACAAAGGGTGTGAAGGTAGAAAGAGATTGTCTGTCAAAAGGAAAATTCCATCGACTATGAAGAAAGTTAAGCAGATTCCTGGGAGAGTGTTAGGATAAGGTGCCATTAACCTTGTAAATCCCAATATTGTATTTATTTCCATTTATTATATGTGATTTGTAATTATCCATGAGGAGATGTACTAGTTTCACTAGCAGGGGTAATTTTAGAGTAATAAGAGGTAATTATGGAGTGACTTTTACTATTGGCAAATGTCAAAACTCAAAGTAAATGAGGGTAGGTGTGCTCCCTTGAGGAATCTACCATTTTTGGCATGTATGACAATAGTCATAATGTTTGGTAAGTGAATCTATGACAGCTGCAAGTTGTCAGAAGATTCTGAGATTCTATGATGCATATAACAGATATATTAGTTGTATATTTGCTATTTTTAGCCCAAGCTTCCTATCTTGGAAAGGTACTCTTTTGTGGAATCTATGATGGTTATTATGCATCATAAGATGTTGTAAGAGGCCATATTTAGTCTTGGGCCACCAACCTTTGCATGGTTGTTTTTAGACAAGTTTAAGATGCTTGTAAGATGGTAATTAATGTTTACAGGTTGGAGAATCTTAGGAGAGAGAAGGTGAATACCTAGAGTGGAGTGGAAAACATTTCTATAAGTATTTTCCATGTATTTGTTGCTGCAATATAGATTTTAAGTACTCAAGTGTTGCCGGAATGTTGTCGGATTGAAGACTTGTGTAGTTTATGTATTATACAATCTTGTTGAGATTAATACAAACTTATGCCTCTTTCTTGGTGGAGTTTTTTACCCGCAAGGTTTTCTCCATGTAAACAATGTGTCATTGTGCTGAGTTCTTCATGTTTGACATTTTCTGTGTAGTGTGTTTTATGTTTTGTTACAATCTCCATTGTTAATGAACACTTAAGATTGTTAAAATCTATTTTGAATCAGATTTCTATTGAAGTAATGTTGCTTTCATTTCTAATATTTTGTATCAGAGCCTGGCCAACTTTGACTCTTGGGTGGTAGTGTGGAAGTTGTAGCTACAGTGGGAGATTTGGTTGTGTTTATTTTGTAGATCTTGTGTTGTTATTATGGTTGCATCCACTGTTGCATCAACTTCTCGAATGGACATTAATAAGTTCAATGGAATGGGGTATGAGTTGTGGAAGCTAAAAATGGAAGATTTGTTGAAAGAAAGAAACTAATGATTAGTTGTTCAAAAAGAGAAGAAACTTGATGATGTCTCTTCAAATGAGTGGGCTAGAATGGATAAGAAGGCATGGGGAACCATTCATTTGTGTCTTTCAGATTCTATGCTACTGAATGTCGCAAAGGAAGAAACCACATACAAATTGTGGAATCGATTGGGTGAGATCTACCAAGCCATGAGTTTGGTAAATAAACTTTATTTAAAAAAGAAGTTGTTTTCTTTGAAACTGAAAGAGGGTGAGTCAGTTGCAGAGCATTTAAATTCTTTTAATTTGTTATTGAGTCAACTTGTTTCAGTAGATGTTGAGGTTAGTGAGGAAGATAAATGTATCTTACTTCTTTGTTCTTTACCTGAGTCTTGGGAGAATGTTATCCTTGCTATCATTGTTAACCTTGTAGATCTGAAGTTGGATTCTCTTGTTTCAGTGCTACTGTCACAAGAATTGAGGAAGAAGAGTATAGATAGTTTAGGTGATGCTCTCAATATTAGGGGAAGGTCTAAGGAAAGAGGACCAAAGGGAGATCAGAAAGGGGCTAAGGACAAGTCCAAGGGTTGGTCTAAGACTCCTGGTAGAAAGAACAGAGTTAAGTGTTGGAACTGCAGTAAAAGGGGACATGTGAAGGAGTATAGAAACCCCAAGAAATAGTAGGAGAGTGCTTTGGATAAGTCCTCGAATGCAGGTGAAGAAATTTTACTTTCTACATGTAATCTTATTTCTAATGATCACTAGTTGGTTGACTTAGGATGCTCGTTTCATATGACCCTACATAAGGAATGGTTCTCCACATATGAAGAATATGATGAAGGTAATATCTACCTTGGTGACAACTCTTCATATCTGATTGTTAGGAAAGGAAAGGTATTCTTGTGTTTCAGTGATGGGAGGATTAAAACCCTCCCTAGTGTTTTGCATGTTCCTAGATTAGCTAGAAATTTAATTTTAGTTTCGAAGTCGAATTATTCAGGAATGCATGTGACATTTGACAAGCATGGCTACAAATTGGTGAGAGGGGACTTGGTGGTAGAGAAAGGGAAGAGATTCGAGAAATTGTTTAAGGTTGAAGCCACTACATTTTGTAATGCCTCTTATATTTCTTAGGCTTCTAAAAACACTTGTATGTTGTGCCACTGCAAATTGGGCCACACAAGCAATAATGTATTAAAAACTATTAAGAATAAAGAATTGTTGGATGGTTTCTCTTAGTCTGATGAGCACATTGATTTTTGTGAGCATTGTGTGTTTGGTAAACAAAATAGAAAATCATTTCCTTCAGGAAGGAATAGAGCAAAAGAGAAATTATAGATTATTCATATGGATGTGTTTGGACATGTGGATAATGAATCTATTGGAAAATCTTGTTATTTTGTCACCTTCATTGATGATGTATCCAGATATACATGGATTTATTTTATGAAACATAAATCTGAAGTTTTCACTAAGTTTAAGGAATTCAAAGTCTTAGTAGAGAACCAATTAGGTTTAAAGATAAAAAATATTAAGATCTGACAATGGAGGAGAATATTGTTCTAAGGAATTTTATGAGTTTTACAAGCATGCAAGTATAATTAGACAAAAGACAACTCTATATACACCACAATAGAAAGGTGTTGCAGAAAGGATGAACTGAACAATTATGGAAAGGGCTAGAAGTATGCTTAGTGATGCATAGTTGGATAAATGCTTTTGGGTAGAAGCTATGTGTACTACTTGCTACTTGATAAATAGATCTCCTTGTAAGGCTCTTGATTCGACACCTTATGAAGTGTGGACAGGTAAGAAACCTTTTGTTTCACATTTAAAGGTTTTTGGCTGTGAGGCTTTTGCTTATGTGCCTAAGGAAAAGAGATCTAAGTTGGAACCAAAGGATGAAAAGTGTACATTCATTGGATATGGTGATAATGTCAAATGTTATAAGTTTTGGAATCCACTAACCTGCAACATTATCATTTCTAGAGATCTTATTTTCAGGGAACTTAGAGCTATTTCTGAACCTGAGCAGCCAAAAGAGAAAGAAGAAAAGGTAAAGAAGGTGCACATTGATTTAGAGTAGTAAGATGCACCTCAGGAAGAACAAAATGATGGGTTGAGGGGTGAAGAAGAAGAAGAAGAAGATTCAAGTAGTTTTGATGAAGATGAGTATGTAGTTATAGAAGAAGTTGCAGTTAATCATGTAGAAGAATGAGTAGAGTCTCTTACTCAATCCTTGAGGAGATCCACAAGATAATGAAATCCAGTCGATAGGTATAGCCCACCAGATTTTCATTGTGTATATGCTTTATTGAGTACTAATGATGAACCTAGATCCTACAGGGAAGCTATTTCTGCAGATGATAGTGAGTCCTGGCAATTAGCCATATATGAGGAAATGATGGCTTTAGACTCTTGTAACACCTAGGATCTTGTTTGTTTGCCCAAAGCAAGAAAGGTCATAGGTTGTAAGTGGGTGTTCAAGAAGAAGTTTAGAGTAGACAGGTCATTGGAGAAGTACAAGGATAGATTGGTAGCCAAGGGCTACTCCCAGAGAGAGGGAGTTGATTTTAGTGAGATATTCTCTCTTGTTGCTAAATTGACTTCTGTTAGATTTCTCTTATCCATTGCTATAGCTTATGATTGGGAGATTGAGCAAATAGATGTTAAGACTGCATTCTTGCATGGAGATCTTGAAGAAGAAATTTATATGCAATAGCCTATAAGTTTTGAGGTAAAAGGAAAAGAACATTAGGTTTGTAGGTTAAAGAAGTCTCTTTATGGTTTGAAACAGTCCCCCAAAATGTGGTACCAAAAGTTTGACTTATTTGTTTTGAAATAGGGTTTTGTTAGAAGTGAGGAGGATCATTGTGTTTACATTCATTGTATTGATGATTCTATACTAGTTATTGTTTTGTATGTTGATGACATGTTATTTTTCAGCAATACTAAGGGTATGATCAGTGAGCTTAAAGCCCAACTTTTAGGTGCATTTGAGATGAAGGATCTTGGTTTTGCAAGGTATATTTTGGGAATGGAGATAAGGAGGGATAGAGTTAACAGAGAGCTTTGGTTGTCACAAAGTATGTGAATACTATTTTGTAGAGGTTTAGTTTGCAGAACTGTAACCTAGATAGAGTTCCTTTACCCATTGGTACTAAGATTTCATTAGATATGTGTCCAAAGACTAAGGATGATAATGAGGATATGTCTAATGTGCCATATGCTAGTGCTGTAGGGAGTTTGATGTATGCAATGGTTTGCACTAGACTAGATATTACCCAAGTAGTGGGACTTTTGAGCAAATTTATATCTAATTCTTGTAGACAACATTGGAACTATGTGATGAGGGTGTTTAAATATCTTGCAGGTACTCCTGATCATTGTTTGGTTTATTCTAGTATTGATAGTGTTGATAAATCTTTGGACATACAAGGTTTTGTTGGTGCAGATTCGGTAGGTGACTTGGATAGTCAAAGGTCCACTAGCGGCTATGTGTTTACTTTGTTTGGAGGTGCAGTGAGTTGGACAAGTAAGAGGCAGCCCACAGTTGCTTTGTCCACCAAAAAAGTAGAGTATATGGCTGCTACTCATGTCTCTAAGGAGGCAATTTGGTTGAGGAGACTATGTACAAGTATTGGTTTTGATTACAGGATCACTCAGATTGGTTGTGATAGTCAGAGTGCTATATGTTTGGTGAAGAATCCTATGAATCATGCTCAGACTAAGCATGTTGATGTTCAGTATCACTTTGTTTGAGAGTTTGTTGCAAATGGAGAGATTGAGCTGAAGAATATAGACACTCAGGAGAATGTTGTAGATTCATTGACCAAGCCTGTGAGCATAGAAAAGTTTGTATGGTGTAGAGAGGCCATGGGCCTTGTTTCTAGTGCCTGATTATTTTCATTTGATTATTGAAATAAAATAAGTGTTGTAGATTTCTCTTCCATTTTTCTATTGTTTCACTTCATTTGTAGCTTTCTTGCATAGGCTTTTGTGTTGGTATTTGTTGTAGATTTTAAAGGGAGTTTTGCCTCTGCATCAATTGGTATCAGAGCTCAGAAGGTCTGGGAAAGAGAGTTTGGTGTTTGTGGGTTTTTGTTTGTGTAGGTTGAAGAGAGAACCTAGTTGCCAAAAGACTAGGTAGAGAAAATGAAAAAGAGACCCAGATGTTGGGAAATGAGTCCAGGATGCTGAAAATTTATTTGTTGCAGTTGTTGCATGTATGATTCTAGGAAGCTCTTAAGCTTCATGTTTATGTAATGAAATTTCTTATTGAAATAAAATAAGTGTTGCAAATTTCTCTTCCATTTTATGTGTTTCAAATTAATTTGCTTCCCTCTGCATCAATTGGTATAAGAGCTCAGAAGGTCTAGGAAAGAGAGTTTGGTGTTTGTAGGTTTTTATTTGTGTAGGTTGAAGAGAGAACCTGGTTGCCAAAAGACTAGGTAGAGAAAAAAAAGAAGAGACCTAGGTGAGGCAAAGATCAAGAGAAGCAATGAGAGACTTGTTAGAGGAAAGATGGATTTGTTTAGAAGGTACTTACAGGTTGGGGGTTCACAAAAGAAGAAGAAAGAAGAAAATGAGAGGAAGAGGAAAGAGGAAAAGATGAGGCAAATAGAGGTTGAGAAAGAGATAAGTGAACTAAGGCAAGCTGTGGAAAAGATGGAAAAAAATATGGAAAGAATAGTTTAGTAGTTGCAAAGTTGGCACTTATCAGTGAAGAGGAAGGTTACATGGCCCATCAAGAAAATTGTCCAAAGAAGAAGAAGACAAACAAAGGCAATCTCAGACAGAAGAAGAGGTAAGAAATGAAATAGTGAATACTATTTTGACATCAAACATTGAAGAAGACAAAGTAGACATGGTTGTGGATGAGCCTTCATTTCATTTTCAGTTGTTTGAGTCTCAAGAGCAAGTTGAACAAGTAGAAGGGCATATTACTGTTAATGTTGTTGAAAAAGTTGATAATGAAGTTATTGATAAGGTTGTTGTTACAGAGTTACATACCAAGTTCTTGCAGTTGGATGTTGTTATATTGCAAGGATCACCAAAGGAGTGTGAGAAGCAAAATAAA
The DNA here is from genome assembly GCA_027924645.1 of Cunninghamia lanceolata. Classification (NCBI taxonomy): domain Eukaryota; kingdom Viridiplantae; phylum Streptophyta; class Pinopsida; order Cupressales; family Cupressaceae; genus Cunninghamia; species Cunninghamia lanceolata. The sequence continues at coordinate 1,579,394 of BSBN01001014.1, read as the reverse complement.
GAATGTATTATTGGTAATGGTACTGACCAAGTTGTTTTGATGAATGAAGTTGTCATTATTTAGGTGCAAGTATCCAAAGGAGTAGATAAGAAGAAGTTATTTCCATTTGACAGGCCTAAGCACATGAGCAAGAAGGTAGGAAAGCCAAGAGTGAAAATGAAGTGGACATTACCTTGTTTCAAGAAAGTTGGAATGCAGGAAATGCAAGACATTAGTTAGAGACTAACAGACATATTTTTCATGATGATATTCCTTATTCAAGTGGAGTTGAATTTTGTTTTCTCTGGAAGTATGGTGCAGGAGCATTCATGTCAATGGCAATCTTGCATTATCAAAATCTTTCAATTTTCAGTTGTTTGGTTTTTTTTCAATAATGGTGGAGCTTTGAGAAAATTATATTTTTATTTGCAACAAATGTAATTTCCCTTGGGTGAAATTGTAAATGTAATTTGGTGGGATTTGACTTATTTTGTCATAAGTGGGGCTGCCAAGAATCATGGAATTAATAACACTTATTATCATAACCATCATAGTGGAAGGTATCTTGTAAGTGGTCTTTATGGCCCAGGTTGGTGGACTTAACTCCCAAATTTTATTTTAGTAATTCCAAAATTTGTAACTCCAAAAATGGGGGGTCGTAATAATGAGACCCAGTCTTGGTAAAATAAGCATAACTTTCTTGTATCTTATCCAAATTAAAAAATTAAATATGTTTTAGAAACCGGGGAAGGAGAGGCACGAAATCCAAAAACCATATTAATAAATCTTGAGAAATAAGGGTACGGGGAAAAGGAATAAGTGACGGGTTTTTATTGGAGCTGGGAGAAGAAAAATTGAAGAGAGACCCAGATGTTGGGAAATGAGTCTAGGATGCTGAAAACATATTTGTTGTAGGTGTTGCATGTATAATTCAAGGAAGCTCATAAGCTTCATGTTGATGTAATGAAATTTATTATTGAAATAAAATAGGTTTTGTAGATTTCTCTTTCATTTTTTTGTTGTTTCACTTCATTTGTTGCTTTCTTGCATAGGCTTTTGTGTTGGTATTTGTTGTAGATTTGAAAGGGAGTTTTACCTCTGCATCATAATGTCAAGTGAGATAATGTTGGGATTGTTGGATTTAAGGCATACAACTGAGAGGGGGGGGTGAATCAGTTGTATAAAACTTCTTGTTCTTTCAAACACTTGATTCTTCGTTGTTAGTTAACAGCATATCAATTAATCATCCATGAAAGCATAATACATAAACACAAGAGCAGATAAACATCAACACATTGAACACCAAGATTTTGACGTGGAAAACCCAGTTAAGGGAAAAACCACAGGGTGATTAACCCAAGGATTATTCTCTGTTAGAAGAATAAGAAAAAGAATGGCACTTGCTAATTAGGGCTCACTGCCCGAGCACACTACTCACAAAGAGGCCCACTGCCTACAAGGAGACACACTGTCTACAAAGTGATAAGAATCACAATCTTGAACTGGAGAATGACATCTCTACCATGTACGGATCAGTTCCATTTAAGCCCAAAAACCTCTGCTCTGCCTTTCGCACTTCACTTCGCTATGCCACACTCATCCACACAATCCACACTTCGAAATGAACTCACAAACCGTTATTTATACATGACATCGACTTAGGAACAAACATCTAAGTTGGCAAACAACCATAAGAGTATCCACAAGATGAATAACACATCCGGTCGGCCACCACAAGAACATTCGCAGGATGAACAACTCATCCGGTCGGCTAAACAGAGCAAGAACTTCATCCAGAAGAATATCTTCAATTCCGGGCTCTACTATCAATGCGAACCAACAACACAACCTCAACATGATCCAAGAACCTTCACAAGCCTGCCTGAATGACCAGGTACGTCCGCATTTCCTTTACTTACTGAAATCTCTTATCCTCCTTATCCGAAACTTCAAGAACACTGTCTGTCGCCACTGTCATAGTGCAGGAGGAACTTCCGGACCTTCAAATTATACACAACTCGAGATGGCACATCACAAGGACATCTCAAAGACTCCTTCCAATCTACAGATTAGGATTATACAGTTCCGGACCTCACCGGACCTTTTTGTGATCCTCTGTCACCTCTGAATACTTGCCGGAACCGGTTCTAGACCGACAGCCACAACTCCTTCAGATCTTCATGCAGACCTCTGAAATCTTAATTGAAGCATTTCAAGACTCATATATACAAACCCTTTAATCCGCATCCTCCGGTTCGCATCCTATACAGTACATTTGCCTTCTTCTCATCACTGTTCTTTACTATTCCTGACTGAGACTAATTTTCTCAATATCCTCAGCACACAGCTCATCCAATCCTTCTTGTCAATGCAATATGAGTATGTTGACATCAATGACAACACTGGTTCACCTCATACTTGCAACAATCTCCCCCTTTGTCATTGATGGCAACATATGATGTGAAAAACCATCAAGACAAGAACTTCTCCTTTCTGTCACAGCTCCCCCTATCAACAACAACTTTTCACATGTCTTCTCTTCCTTTACTGCTCCCCCTTTGATCATCAACCACTTGTTTTTCACATGTCTTCTCTCCCCCTTTGACATTAATGGCAAAGGGCTCATACTTGCAATTCTAATACATCAGAATCATACCAGCTGCTCCCCCTTAGTAGCAGCTCCCCATCATCAATCCGGATCACAAGATATGACTATGATATCCACCGGACTGATGCACATCAGTGCATCCTAGTTCATCACCGGAGGGGCCATGACCCCTAACTTCTCCCGGAGATATTCAAAAGAGTCCTTGGGAAGAGGTTTAGTAAAGATATCTGCAATCTGATCCTTTGAGGGAACATACTCCAATCTGACTTCATCCTTGTTCACTTGTTCTCTCAAAAAGTGAAACTTGATAGATATGTGCTTAGTCTTAGAATGCAATACTGGATTCTTAGAAATATTAATTGCACTTGAATTATCACAGAAAATTGTGATAGGCTCCTCATATTCAACTTTAATGTCTCTTAGCATCTGCTTCATCCATAAGATTTGAGTGCAACTACCTGCTGCTGCAATGTATTCTGCTTCAGTTGTAGACAGAGATATTGCATCTTGTTTCTTGCTTAGCCAAGAAACCAATCTCTTCCCCAAAAAGAATGCTCCACCACTAGTGCTCTTCCGGTCATCCACATCTCCTGCCTAATCTGCATCTGTGTAAGCATGAAGAGAGAAATCTGGATCTCTAGGGTACCATAGACCATACTCAACTATTCCTTTCAGGTACCTAAAAATTCTTTTGATTGCCATAACATGAGATTTTCTAGGATCAGCCTGGAATCTTGCCACAAGACCAACAGCCTACATTATATCTGGTCTAGTCTGAGTGAGATACAACAATCCACCAATCATTGATCTATACTTTGTCTGATTTGCCTTTGGGGAGTCATCATCTTTGATCAACTTACATCCGGTTGCCATGGGAGTGTTCATTGGTTTTGAATCTTCCATACCATATTTCCTTAACAATTCTTTCACATATTTGGTCTGAGAAATGAAGATTCCTTTCTTTGTTTGAGTAATTTGCAGACCCAAGAAGAAATTCATTTCACCAAGCATAGACATTTCAAACTCACATTTCATCTGATTTGCAAAATTTTTGCACATACTATCTCTTCCTCCAAAAATGATATCATCTACAAACACTTCAACAATCAAAATGTTTTCATGATCAATTTTGAAATATAAGTTACTGTCAGCAGTACCTTTGCTGAATCCAATCTACACAAGATGCTTATCCAACCTTTCATACCATGCTCTTGGGGCTTGCTTTAGTCCATACAATGTTTTCTTCAACTTGCAGACCATATCATTATTATTAGACAATTGAAATCCATCCAGTTGTTCAATGTAAACTTCTTCTTCCAGATCACCATTTAGGAAAGCAGACTTGACATCCATCTGATATACTTTGAAGTCTTTGAAGGCAACAAATGCAAGAAATAATCTGACTGCTTCAATTCTTGCCACCGGAGCAAAGGTCTCTTCAAAATCAATTCCTTCTATTTGAGAGTAGCCTTTGCAGACCAATCTAGCTTTGTTTCTGATAACTTCACCAGCTTCGTTCAGTTTGTTCCGGAAGACCCATTTGGTTCCAATCACATTCCTATCTCTAGGTCTGGGAACAAGATCCCAAGTATGATTTTTCTCAATTTGCATTAATTCATCTTTCATTGCTTTAGTCCAGTTTTCATCATTGTAGGCTTCATTTACTGTTTTAGGTTCAATCTTTAAAATCAGACAACATTCATCCTGATTTTGAGCAACATTCCTTCTAGTTTGCACACCTTTGCTTTTGTCACCTATGATCTGATCTTGAGAGTGGTTTAGTGTTACATACCTAGGAATTTTGGGAGTATCCTGCACTGCTGCTTCTTGATCAGGCTCATTCAAACCTATCTCTTCTTCTTGATTTACTGGATCAGGCTGACTCTGTCTTACCGGAGAGGATTGAGTTCCTTGAATCTGAACACCGTCTTGGTCATCTTCATCAAATTCATAAAATCTTGAGGGCTTCTCAATTCCTTCATCAACTTTCACATTAGTGCTTTCTATCATCTTCCTCAATCTCTTATTGTAACACCGGTATGCTTTGCTTTGAGTGGAGTAACCCAGGAAAATTCCTTCATCACTTCTAGCATCAAACTTTCCTAGATCTTCATCTCTTTTGATATAACACTTGCTACCAAATACTCTGAAATATTTCACAGTAGGAGTGATGCCAAACCAGAGTTCGTAGGGGGTCTTACCGGTATTGTTTCTGATTTGAACTCGATTTAGAGTGTAGACAGCAGTGCTGATAGCTTCTTTCCAGAACATCTGAGGAACATTTGCTTCCAACATCATTGTCCTGGCAGCTTCCTGGATGGTCTGGTTCTTTCTTTCAACTACTCCATTCTGCTGTGGAGTCCTAGGAGCAGACAATTGTCTCCTTATACCCTGCTTCTCACAAAAGTCAATGAACTCACCAGATGTAAATTCACCACCTCTATCAGACCTTAGACATTTAAGTCTCAATCCGGTTTGATTCTCTACCATAGCTTTGAAGATTTTGAACTTTTCAAGGGCTTCTGATTTCTCTTTTAGGAAGGTAACCCACATCATCCGGGAATGGTCACCAATTAACAACATGAAATATCTATCACCTTGCAGACTCTTGATTCTTGTCGGACCACAGAGATCAGTATGTACTAATTCCAACAATCCGGTAGAGGACTGATCTTTGCTTTTGAAAGAGACTCTGCTCTGTTTACCTAGCTGACATTCTTTGCACAAACTATTTGTAGGTTTCACCAATTTTGGAAGGTCTCTTACAGCCTGAATATTGCTTATCTTGATGATGTTATCAAAATTCACATGACACATTCTTCTATGCCATAACCAACTCTGATCAACTTGAGCAAACAGACAACTTCTGTTTGAACCAACCAGATGAAAGATATTACCTTTTGTTTGAGCACCGGATGCAATTTCAGTTCCGGAGCTTGTAAAGATTCTGCATTTTCTATTCTTGAACCGGAGATCATAGCCTTTGTCCACTAACTGACCAACACTGAGAAGATTGTGCTTCAATCATTCAACATATAGTACATTACCTGTTTTGCTCTTTCCATCAAAGGAAATAGTTCCCCTACCTCTGATTCTGCCAGCAGAATTGTCACCAAACTTTACCATTCCTCCTTCATACCTTTCCAAATCTAAGAACTTATTCTTGTCACCAGTCATATGGTGAGAACACCCACTATCAATAACCCAATCATCCTTTTCTTCCACTTGAGCAGCCAAAGCTCTTTCCACAACCTTGTGATTGACAGATTCAGAGGATATTGAATCTTCTTCCTTGATGGCAATAAACACCCATTCATTTCTGGATTTGCTTCCTAGTTCGGATTCATCATCTGTTACTCCTTCATTGTCATCTTCTTCATGAACATAATAGTAGTTCTTTTGAAACCTGTGTCTGTTAGTATTAGACCTTGCAGATCTTTTCGGACATCTTGAAGCAAAATGACCAATCTTATTGCAGTTGAAACACTTAAAGGGTAGTTTTCCTTCATACTTACCGGATCCTCTGGGCAGTCTCTTTGCAATGAGGGCTTCAAGTTGAGCTATTTCTGCTTCTTCTTCTTCCATGTCTCTTCTTGCTTGATCATACCATGACATCTTCCTTGATGAGTTTTCTCCCGGATCAAATCTCTATTTGCCTTTCACATAGGTACTAGCTTTGAAAGCAGATTCAGTCTTGGGAGGATCATCTCCAAACTCGGTCATTTCAAATGCAGCTAGTTTGCTAGCCAGTTGTTCTCTTGTGACAGTTGTGTGGGCTCTGAATTCATCAATGGCAGCAACCTTGATTTTGTAGGCAGCAGGAAGGGATCTTAGGATTTTGCAGACAATCTCATTTTCATCTAGAGTTCCACCAGCATTTCTAATTCCACATACCAGCTCATTCACTCTTGGCATAAAGGTAGTGATGTTTTCATCATCTCTCATCTTCAATCTTTCAAATTTCCCTTTCAGACTTTGCAACCTTGCACTTTTGACAAACTCATCTCCTTCATACAGAAGTTCCAGTTTAGTCAGGATCTCATATGCAGTTGGTAGGTCAATAACATTTGAGAGATCTGAATCATTCAATGCGCTTAGTAGGGCTTCCTTGGTCCGTAGATTATTTTCAGCATCTGTGATTTCATTCAGAGTTGTCGGACCACCTTGTGGAGGTACATATGGTTTTGAGACCATAGCCAAGTATGCTTTTCCCATACATTCCAAGTGACACTTCATGTGACCTTTCCAGAGAGTGAAGTTGGTTCCATCAAACTTCGGACTATCCTTCTTGTATGACGACATCCTGGATCTCCTCAAGCGGTTAAGCTCCTTTCAGAGGAACTTGGCTCTGATACCAATTGTTGGATTTAAGGCATACAACTGAGAGGGGCGGGGGGGTGAATCAGTTGTATAAAACTTCGTGTTCTTTCAAACACTTGATTCTTTGTTGTTAGTTAACAGCATATCAATTAATCATCCATGAAAGCATAATACATAAACACAAGAGCAGATAAACATCAATACATTGAACACCAAGATTTTGACGTGGAAAACCCGGTTAAGGGAAAAACCACGGGGTGATTAACCCAAGGATTATTCTCTATTAGAAGAATAAGAAAAAGAATGGCACTTGCCAATTAGGGCTCACTGCCCGAGCACACTGCTCACAAAGAGGTCCACTGCCTACAAGGAGACACACTATCTACAAAGTGATAAGAATCACAATCTTGAACTGGAGAATGACATCTCTACCATGTCCGGATCAGTTCCATTTAAGCCCAAAAAGCTCTGCTCTACCTTTCGCACTTCACTTCACTATGCCACACTCATCCACACAACCCACACTTCGAAATGAACTCACAAACCATTATTTATACATGACATCAACTTAGGAACAAACATCTAAGTTGGCAAACAACCATAAGAGTATCCGCAAGATGAATAACACATCCGGTCGGCCACCACAAGAACATTTGCAGGATGAACAACTCATCCGGTCGGCTAAATAGAGCAAGAACTTCATCCGGAAGAATATCTTCAATTCCGGGCTCTACTATCAATGTGGACCAACAACACAACCTCAACATGATCCAAGAACCTTCACAAGCCTGCCTGAATGACCAGGTACGTCTGCATTTCCTTTACTTACTGAAATCTCTTATCCTCCTTATCCGGAACTTCAAGAACACTGTTTGTCGCCACTGTCATAGTGCAGGAGGAACTTCCGGACCTTCAAATTATACACAACTTGAGATGGCACATCACAAGGACATCTCAAAGACTCCTTCCAATCCACAGATTAGGATTATACAGTTCCGGACCTCACCGGACCTTTTTGTGATCCTCTGTCACCTCTGAATACTTGTCGGAACCGGTTCTACACCGACAGCCACAACTCCTTTAGATCTTCATGCGGACCTCTGAAATCTTAACTGAAGCATCTCAAGACTCATATATACAAACCCTTTAATCCGCATCCTCCGGTTCGCATCCTATACAAAACATTTGCCTTCTTCTCATCACTGTTCTTTACTGTTCCTGACTGAGACTAATTTTCTCAATATCCTCAGCACACAGCTCATCCAATCCTTCTTGTCAATGCAATATGAGTATGTTGACATCAATGACAACACTGGTTCACCTCATACTTGCAATAGGGATAAGGTGCCATTAACCTTGTAAATCCCAATATTGTATTTATTTCTATTTATTATATGTAATTTGTAATTATCCATGAGGAGATGTACTAGTTTCACTAGTAGGGGTAATTTCAGAGTAACCGAAGGTATTTATGGAGTGATTTTTACTGTTGGCAAATATAAAAACTCAAAGTAAATGAGGGCAAGCATGCTCCCTTGAAGAATCTACTATTTTTGGCATGTATGACAACTATCATAATGTTTGGTAAGTGAATCTATGATGGATGCAAGTTGTCATGAGATTATGAGATGGCGGATATGTTAGTTGTATATTTGCTATTTATAGCCCAAGGTTCCTATCTTGGAAAGATACTCTTTTTTGGAATCTATGATGGTTATGACACATCATAAGATGTTGTAAGAGGCCAGATTTAGTCTTGGGATCCCAACCTTTGCATGGTTGTTTTTGGACAAGTGTAAGATGCTTGTAAGATGGTAATTAATGTTTACAGGTTGGAGAAACTTAGGAGAGAGAAGGTGAATGCCTAGAATAGAGTGGAAAACATTTCTATAAGTATTTTCCATGTATTTGTTGCTGCAATACAGATTTTAGGTACTCAGGTGCTACCGAAATGTTGTCGAATTGAAGACTTGTGAAGAGAGTTGTGTAGTCAATGTATTGTACATTCTTGTTGAGATTAATACAAACTTGTACCTCTTTCTTGGTGGAGTTTTTTACCCACAAGGGTTTTCTCCACATAAACACTATGTCATTGTGTTGATTTCTTCATGTTTGGCATTTTCTATATAGTGGGTTTTATGTTTTGTTACAATCTCCATTGTTAATGCACACTTAAGATTGTTGAAATTTATTTTGAATCAGATTTCCATTGAAATAGTGTTTCATTCATTTGTAATAGAGAGGGGATGAGGATTTTGTCACTGAGCAGGGTTTTGATAAGTGTAGTCAAAAGAAGGGGAATCGTGGTGAAGCGGTTGATCAAAGTGTGGAAAGAGGTATGAACGAGAATCATGGTAAAGATAGCATGCATGTGTCTGAACCAAACATCGACTCTCACTTCTCAAATATTCTAGTCCCATCTTAGAATCTCCCAGATGATTTTGAGATTTTAGTTGCTAAGGTAGGAAACAATGATGACTGGGAGGAGGCTATTAGGTTGGTCAAAATTGTTGTCAATTCTTAACACAAAATGACCAAATGGTTTTTTGTGAAAATCAACAAAATGAATATCAAGTTGAAGCTGATGCTGGAAATTCTGGAAAGAGGTGGTGATACCATGGTGGAGAAAGATAAATTGATCTTCCAAAAGTAGGAAGCTATCCTAAGATGGAAGAGATGAAGCATGAGATGCAGAGGAGGAGAGAAGAGTTTGGTACGCGAATCCAATACTTGGAAGAGAAATTAATGGGTATCAATGACAATCTAGAGAAGATGATGCATATTAGTAAGTTAACTATTAAAAATAGCTTAAAAGGTATGAAGATACTCACGAAGAAGCTCAAGGAACTCAGAAAAGATCAGATGAAAGACTATGGTGTTGAAGACATTCTGAAGGTGGATGAAACTATTGTTCAAGATAAATGTGAAGGTAACAAAGAAAAAGGGAAACAAGTGATGCTGGAGGGCACAGGTGGCCCTTCAACTCGTACAAGAGGTAGTAGAAAAAAACAATTTGAAGATGAGAAGAAAGAGCTAGTGAATTTTGCTAAATTGCATGAGAAATTTTATGAGCAAGGACTTGAAGCAGTAGAAACTCTAAAGAAGATGATATAGTATTGGCTGTTATTTTTGTGCTATGGTTTTCTATGCTTTTTTAGTCTATTAGCTTTTAGTTGGCATTTGGTTGGCTTTCTATTCTCATTTTGTTGCTTTTTGTAAAGGGTTTTGGGGCCCCTTCAAAACCTGTTTTACCAATATAATCAAAAACATCGTTCTGTAATTGCCCCATTTCGAAAAGAAAACTGAAGAATTTAAATAGATTACGTTACCTTTTGCAATATTTCAGTAATAATAATGTTGTTGTCCTTAACCAAATTTCCTCATTGGTAGATTCCATCAAGTAACTTATCTGGTGACTGCTAACTCTTGTTCAACAATATGATTCTATATTACTGATAAATTGTCATGGGAACCTAATTTTTAACATTAGTAAAATTATAACTTTATAACAAGAGTTGTATAAGTATTTTGAATATCTATATGTTTATATCATGAGAGGTAGTTAGACTAACTCAGAATTATGTTTGTGTACTGTTGATCATTTCTTTAATGAAAGATTATATTCCTTATTTAGTATTGGATAAAAACTTTTGTTGTTAATAGGTAATTGGTTTAGGAAGAACTGTCTAATATATCTATGGAGGTGTACCTTAAATTAATCAATTAGTTGTATAAAGAATATTTAAATGAAGGTTTAACATATTTTATTTTCTTACATGAAAGAAGTGGTGTTGGAATTAAGCTCGTCTTTAAGGTTGTGAACAATAACTGTCATTTTTTAATGTATAAACAAGAAGTGGTATTCTTTTGTTAACCTAGAAGCATACTAGATTAAAAAAAACTAAGGTGCTTGGTAGTTTGGGCAACCCTTGTGCCTTCTAAGCATAGTCTTTTCCTAAGATAGCAAATTTTATCTGGTTTGTAATTTTTTAGAATGTGTTACTCATTTAGCCTTATGTTCCTCTTATAACTTTGTTGTGACCTTTGAATTGTTAAATTTAGGACACATTGCAATGATTTTGGCATAAAATATTTTCTTTCTCCCTCTAACACACTACTTTTATTTTTGTAGGAGCTTCAGAAAAGCCCTTATTATTGCCTTCATATTGTTGTTGGTTCCACTTGTGTCTACCACTAGAAGAGTTAGCTTATAGGTGGGCAAAGGGTCATTTTGGTGTTAATTATTTCAATACAAAAGCAATTGGGTGCAACTACTGATGAAAAGATTTAGTGGTTAGTATTATAGATGTTACTCTTTTCAATTCAGGTTAGGATCTAAGTAATGGAAGTTGTTTTTGGTATCATGTTAGCTAACTCCTCTTTGAGGGCTTCCAGGAGGAAACCTAATATTAAGAGGGGGAGGATGTGAGTCCCAACTTTTTCAAATGCTTTAGTTATTTTAGTTTGAACTACTTGACTATGTTGGTTTGTATTTATATAATTATGTGTGTGGACATTTATTTTTATTGCTTCGAACATTATGCTAGATGATACTCTCGAACATTTTTTTATGATTAAACTTTATGGAGTTATGTTTTGGACCCTATGTTTTAATTACTTGAGTAGATGATGTTAGATTATTATTCATGTGTGGGAAAATAAATTTTTGAATGAATTAAATGCTTATGTGATATTCATTAAATAAATTGTTTAAATTAATTGAAGTATGTGATCATGAAAGAAATTAGAATACTTAATTAATTTTTCTATACATTTCAAGTTGCTTCAGCGATATTTTCTTGACATACTCATGTTCAAAAATTAAGTATGCAGGTGAGTGCCCAAGATCTTTAAGTGGTTTGAATCTGCCATGTTATACTAGTTAGCCTAGCCTAACCCATGGAAGGGGTAAAGGCTAAAATGTTGTGTAATTAATTATTTTTATTTTTGAGTGTTGGTTATAGTTATTTTATTTTCTTTTTACTTTTTAATTTTTAATTTACTTTGAATTATTTTGGTGAGAGTTAAATTTAATTATTTATTAAATTTATTTCTTTATTTTGAAATGAGGTTTGTTTTATTTTTTTTCACAAGGTAAATTTGGGGAGAAAAGGATTGATTTTTGGTTTAAATGTTTTTTTATAAAAAAATAAAGAATTCTATGTGGGGAAAAGAAAGGAAAGTTTCCTTCTTTTTGCTTTTTTTTTTTTTTATCTTTAATTGTTTTATTTTAGAGATGATTGTTTTTTTTTGGGAGAGCACTTGTTCTATGCATGAAGTTGGAAAAATTGGAAGAGGGATTTGTGAGAAATCAAAAGAACTTGTTTCTTCTTCTTAAAGTTTTGGAGGATCAGAGAGCAAAGGATTTGGTTTGCATTTCTGGTTTTGTTGGGCTCATGCTAACTTGGGGAGTTGAGGTAGGGTTATTGGCTTCCATACATTTATGAGACAAGATTGTAATATTGTTATGCTTGAATAAATTTTTGGATTTTTGCATGAGGATTTGGTCTTATTTTTGTTATGTCAATTTGTGGGGCTTTGGGTTATATAGGAATGGCTCTCCATATTGATGAGAGCCTCCCAAGTTTTGGGGTAGAGAGAGATGTGGAGCCTCTCTTGGGGAAAAATTGGGTATTAACATTATGTGGTAAAATGATGTGGATGGGTGTTGTGATTTGGAAGGCTGTGGGGGTGTGGTGATATATGGTGATATGGGCTTGGTTGTTGTGATGTGTATGGAGATATGGAGTTTTATGGTGATTGGGGTTTTGTGTTGTGATATTTATAGAAGTGGTGTTATTATGAGATTTGATATTATATGGAAGTTGTGTTGTGTTCACAAAGAGGGAGGAATATCCCCTCTCTCCCCATAATTTGGATCTAAGTAAGATCCTTGGTTATGAGACAAACTCATGGGAGTTTATGTTTGTGATTTTTATCTCTATTTGTTTTGTGTATTTTTTAGTATTGCATGTGTGTAAACCTGGTTTTAGGACTCTCCTGCTCGGGGGTGGGATTTCTGAAGCAATCCCTATGGTAGGGAGGAGAGTAGGTATGGCCATCTATTTTGACTCTTTTGATTTTAGGTTAATTAAGCAACTAAAGTCTCTTAAAGGTTTGAGGAGCATAAGTAATCAAAAGTAATAGTATGTGGTTACCCGAGAAAAGAGATATTTATTTTGTATTTCATGGCATGATGCCAATGTAAAGATGTGATTTCTGTTGTGGGCAAGTTATCAGTATGTTACAACTGAATTCTTGAGTTTGTATGATCATAGTTAATATCCTTTGTTATTCTTGCAATGAAAGTAAAAAGAGCTTTTGCATGCATCTAGAAATGTATTTGTTGTTTTTTCAATGTTTTACATCTATTTAAGTAAACAAAGTTTTCTAATTTATTCTTTATACATATATATTTGTGCAATAAATAAATCTTCAATTATTTGCTTATGGAAACTAAGTACCTATATTTTATACCATAAAATGTGTGTGTAAATGTATATGTATATGTATGTGTGTGTGTGTGTGTGTGTGTGTGTGTGTGTGTGTGTGTGTGTGTGTGTGTGTGTGTGTGTGTGTGTGTGTGTGTGTGTGTGTGTGTGTGTGTGTGTGTGTGTGTGTGTGTGTATGTGTATATATATATGTATGTATGTATGTATGTATGTATATATATGTGTGTGTGTGTACATATATATAGATATATCTGTGTGTGTGTGTGTGTATACATTAATTGTATATATATCATGTAATGTTGCTGCATAATAGAAAGTTGTAACAATGATAACTATGAATGAATGAAACTTTGATATCATTTAAAACTAAAAGAAGAATCGTAGTAACAATACACAATTGTTATGATAATTAAAAACAGGAAGCAACATTGTTTTTGGTGAGGCCTCGGCCTTGGTTGGGGTCGTGAGAAGACCTGCGGCCTTCCACAGGTCGTAGGCCTATGGGAACCATGGGGCTCCCCACGTCACTCTCCCAAAGGGAGGTCGCTAGCCTTTAAGGCCACAACCTACCCAATTGGGGCAGCACCCCTCATTTAAAATTTCTACTGTTCAAACTTTCTTAAATATTAACCTCATCTAATAAAATAATGCTTGCAAAATAAATTCTCTCTTTCATTGTATTATAAGCTTTTGATATGTATTATAAAAGAATGTGAATGTTGTTAGCAATTAAATATAATGTTTAAGCTTTTTTTTAATTCTTTTAATCACAAAAAAAAAAAATCAGTTTTTATTCAGATTTATTTTAGTGTTTAAAAAGAAATTATCTTTTATTTCTATCTTTATTGAAAAAGAGTTTGGCTTTATTTTCATTATTTAATTAGAGAAATTTGGTTTCATTCTATAAAAGAATTTAGTTGTTTTGTTTATTTGTAAACAATAGATTAGTTGTTTATAATAAAAGTATTGATATTGGATAAAAGTGAATTAAACTATCTTTTTCAAAAAAATTAGCATGATATAATAATTTATTATAAAAAAATATGTATTCGAAAAGAAAATGATGGATTCTATTTTTCTCATGGCTTTATTGATTAGAAAAATTTATTATTAAATAATTTAATTTATGTCAAAGATGGGAAATTTTATTTATCTAATTAATTAATAAGGAATTAATCTAAATAAAGTATTTTAGTTAAGTTCGAGCATTGGGAGTTATGTATAGCCTATAGGTGTTAATTTTTTGTATCAATTTAAATAGGTTCCTTAAAAATTTTAAATAAAGAATTCAAAGTATGCTTTTAGTTTCATTAATATCTTATTAACTTTGTCAGAGCATTTCATAATGTTGGATAAATAAATTTTTTTTTTTTAATCATTGGTGACTCATGACTTAGTTAAAACAATAATTTTAAGGTGGAAAAATTAATCTATTGTTCTTATTAAACAAAATATCTTAGACAACTTATCTTAGAGATGTAAACTAAATCATCCCTTTGGTCTAAATCCAACTTTTGTGTTTTAGGTCACTTGCACAACAAGGAACAATCATCCTCTAACCTGTTCAGTTTCATCGTACATAAGTGGAACATGGATAAAACTGTAATATAATTTTTTAATTAATGCTTTATCCTTTAAAAAAGAAATTATTCTACCATTTTACCCACTTGTATGGATGACATACAGGTGGGCCTAATAGGGGCATGATAGAAACTTAGAGAGATATTAATGCTCCTGCATCAAGCTCCCCGGGTGGGAAAATTTTGAGTTCCATCTCAAATGATGGTTTTCTTTTTCCTCTTCTTTCCAATTGTGTTGCATTCTCATCTCTTCTTTGTCCTCTAGATCCTTTCCGTGCTTGGATTTGTTTGCTCTAAGTTTCTTGGTTCACATTCTTTTGTGTTCCTCTTTCTTCTTGTACCTTCTCCTTATCTTCTTCTAAACTGCAAGAATCCAAAACTCTATCTCTAATGCATATATGTCATGAACAGTATCCATTTCTTAATCCTCTTTGTTCCTTGCTTGGTTTGCACCTATATAACCATCATCATCAAGAGTCATTAGATGAATACCATGAGGTCAATTTTCCTCTTCACCAGCTCCTTGTGCTTGATATTTTATTAATGCCCTCATCTTAGTTGTACTCAGCATTTTATTAGTGGGTATATCCTCCCCAAACTTGTGGTTCTTGAAATGTGTCTTTTGTAAATGGAACTTTGTATGTGTGTCTTCTTGAGAACGTTGTTCTCTAATGGTTTATACACTTGTACTTACTCTTGCCTTCACTAAAAGACACTCTTGGAGTGCATTCATGTCAATGCCAATTAACTTCTTTTTCTGATTTGTTGTATCTTCTAGTCTTTGATATGATGGCTCGTGCTCTATGAAGTCATCCTTGTGTTCATCTTGGATCTCTATCTTTGCTAGACCTATACAAGCAATAAACATATTAGGAAATACCACTTCATACTCTTCTTGCTCCATTTCTATGCATAGATGCTTTCTTGGGTATAATTTGGGTATGTGCAGGATCATGATGGGTCAGACAATACCTCTAAGTGGAAATCAAAATACTAAAAATTAGACTTAATCAAGTTCATGTGAAAATTTCAATGTATTATCTACACAATTTGAAAAATATGTAAGAATAAAATTTGTAGAGAATTGAATCTAGTTTATGGGATGCTATTTTTTTAAAAATAAACTAAATTTACTTAGTGAAAAATGAATATTTCAATGAACATATATTAATTTTTTTAGAAAAAATAAAAAGTGGGTGTCAGTCTAGCCAACCTGACTATTAACATTTTTTTTTGTGAATATTTCAAAATAAGTAAAGGACTCATGTCCAGACGTGACACATATTTTTTCAAAAAAATTTCCAATAAAATAATGCTATGATTTTTTTACTATGACTTTTTTTAAAAACTAAAAAGTAATTTTCTATCCAACCTAACTCGATCGAAAAAATTAGAATTCAATTTTTTTTAAATCTATAGCCAGAAAAGCATAGAGTGTAACACATCTTTTGGATCTGAAAAAGGTGAAATAGTTTGAAAGTTATGGATTTTTTTTCAATTAGATTGTCCATCAAGATTTCAAACACACACTATATAGAAAATTATTAACAATTATTTAACAATATTATAACCAAGCAAATCTTAAATTTTTAGAAAGATGACAATTTCTTCAATAAACCCTTTTCATTTTATCAATTTTGAATTAAAAATGTCGTCAGCACTAAGGGTGAAGTTCAAAGAAGAAAGTGAAACCTATAAACACATTAGAATTCAAGGAAAGTCAACTATGATAGTCCCAAGCCTAAATACAAGGCAAAACCAAAGAAAAATGGATATCCATTTTGAGTAGCTAGAAATAGATATCCATTTTTTTGTTGTGTTTTTAGCATGCAACAACATAGGTAAGATACAAGATATCTCACCTCTCTTGAAAGGAATCCTATCCCATAACTTTAGAATAGGACTTCCCCAAGTTTAATATAGCTATGTCTTAGCTCATAGGATAACTCAGTGGATATGTGTCACTGTGACTACTAGGGGGACATACCTACAACATATGGTTTGTGAAAAGATGGCAACAATAGGTATGCAGAAACCCTAGATGATACAAACTATGAAGTTTGAAATGTATTAGCAGATAGACAATGCAATACTTCTTGAAACACTAAGTCCGTCAACTTTCCTCCTCTAAATATGAATCTTGTGACAACACTGTGCAATTTTAGGAAACCTAATCTAACAAGATCTAATAAATAAAATGCAAAAGGAAAAGGGAGAGAGAAGGGATAGAGAGATCCTATAGACAATTGTAGAAATGATCAATAAATAGATAAATAGATTCCCAACAATAAACTAATCTCTACTTAACCAAGAAGCCCATAATGCTATAGAGATTATGCAATCTTCTAAGGGAATGTAAGTGTTTTCAAACTATGAAAGATTCATTCAACACCCAATTCCTGGCACTGTTCAATGAACTTACACAATCGAACTTAGCTCATAAAAATATACCCAAACTAACCATGCACAATGACATACAATCAATAATCCATCAAATATATGAATAATTAACCACAAATGAAATTGAATAACTAATTCGAAAGATGAAAAATAACATGATAACCATATCCAATCAGCAAAATGAACTCAACTAGAAACAACAAATGAAATATCATTTGTATTGATTCAGAAAAATGGTAGAGTTTCAATAATCCTTTCTTTAGTGCTTCCCTATACCTTTTACAATGAGAGAAGTTACCTTTATATAGAGAAGAAACCATACTGAGTTTTTCCTAGATGGTGGAGATTAAGTCAACACCAATGGATTGTTGCAAATATGTGCCTAATCGATGTTGTCATTGATGTCAACATATCCTTGTTGCCATTGGTGTCAACTGTATCCTATTTTGTTGCCTATTTAGAAGACTAGAATGTTGAGGATATTAAGAAAATTAATGAAGATCAATGTATGCAGACCATATGGCTATGTAGAGGATTGTCTAAAGTAGCTCCAGTTAAGTTTTGAGAGATCTGCATGAAGATTTGAAGAACCTATAGCCATCTAAATAGAAATGGGTTTTGTTATGTTTATAAGAGACAGAGTGATAGTAAACTAGTCCAGATTGCTCTGCTTTGAAATATTATGATCTGCAGATCTATAGGCATGTTTGGGAAGTCAGTGTGTATCTTCAACTCAAGTGGTTCATAGTTTGGAGGTTCGCAAGAAATCTTTCTAGTGTGGCAATCATGGTAGATAGTGTTATTGAGGTTTCAGATTAAAATGCAAGTGATTCTGATGATTAAGAAGAGTGTGGATGTTTTTGTTGAATTCAATGTGCTTGTGGAGGTCTTTGGGTCATGTGACTACTATGTTGGAGGTCTGCATTAAAGATGGAGCTCGTTGGTAAAGATTTCTTTCTTGGCATTTCTATTCTTCCTAGTCTTGGCCAACCGGATATTCAAATGTGTTGCAAATGATCTAAGAGCAATTTCATGGAGTGTGGCATGTTGATCAAGGAAGATTTCAGTCCCAGTTATGTTTAGCTGACAGCTTAGTGATTTGATTTAAGTTAGATGCTTGTAATGCCGACCTTGATGTTTATTCCAAGGTTGATGAAGAATATAAAGGTGTGTAGTTGAGTTGTGGAAAATTATCCTTTTGTGAAATAATCAAATCCCAAGGAAGGGTCAGAAGTAGATTAGAGAGGAAAAGGATCAGAGGAACAAGAATAGTAAAGGATGAAGTGATATTGAAGAAGTATTTGGGAGAAGAATAGAAGTTTTGTGAGCATTCAATGAAACTAAACCAAGCATGAAGAAGATGCTATTTCTTAGTTTATTCTTTCTATATTAAACTTAATTCTCTGTAGGCAGTGAGGCTCTTTTGAGTAGTGAGCTCTGGGTAGTGCACCTGAAGGCAAGTGCCTTCCCATTTTCAATTACTTTTAATAGGGTACAAATCATGTGGGTTAACCCCCACTGTGGTTTTCCCTTAACCAAGTTTCCATGTCAAAAATCTTGGTGTCAAGTGTGTTAATTGTGTTTATGCTCATGCATTATTGTTTCATGCTTTAATGTTTACATCATTAATCAGCTTATAAGTTGTGAAAGAAGATTAAAAAGATAAAAGGTTAAATTTATGGACAACTAATTCACCCCACCCTCTAAGTTGTCTGGCCTAATTCCAACAATTGGTATCAGAGCCATGTTCCTCTAAAAGAAGCTTAACCACTTGAGGAGATCTAAAATGTTGACTTACAAGAAGGAAAGTCTGAGATTTGAGGGAACAAATTACTCCCTTCAGAAGGTGTCCATGCAGTGTCATTTGGAATGTATGGGTGATGCCTTTTGGTCGATAACTGAGAAAGAGTATAGGATTCTGAAAATGGCCCTGCAACTCTAGACAAACTCAGGGAAGATGAATGCAATATTCAAGATAAAGAAGCATTATTGAGCATCCCGACTGATATAGAATTAGCAAATGTCCTGGAATTGAAAACTGCCCATGAAATCTAAAAAAAGCTAGAAAATCTATATGAAGATGACAAATATGTCAAATGTGCCAAGCTGCAAAGCCTGAATGATAAATATGAAAGGTTGATGATGAGTGGAGATGAAAACATTACTTCCTACATGCAAAAAGTGAATGAACTTGTGACCGGTATCATGAATGCTAGTAGAGTATTGGAAGAATTAGAGATTGTTGCCAAAGTGCTCAGATCCTTACCTCTGACATATAAGCATAATGTTGCTACCATTGAAGAGATCAAGACTGTGACAACTGTTACAAGGGATCAACTAGTTGGTAAGATTTCAACATTTGAAATGAGTGAGTTTGGTGATTCTCTTCCTAAGTCTAAATCTGCATTCAAATCCAGTATTCATGGAAAGCAAAGATATGATCAGGGTGAAAGCTCTTCAAGAAGATCAAACAAATTTGACAAGACAAGGAAGGATCTTGAAGATTACGAAACTGAGTTCAATGAAACTGAATCCCTTTTTTCCAAAAGATTGCCAAGAGGATCTAGTAAGTATGAAGGAAAGTTTCCATTCAAATCTTTTGCTTGTAATAAGATTGGTCATTTTGCCTCAGGATGTCTAGAGAGAGGTTCAAAGCCAAACCCTAACAGACCTAGAGTTCAAAAGAAATGCTACTATATCCAAGAAGATGATGAAGGAGTCACAGATGATGAATCTAATCATGGAGATTCCACCAAAAGGGATTGGGTGTTCATTGTTATCAAAGAAGAAGATCTGGTTCCTACAGAATCTGCTAGCTGTGTAAATGTGCAAAGTGCCTTGGATGCTCAGGTTATAGAAAAAGATGAATGGATAATTGACAGTGGGTGTTCTCATCATATGAATGGTGATAAAAGTAAGTTTGTAAGCTTTGAAAATTATGAAGGTGGAATTGTGAAATTTGGAGACAACTTAGCTGGTAGAATGCATGGTAGAGGATCCATCTCTTTTGATGGTAAGAATAACACTAATGATGTACTGTATGTGGAAGGGTTGAAGCATAATCTTCTCAATGTTGGACAGTTGGTTGACAAGGGTTATTTTATCTAATTCAAGGATGGAAAATGTAGAATCTTAGAAAGCTCTAGAACTGAAATTACATCTGGTACTCAGACTAGAGGTAACATCTTTCATTTAAGTAGTTCTAGTAAAAGTTGTTTGATTTCTCATGTTGATCAGAGTTGACTCTAGCATAGGAGAATGTGTCATGTGAATTTTGATAATATTGTCAAGATAAGTTCCACTTAGGTCGTAAGAGATCTCCCAGGACTTGTGAAACTTGCTAATAGCATGTGTAGAGAATGTCAATTAGGTAAATAGAACAAAACTTCATTCAAGAGTAAAGAACAATCTTCAAGTGGATTGTTGGAACTTGTGCATACTGATCTTTGTGGTCCTGCTAGAATTAGGAGTGTGAAAGGAGATAGATATTTAATGTTACTGATTGATGATTACTCCCAGATGATGTGGGTAACCTTCCTAAAAGAAAAATTAGAACCTCTTGATAAATTCAAAGTATTCAAAGTCATGGTGGAGAATGAGATTGATGTGAAGATAAAGTGTCTGAGTTTTGACAGAGGTGGAAAATTTACCTCTGGTGAGTTTGATTCATTCTGTGAAAAGTAAGGAATAAAAAGATAGTTATCTGCTCCTAGGACTCCTCAGCAAAATGGAGTTGTTGAAAGAAAGAATCAGACCATTCAATAAACCTCTAGGACCATGATTGTGGAAGAAAATGTTCCACATGTCTATTGGAGAGAAGTTATGAGTATTATTGTCTACACTCTTAACTAGGTGCAGATCAAAGGCAATTCTGGCAAGACACCTTATGAACTATGGTTTGGTCATCCTCCTACTATGAGATATTTCAGAGTTTTTGGTAGTAAATGCTATATCAAAAGAGATGAGGATCTAGGCAAGTTTGATACAAGAAGTGATGAAGGAATATTTTTGGGTTACTCTACTCAAAGAAAGGCATACCAGTGATTTAATAAGAGATTGAAAAAGATTGTTGAAAATGCTAATGTCAGAGTTGATGAGAGCAAAGAAGGACATTCCAAGTCTTGCGGATATGAATCAGATGATCAAGATTAAAGTCAAAGTCAAAGAAGGCAAGTTCAAACCTAGACTTAGATCCAAATTGATCCAGAAATTCTAGTGACTCAAGAGGAAAGTGCAGGAGTTGAGGAACAAGCTCAAGAAATGGAGTTCAAGCAATTCCCAAAACTCCTCGGTATGTAAGGATGAATCATCTTGAAGATTAGATCACAGGAGATAGAAATAAAGGTGTTCGAAGTAGGAGAAGAATTGTTGAAGATCAAGAAGAGATTTGTTTGATTTCAAAGATTGAACAAAAATCAGTAAGTGAAGCATGCAATGATGAAAACTAGGTAAAAGTAATGGGAAGAAGAATTAATGCAAATTGGAAAGAATCGCACTTGGAATATTGTTTATAGACCTGAGGATAAAAATGTGATTGGAACTAAATGGGTCGTCCAGAATAAACTAAATGAAGATGGTGAAGTTATAAGAAACAAAGCAAAGTTGGTATGCAAAGGATATTCTCAAGTGGAAGGAATTGATTGTGAAGAAACTTTTTCTCCAGTGGCAAGAGTAGAAGCAGTCAGATTATTTCTTGCATTTGTTACTTTTAAAGATTTCAAGGTTTATCAAATGGATGTCAAGTCAACATTCCTGAATGGAGAATTGGATGAAGAAGCCTACATTGAGAAACTGGAAGGACTTTAGTTGTCTGATCAAGGAGATATGGTATACAAATTGAGAAAAGCATTATATGGACTCAAACAAGCCCTAAGAGCTTGGTATGCAAGACTAGATAAGCATCTATTAAAATTGGGTTTTAGCAAGGGTACAATAGACAATAATCTTTATATCAAAATTGATCATGAACACATCTTGATTGTATAAGTATTTGTTGATGATATCATTTTTGGTGGAAATGAGAGTATGTGCAAAATATTTGCTAATTAGATGCTAAGTGAATTTGAGATGTCAATGTTTGGAGAAATGAATATCTTCTTAGGCCTGCAAATCACCCAGTTAGATAAAGGTATCTTCATATCTCAATCCAAGTATGTGAGAGAATTGTTGAAAAAAATTGGAATGGAAGATTCAAAGCCAGTGGTTACACCCATGGTAACTGCATGCAAGTTAAGTAAAGATGATGACTCCCCTAAGACAAATCAGAAAAGGTATAGATCAATGATTGGAGGACTGCTCTATCTGACTCAGACCAAACCTAATATCATGAATGTAGTTGGACTTGTTGCTAGATTTAAAGCTGATCCCAGAGAATCCCATGTTGTAGCAGTCAAGAGAATTTTTAGATATCTCAAAGGAACACTTGATTATGGCTTATGGTATCCAAAGGATAATAACTTCACTCTTCATACATACATAGATGTTGATTGGGTAGGAGATGTGGATGATAGGAAAAGTACTAGTGGTGGTGTATTCTTCTTGGGAAGGAGATTGGTCTCTTAGATGAGCAAAAAGTAAGAGGCAATATCTCTATCCACTGTAGAGGCAGAGTATATAGCAGCAGCAAGCAATTGTACTCAAGTCCTGTGTATGAAGCAAATGTTGAAGGATATCAAAACTGTGTTTGAAGAACCTGTTACATTTTTTTGTGATAATTCAAGTGCAATAAACATCTCAAAGAATCTAGTGTTGCATTCAAAGACTAAGCACATATCCATCAAGTTTCATTTCTTGAGAGAGAAAGTAAGTGAAAATGAAGTCAAAATGGAGTTTGTTTCTTCGAAGGATCAAACTGTGGATATATTTACCAAGCCTTTGCCTAAGGATACATTTAAGTATCTCAGAGGGAAGCTAGGGGTTACTACCCCTCCTATTCAGAACTAAAATGTACTAGTGTGTATTAGTCCGGTTGAACTCACAGTCATATCTTGTGATGCAGATTGATGTTAAGAAGATACTAATCAGGGGGGGTAGTCGATATACAAATTTTGGAGATCAATCTTAAACAATTGCAAATATGTACCCTTTTCCATTAATGTCAAAAGGGGAGAGAAGTCACGTGAAAAACTAGTTACTGATGAAAGGGGGAGCAGTGAAAAAAGTAGTTATAGAAGTGATAACAGAAAAAGGGGAGAAGTTCTTGTCTTGATGGTTGAATCAGTTTTTCACATAATATGCTGCCATCAATGACAATAGGGGAGATTGTTGCAAATATGTACCTAATCGATGTTTTCATTGATGTCAACATATCCTTGTTGCCATTGGTGTTAACAGTATCCTATTTTGTTGCCTGTTTAGAAGACTAAAATGTTGAGGATTTTGAGAAAATTAATGAAGATCAATGTATACGGACCATATGGATGTGTAGAGGATTGTCTGAAGTAGCCCCAGTTAAGTTTTGAGAGGTCCGCATGAAGATTTGAAGAACCTATAGCCATCTAAGTAGAATTGGGTTATGTTGTGTTTAGAAGAGACAGAGAGAGTAAACTAGTCCAGATTGCTCCGCATTGAAATATTATGATCTACAGATCTATAAGCATATTTGGGAAGTTAGTGTGTATATTCATCTCAAGTGGTTCATGGTTTGGAGGTCCTCAAGCAAATCTTTCTAGTGTGACAATCATGGCAGATAGTGTTCTTGAGGTTTTGAATAAAGATGCAAGTGATTCTGATGATTTGGAAGAGTGTAGATGTTTTTATTGAATTTAATGTGCTTGTGCAGGTCTCTGGATCATGTGACTGCTATGTTAGAGGTCTGCATTAAAGATGGAGCTCGTTTGTAAAGATTTCTTTCTTGACATTGCTATTCTTCCTAGTCTTGGCCGACCGGATGATTCAAACATGTTGTGGATGATCTAAGAGCAATTTTATGGAGCATGGCATGTTGATCAAGGAAGATTTGAGTCCCAGTTATGTTTGGCCAATAGCTTAGTGATTTGCATTATGTCAGATGCTTGTAATACCAACCTTGATGTTTATTCCAAGGTTGATGAAGCATATAAAGGTATGTAGGTGAGTTGTAGAAAATTATCCTTGTGTGAAATAATCAAATCCCAAGAAAGGATCAGAAGCAGAGCAGAGAGGAAAAGAAGCAGATGAACAAAAATAGTAAAGGATGAAGTGATCTTGAAGAAGTATTTGGGAGAAGAATAGAAGATTTGTGAGCATTCAATGAAACTAAACCAACCATGAACAAGATGCTATTTCTTAGTTTATTCTCTTTGTATTAAACTTAATTCTCTGTTGGCAGTGAGCCTCTTTTGAGTAGTGAGCTCTGGGCAGCGCCCGAAGGCAAGTGCCTTCTATTTTTAAGTACTTTTAACAGGGTATCAATCTTGTGGGTTAACCCCCACCGTGGTTTTCCCTTAACTAGTTTTTCACATCAAAAATCTTGGTGTCAAGTGTGTTAATTATGTTTCTGCTCATGCATTGTTGTTTCATTCTTTATTGTTTAAATCATTAATCTACTTATAAGTTGTGAAAGAAGATTAAAAATAGAAAAGGTTAAATTTGTGGAAAATTGATTCACCCCCCCTCTTAGTTGTCTAGCCTAATTCCAACATGGTTCAAATTGAATGGCATTTAATTTTGGTCAGTGGGTAGTTACAATCCTGGATTTGCTTTTGTCTTGTAGGAAAAAGACAAAATTACTACTTTTTAGCTCATGAGAACAAGATGAAATAGAAACATTTTAAGTTGTTTAATAAGACAAATCACTTTTCCAATGAGTTGATTGGTCAAGAAGACTATGTGGCACTTTTTTATGAAGGCATATCCAACTGGATTACTTTCTGGACCAACATTTCATGATTGGATGGCTAGGATAGCTAGGAATATGTCGTGGACATTGAACATGATCTATATGAACAACAATGATGTGGGCTTGATCTTGTGTATCTTATAGCTCCTAAGACTTATCTCCATCATTTTATAGATACAACAGTGATTTGGTTGACAAAATGATAATTCTTCCTATTCAGGTCAAGAGTGTATTTCTGGGTTTCCATCCTTCATGGTGGCTCTAATAAGCTTCTTTGTTCTCTCATATATGCAATTCATAATTCCAAGCATCAATTTCATAATAACAAATCATTTTCATCAATCTAGATCAAAATATCTCCATTTGCAGCCATGGATCAATTTGGGACAACTGAAAAATCAATTTTGTTACTTATGAACAACTTCACAAATCTAGTGTTTTCGAATGATTTTCTAAGTTTTTCATCATTTTTGACTATCCATTTCACATTTATGATGATCTGGGATGTTTTGGTGACCATTTGGAGACATTTGGAGATATTTATTTCACAATTTTATACCTTTTTTTGTAAAAAGTGGGATTTTGGGGGTCTACTAGATATCCATATGTAGTAGCATTAATTTGATGCAAAAGATGCTCAAAATCCACAATAACATGATAAAAATTTGATCATGATGTAATAGATTGATATGCAGATCAAGTTCATGAATCAAACCAAGTTTTATGCCTTAAAAACAAGTTTTACAACCCAAATTATGAAAAAGTGGGGTTTTTGGGGTCAATAGGATATCCATGCACAGTAGCATGAATTTGATGCAAAAGATGCTTAAAATCCACACTAGCATGATAAAAATGTTTAAGAAGATGTAAAGAGGTGATATGCAGATCAAATTCATCAGTTAAATCTAGTTTCATGCCTTAAAAAAATCAATTTTCAGCCCAAAATATGAAAAAATAGGGTTTTTAGGGTCAACAAGATATATGCAGTAGGGTCCAATTTTAGTGCTAACCTTTCCTTAATTTTTTAGCATGGATTTTGATGTCAACAAGATAAGAGAGATTTTGGGCCCCAACTAGATATATCATGTGCAATAACATTTTACTTCAAAATCCCTTTGGAAAATGTATGATGACAAAAAGTAGGGAAAATGGAGTCAACTGAATAGCAAGCTTTTTTGAGCCTGCCGAACATATCTAGTGGAATAACATTTTAGTGTAATATCCTATTGAAATCCTTTTTAGTGGAAATCTGGTTGGAGGTTTTTTTAGTGCAAAGTGCAGAAAGGGGTTCGATGGGGAAAATGGAAGGTGGAAGACATATCCAATCGGACAAGTTTTAAGTGCAAATCAAGTTGGAGGTCCTTTTAGTGCATCTGATAGGATGGAAAAATCCCACTAACTACAGTAAGGTTGATTTTTTCCACCAGATTTAGAAATGCCTTGGTTGATAGTATTTTAGATATATATTTAAGTATATGTTTAGATATTGAAATTATATACTTTGAGATATTTTGAAATATACTATCAAGATGTTTGAGATAGGTCCCAGATCCATGGGATTTAACATGCAGATTCTAGAATTTGGAGGATCCACCAGATTTTAGACTTAACCAATTTTGAAGGTTTCAGGGCTTCAGACTTAGCCAATTTCAGTGCTTTAGGAACATGTGTCAAGATGAAAGCACAAGGACCCCTTAGTGAAATGTTGTAAAATTTGACATGATTTTGCAACTCTAAGGCATGAAAAATAGGAATTCCAATATGACACCTCTTGCAGTAGCAGTTTTGAGCACTATATCTAGTGGCACAGGATTTAGACAGAAACTGCAATAACACCCAATTTTAGCACATAAGACAACAAAGGTCCATTTCTTAAGCACAAAATCAATCAAGACTCTTTCAAATCAATCATGAAAGGCACCAAACAACATCAAACATGTGAAATGTCCAAATTTGAAATAAATCATGTATTCTAAGCACCATTTCACCTTCTCATCATCATAAGGACGAAAGGTTGAGACTCCAAGCCAAAGAAAAAAAAGAGGCTCCCTATTTGAAAAACTGGGGCATGTGTGCAGGGCACAATATGTTCCTAGGAGATAGATATCTATTCCTGGGATAATTTTTTATCCTCTTGTTGATAATTTAGAACTATATGAGAAAGAGGATAATGCTGAAGGTTCTTTCTTAGATCAAGATGTCTACATTTTCTCAGGTGTAAGAAGACATTAGTGATCTCATGATAGTGCTATAATTGTTACTTGGTATTTATTAACAACTAACTATGTACATGATAACCTGGGCTATAATATCAAACTCATTAGTTGCTTTAAAATATGCACAAAACTATTACATTAACAAGGTAAGAAGGAAAATTTCTATAATAGAAATTCAAAGGAAAAACAAATAAAGAGAACATTTATGCTATACTTCAATATTGAATACATCTAACACTGATAAAGAGAATTACAATGCAAACAGGAAGGATAAAAAAAATCTCTGTTATCCTCAAGATTATATTTGTCTCAAGGAGGTATCAATGAATTTGTAAAAACTAGTGGAACATTAGCTTATACTAATATACATGGAATAGATGATGATATTCAACATAAATAATGATCAATAAACCATTTGTGATTGGTGCCTATTCTAACGGGAAATAGAGTCAAGAACCCAAGAAAGGGTAAAAAACATTTATGCAAAGCCTATCAAGTCAACAAAAAATTTACTATGGAATCCAATTTGTCTATTTTTAGATTCATCCATAATGAAATTCAGTGAAATGAAAATACATCAACTAAAGTAGGGTTTCTAGAGACCACATATGATCCTCAGTATCCCTTACATGTGGGTTTGGAAAAGTTCATTTACAAATAGCATACAAGTTTCCTATTAAAACTTAGTGCTAAAGACCAAACTCTAGCCTACTAGAAGTCAACAAATGTGATGAGCCATAAGTATGATAGATTACATGTATTGTCAAAAATACTACTCTAACTATGGAAAATCTACCCCTAATGATTGGTATTTACTTACAACTCCACCAAACTTCACACAAATCTCTCCCACAACCTTTCTCAATTTTGATGTACCCCATTTGATCACCATAGAGTAAACTACATTCTACTCTATAAACAAAAATGGCCAAGGATCAAGAAGATTTCCATAGAGAGAGCTTGCATTTATAACCAACAATCCTACCAATATCTTCTATGTAGATAATTATAACTATTTCAATTTACACCATTGCATCTAAAGTATATAATCATTTCATTAAATTTATCAAGTAAAAAACTTTCCTGAAAACTAACTCCATTCTACACTATTGAATCTAGGCATTAAGAAATTATAGAGAACATGTAGCACACTAAATCATGAATCGTGTATTGAAATGCATTCCTTTAGATCATACTTTTCATAGACATAGAAAATCTTCCATAGATTTATAGGTAGCATGCCTTTTGAAACTTGACTTAATTATCTTTTGATGTCAATTAAATGGATGGAAGATAACCTGAAACCAATTAGTCAACTTCTTTCATCATTTTCCATTAATAGTATTAGGCATGCCTTGATTCCCATTAAATTCTTAAACTGCACCATATCTTATCAAAAAGTTACTAGCCAAATCATATCTACCTTTACAATTATTTGTCATGTAATTATAATAATTCCCTCAACCATCATGACCAAATTTATTCAACTAAGCTATTAATACCAATTCCTAAGTTCTTCATTAAATTTGTATTTAAATTATTCCCTTGGATAGTCCCATACTCTCATGTTTTCCATTCTACCCTAGTGGCTAACTAGTTTGGAATTTAATCTTGGCCAACAACTTAGATGTATCACTTTTTAGATCAGTGGCTACAAGCAATCAGTAGGCCTTCAAAAATCTTACTGCTTGATCTGCCACAAATAATTAGAACATGTCATGTGTTCATCTCCCATTATTCTTATCATTTCACTTACATTTTACTTTGGCCACTAATGAGAACCTATGATCAATTTGGTTGTGACCATTTTACCTTCAAGATCTATGCAGTTGATAGATCAATGGATGCATAAGATGCATGATCCCTTAATCAATTGATATAATGCGATTGGTAAGATTGTGACATATAACCATCTAATCCACAATCTATATGATTCTAGAATATAAAAGAATTTGCAAAGAAATATGCTTGAGTAGATACAAATGGCCCACCATCACTTGGCAGTTGATCCCATGTACCATTATTCAATTTGTTCTCCCAGAGAAAGACCTTGGTAAAAATACCATATGTTCATACTTTAAATAACATACTTTTGTTTTGGCCACTAATGAGAACCTATGATCAATGGATGTGACCATTTTGCCTTCAGGCTCTATGCATTTGATAGATCAATGGATGCATAAGATGCATGATCCCCTAATCAATCAATATAATACAATTGATAAGATCATGACATATAACCATTTAATCCACAATTCATATGATTCTAGAATATAAAGAACTTGCATAGAAATATGGTTGAGTAGATACAAAGGTCCCACCATCACATGGAAGTTCATCCCATGTAGCAATATTCAATTTGTTATCATAGAGAAAGACCCTTGTAAAAATACCATATGTTCATAGTTTAACTGACCCTATGGTTTTGTTCACCACCTTCTTTCAACCATACATAAGTTTTGGTTTTGTTAACATAAGAAAACATAATAGATATCCATTTTACAGAATGAGTATACCTATTTCAAAAATGGATATTCGTTATGTAAAAACCAAACAAAAAAGACAAAAGGAATGTTGTTGGGCCCAACAATTGTGCCCACGGACCCTCTGTTGTTGAAAACCAATGATCTCTACCTGTTACAGTCAAAAAACAATTTTATACACTTTTGGACACAAAATTTGCTTGTTACAGTCATAAGGGTGATATTTTTGTTCCCCTAATGGGGAGCAACAGTCATCATAAAGCAAAAAGGAGGAGGAAAGTTACATTGGAGGAAATTGAAGCAATTAGGGAAAAGGATAGAACAAGGAAGCGCATTGGCAGACCGGCTTTGGTGGATGCTCATCAAGGTGAAACTTCTTCTCTACCATCTAATGACATGCAAATTGAAGGTGTTAATGTTGAATATAATGAAATGTTAGATAAGAATGAAATTGACCATGATATTGGAAATGGAAATGTTGCAAAATGTTATGAAACACATATTGATAAGAGCAATATCATGGACAAAGAAGAAGAACAACATAGATGTTTGCTTGAAGAAAGTGGATATGAATCTCATGATGTTGAATTTATTGGTGTGAATGAGGTTATCACCTAACTGGTTTACCCTTGTGTGGATAGTTCATATTATTTAACTATTTATTAGTTAAATAATTTTCACACATCACACATAATTCACATGTTAAATTGACTTAGTGAGTCTTCTAGATGTTTCTAGTTGAGTCTAGTTGTGTGTTGAGTTGTCTTATCTTCCACATGTGCAATTAGTTATCATCCTCTAATTGTCACATGTTGTAGGAATATCTCCACTTTCCACTCCACCCTTCTAGCTCTCACCTTGCCTTTATAAGAAAGGCTCTCTCATTGTATTTCATACAATTGTATATGACATTTGTATAGTCTATTGCTCCATTCTTTTAGCATCTTCTCTATTATCTTTGTGTGGAAGGTTGTCTTGATTGTAGGTGATCCTGGCTTGCTGATTCACATTGACTCTTAAGTGGTATCAGAGCCTAATACGCAATTCCCTTCCCTCATTAGAGAGGTTTTACTAGGAGCAGCATCATAGGAGCATCCTGAAGTAAATCCAACATCACGGTTGCGATCAGGAGGCCCAGATATGCATAAATCATCTATCCAAACATCGAATTTCATCATAAAAAATTTTGGCAAATTTTTTTTGCCCCTATCCATTGGAAAAAAATCCATACCATCCTGTACCAGTTTGCGTCAGTATTGTATGATCGTTGCAGTGCCTATCTCAGTCTACATCATCAGATCTAGGTAAAATATCAACCGAGTATTAAATTTTTGTCCATTGGTTATAAAAAATTTAATTACTGGTCAAATAGTTTTTCTGCCAATTGTATTTTGATTTGTTCAAAAACAAAAAAAGAAAGAAATTTTTAAAAAGTAACAGGGTACTATCAGTACCCTATGCTGCCTATAGAGTACAGCATGGGAGGCAATCAAAGGACCTTTTATTAGGGTGTAGACCCTTATAAGGGGCTCAGTCTCTTTAAAAAAAGGCTTTGGCCTTCATTTTTCGATTCTACAGGTTTGAAAATGCCAGCAATTAAAAGACACCAGCGATAGAAGATAAGATCTACTCCATGGGCCCACCGACAAGGTTTAAAGATCTCCACTGGTCGACATCTACCAGTTGACCAAACATTTCAAAGTTTGGCATTTTATACTTCAACCAGTAGCAGATGCAGGTGAAAAGTTTATCTAGCGGTCATTTATCTCCAGTCAACATTAGCAGCCTAGCTCAGTCCAAGGCGACCAATTTGTAGTAGTTTTCACATCGATCAGCGCTCAAAACCATTGCCAGTTATAACAACTTCTACCACTCCTTGTCTTCTGGCAGTCTTTTCTTTGGCAGTTGTCAACCAACAAACATTAATCTTTAGTGGTTTAATACAAGCAACGACTCGGTAGTCGATTTTCATACCCATATGCATCCCTTTCAAGGTAGTCAACATTCAATCAACAAGAGTTGAGAAAGACAGTTTCTGGAGGACATTTCGACAGTCTTTTCCATGTTGATGATCTTTTCTCCGCCCTCGACAATTATAACACTCTGTTCGTAGTTGATTTCATAAAGATTTAGATAGTTTTCATATATCTCCAGCTGATAGCATTTTTTTGCAGCATCAGGTGAGCTCAGTTGATGGGAGCTTTTTGGCTCAGGCCACATTGACCTATGTGGAGGCTTCAGTCCCAAAAACAAAAGGCAATTTTTGAAGGAGAAAGTTAGTTTTCATAATTAGCAATGTTTTACCTCAGAGAGCAGTTTTTTCCTTATTGGTGGTTTTCCTCAAATAAACATTTTTTTCCCTCTCAGACTATTTTTTTCTCACAGGTGGTTTTCCAACATATAGAGAGAATACTCCAGCAGTTTGAGGGAATATTCCATCCACCAGGGGCCTATTTTTCACCTCAAATCTCTAAAGTAGGGCTTTTTTTGCTTTTTGCATAACTTTTCCCCACGGTGTCAAAATCAGGTAAACGAGATATTGACAGAAAGATGATAGAGAGCACTTTGCAGTGGTATTAATCATTTTCATAGATTTTTTTGTTTGATAGCATTTATTGTAGGTTGAAGATATATCTCTCTTTTTGGCTCCCAAGCTTATAACGTTTTTCCATAATCTTTAATTTTTGCAATTCAAGTGGGATCGGAAAGGTATTCAGGAGCTCTACAAAGCCATCCATGCACTTTTCTCAGATTTTGCTGTAGGTTTATTATATTTTATTTGTCAGTTTTTTGGCATTTGAGTGATAACTTGGACATTTTGAAACTTGAGGACATGAGATTTGTTTTGAGAGGATTTGTTTGTTGTAATAAATCATTGTGAGTGACTGTAATCCCACTCAAATCTCTTTTTTAAGAGATTTTGATTATTTTCCCCATTTTTTGGTCCCTTGAGGACAATTGTAAATTGCACTAAGTATAAAGTGCCACAACAAATTGGAGGGGTTGTCTTACATAGTAAAGGGGTGTTGTTGTCATGCTATCTTTCTTTTTCATCATGGATGTGCCTCAATTTCCACTTTTAACTCCATATAATTATCTTGAATGGAAGAAAAACATGGAGTTTGTGTTGTATAAACAAAAGTTACATAGAATAACTTTAGGCACAGATCCTAAACCCACAGGTGCTACTGAGAGAAGAAAATGGTTAGATAGAAGAGATGAGGCTTATGACACACTTTGTCTTGCTATTTCTTTAGATCTTAGATTTCATGTTGAGTCTTGTACTACATTAAATGAGATATGGACAACATTAGATAATCTCTTTGGCAAGCAAGATAAAATAAAAAAGGTTCAAATTGGAGAATGAGCTAATTGCATTGAATCCTCAATGCTTTGATCAAATTGAAGATTTCTTTACCAAGTTTAAGTCTTTCAAGTTGAAACTCAAATAGTGTGGTCTTGAGAAATAAGATGAACAATTGATTCTATTTATTCTTGCAAAATTGGGTCCTGTATATTCAGTTTATGCTACAATGGATGCCTTTGGTAGTAAGTTTACTATGCTTTCACTTGAGGAGTTTTTTGCACAACTCACAAGAGAACAATCCAAGCTACTACACATGGGCACATTGAAGTCTCCTAGAAAGCATGCTCTAGTTGCAACACAAAGCACAAAAGATCCCAAGGCTTCAAATCATAAGGGAAAGACAAAAGGATTCAAAGTCTAATGAGCAAGAGAAAGAATTAAAAAAAAAAGCCCAACTCTTCTTCCAAAGAGGAGTCCAATAAGAAAAAGAAGCCAAAGTTTTCTTATTGCAAGAAATTAGGTCATGATAAGACAAAATGTTATGAAAAAAAAATTGATCAGATGTCACAACTTCTTCAAAAACATAACATTGAGTATTCTTCATCAACAACAATTTTGCCCAATTCTTCTTCTTCTACACCATCATCATCTACATCTACAAGAACATCAGACATTGCTAATGGCTCATACAAAGGAAAAGAACAGGCACTCTTTGCTTCTACAAGTCTATAGTCAGAGAGATGGCTTCTTGATTCGGGAGCTTCTCATCATATGTCATCTTCATAGGGGATGTTCTCTTCATTTCGTTCATGTACTTTGCCACCTATTTTGATGGGTAACAATACATACATGCATGCAACTGGAAAAGGAAATATTGTTGTTGGAGAAAATACATTCAACAATGTGTTGTGTGTACCTTCCTTGACAACCAATCTCCTTTCAATCTACCAGATTACTCATTGTGGTGCAGGGAAGATAGTTGAGTTCACTCCTGATTCTATGGTCATACAGGACTTGGAGAGTAGAGATATCATTGTTTTCGGGATGGTTGATCATGCATCTTGATTCTACACTTTCTCCCATTTTGTTTCTGATGATGATGTAGATCCATTGATTGATATTCACACTGATGAATCAAGTGTGAATCATGTTTCTAAGGAGAAGTTTGGTCACTTGAACCTTGGTGTTCTTGCATCTACTACGGTTCCTGAGACTAGTTTTGAGCTTCCTTCTTCTCCTGCTTCTACAGAGATTGTCATTGACATGGCTTCATGCACTTCAGTTGAGAAGGATACACTTTGTCTTCTAGATACAGGTTTGTGGGATGAGTACTTGATAGGTATTTCAAACTTGTTTCATGAGTCCTATCTTGATGACTTGGAGGGCATCATTGATGACATTCATCTCCTCTTTGAAGGAGTTGATTCATCTACTTTGGATGAACATGCACCATCTTCTCCTCTTCACTTGTCATAGTTTGGCATTGAGTTGGAGTATCTTGAGCATCATTCGGAGGATTCTTTGTCTTTGGAAATTGATGATCTCGAGTTTTCATCTTGTCTTGGATTGTCACATTCTTTGATTGGGCATGCAACACCTGATCATGTAGGATCTTTTGGTTGTGACATATGGACACTAGAGAAGTTTTTAGAGACAACATACATCATGAGGCCTTTTCTCTCATACCTTGAGATGGAGTTTCTTTGACATCAGCCTTTGGACCTATTTCTTCCTAAGGGGAAGAATGTTGTTTGCAAGCTTTGGATTCTCTTCAGCATTTTTCTTTAGGCATCCACCATCAGCACAAGAGCTACTTCATTATCGAGGAGACTTATAGTCTCTCATTTTCTCTCCTATGTGGGGGTATTTGATTTTACATATGTGAAAGAAGTTGTCCTTGGGGGGTCATGTTGAGTCCTTCTATCACTTCTTCTTTCACTTTATTTGTTTTCTGCATTCTCACTTTTGGAGAGGAGTTTTGTCCCATGAGATTTTCTCCTTTTCTCCACTTGAGATTTGTTTGTACATGGGTACCTAACATGGCCTAGTAGCCAAGACCCATCCATCATTGCATCTTTATTTTAGTCAACTACTCCCTAAGTTGCACTTAATGGGGGTGTTGGTGTGAGCAGGGTTATCACCTAACTGATTTACCCTTGTATGGATAGTTCATATTATTTGACTATTTATTAGTTAAATAATATTCACACATCACACATAATTCACATGTTAAGTTTACTTAGTGAGTCTTCTAGATGTTTGTAGTTGAGTCTAGTTGTGTGTTGAGTTGTTGATAGTTGGAGTGAGTTGTCTTATCCTCCACATGTGCAATTAGTTATCATCCTCTAATTGTCACATGTTGTAGGAATATCTCCACTTTCTACTTCACCTTTCACTCCACCTTTCTAGCTCCCACCTTGCCTTTATAAGCAAGGCTCTCTCATTGTATTTCATATAGTTGTATATGGCAGTTGTATAGAATCTATTGCTCCATTGTTTTAGCATCTTCTCTGTTATCTTTGTGTGGAAGGTTGTCTTGATTGCAGGTGATCTTGTCTTGCTGAGTCACATTGACTCTTACAGAATTTGCACTCCATAATCCATTTGTTTATAAAATTGATGAGGCTGATAACATGGATGAAACAATGAGAATCAATGTATCTCTAAATTACATAAGAAGAGAATGAGCATGATGAAATTGTAAAACATCTAAGAACCCCAAAATGGTTACTTGAAATTGATGAGAACATAATAGAAAAACTTAAAGGCAAGAGGTCATCATGAATGGTTCGTTTTTTGGCTTCAAAACTCTTCAATGAATACTTTAAGAATAAAACATTAACCAAACAATACCAAATTTTTGTAAAATTACTAAAGATGTACAGAATGAGACCGTTACTAAATAAATTAAAGATTTAGTTAAATAAAGTGTTTGATTAGAATAAAATTATTGTTAGAATCCTTTTCATGAATGCACTCAATTCTATTGGAAAGACTAGAAAGGAGAAAGATAAAATAGTGAGAAAACAATTAAGAAAGGCTTGATTAATGAGGCAAACTTGTGTTGACTTAAGATTGAATCATAAAACATTGACAAAAGCACTAGCATTAAGATCAATACTAGATAGTTCTCTTGGAAATGATACTTGTGCTTTCAGTGGTAGGCTTCCATGAGTTGATAAGAAACTAATAAATAGCACAAAGGAAGAAATTGAATGATTTTGGCCCACTAACTCTAGAGTATCACCAAATGCAAAAGATGTTTTAAAGTTAAGAATTGGTGATAAAGACTGCACACCACATCCTAAACATTAATTGGAATGTAGCCAAGAAACATTGCATAAACAATATTGTGAAACACACCTAGGTATGACAATCTCACAAAGAGAATTTGAATCTCTTAAGCTATTTTATTGTGTTCCTCTTAAAATTCTTAATACATGTTGCAAATACCATGTAGAGTTTTCTATGTGTCATGAATTATTATGCAATATTCATTCTACTTTGCACACTAACTAAATGTTACAGGATTGTAGTGCAATTCAACTACCAAAGTCATCTAGGGACTTATTGGATTTATTTATATGTATTAGAGATGATGGTTACATTTTCTACATTGCTTAAGTGAAAAGTGTTTACAATGTTGTGGGTTATCAAAGTTTATATCATGTTTTCATGAGGGCAGCAAGTATGATTTTGGAAAGAGAATGGTTGAGAAAAAGAGATATGAGACAGTAAAATACAATTTGAAAAGTGGAGGTGAAGGTTCTAGATGTGAGTTGATTGTAAGAGAGGTAAGTATTGCTAATTATAATGATGATTTTAAGAAAAATCTTTTCTACAAGTATGCTAGACACACCCATAGGTCTTGATGGTTAGATCGACAGTTCAAGATGTGTAAAGACTTTTTCCCTATTGAAACTATTGTCACTGTAGTTGATTTTACAAAAAACCACATGTTGCAACCCCAAAATGAAGTGCAATCCTAGTACTACAATTCTATTCAAGTTTCTATTTTTGTTCGCATCACATATAGACATGCTCCTGAGAGTATAAAAGAGAACAGGAAGATTGTCAGAGAATACCATTTTTACATGAGTGATGATCAATCTCATTCATCAAAGTATGTGCAATATTGTTTTCAACAATTTTATGGGTTCTTGCAAGAAAAAGATATTAGAATGGATAA
The DNA here is from genome assembly GCA_027924645.1 of Cunninghamia lanceolata. Classification (NCBI taxonomy): domain Eukaryota; kingdom Viridiplantae; phylum Streptophyta; class Pinopsida; order Cupressales; family Cupressaceae; genus Cunninghamia; species Cunninghamia lanceolata. Next base: position 1,542,041 of record BSBN01001014.1, on the reverse strand, counting down.
ACATCTCATTTGGTTCGATAATTGCACTGGTCAATTCAAGAATGTTCATATGTTCTATTGGTTGAGTCGAATGCATGCAGAAAAGGGTATACCTCATATTTGGAATTTTTTTGAAGCTGGGCACAGAAAAGGGGAACATGATGGAGTTGGTGCATGTGTGAAGAAAGATATTTTTAAAGAACAACTAAAGATTAGAGGTGGTGTTGTATTCAGTGATGTGGATTCTATTGTTAAGTGGTGTAACTATGCATTGTCACAAGGAGTGGCTCTTCATTCAGAAGTGTGCAGGTTCCTTTGGTTGGTTATTAAGGGGATAGCGAGAGATAAATTGGATTTTTAGAGAATCAATGAATTGTCAAAGATGCATTCATTTCAAATCTCAGATGCAAATGCATGGACTATTTAGACACGAGAATTAACTTATTTTTGTCAGAGTTGTATTAAATGTGATTGGGATAATTGTGAGTCAAGTGAGTGGGTAGATGCATGGATTCCATGATATTTAACCCTTTTATTTCAAGGTCAATCATATTTAGTCAATGACATGGAGAGATCATTTGACTATGAACATCTTTAGACCTTGTACAACCAGGTCATGTTTATGCAGTTGTTGCACCACATGGAAATGAAGAGAGATCAGACTATTGGTTGGCATGATGTGTATAGGGAAAACAAAAGATAACACGACCTATGACAAATGATGATGGGTTCACATATCCTATAGGATCAATTGTTATTGCTAGGACTTGGTTGCAAGCATCTTTGATTAGAAAGAATTACATCCCTGCATTTGAAGACTTTGAGAAGAATAAAAGTATATTGATGTATTCGTACCTAGTTGTAGCAATAAATGTTAACTTACTAAAGTATCATCTACAACCAAAAACAAAACAACTATGGACAATTAGTAATGTTGATCATGAAGCAATATTGGATACTTTGAAGGTAAGAGATGACCCCTCAGGTATGCTTGACTAGCATTTAAACTTCCAGATGGACATGTATGACAATTTTTATCTTAACTTGTTCTTGTTTTTTCTATTTTTTAGAATTGTTTTATTAAAAATCTTATTTGTTTAACTATAACACATGCTTTAGACTATACAGGACTATAAATGAGGTTATTTTGCATCGCATCATAGTCTCAAGGTACAATTTTTAGTTTTCATTTGTGTTTCTTAATATTTTTCTTTTTAGCTTTTTGTACATACTAATTTATAAATTCATTTTGTGCATATCTTACAATCAAGGCATTCCATGAGATGACATGTGTTTGATGTGTTCTATCGAACTATTCATGTGCCTTGTATATGCTTCCACATTTTCCATACATGTGTTATAGGGTAATTGCAACTACATCTAAAAAAAATCTCACATCCTTAAAGAAACAAATCTATTTTGTGCATATCTTGCAATTATTGCATTCAATGAGACAACATCTCTTTGAGTTGTTTTGTCAAATAGTTCATGTGGCTTGTGCTTCCACGCTTTGCTTTACACTTGCCAATTGCATTTTCTTGAAATTTTCTAAAGTAATAAATCCATTTTGTGCATATCTTGCACTCATTACAATCCATCAAACATCTCTTGCAATCATTGCATTCCATCAAACAACAACTACTCTAACAACATAGGTTCCTTAAGAATGTAATTTTCAAGGTGATGACTTGGTTAGTAAGGCATGTGTTGATCTAGAAACTTCTTCAAACCCCATATGCCATGTCTACTTGCTATATGTCAAGCATAAATAATAAGATAGATAATTTTGTTATCAAGATTTCCCTTATAGAATTAGGTTCTCATATTCCAATCATATATATTAATATGCAGCTATACTATGTGTAGTTTTGGCTGTTGGCAAGAGACACTATATGGATTCATGGTTGTTGTCATTGATGGCAACAAAGGTCATCCCACATATCCGCAAGTCATGATGTGTCTCTACCGGAAGTCAGAATAAAGAATGTTGTGGTCCGGTGAACAAGAACAGAGCATGTGGCAAGGTCCGACAGATTGGTCTGGATCTCTCAGAGGAAGTGTCTTGGTGCAGTGCGGATTTGGGGAAGTCAAGAGGACTACCTTGAGTGGTATATTCCAAGGATTTAGCCTCCGGTGATGGACAAGGAAAAAGATATGAATGGTTGAGTACCGGATTCCTGAGAGACAGTGAAAACAGAGGAAGAACTGACTGGCAGAGTATCAGACTGCTTTCCGGATGTGTTACTGTTGATGACAGAGGTTGTGAAGGCATGAATCATGTTTGGCCGACATGATTAATGATATCTACAAGTATATGCTTGATCCGCATTGCTTGGTGAGGAAGGATTCAGCCGACAGAACAAAAGTTTGTAAGAAACTAGACTGTTCCGGATGCCGACTAGAAAGGTGATGAAATTACTTGTGCGGATATATATAGAGGATGGATTTAGTTGTGAAGCGAGTGATGATGTGAAGAAATATGCGAATAAGTCCAGAATAGAGCAGAGGTAGAAAAAAGGATCCGGTATGTGAAAGATAGCAGAACAAAGAACAAAGGAAAGATGAAGTGCAGCAGATCAGTGTACTGAGCCTAACCGGAACTGAACTCCAGCATATGTAGATGCTTCAAATCAGTTCAAGACTGTGATTCTTATCACTTTGTAGACAGTGTGTCTTCTTGTAGGCAGTGGGCCTCTTGTGAGCAGTGTGCTCGGGCAGTGAGCCCTAATTGGCAAGTGCCATTTTTTGTAATTTCCTATTCTTCTAACAGAGAATAATTTTTGGGTTAATCACCCCGTGGTTTTCTCCCTTAACAGGGTTTCCACGTCAAAAATACTGTGTCATGTGTTTCCTATTTCATGATTAATGTTTTTGTGTTTGATTCTATGCTGCATCAATTAAAAAGAAACTTCAATAAGGGAAATAATTAGGATAACTGATTCACCCCCCCCTCTCAGTTATCAACAATTGGTATCAGAGCTAAGTTCCTCCTAATAGAGCCTAACAGCTTGAGGAAGATCTGGGATTTCAAATGGATGCATATGGTCTAAGGGAGCAACTCGAGACTGCTCTTGAGGATCTTGAACAGTCAAATTCTGAAGTCAGTGAATTAAAGGAAAGACTCAAACAGGCTGATGAATTCATGAGAGAATTAAAAGACAAATTAAGTCTCTCTATGAAAAAGAGAAAGGAGCTGCTTCAACAGTTGGCAAGACAAAGTGAAGAAAGCAATACAAATGAAGAATTGACTGAGCAAACCAAGTTATGTGAAAAGTTATCAAAAGAAGTCATTATGTTAAGACATGAAATGGAATCAGGAACTATAAAGTTTACTCAAGAGATTGAAGAAAAAAGAAAGGCTGAAGACAATCTAAGACAATCTCTTAAAGAAAAATCAGAAGAATGCCACCAGATGGACAGGATTATCAGACATCTTGAATCTGATCTTGAAGATGCCAAAGATAATGAAGGAAAACTTGAGGATCAAATTGCCTCTCTCAAAAGAGACCTTCAAACAGCAAACGAATATAAAGAGAAATTCAAGATAAGTTCTGCTCAACTTGAAGTTCTTCTTGGAAGTCAAAAGAGGACAGATGACAAGTATGGTTTGGGATATGAGAAAGGAGAAAGCTCCGGATCCGGTCAGAAGAATCTTGGATCAGAAAATCCAAGGAGCAGGCCTAGAAGACCTCCGGTAAGACAGCCAAATGCTCAAAGATACCCATCCTTCAATGGATACTACCACAGCTGCAATCACTTTGGTCACAAAGCTAATCAGTGCAGAATGAGAATGAATCAGATTAATTCATCCTTCTCCGGACAGTGCTTCAACTGCAAAAGGTATGGACACAAATCCCATGAATGCAGAATTATGCAAGTAAACAAATCATTCAAAGGTAGATGCTTCACATGCAATAGAATAGGTCATATGGCTAATCAATGTAGATCAAGAGGATATCAGTCAAATATGCAATAGGTCCGGTCATAATGCTAAAGTCTGCAAAAACAAGAATCAGGACAAAAGAGGTCCGGTATATAATCAGAATCAAGACAAGGGTAAACAAAAGATGAATGCGGATGAGGTTAGGAATCAGATGAGCAAGATTTGGGTGAAGAAAAGTTTAGAGAATGTAGAGGTTGGATCCGCACCAGACTCTGGTGCTGATATTTCTTCCAGAAATTAAAAAGTGAGCTCAGGCTCAGGGGGAGACTCAAAGAAAATCTTGTTCCCCCAGCCAAACAAGTGGTGCCGGATGTGGCACAAGATGCGGATCAAAGGGTTTGTAGATATGAGTCTTGAGATACTTCAGTCAAGTTTTCAGAGGTCTGCATGGAGTTATGAAGAAGCTGTGATCGATCAAATAAGACCTGTTCAGGAAGATGCTCCGGTATGATAAAGGATTACAAAAAGGTCTGGAAAGATCCGGAAATGCACTATCTTGTTCTGCGGATTGGACAGAGTGTTTGGGATGTTCTTGTAATATGTTACCTCGATTTATTCATGATTGAAAGATCCGGATGATATCCACAGATCAGGACTAATCTGGGATACTCCAAACTATCTAGACAAGGCAAACCGGAATGATGTAGGTGAAGCATTTATTGCAGACAGATATTAGGGTTCGCGGAGCAATTTAAGGGATTTCTCAAAGGTCATTTGCTCATTCTGCACTCGAGAAGAAGTGAAAAGTGGAGCTCTGCAACAAGGTTCATCAAGCACACCAAGGATCTCCTGCCGAAGTTATTGCATAAAGAAATCAATCCAACCACTCCGTGCAAACCGAAGGCGCATAAGGTATTCTCTGTTTTTCATTACCTCACTACAAATCTTTGAAGAATGGCTACTCCAAACATAGTTAAGATCTCTGATAGACCTCGCCCCTCATTCAAGAAACATCCCTACAAATCATTGGAGGTAGATCCACTAGAAGCCTTCTCTAGTGTTCCTCACGGAGTTTTACATACTGAAGACATTAGGGTTTACATACATGCAAGCATTGAGGAATTTGGGGAATTCAAATTAAGAGACCTCTATCACAAGCAACTGATAGACAATGCTTTTGAGCTTAAACCAGAGTATAAGGATATCCAGAAGAAACAATTTGAGCAATTTATTCATTTCCCCTGCTTTGAAGAAGATGAATGGGTCCGGTATGTACTGAGCAGGATGCATGACAACTTTCTATGGCTAGATAGACCCTGCAAGATCACAAAAGAGGCAATTAGAGCAGTAACTGGTCTATACTCTTCCAGAGGGGTACCTATCCTCAAATCTGTCAAGAACAACATTGTAACTGAGGCCACCGGATCAAAATTTGATAAGAGGGCAATGACCATTGAAGATATTTCAGATCCGGATATCAAATATGCATCAATGATAATAGGATACAAGATCTATCACTCCAGCAGGGAGAATTCTGTATCCGGAACTGCAGTATACACTGCCTATGAAATGCTAAGAAAGAATGCAGAATATGATCTCTGCGAACTACTGCTAAGCCAATTAATGGAAAATATACAGAAAATCAAGAAGGATAAGAAGAATTCCTTTAAGTATGGTACTCTTATTGTATGTCTATTCTTCTACTTCATGAATGAGCTACCCGGAACAAGTGGATGGGTATGGCAGAATGACAAACCTGTTGCAGTCCAGATAAGAGACTATTTGCATGGACTTGGGGATGCAAAAGCGAGAAATACAGCTCTATGGGGATACTTCAAAAACTTTCAGAGCATGATGCAAGAAAGAGAGAGAATTCCCCAGTCTCTTGTTGAAAAATACAAAGACTCAGTGTGCTTTATGGTTGACACTGATCAGTGCCTAATGGAGGCAGTAGAGCCAAGGACTGTCTGGATCATGCCCATGGGGTATGAAGTGGATGAACAGATAGTGGAGCTGCATGTTCAACACATGCTAAGTCAGCCCAAAGATCCTAAGGCAGAAAGGTTTGGAACCTTTGAGGAGCTGAGTGTAAAAATACATGTAGAACTCAGGGAACCTGAGATTAAAAGAAAGGTGAGAAAAGAAGTAGAGCACATTGCTCAAGGCCTAGGCATCTCAAAAGAGGCACTTGATGCCAGCCGGGAAAAGAGGAGGAAGGCTGAGGAAGAAGAGAAAAGTAAAGAAAGTGCTCCGGTTGAAGCTCCCACGCAGACCAGATCATCAAAGAGATCTGCACCTCCCTCAACCAAAAGTTCTAAACCAGAAGTCCAGGCATCCGGTAAGAGATCCAAGACAAAAGCCACAAGGGCTTATGGAAGCCAAAAGGATGAAGAGGAAACAGAGTCAGATGAGGGAGTAAGAGAAATAAAGAAACAGAAGAAGAAAGGATCCGGTAAGCCCTCCACAGGCCAAGACAAGGATGAAATGGCAGAGGTATCTGTTGAAAAGCCCACTCTGTCTCTAGAGAGCATAATCAAGTTGGTCACGGTGGATGGAAACCTTCAACCAATGACTGAATCCTATGATGACTTCAGTAAGGCTGACCAAAAGACTCTGCAGGAAGCCACAGTTAAATATCTGAACATATATAATAAGGCTTTCATTGAGATCATATCTCTCATTCCTAAAAGCCTAGAAAAGGAATTGGAAGTAAGAAAGAATAATGCTCATGCTAAAGATCTTGAGATCCGGGAGCAGATAGCTATTCAGCTATATCCTCAAATTGATCCCAAGACAATGAACATTATCTTCAAGGACTGCAAAGATGAGTTCAGAAGCAAAGCCAGAATGAATCAACTCATGCTTGGTGAGACTGACAAAGTGGCCCAAGAAACAGAAGAGATCCTCCGGAAGGCCTTCAAAAGATTCAATCTTCCTGTTGTAGAGGACTTAGGTGCAGAAATAGCTGCTGATTTGGAATCTTCTGTTCCAGAAGAAGTGAGCCCTGAACAGACAAATATCTCTCCTCCGGTTTCCCCTACAGTCTCCGGATCCAAAGAAGAAGAGCAATTACAGGAGAAGGAAGCAGTGGTGAAAGACAAAGAGGTTGACAGTTCTAAGACTGCAGAAGAAAAGAAACATCTGTCTCCGGCAAGAGACACTGCACAAACTGTTCAACAATTTTTGAGCAAAGAAACTTTAGAGATTGATGAACCGGAGCTTCTAAAAGGCCCATTTGATTTTGACTCTCTCTCTCCGGTACAAACAATGAAGATAGCTTCATTTGCAAATGCCAAGGCAAATGAAAAGCTCCTGAAGTCTCATATGGAAGACTGTGAGTTGATAGAGGCTGCTTCCGGAGTACTTGTAAAGATTATGCCATCAATCCAAATAGATCCGACAGCCTCCACTTCCGGTAATCTAAAAACCTTAGTCAGCAGTGTTGATACACATTTTGATTCTCTAGAAAAATCAGCTGAAGAAAAGGTCCGGAAGGAACTTTTGGATAAGAGATTTTCAGAAATATTAGAATTAATCTCTAAAGATAGGAAGATTGTAAGCATTGGAATAAAGAGCTTAGAGAATGCTCTTAAGGATGGCGGTGACATCTATAAATTTTGTATATCCTGGTCAAAGGCAATAGCAGCATTTGACAAGAAAATAAAAGAGGAACAGGATAAGCTACAAAGCTTATCTCAAAGTTTTGATCATCTCTCTTCCTCTATAATAAATCAAGAATGTCAGACTATTGCAGTCTTGAATGAAATAAAGAATCTTGAGAAGGAAAGAAAGAACATCACTAACCGGATGGGAGAACTTAGAAGGATTATAATCCCTAAGTTGGAAACTATGCATGAGGCCATCAGTGATGCTCAGACCACCGCCCAAACAAAAGATCCGACAGATCTCAAGCGGGCAGAAGCTTTTGCATTTTTGTTAAGTGGTCACATTTCAATTTTGGATAGAATGAAGCAAAGTTGGGCTACAGAAATGATCCAATTGCAGACATCCTTTGCAGACATTCTTCAGTACATGTGAGTATATAAATATGCGGCTATATATAGAAAATTTTTGAAAATTTTGGTGTGCGGACCCTACCCTTTGCCATTGATGTCAAAGGGGGAGTGAGGAGCAGTGAAAAATGAGGAATCCAACTAAGGGGGAGTTCTGGAAATTGTATATAAAGACAGAGCATCAGCAAAGGGGGAGCATAGTGTAAACACTTAGTCATTTTTCACTAAGTGTTGCCGTCAATGCCAAAGGGGGAGATTGTTGGCAAGAGACACTATATGGATTCATGGTTGTTGTCATTGATGGCAACAAAGGTCATCCCACATATCCGCAAGTCATGATGTGTCTCTACCGGAAGTCAGAATAAAGAATGTTGTGGTCCGGTGAACAAGAACAGAGCATGTGGCAAGGTCCGACAGATTGGTCCGGATCTCTCAGAGGAAGTGTCTTGGTGCAGTGCGGATTTGGGGAAGTCAAGAGGACTACCTTGAGTGGTATATTGCAAGGATTTAGCCTCCGGTGATGGACAAGGAAAAAGATATGAATGGTTGAGTACCGGATTCCTGAGAGACAGTGAAAACAGAGGAAGAACTGACTGGCAGAGTATCAGACTGCTTTCCGGATGTGTTACTGTTGATGACAGAGGTTGTGAAGGCATGAATCATGTTTGGCCGACATGATTAATGATATCTACAAGTATATGCTTGATCCGCATTGCTTGGTGAGGAAGGATTCAGCCGACAGAACAAAAGTTTGTAAGAAACTAGACTATTCCGGATGCCGACTAGAAAGGTGATGAAATTACTTGTGCGGATATATATAGAGGATGGATTTAGTTGTGAAGCGAGTGATGATGTGAAGAAATATGTGAATAAGTCCAGAATAGAGCAGAGGTAGCAAAAAGGATCCGGTATGTGAAAGATAGCAGAACAAAGAACAAAGGAAAGATGAAGTGCAGCAGATCAGTGTACTGAGCCTAACCGGAACTGAACTCCAGCATATGCAGATGCTTCAAATCAGTTCAAGACTATGATTCTTATCACTTTGTAGATAGTGTGTCTTCTTGTAGGCAGTGGGCCTCTTGTGAGCAGTGTGCTCGGGCAGTGAGCCCTAATTGGCAAGTGCCATTTTTTGTAATTTCCTATTCTTCTAACAGAGAATAATTTTTGGGTTAATCACCCCGTGGTTTTCTCCCTTAACAAGGTTTCCACGTCAAAAATACTGTGTCATGTGTTTCCTATTTCATGATTAATGTTTTTGTGTTTGATTCTATGCTGCATCAATTAAAAAGAAACTTCAATAAGGGAAATAATTAGGATAACTGATTCGCCCCCCCCTCTCAGTTATCAACATTGGCATCATAAAGGAACAAACTACTATTACCCTAAAATGTAAAAAAGTCCACATCTTCTTATGTTGGCCTATGACACACTGCTGTGTTGAAAGTTCCACCATAGAGCTCAAAGGAAGACATTTCATTTTGTCCTAATCACCAGTATGCTCTCATAAAATAGTGTTTGCACATAGATGATAATATTTCTTGTCACCCATGGACATGATGTCAATAGTCTAGGATTTCAACATGGACTAATCCCAAAAGGACAGTGGGAGAAAAGTGAGTTTATAACAGTCTCAAAACTTATGAAACCCCCTCACACTTATGAATATCTTCCCTCAACACTATGATAACCTTGTTTTGGAATGTAAAGTCATCTTCAGATAGTGATAGGAGCAAGGAAAAACTTCCTAAAATGCATTTTATACTTGTGTTTAGGTTCTATGTATGATAGGTCTAATGACCACATCTATGATCTCATCTATTAGAAAACAACCTTCAAGGATCCTGATAGTCCCACCCACCATCTATAACAATACTTGCATAGTAAACAATAACCCTAGACATTGTCCTATGTTAGTTTAGCTATAGTAGTCCCATTACTAGTTTTTGCAAGATAACAAGATCTTTATATGGGAGTTAGGTGACAAAATTCTAATAAAGGTTGTGGAATTTGGAATTAGACCTACAAATTGCATTTTCTTAAAATTTTCTAAAGAAACAAGTCTATTTTGTTCATATCTTGCAATCATTACATTCCATCAGACAACATCTCTTCGAGTTGTTTTGTCAGATAGTTCATGTGGCTTGTCTATGCTTCCACACTTTTTATACATGTCTACCAAGGTAGTTGCAACTAGAACATCTGACAAAATTCCCATATCCTTTTTTCTTTGATGGATGTCCATATCCTATTCCAAACATTGAATTCACTGTCTACCAAGGTAGTTCCAAACATCCCATTGTGAAATTTGCCTTGCTTTCCTATTTTTGGATATTAAGAGGCTACCATGATTGTCCCGACCCTTCATGACTATGTTGTCATATTAAGAGGCAACCATAATCCATTTAGGAACATTATTTGTGTTATAAATTCAAGTTGTGGTATTAGTAGGGTATCAAATTAGCATCATTCATGACTACCATCATCTATTGGGACATTGTCAACATTCACATGATGATCATTTTGAATTTGAAGAAAGAGGGACTGTCACAGTCCATACAATAGTCCTACTTCTATTTCATGTCATGTCATAGGACCATAATTCCAAGAAGCACTCATCCATTTGTTAGAAAACTCATGGGTACTAGTTCCATTGTATCATTCATTTAAGATAGTTTGAAGATACCATCAACTAGAGATAGAGAGGATAGTACATGTAAAGGAGAAGAAGATAATTTATATAAAGGGATTCAAGACTATTTACCATTGTGATAGTCATAAATGATTTGTATCATGCCCATTATCTAAGAAATCTCCATGAAAAAGAGGTTTAGGGGTTTTCTTAGGGTATATGCAAGATAATACAAAGGGAGCTATAAGGAGATAAAACACAAAAAAGGAGGTTTTCATGAGTTTAGGACAGTCACAAGTCTATATAACAATCTACTATCATAGTCATGACCATCATGAAGTTGTTTTTAATGCATTACTTAAGATGTTTTTGATCGTTTGTCATGAGTATCCAAAAGGTATAGATAGATCACTATTGCAACTTGCATAGTAAACAATAACCCTAGAAACTATCCTATGTTATTATAGCTATAACAGTCCCATTATTGGTTTTTGTAAGATAACAAGATCTTTATAATGTGAACAATGGATGACATGGGTAGAAAAGTTTGTGTTGAGGTCATGGTTCATCGTAGGACTATTATAACAATGTATTTTAGCCCTCTTCCATGGCTACCTAGGACTGTTATAATAGGGGAGTAACAAAAAAAGGTGAGTTTTAATTAAGTAAAAATGAAGAAAAAATGCCCCTTGAACATTTTCACACACGTGAGGATCCAACCATGAGGTTTGAGTGTTGAATAAGGCTTTACAATAGTTGTCTACAAGGATACGGTTAGTCATGAAATGGGAAAAATCATGAATCCAATAACTTTCACATTGCATTACATCCTCATTTGTACAAAGTAGCAAGTGGGCCCAATATAAGTGAAGTTTGAGGTGATTTTTGTGATTTTGGTTCATATTTCCCCAAAACTATCATGTTGTTTCAGATAGGACAACAAGCTTGAAGTTGACAGTAGCTATTTGGGAAATCATTTCATGTCTATGAAGGTACATACACTTAAACAAGGTCAAAAAAATGCTAACAAAGTTTATTTGAAGTCTTAATACTCAGTTTTGTGATTTTTATGCCTAATTATGTGTTTTTGGCCTCAAACTAGGATAAGATGTTAAATTATGATTTGACTGGCCAAAATTCTCCAAATTTTTTATTCTTGATGCTTATAGGTGTAAAGAAAAGTTTACCAAGTTTCATAACTACTTCACACATGCAGGTGTCTTTTTCATCAAACTCTTTGTCTATAGGCTTCTACAGGGCAGTATGATTGCATATTTTTTTAGTTTTCTTGTGTTTTTTGAGTGATAACTACAATATGAGTGTTTAGACATTTTAGATATGCCTATTTACACCTTCCATATAATTCTTATGGCCTGATCAATCCATTTACCCTCTGCTGTTACAAAACAGTCCTAAAAAAGAGGCCTAATTTGACTGTAACAGCCCAATTTTTACCCATTCTATACAAAACAACCCTACCTCCTATTTCCTCATATGTTACTTATTTCTTATGTATATTTTCTTAGGTGGATTGATAGCTAAAATAATATTTCTTATGTATTTGAGATTTGGTCATGTATTGCATAGTTGATACTAGGTTAAAGTTTTTTTTACTTGACTAATTTTAATATATAAATGCAAGTATTTTTGAGAATAGAGCTATTGTACATTCAATGGACTAAGATTATTGGTTAAAGAATTTAGCTTTCATTTTGGATACATTCGATATATTTTGTAAGGTGGCATATAAGTTAGAATTCTAAACTTAGAATTTCTTAATCTTCCATCAAACTTCTTATTACAAATTTAACGCATTATAAATGCATGTGTATTTCACATAGGGTTGGAGTACTTAGATCTACTTATGCAATTGGAAACAACATTTTGTGTATTCAACCTAGACCATGACTGTGTTTTGAGTATGACTCATGGTTATGATGGAAATACATCCACCATGTTGCATGCACAAGACAACTAAGACGGGGGTGAATCAATTTTATCAAAAACTTCAAACCCTCATAAACATAATCACATCCACATCATTTCACTTAAACCCTTAATCTGTTATAAAGATTAAACATGAAAAGCATATTAAAAAAAACTTAAACACATCAAAACCATGCACAAGAGAACACCATAATTTTATGTGGAAAACCCTAAAAGGAAAAAACCACAGTGAGGATTAGCTCACAATATAAAGTAGTGTTGATGTGGATGTTAGTCACACACAAACACTAAACAAAAGTCACACAACAATCCCTGTTTATCTTGAAAGATACAATGAATTCATAGAATTCATGATCCCAAGTCTTTGATGATTAGTTCATAATCTGTTGATGTTACTCAATGGTTGATGTGTGTTGCTATTTTCCATTTTGGGGTCTTACATAGATTAGTAGATTCTGCTTCTGCAACAATGCTTTCTTACAAAGGGGGTACTCTACACATAATATTCATTCAAAGGCTATGTCTAACTAGATATCTGCATGAGTTCTACCCTTATCTGTAATTTCCTACATGATATTTTCAATAGTACATGCATCTAGCCCAAAAATTGCTAATGATATTTAGTTATCTACGGGATGTCAGCATATTTCTCTGTTCTAGTTAATATTCATCATGATTTGCAGTTATGGAAGTGATTTCTATGAAATTAAAATGAGAAAAAGGGTTAGAGAGGTGAGATTCCTAAAATTACTTGACTGAGATCACTGATCCACATACATGTTCCCATACAGTAATGAAGAGAAGAAAACTAAAATCATACTTCACCAGGACATTCCACAAATCAGCATGATCCAGTGCAAATCTTCAAGGAAAAGCTGACAACAACATGCAATAGAACGAAAACGCTTCTAGTTGAACACAGGATTCATCATTGCATGTCTAGAAATCAGCCTGAAGATTACTTAAGGTTTACAATCAGGATGTAATCTGAAGCTTCATCTCCATACAGTATGCTCATAAAACAGGTACATATACAGTGATCTGGAGGAAGAACCTTGAATGTTCCAACAATTCAATCCTCCCTAGTCTTAGTAATCGGATCTCCTACATGAAATTGCTACAGGTCTGATATTGTATGAATGACCTCCTCCTTTATAGAGTGCAGGGGGTGAATATATGTCTCTATTTTTGCCCCCAACACAGTGCCTAGGAAACCCTAGTAAATCAACAATCCACATCTTGAAATGTAGCATCCAATAGTGGGAAATGAAATCCTGCCAAGAATTCAAATGACCCCCAAACAGAGCACCACTCCCTCAGTAATATCTTCACCAAAAAACAGCTCCGCATTAAAAGCATTGTCCCTTCCTGGTGCATTTTCAACCTCTCGGGATCCGGTCTGCCATTTGGGATGTCCCCCGCCATTAAAGCTCCATCGTATCTCCACCTGTATGCCATCTGGCTCTCAAATGGATTCAAAATCCACCTACCCAGCTTTTCCTACCTTTTTATCATGACTGCACATCATGCTGATCATCGACATGACCGTCCTTGATCGGAGCGAGCCAACAATGTCTCATCAACCTCATCTTTCTGGCCGATGCACCTCCTTTCTAACCTGTGCACCTGCGGTCATCATATAGAAGTTTTGGCATCATCATTTAAACAACTAGTAGGAGGATAAACATTCTCATTAAATTATGCATTGAATGTGCAAACATATATATCAGGTCATGATTTTGTGAAAATCTGCATGCACACAAGTATTTAATTCCTTTTGATAACCTTTCAGCTCCGCCACCAGCATGTAGATTTCTGGGCACTTTCATATTAAGTCAGGATATGATGATGATGTCATCATCATGGGTGAGCTTTATTAAAATGTGGAAGGATGACGCTAGGTTCATATTGAAGGAAATCAGGATCCAAGAAACATGACCCCAAGGAAAGAACCTTGAAGAATATCATCCTGCGGAAGGATGACGTCAGGGTCATGTCGGGCTTTGCATATCAAGTCACAATTTAAGATCAGGTGATATTTGGAAGATGACCCCTTGTGAGTAAAATGACCCCTCCTCGAAAAGATTAGGATGACGTTAGCATGTTGATGTCTTCGTTTCATCACTGCAGTTACCCTGATGTCATCGTCATATTATAGGATGGGGTGATATTGGAAACATACCTCTGTGAGGTGAAAAGGGTGATGACATCATCATCATATTGATCTCCTTTGTTTATCGAGCCTAGGTGTTGTCATTAGGATATTGGTATAGGGGGTGATATTTCATGACCAAGTGATATTTCAAAGATCGGGTGATCTTTGAAACATCAAGTGATATTCGGAAGATGACCCCACAAAATATCAGGCTGCTTGATGGGCAAATGTAATTATCACATAAATTTGACGTTCAGAGCTTGCGGACCAAGTAAACATCAAGTGATAAAACAACATCGGGTTGATCTTTCATAAGGTGACTGACGTTCGGAATATGACCCCCCCCAGAATATCAGGTTTGACCAGAACTTTGACTCGCCATAACTTTCTTACTTGGCCAAATTTCAGGGTGATGTAAAAGGTAAACCTGCTTAGAATTTCACACTCTTTCACATAGCAGGCATCCTGAGGCAAGATTCAAATTTTAAAAATGGATTCATACAAGAAGGTCACAAATGCACCTGATGTAGTGCCCCTCACCTTGCTTTTGTCAAACTGATAGTATTCCTAGTAGGATTAGATATCATGACATGGATTCTTTATTATTACGTTGAGTTGTTTATGGACCTGTTTCTATGATGACGATTGATGATATTGGATTATTGATATTTTATGGACATATCTGATATAATGGATTAATGTTATTTCTAAGTTTAATGTGATATTTAATCAGGGTTATGATACTTTAACAATAATTGTTATACTAGATCGTATTGTCATTTATTATTCTATTTTCTTGTAGACAACTGAATACTTAATTGTTGATGTATTTATGTGAACAGAACAGTGTCGCATTACTCATGTTTGAGTACCCTGCCACGCTGCAATTTCTGTTTATTGAGTGCATGACTTCATGTTTGTATATATATGTTTAACCTTGAGGTTTGCTGCAGGATGCAGGTACCGAGCATCGACTCCACCTGAACTAGCAGGTTTGAGCATGCCCTAGCCAATGGAATTATTGATCAAAGTTAGCATAAGGTTCCCAAGTCATCCGTCATCCTTGTAGAGGATAAGTCTTCAGTTTTGTGGCTAGTCATTGTTCTCAGTTTTGTTTGTCTCTATGGGTTGTCGTCTCACTTTTTCAGCATGCTTGATGGTCGAGTAATTGCATGATTATGATTGGTTAATTGTGGTATATAAATAGATAAATTTGATTAATGATTATTAAATAGATTTATAAATAATTATTAGTTGTTATATAACAAATATACATATTAAATATTAAATAAATAAAAATAAATAATAAAGGAGATAAATTAGTTATAAAGTGGCATTATAAGTTGTGGAATTGTTCTATAATTAATAAAATAAACATGAAGGTATATGTGGTCCAGTAAACAAATGACTAAATAAAGTAATATAAATATATTTATGAGTTGTTATATATTAAATATCTATATAAAATACTAAATTAAATAAAATAAAAATTATACGTTGTAATATATTAAATGTAAGTTATCCTTGAGTAAATAAAAGAATAGGGGTTATATTGTAATGTTATTAAAAATGAAAAGAAAGTAAGCTGTATTTTCATTGACGGTTGGCATTGGATTGTGTGGATATCCCCTAAAAAGTGGAGTACAAACAATTAGGGTAGGGAATTCTATATAATAAGAAGAGAGAAGGAGAGAAGGGGGAGGAAAAAAAATGGAATTGGAGATCTGGGAAGGAAGACGGAGCTGCGAAGAATAGAGAGAGGTCTTTGCAGCATATACAGGTTCTTTTAATTGTGTAAATGTTATTTTCTCATCTTGCATTAAAGGATTATACCTAAAGTCTCCTTAATGAAATTCTTGTTCTGCGCATTCCTCTACCAGAGCATTGTTTTTGTTTTTGATTCCTTCCAATGTCTACTCATTCAAATCATTTTTTTTAGTATATTCTGTAGTCATGATATTCTAAATTCTGTCAGATCTAATTCGCTCCTGCCGAGTGCATTTGCTTTAAAGTTTGTAAGGCCAATATAACAAATTATATTGTTCTCTGATTATGTTTTGATGGATGTTTATTCCTATTCTAAAGCTCCTATTCCAAGGCGATCTAAGGGATGCTAGCAACGGTAGTGTCATCTACATTTATACCTACCGGTATCATTGCTAAAAAGCTTCCAAAGCCTTTCCTGTGAATCCATTTTCCGCAGATCCTGCAATTATTACTTTCAAAATGTTTTCTGTCAAAATATATTATTATTTCTACCAATCCCATTGTAAGGAAGCCTCTACAGCCTTTGCAACGAATTTACTATGTGTATACCCTGCATCTATTGCATACCGTATGATGACATCTCTCACGGCTGCCTTCATTGTCCCAGCTAATTTCCCCAACTGTGAATAAAAATTCCTGCGCCTATGGATGTAATAAGTCTGCTACATGAAAAGTGCATACCATTTTATGGCCTGAAAATCCTATTGCACACCGAGATCTCATTAATTCCTCTATCTTTCATCGATTCTCCTTAGCATTTGAAATGCACCACACTGGCTCACTTCTGCGTAGATGTTTGAGAAAAGAACATAAATTGTGCAGTCAAGAAGTAGTGTTGCTGTAAACACTCCTAAGCTGATATACATATGTGATCTATAGGAACCAAGAAAAATGCCTTACAGATTTAACAATTATCGCAATGACAAAGTCTAGAGTGTCCTTAAGAAAGCCCAACATAGGCAAGAAGGGCAAACAGGCACACATAGTAATCACATGTAGGTGTGAATTCAATACCATTACCTAGCTCATTGTGTCCAATACATTAGATAGAAAGTAAAATTCCTTGCAGAGTTCAAAAATATGGGAGCATTCCCCTTAAAAGCCGCTTGATCCTCTCAATTTCCCCACCGCTTTCCCTTGGGAAGGATTAATTATTTGATCTACCAGGGATTTTGAGAGTATCAATCAGACCTTCCATCTCTGGAAAGTTCTCATTAATCAAACATTTCACCCCTGCTGACTCCTCCTTGCCCCTCACCTGTGTTGTTGCATGTTTAGAACACAAGCAAAGCTTACAAATTTGGCTGTGATTAGACCAGAGTCGCTAGAAATACTACTAAGCTTATATTCATATGCGTTCGGCAAGTACTAGGAAAACACATCCATACAACCAGCACAGATTTAACAGGTATCTTAGTGATAAAGTTTAGGGCATCCTCAAGAAGGGCCAGCGTAGCCAAGAAGTTCAACCATGCACACATAATGGTTAACTGTAGGTGATATGGATTTTAGATGTGACTGAATCAGGTACAATCCTCATACACTCAACCTGCGCATATACATGTGTTCGATTTCAAGCAAGGTCTTCAGTGAGAAAATGCCTCTCTGAGGAGTCTACCTTGTCAAGTTGCTTCCACCATAGCTCATGTCTGATTTTTATTTCTAGTCCATTATTTCAGGGCGTAGATGTTTATTTTGAACTCATAGTTGTAGTATTAAGAGTTGTTTTAACAATTTTATTTGAAGACTTATCAAACTACATTCATTATAATTTGCCTATTCATGAATAACTTTAAAAGATTAAATATACTTTATAATTTGTTTGAAATGTTGGCTAGTAGACGCCTTCAGGAAATGGGTGCAATGATTATTCTATGGGCTATTTTGCATCTTCAAATGAATAGTTCATATAAATGTTCAAAAATTAGAGTTGTCAGTCAATAAGAATTTTCAGTGTTAGTATAGAAAGATATAATTTTGACATAAATTTATTTTAGCTATAGTTAGACATTTTAGCTGTAAAATACAACTAAAATATTTAAAATGATTGTAGTATATGAAAGGAGAGATTTAAACAATCCATCAAAATTTATATAGGATTATGAGGATATATAGTTTTTTCTTATATTTGGTTTATATATAGTATATTAAAAGGCATTAATGAATAGATAACTGTCATAAAAATAAGTTATTTGGCAGCCAAGGGTGACTATCAAATAAAAGCCCTAATTAAATAAAAATAACAATTTTCTTCTCGAAGAAGATCTAATTAAGGATGGCGTTCGCGTGCTCTGCAAGCTGAGCTAGGAAGATCATGCCCTAGCTTGTTCTCTGTGTGTTGCTCACTTCTGTGTTGTGGGGGGGGGGGGGGGGGGGGTTTGAAGCTTTTGGGGTGGCGGTGGTGGGATTTTTTCTTTTCTGGAGGCCTTCTTGCTGCCGTTTGGGTGGCTTGTGGGTGGAAGGGTTTTGATCCTTCCCTTGGGGTTTTGTCTTTTTCCATTTCTTGCAAACATGTCCTGGGGGTTTGCATGCCTGCTGGGGTTCTTGTTTTTTGCTATGCAGGGTGGGGAAACATCTGGGGCTAGCCCCAAATTGGATTTTTGATCAGCAGTTGGTTCGAAGCCTCCAGCACATGGAGTGAATGTTTTTGATAATACGATGTTTTCTTCAGAGATGGAGATGAATGATCTAGGATCGGTTAGTGGTTCCCAAATAACAAAGATTAATGGGTGTTTGGAAAGATGCAAAGAGCGACCGAAGTTGATTATCCTGATGGAAATGCTTGCAGATGATATTGAATACTATTCAAGGCACTCTTTTTATTGCAAGTTCATGGGTTTGAGAGTCTCGCTGTAATTTTTGGAATCTTGGGCTCAGCGGACTTGGATGCCAGAGGGGGAGATGGAGATTAGGCTCCTTGCGAACAACTTTTTTATGGTCTCTTTTGATTGCATGGTAGATCGAAATAAGGTCTTCGAGGGCGGCCCCTATTTTTATAACCAGGTGGGTTTGTTTATCAAGCCATGGCATGCTGGCTTCAACCTGACTGAGGCACTACCAATTCAGATCCCAGTTTGGGTTTGGTTGCCGTGGTTTCCAGTTGAGTGTTGGCGGGATGACGTGTTGCATTTGGTGGCTTCAATGCTCAGTAAACCTGTTGGGTCTTCACAACAGACGCAGTATAAAAAGGTAATGACTTTTGCTCATATCTATGTAGAAATTGATTTAAGCAAGCCACTACTAGATTCTATTGAAGTGAGTGCTGGATCATATACTTGGGTGCAACAGCTAGATTACGAAACCCTACCTTTTCGGTGTTGTCTTTGTCATGAATATGGTCACTTGCAGCGTAGATGCCCTAGGGCTAAGCCTGTGGTGCCCCAACCTTCTCAGCCTTCTCGTAATCCACCTAGGGCTGATAATGGTAAGGACCCTATTCCGGGTGATGGTAATGGAGATGATGGCTATGTCCCTGTCAAGGCTCGCAATAGGAATCGGGGCCAGAAGCAGACCTTGAGGGAGAGGCAGGTTGATGAAACTTTTAATAGGTTTGAGGTGCTAGATGATCTCAGCCAGGGGGAAGTGAATCCAGGGTTGTTGAACTTGGATCAGGGAGCTTTGGTTACAGGACAGGATGGGCCACCATTGGAGGCCATGCAGGTTGTGCAAGAGATTGGGGTTGGGCAAATGGATACGGATCAACAATTGATTATCCAGACTGAACAAGAATCTTCTATTGGAGCTTCGAAGAGTGGTGGAGGTTGTTCCCCATTGCCCCTGAAAGGAGGCAAGAATGTGGGGAAGAGCTCTTTGGCCTCCCCTCTTTTGGGTATTCAGCAAATTGAACTGAAGAAAGGGATTGGTGACAGGACTTCCAAGTTGGGAAGGAAGAAGGATATGGAGAAGATTAAATTAACTGGGGAAACTTTGGTGGAGTCAGGGTCAGTCAAGACTCTGGATTCACATTTTTCATGCCCCCAAAAATGATTGTTCTCTCATGGAATGTAAGGGGCTTAAATAGTGGCCCTCGACAAAAAGTTGTTCGTGATTTGGTTAGGAATCATTCTCCGGATGTTCTTTTTCTTCAGGAGACTAAATTATCTGTAGATAATATGTTGGCCATGGCTCCTAAGTTGTGGAAATATGGTGAATGCCAGTGTATGGGGGCTCTTGGTGCTTTTGGAGGGGTGGCTTGTTTTTGGAACCCTCAGAAGATTTTCCCTCTCTGGTGGATGTCCTCTAGATCCTCTATATCCCTAGTTGCCTCTTGGTATGAGACTGGTGAGTGTATTCTCCTCTCTAATGTGTATGCTCCTGTTGAGTTTCCAGGTAAACAACTTCTTTGGTCCCATCTTCGTTTTGTTCGTAGCTTAGCTCCTTACCATCCATGGGTTATGTCTAGCGATTTTAATGCTATTGTGGAGTTGTCTGAGAAAAGAGGTGGTATTCCTAGGTTGGAGCCTTCTGCTCTGTTATTCAGAGATAGCATTTCTGAATTAAATCTTATTGATGTTCTACCAAGTAATGGTTGCTTCACTTGGAATAATAGGAGAATTGGTGAGAGTTGTGTTGCTAAGAGGCTTGATCGATTCTTGGTTTCCTGTTATTGGGTTGGAGACTTATGGTCCACTCAATCTGAAATTCTTGATTGGAGAGGCTCTGATCATTGGCCTATTAAGCTTTGCATTATCTCTGCTCAGAGGCCTTGTTCTCCCTCATTCAAGTTCCAGATTATGTGGTTACGGGATTCTACTCTTCATGAACTTGTGGCTGAGTGGTGGCGGATTGGTAGACCAACTTTTGGTATGGCAATGTACACATTCTCCAAGCTTCTTCAGTTTGTCAAATATCAGCTTAAAAGGTGGAATCGGCGATGTTTTGGTAATATATTTCATGCTAAGGTTGCTGCCCAGGAGGAGTTGAATAATATTACGCAGTTGATTCATGAGAATGGGGCCTCTGAGGATCTTCTAAGGGAGGAGGCTAAGACTTTGAAAGTGGTTAAGGAATTTGAATTGCTGGAAGAAATCTATTGGAAGCAAAAGGCCCAGGTTGAATGGTTACAGGAAGGTGATAAAAACACCGCCTTCTTCTTCAATTCTATGAAGGACATGAGGTATGGTAATTCCATTCCTTTTTTGGTGAATGATAGGGGTGAACGTCTTGCCTCATTTCAGGAAATCTCTACTGAGGCATCTTAGTATTTTGCTACTTTATTTAGGGAGGATTCTCGAGGGGGCTCTGTTGAGGAAGCACAGGTTCTTTCTTGTATTTCTCAGTTGGTCTCCAGGGAGGTGAATGAGTATCTGATGAAAGATATCTCTCTTGATGAGCTGGAGGGGATTGTGTTTCAGATGAAGAAGGGTAAAGCTCCTGGTCCCGATGGTTTCCTGATTGAATTTTTTTAGGAATTTTGGGATATCATAAATTTGGATCTTCTGGCGGTTGTCCTTGAGTCCCAGAGGAATAAGCAGATGCTTCATGCTTTGAATTCCACCTTCCTTGCTCTCATACCCAAGTGTGAAGGGGCTGATAGGTTATCTCAGTTCTGGCCTATCTCTCTTTGCAATGTGGCTTACAAAATCATTTCTAAGTTATTGGCTGAGAGATTGAAGAAGTGGCTTAAAGTGCTGATTTTAGAGGAAGAGAGTAGATTTGTGGCGGGTCGACAAATTCTTGACGGGGTTGTCGTTGCTACAGAGACCATCCACTCCATGGACAACTCCCATGAGAAGGCTATGTTCATTAAGCTAGATATGGCTAAGGCTTATGACAGGGTTAGATGGTCTTTTTTGCAGAAGATCCTTGTTTCTTTTAGTTTTGGTGAGGAGTGGATCCAATGGGTCATGAGCTATGTCACGTCTGTTTCCTTCTCAGTTTTGATAAATGGAGATCATCCTGAACTTTTTGGTGCCTCAAGGGGCTTGCACCAAGGGGATCCTCTTTCTCCGTATCTTTTTCTGCTTCTTGTGGAAGGCCTTGGACATTTGTTGAAAAGAAGGGTGGAGCTTGGCACCATTCAGGGTTGGCGATGGGGTGGAGACTTGCCTCCGCAATCTCATTTATAGTTTGTTGATGATACTACCTTGATGGGGATGGCTACTATTAGGGAAGCTACTAACTTGAGGCAGGTGTTGGACATATATCTTGTTGCTTCAGGACAATTGATTAATGAGGAGAAGTCATCCATATTCTTCTTCAATACGCTAACCCCCATTCAGAGAAGAATTGCTAATATCTTGAGGTTTCAGATAGGGGTTCTCCCTTTGACGTATCTGGGTTTCCCAATTTCTGTTCACCCTCTTCCCAAGGGTTCTTGGCAGAATATTATTGATAAGCTCCATGCAAAAGTTAATCATTGGACCCACAGATGGTTGTCTTTTGTGGGGTGGGTTCAGCTTCTCAAGTCGGTGGTGCAGGCTCTTCCTACCTACCGATGTATGCTTCAGGTGGCTCCAATGGGTTTTCTGAGGGAGTTGGATTCTCTTGCGAGGTAGTTCTTATGGGCGGGAAGTTTGTCATCCTCCAAGTGGAGCTTGGTCAGGTGGGATGTTGTGTGTAGCCCAAAGCAATTTGGTGGTCTTGGTCTTCAACAGTCTGCGTTATCTGGAGTGGCTGTGGCTGCTAAGCTATTTTGGAGATGGTGTGTGGAACCGGATTAGCCATGGGCTAGGATATTATCTCATAAGTATTTCCCAGGGATTCCACAGCAGGATCTCCCTCGTTACCCTCTTGAGGGGAAAGGTTCAGTGATTTGGAATACTCTTCAAAAGGGTACAAAGCTTATCAAGGAAGGTTTATTTTGGATTTGTAGACGGGGAACTGAAGCTCTCTTCTGGTCGGATTCTTGGGATGGATTCCCTCCACTTACTTCTCAGTTCCCCAACCTTCTTCCTTTGTGCCAAAGATTTCTTGAGGCTGGCTGGGCTAGGGTGAGTGACTTCAAGTCTGTTGCTTCTTTTGGTCAGTTGGAGGTAGCTCATTGGAAGGATCCCGCAGTGTGGCCAGATTTGGGACTTGCGGAAGATAGTGCTGAGCTTCACAAGATTCTTCATAGTAGGAGTTGTAGTTCTCTTCTGGAAGAGGATATTCTTGCTTGGACCCATAATCCTAAGGGGGTTTACTCTGTTGCTTCTGGTTATCAGGTGATATTGGCTCAAAAGCTAACTGGGGTAGAGGTTCATTGGTGGAAAAGGGTGTGGAATAAACTCTCATGGCCTAAATGCAATTTCTTTGTTTGGACTTTGGCTTGGAATAGGTGTCTGACCTAGGATAACATTCGTAAATGAGGATTTCAAGGACCTTCAATTTGTGTTTTGTGTGGGGGAGCAGAAGAGGATTCTTCACATTTGTTCTTCCGGTGCCCCTTTATTGTGCAGCTTTGGCATTGGTGGTGGGAGGTATGGAAGCTTCCTTGTATTCATGCGTGCTCTTTGGTTGAATTCTGGGATAGTATGGGAAGACCTCCTTCTATGGCTTCCTTTTTGCAGGAAGTTTGGTTCGTGGGTCCTACCTTTCTGCTTTGGTAGATTTGGCTGGAGCGGAACCGTCGAATTTTTTGTGATCAGAAGTTGGTGGGTTGGCAAGTTTGGCTGCGTATGCTAGGAATGGTGCAGGAGTCAGTTTCAGCTAAATGTGATTTGGTTTTCCCCTTGGAGAGAGGTGATGATGAGTTGGTGGCCAGACTGGGTCTTCAAGAAATTCATTCTTCTTTTGTCAGTTCTAGGAACTGTAGGCATGGAAAAAAGAGGGTTCAATGGGTTGGAAGGTGGTTACTTCCTCCCAATGGATTTTTAAAGATTAATACTGACGGTTCTTCTAGGGGCAATCCTGGGCCTGCTGGAATTGGTGGAGTTGGTAGGGACTCAGCTGGGTCGGTGATTTTTATTTTCTCTATACATGAGGGGGTGAAGACTGTTAACTTCATGGAGGGTCTGGCAATTCTGCATGCTATTGAGAGGGCCCTTGCTTTGGGCTGGAGAAAAGTTATATGTGAAGCTGATTCACAGATTTTGATTAATCTCTTGAATGAGCGAAAGATATCTGATATTAATTGGCAGTTGGCTTCGGTAGTTCAGCGGATTCTTTAGGTTAGTTCTTGGTTGGAGGAGGCATCCTTTGTTCACATCCCAAGGGAGTGGAATCGAGTTGTCGACTGCTTGGCCAAATGGGCCTCTGAGCATGATAGTGGTTGGAAAGTTGAGGATTGGGATCAGGTTAACCCTAAGCTGCATCTGGATTTTGACCGGTTCTTGGAGGAGGATAGGAGGATACATGAGGATAGTTGATGTTGTTTATGCTATGGGGTTTTCACCTTGTTTTCTGGGGCTGGGTCCCTTAGTTATTATTGTAATGCTCTTTTCTGATTTCTAATAAAGTTTTTACCCCTTTGTTTAAAAAAAAAAAAAAATTCTTCTCTTTGGATGAAAATATTTGCTATTGAATGATTTAAGGTTGTATTATTATTATTATTGTTGTTGTTGTTGTTGTTGTTGTTGTTGTTGTTGTTGTTGTTGTTGTTGTTGTTTAATATTATTGTTATTATTAGTTTAAATGATATTGTTGTCATCTCCAAGCTGTCCGAAAAATGTATGGGTGAAGTCTAATGAGAAATTGCACAATTTATATGATTGTTAGTTTTAAAAGTGCAAAATCAAATGTAGATTAATATTTTAGTTGAGTTATTAGATTTAATTCATTGAACTATAAAGAAATGTAGGTGATATTAATTATAAAGTTTAATTTAAATTGTTATGATTATTGTTGATTAATTTAATTCTGGTAACGATCTTATTACAACATCATTATGAAGGTTTTGTTAATTGAAGTTTGGTTAAATAGTATTGATAGTGGGTTTATTAACATTGTTATGAGATTGTTGGATGTAATGGGGTCCACTGTACAAGTTGTTAGGTTGTCAGTCCAGAGGCATAGGATAACGTGATTGGTTTTCAAGTATAGTGTTTTTATGTGTATTGAATATATGATGATATGTTGTCTCTAGTCATGTATGAGGCAAAGGGTAACGTGAATGATGCATGATCTGATTTGTGAATGTACCTTGGGGTGGTAGTAATTCCCTTGTGGATGATTTGTTGACCATTTAATTGTATTTATTTTGTAATGGATTTTTGAATTGGATTTTGTGAATGGGGAGGCATCGAGAAATGTAAAAGGATTATGTGATTTTTGGATTGCTTCACTTGGAAGCTATGGAAAATATTTTGAGAGTATGTCCTTGTAATTAAGTTGATATGCAAGATGGTGAATGCCTTGTAGTGTTACATATATGTGTTCATATCAGGATAATTGTTATGCAAGATGGTTAATGCCTTGCATGGTTCATGTATCATCGTTGTCATGATGATGTTTGTTGTGCTTGTTGAGTAGGGTTTTCTAGTTGCAGGTAGGGGAGTGGCTCTCAATGGGGGCCGAAGCCCAAAGTGGTGTCCAGGACAACCCATGTGGGAGTTTGATAACTCAGTGATAACCTAAATAATGAATTAGGGGGTTGGGTAGTTAAGCACACTAAACAAGATAAGTGGATGCCTCACTCATGGCTCAAGTGCTTGTATAGGCTTGAGCTGAGATGAGAAGGCCTAGAATGGCAAGATCAACTACCTTGTCCTCATGAAAGGTATGTTGATTCCGCATGAGCGTTGTATGGGGGCCGGGAGTCAGGAGAGGCTGCCAGGACAACCCAAGATGGGGGCCGGGGCCTAGGAAGGCTTACCAGGACAACCCATGACAAGCCATGTGATGACACTCCTCCCTACTGCAGCCTAGCATTCCCTAGTTGTACTCTCCCCATTCATTATGTGCTTGCCTCTAGAAGTGTTGTTAAGTTGTTTGTGATATTGACTTGCGTTGTTGGAGTTATGTCTTGTCTTGTTCTTATAGTCTACTATCTGCCTGACTATATGTTGTAGTGGGGACCTTATGTTAACTCCTAGCTTGGGGGGTGGACCTCAGGGTTCCACATGGTCGGGTGGAAGAGCTTTTATCCATTAGTTTTTCCCTTTGCTATTGTTCGTGTGCGAGGATGTTGTATCTTGTGTATCAGCCGTCAGATCTTGTACCAAATATGAAGTAAGTGATTTGTATTCATGTACTTGTCTTTGTATTAGTTGATTTATAATGTATGTGTTCAGAAGGTGTTAAGTAACAATGTATTGATGTACTCGTATGTGAGAAGAAATTGTAACTATGTACGAGATCCTAATGATTATTTATCTAATGTTATGGAGATGTAAATGTTTATTTAATGCAATAGGTTTATAATGATCTACTGATGTTAATTTATGATGTGTGTTAGATTATGTTAATTATTTTGTTAAGTAATGCAACCATGAAAATCTTAGAGTAACAAGTTGTTAGTTAATGATGTGTAGTGATGTGTTATTTTATTCATTTTTAAAAAAAATAAAAAATTATTCTATTTGCTTAGCGTAGATGTGTTGTTCTCTAAGGTGTTCATGTGGTGCGTTACATTTGGTATCAAAGCCAAGTTTTCTAACACTGGGTAGTCTAGTTTTATATTAGCCCTTTAAGCTACACTAGTTGCTTAAACTTTGAAGAATATATTCTTCCGTAGTCCTCGCCTAGCAACCTAAAGTTGTTCTTGGGTATGTGTCCAGAAAGATGCCTAGGGTACGAGGTCAAGGTCGTGGATGAGGTAGGGGTCGTGGGAGAGGTGTTGATAATAGCCGTCCTCCTAGTTCCCCTCATGAGTGCACAAGAAGGCGGGGACGAGAATCAAGAGAATCAAGGTCAGCCAGAGGGTGCTCAACTACGCCAACTACTTGAGGAGGTTCTTGCTCATCTTGGTCCTAGGCAGGAGATGGATCAACCTGAAGTGAGAGAAAGAGAACGATCTCCCAGAAGGAGAGAAATTTCAGCTGAACAAGAAGCTATTCTTGCAGGCCACATGAGAGACGTTATGAGAGACTGTCCTCCTACTTTTGATGGTTCTGGTAGTGGTATGGAAGCAGAGACATGGCTAATTGATCTGGAGAGGTGTTTTGCCATGCATCCTTATGGTAGCAACACTAAGGCAAGATGTGCCATCATGCATCTCAGAGGTTTCGCCTCTACATGGTGGCAACTAGAGGAATAGAAGTTGCACCTAGATATTGCCACAGTGTCTTGGGAACTATTTCTAGATAGGTTCAGAGCTCGATTCTTATCAGACCACTGGAGGCAATGATGAGTGGATGAGTTCCATGGGTTGAGACAGATGGCCATGATAGTGGAACAGTACAAACGCAGGTTTTATGAACTCAAGCAGTATGCAGGCATTGGAAACGATGAGGCCATGTTAGTTCAGCATTTTATTAGAGGTCTAAATGCATGCATCAGTGGAGGAGTTCGTGTTTTTGAGCTGAAGACCATGGAGGTAGCAGTTGAGAAGGCTCGACTGGTGGAGTAGAATTTGACCATGGCCCTAGGGGGTCATACAGGCGTGCAAATTGGGAGTGCACCGTCAACAAGCTTAGGTTCTCGAGATGGTCAATCTCAAGCAACAAGTTCATCTAGAGGTCATCATGCACCCACTAAGGGTGAACGGCAACAACAGCAGTATTCTTAATCAAAACCAAAGAATACCCAACCTCAGCAAGGTGGTGGTTCTCAGTTAGAAAAAAAAATCGTAATTGGCTGTGGGCCAAGAATTATCATCCCAACCAACCAGTTCAGAGCTCACAGCCTGCGTTTAGTAAGGGAAGCTTTCAGCAGTCTAATGCACCTGTAGGTGGTGGAGGTTTTGGCAGGGGAACAGGATGTTTCTCGTGCGGCCAGCAGGGTCATATTGCTAAGCAGTGCCCACAAAAGAACACTGCAGGATTTGGCCAGAGGCCAACAATTTCAGAGCCAACACTGGGTGATGTGGGGAGGTCTCATAGAGTGTTCACAGCGGTTGATCACCGCCAGACAGAGCATCAAGGGACAGTCTTGGAGACCACTGGTAGAGGACGAGCAGCTTTCTTTGGAGCTCGTGCACGTTCTACAGCATCGAGGGCTAACCCTCACAGGTAGCAGTCCAATGAGATCTTAATGATGAGGTTTCAGCTACCTAGGAGGATGCATTTTATATGTGAGAGTGATACCCGTACTTGTCGCAGGCTTCCTGGAGTAAGCCTAGTTCTAGGGGGGGAGGATGTAGTGCCCCTCACCTTGCTTTTGTCAGACTGATAGTATTCCTAGTAGGATTAGATATCATGACATGGATTCTTTGTTATTACGTCGAGTTGTTTATGGACCTATTTCTATGATGACGATTGATGATATTGGATTATTGATATTTTATGGACATATCTGATATAATGGATTAATGTTATTTCTGAGTTTAATGTGATATTTAATCAGGGTTATGATACTTTAACAATAATTGTTATACTAGATCGTATTGTTATTGATTATTCTATTTTCTTGTAGACAACTGAATACTTAATTGTTGATGTATTTATGTGAACAGAACAATGTCGCATTACTCGTGTCCGAGTACCCTGCCACGCTGCGATTTCTGTTTACTATGTGCATGACTTCATGTTTGTATATATATGTTTAACCTTGAGGTTTGCTGCAGGATGCAAGTACCGGGCATCGACTCCACCTGAACTAGCAGGTTTGAGCGTGCCCTAGCCACTGGAATTGTTGATCAGAGTTAGCATAAGGTTCCCCAGTCAGCCGTCATCCTTGTAGAGGATAAGTCTTCAGTTTTGCGGCTAGTCATTGTTATCAGTTTTGTTTGTCTCTATGGGTTGTCGTCTGGCTTTCTCTGCATGCTTGATGGTCAAGTAATTGCATTATTATGATTGGTTAATTGTGGTATATAAATAGATAAATTTGATTAATGATTATTAAATAGATTTATAAATAATTATTAGTTGTTATATAACAAATATACATATTAAATATTAAATAAATAAAAATAAATAATAAAGGAGATAAATTAGTTATAAAGTGGCATTATAAGTTGTGGAATTGTTCTATAATTAATAAAATAAACATGAAGGTATATGTGGCCCAGTAAACAAACGACTAAATAAAGTAATATAAATATATTTATGAGTTGTTATATATTAAATATCTATATAAAATACTAAATTAAATAAAATAAAAATTATAAGTTGTAATATATTAAATGTAAGTTATCCTTGAGTAAATAAAAGAATAGGGGTTATATTGTAATGTTATTAAAAATTAAAAGAAAGTAAGCTATATTTTCATTGACGGTTGGCATTGGATTGTGTGGATATCCCCTAAAAAGTGGAGTACAAACAATTAGGGTAGGGAATTCTATATAATAAGAAGAGAGAAGGAGAGAAGGGGGAGGAAAAAAAATAGAATTGGAGATCTGGGAAGGAAGATGGAGCTGCGAAGAATAGAGAGAGGTCTTTGCAGCGTATATATGTTCTTTTAATTGTGTAAATGTTATTTTCTCATCTTGCATTAAAGGATTATACCTAAAGTCTCCTTAATGAAATTCTTGTTCTACGCATTCCTCTACCAGAGCATTGTTTTTGTTCTTGATTCCTTCCAATGTCTACTCATTCAAATCATTTTTTTTAGTATATTCTGTAGTCATGATATTCTGAATTCTGTCAGATCTAATTCGCTCCTGCCGAGTGCATTTGCTTTAATGTTTGTAAGGCCAGCATAACAAATTATATTGTTCTCCGATTATGTTTTGATGGATGTTTATTCCTATTCTAAAGCTCCTATTCCAAGGTGATCTAAGGGATGCTGGCAACGGTAGTGTCATCTACATTTATACCTACTGGTATCATTGCTAAAAAGCTTCCAAAGCCTTTCCTGTGAATCCATTTTCCGCAGATCCTGCAATTATTACTTTCAAAATGTTTTTTGTCAAAATATATTATTATTTCTACTGATCCCATTGTAAGGAAGCCTCTATAGCCTTTGCAACCAATTTACTATGTGTATACCCTACATCTATTGCATACCGTATGATGACATCTCTCATGGCTGCCTTCATCGTCCCAGCTAATTTCCCCAACTATGAATAAAAATTCCTGCGCCTATGGATGTGATAAGTCTGCTACATGAAAAGTGTGTACCATTTTATGGCCTGAAAATCCTATTGCACACCGAGATCTCATTAATTCCTCTATCTTTCATCAATTCTCCTTAGCATTTGAAACACACCACACTGGCTCACTTCTGCGTAGATGTTTGAGAAAAGAACATAAATTGTGCAGTCAAGAAGTAGTGTTGCTGTAAACACTCCTAAGCTGATATACATATGTGATCTATAGGAACCAAGAAAAATGCCTTACAGATTTAACAGTTATCGCAATGACAAAGTCTAGAGTGTCCTTAAGAAATCCCAACATAGGCAAGAAGGGCAAACAGGCACACATAGTAATCACATGTAGGTGTGAATTCAATACCATTACCTAGCTCATTGTGTCCAATGCATTAAATAGAAAGTAGAATTCCTTGCAGAGTTCAAAAATATGGGAGCATTCCCCTTAAAAGCCGCTTGATCCTCTCAATTTCCCCACCGCTTTCCCTTGGGAAGGATTAATTATTTGATCTACCAGGGATTTTGAGAGTATCAATCAGACCTTCCATCTTTGGAAAGTTCTCATTAATCAAACATTTCACCCCTGCTGACTCCTCCTTGCCCCTCACCTGTGTTGCTGCGTGTTTAGAACACAAGCAAAGCTTACAAATTTGGCCGTGATTAGACCAGAGTCGCTAGAAATACTACTAAGCTTATATTCATATGTGTTCGGCAAGTACCAGGAAAACACATCCATACAACTAGCACAGATTTAACAGGTATCTCAGTGATAAAGTTTAGGGCATCCTCAAGAAGGGCCAGCGTAGCTAAGAAGTTCAACCATGCACACATAACGGTTAACTGTAGGTGATATGGATTTTAGATGTGATTGAATCAGGTACAATCCTCATACACTCAACCTGCGCATCTACATGTGTTCGATTTCAAGCAAGGTCTTCAGTGAGAAAATGCCTCTCTGAGGAGTCTACCTTGTCAAGTTGCTTCCACCATAGCTCATGTCTAATTTTTATTTCTAGTTCATTATTTCAGGGCGTAGATGTTTATTGTGAACTCATAGTTGTAGTATTAAGAGTTGTTTTAACAATTTTATTTGAAGACTTATCAAACTGCCTTCATTATAATTTGCCTATTCATGAATAACTTTAAAAGATTAAATATACTTTATAATTTGTTTGAAATGCTGGCTAGTAGAAGCCTTCAGGAAATGGGTGCAATGATTATTCTATGGGCTATTTTGCATCTTCAAATGAATAGTTCATATAAATGTTCAAAAATTAGATTTGTCAGTCAATAAGAATTTTCAGTGTTAGTATAGAAAGATATAATTTTGATAGAAATTTATTTTAGCTGTAGTTAGATATTTTAGCTGTAAAATACAACTAAAATATTTAAAATGACTGTAGTATATGAAAGGAGAGATTTAAACAATCCATCAAAATTTATATAGGATTATGAGGATATATAGTTTTTGCTTATATTTGGTTTATATATAGTATTTTAAAAGGCATTACTGAATAGATAACTGTCATAAAAATAAGTTATTTGATAGCCAAGGGTGACTATCAAATAAAAGCCCTAATTAAATAAAAATAACAATTTTCTTCTCTTTGGATGAAAATATTTGCTATTGAATGATTTAAGGTTGTATTATTATTATTATTATTATTATTATTATTATTATTATTATTATTATTATTATTGTTTAATAATATTATTGTTATTATTAGTTTAAATGATATTGTTGTCATCTCCAAGCTGTCCGGAAAATGTATGGGTGAAGTCTAATGAGAAATTGCATAATTTATATGATTGTTAGTTTTAAAAGTGCAAAATCAAATGTAGATTAATACTTTAGTTGAGTTATTAGATTTGATTCATTAAACTATAAAGAAATGTAGGTGATATTAATTATAAAGTTTAATTTAAATTGTTATGATTATTGTTGATTAATTTAATTCTGGTAACGATCTTATTACAACATCATTATGAAGGTTTTGTTAATTGAAGTTTGGTTAAATAGCCTCGATAGTGGGTTTATTAACATTGTTATGAGATTGTTGGATGTAATGGGGTCCACTGTGCAAGTTGTTAGGTTGTCAGTCCAGAGGCATAGAATAACGTGATTGGTTTTCAAGTATAGTGTTTTTATGTGTATTGAATATATGATGATATGTTGTCTCTAGTCATGTATGAGGCAAAGGGTAACATGAATGATGCATGATCTAATTTGTGAATGTACCTTGGGGTGGTAATAATTCCCTTGTGGATGATTTGTTGACCATTTAATTGTATTTATTTTGTAATTTATTTTTGAATTGGATTTTTTGAATGGGGAGGCATCGGGAAATGTAAAAGGATTATGTGATTTTTGGATTGCTTCACTTGGAAGCTATGGAAAATGTTTTGAGAGTATGTCCTTGTAATTAAGTTGATATGCAAGATGGTGAATGCCTTGCAGTGTTACATATACGTGTTCATATTAGGATAATTGTTATGCAAGATGGTTAATGCCTTGCATGGTTCATGTATCATCATTGTCATGATGATGTGTGTTGTGCTTGTTGAGTAGGGTTTTCTAGTTGCAGGTAGGGGAGTGGCTCTCAATGGGGGCCGGAGCCCAAAGTGGTGTCCAGGACAACCCATGTGGGAGTTTGATAACTCAGTGATAACCTAAATAATGAATTAGGGGGTTGGGTAGTTAAGCACACAAAACAAGATAAGTGGATGCCTCACTCATGGCTCAAGTGCTTGTTTAGGCTTGAGGTGAGATGAGAAGGCTTGGAATGGAAAGATCAACTACCTTGTCCTCATGAAAGGTATGTTGATTCCGCATGAGCGTTGTATGGGGGCCGGGAGTCAGGAGAGGCTGCCAGGACAACCCAAGATGGGGGCCGAGGCCTAGGAAGGATTACCAGGACAACCCATGACAAGCCATGTGATGACACTCCTCCCTACTGCAGCCTGGCATTCCCTAGTTGTACTTTCCCCATTCGTTATGTGCTTGCCTCTGGAAGTGTTGTTAAGTTGTTTGTGATATTGACTTGCGTTGTTGGAGTTATGTGTTGTCTTGTTCTTATAGTCTACTATCTACCTGACTATATGTTGTAGTGGGGATCTTATGTTAACTCCTAGCTCGGGGGGTGGACCTCAGGGTTCCACATGGTCGGGTGGAAGAGCTTTTATCCATTGGTTTTTCCCTTTGCTATTGTTCATGTGCGAGGATGTTGTATCTTGTGTATCAGCCGTCAGATCTTGTACCAGATATGAAGTAAGTGATTTGTATTCATGTACTTGTCTGTGTATCAGTTGATTTATAATGTATGTGTTCAGAAGGTGTTAAGTAATAATGTATTGATGTACTCGTATGTGAGAAGAAATTGTAACTATGTACTAAATCCTAATGATTATTTATCTGATGTTATGGATATGTAAATGTTTATTTAATGCAATAGGTTTAGAATGATCTACTGATGTTAATTTATGATGTGTGTTAGATTATGTTAATTGTTTTGTTAAGTAATGCAACCATGAAAATCTTAGAGTAACAAGTTGTTAGTTAATGATGTGTAGTGATGTGTTATTTTATTCATTTAAAAAAAAAAATTATTCTGTTTGCTTAGCGTAGATGTGTTGTTCTCTAAGGTGTTCATGCGGTGCGTTACACCTGACATGATGCACATACACACTGACTGAAACTACTTTTTACCACTACTGCCTAGAGCACAAAAACAAGGGAACAAGCCACAGCAGGGGTCCTCATTTTGTTAAGGAGTAAAATGGGGCGTGTTGTGAACATCACATCAAATAGAAACCAAACAAAAGAACCAAAAATTGAAACCATTAAGGAAAACTTAAAGAAATAGATGCATAACTTCCAACTATCTTTCCTGCAAATCATCATCTAACTTGAGACTCAATGTATTCAATAAGGTGCATGAATTTTTGTTTCAGTTTAAGTGGGTGCATGTGATTAATCATCCTCATCTTGAAGATTGATTAAACAAACCAATGACTGATATTAGCCTACGTAGGTGAGGATGTTCCCTCATAGCCAACTGGATAGAGCCTTGCTGGTAGCAGGTGTCCATAGCCCTGGCAAGGTTATCGTTACAATTCTCCTAAGTAGAGCCCCACCGCCAGCGAGCATCTATAGCCCCGATAGAGTTACTTAGATGGATTAACCTAGATTTTCAATAAAATCCATTTTATTACTTTATATATATACATACATATATACATACACACACACACACACACACACACACACACACACACACACACACACACACACACACACACACACACACACACACACATATATTGATAGAACTTCATAAGATATTGCATTTGTAACTTAATGATGCAAGGAGTGCTCACTTGCTGAAATTAAGCTAAGAATTCTAATGGTAGCAAGGGTGACCTCTGATTTTTCACCTAATAGCTACACTGGTAAGTTCAAGAAACCTAAGGATTTTAGGTGTGTCATTATGATAATCATTCCTTGAATACTCAACCCATTCTTATTGAATACAAAATTTCACAAGTCAATTGACTCTCTACATTCATGACAGTCACAACAAGTTATGCATGAATTTCAAATAATTAACTTGAATGATCTGAATTTTCCATTATTTTCAATGGTTGTTAATCTACTCCTTCATGCTCTAAATCAAAATAAAGATCCCTGCTGAGGAAACAAAGCAACCAAACAAAACAAACAAAATGAAAGACTGTACAAACAACTATACAACAAAAGTACACTATGATACACATAACTATCATGGTACAGCTTTAGGCCCGAAAATAGTGTTTGAGGAATTCTCCATTAACTGGCAATGGAACATCCTCACCTTTTAAGGTCTTAAGCCTGAAAGTGTTGTCTCCTAAAATTTTAGAAATTTGAAAGGGGCCTATCCAGAGTTTATCAAACTTACCATGATCACCCTTCCTTTCATGTGCTTTGTCCCACATCAGGACCAGATCTGAGAT
Source organism: Cunninghamia lanceolata (assembly GCA_027924645.1). Lineage (NCBI taxonomy): Eukaryota > Viridiplantae > Streptophyta > Pinopsida > Cupressales > Cupressaceae > Cunninghamia > Cunninghamia lanceolata. The sequence goes on along the minus strand of BSBN01001014.1, from coordinate 1,506,632 downwards.
CCTGGAAGCCTTAATTCTGGCTCTTTTGTTAAACTAGTGCTTCACAACATCCTGATGTTTAGCAAATTGATTAATTGCTACACTTCTCTTTTCCTCTAGGTGCATCAGTTGCAGCAACCTAACTTCTTGCTTATTATCTATGCCTAGGTATTCTTGTGCAAACTGCAGTGTAGGAATCTTTAAGTTGACAGGGAAGATGGGATCCACCCCATATACTAGATGGAAAGGAGAATTTCCTAATGCAGCCTTATTCCTAGTTCTATCTACCCACAAGGCATATTTCAACAAAGTGTTCCATTCCCTTGGGTTCTTCTCTATTAATTTCTTTATGATGTTCAATAGGTTCTTGTTTGTGGATTCTGCTAATCTATTCCCTTGGGGATAGTAATTGGAGGAGAATTTTAAGATGACCCCATAATCAAAAGCCCAACCTAATAGTTTCATTAAAGCAAAAGTAGATCCATTATCACATACTAAAGCATATGGAACTCCATACCTGGTCACTATATTGCTTTCCAAAAACTTAATGACATCCTCAGCATTACATATCTTACTACTGACAGCTTCAGTCCACCTGGTACAGTAGTCAGTAATAGTTAAAACATACCTGTGGCCTGAGGATGATGGAGGATTGATAGGTCCTATGAAGTCCATTCCCCATTGAGCAAATGGGTGCATCTCCATCACTGGCTGCAAAGTTTGAGCAGCATATTTTTCTCTGTTTGTTGCAACCTGACACATATGACAGAATCTTATGTGTTCAGCAATGTCTTTAAAAATTGTAGGCCAATAATAGCTTGCCCTAAGAATAGCATGAGTGGTGGCTAAGGATGATCCGTGTGCAGTCCCAAATTTATCATGCAATTCTGCTAGCACCTTATCTGCTTCTGATCTTTCCAGGCACCTTAGGTATATCCCCTCATAATTTTTCTTGAAAAAGATTCCTCCTTTCATCATATTTTTCTGTGCTCTTATCTTCAGGGCTCTCCTCTGTGAGGCCTACAATTTTGAGGAACATCTTCCAATGATCAGGATGTGCCTGATGCCTGAGTACCATTCTCCATCATCTTTTGCATTCACAACATACGATTGGCTCAGGATATTAGGATCAATCTCTAATATCATTTGGCTCAATGCTTGTCCTCTTACTAACTTCATGGGTGTAATATCCATATCATATTCTTGGAGGACAGTGATCCATTTAGCTCTCTTTTCTCCTGGTTCACTCTGCATTAGTAGCATCTTTACTGCTGCATCAGGTACTACAGTAATCACTTTGCTTCTCAGGATGTAATGCCTAAATTTCTTAACTGTTCAAACTAGAGCAAGTGCCTGTCTTTCAACGTCCATGTACCTGAGCTCTGTATCTCTGAAAGGGTGGCTCATGAAGGCTATAGGCTTTTCCTTCTTTTCTTCATTTCTCTGTGTCAGCACTACTGCTAAAGAAAATGAGTAGATGTAGAAGTCCTTTGCATAATCTAGACTAGTTAGAACTGGAGCAATTGATATGACTTTCTTAATGTCTTTGAAAGCTGCTCTAGCTTCCAGTGTCCATTCAATTTTGGGATCCTTCTTGAGCATGGAATTCAAGGGCCTAATAATCCTTACAAAGCCAGTGATAAACTTCCTAACAAAATTAATCTTACCAAAGTAAGATTTGAGCTCTGTCTTGCTTCTAGGCAGTTGTATTTTCATGATGGATTCCACTCTGTCAGGATCAATGATGGTCCTATTTTTGGTTATCAGGTGGCCTAGTAATTTTTTGGTGGTCATCCCAAATATGCACTTCTTGGGATTCAAGGATATCCCGTACTGCTCACACTTCTTTAGTACCTTTCTCAGGTCCTCCACATGGTTTCCTCTATCTTTGGAGAACACCGTTAAGTCATCCATGTATATTACTATGCATTGACCAATCAAGCCTCTGAAGGCTATGTCCATTGCTCATTGAAGCATGGCTCTAGCATTTATCAACCCAAACAGCATGCACCTGTAGGTGAAGATCCCCCACTTGGTGGTGAATGTAGTTTTCAATCTATCAATTCTGTCCACTAGCACCTGGTTGTAACCAGAGAAACCATCCAAGAAGGACATCATCCTGACACCATTCACAATCTGCAAGAGTTCATCTAGGGAAGGCAAAGGGTAGTTGTCCTTTTCAGAAGCTCTGTTTAAGTTTCTGAAGTCCACGTACAGTCTAATGTCACTATTTTTCTTCCTCACTGGGACCAAGTTTGCCACCCACGTGGAGTGTCTCACAAGAAATATGATCCTGGCATCAAGCAGCCTTTTAACTTCTTCAAAGATGATGGGCTCCAACAAGGCATTGACAGGGCTTTGCTTCTGCCTGAAGGGCTTGGCATCTAGCTTCAAGGGGATTGTGTGAGTGATGACTGATGTGTCATAAGTTTTTAGTTCATCATACATCCAGGGAATAACATGGATGTAATCTTTGAGGGCCTGGGTTATTCCTTTCAATTCCTTCTCTATACAGACCTTCCCAATCAAAACATTTCTTCTTTTATCACCCTGCCCAATGTCCACCTGTGAGTACTGTCCTTCATCAGCTTTTGGAAGATCCTTCTGTTTCAGCATGTTATCCAGATCAAATGCTCTTTCCAACTCTATCATACCGCTAGGGATCCTATTGCTAGGTAGTTCTAGGATTTATTCTGCTTCCCATACATGATCTTCCATATTTATTTCATCTATGATCTATGCTTCAAAAACATCTCTGTTAGAAATAAAATCCAATATATACTGATCATCATCAAATACTTTAAGATCAGTCACATTGTTAGGTACTGAAGGCACTGATACTAATTCAACTGAGAATCTTTTAAAACCTGATATGGATAGAGGTTCTAGAGTACTTGCAGCCTAGGCTAGAGCATCTGCTCTGTGGTTCTGTTCTCTGGGGACATGGGTGATATTGAATGCATCAAAATCTTCTATTAAGTCCCACACCATGTATCTATAATTGGACAACCTTTTGTAATTGCAGGAGTATATACCCCTCACCTACCTCACAACTAATTCTAAGTCTCCATAGACATGCAGAATTCTCACCTTCTTTCCAAGTGCAAACAGTATCCCCTGGATTAGAGCTTCATACTCTGCCACATTGTTTGTACATGGGAACTGTAACCTATATGCTGCCAAGTAGGATTTTCCAGATGGATCAATGAGGTATATTCCTACTCCAGCTCCTTTTTTTGACTTTGATCCATCAAACCTAAGGATCCATGGCTTATCTTCATCTAAAAGCTTGTCTAGGGCTTCTTTCTTTCTTTTGGCTCTGGCAGCTGCACCACTGGATATCCACTTTAACTTTGGTATCTTAGCCCTCTTAGACAACACCTTATCAGCCTCATGGGAAGCTGATATTTCTTCTTTTTCTTTATCATCAGGAGGAACATCTATGATCTATGATCTATGTAACCATGTAACCATGTAACCATAATTGCCCTCTATGTAACCATGTAACCATAGTTGCGTATTTACATAGAAACTACCTGTTCATTGTACCTGTTTCTTCTTTTTATTTCATCTATGATCTATGCGTCACAAGTTTTCTCAGAGTGTGCTTCATTATGCAACCTGCACCAATCATCAATTAGAATATCATGAACATGTACATTTAACATCTGACACCTTCACACCTCTTTAAGCAAATGCATTTCAAAATTCTTAAAATGATCCACCTCAATTTCATTTTTAGGGTCACAACCAGATTCTAGAGTTACTTCATCACCCTAAGGGTTATCATGATGATCATACATGTCAAACATCAGGATCTCCTCTATGCTAGTAGTTTGGGGTTTAATGGAGTAAACCCAGGCTCCACATCCACATACATGATCGCATTGGTTTTGTTATATTCAGTGATCATGTGCCTCATACGGGGTTCAACATCTACCCTTATCTAATTTGGTATCCCCCTCCAAGGCAACCACATGTGACTGAAATTAGTAGACATGTATCCATTAAGAGTCTTTGATCAGTCTCTACTGAGCAACATCCCATATGTATCAGGTATATCGACTACCTGAATGTTTATAAAGTGTTGGATTCTGGGATCCGATGCTAGCTACATGTGAATGTGGGTCAGCTCACCTACCACACTTACCTCTGTTTTGTCCAGTTTTGTCACTTTCTTTAAGGATTTAGTAGGATGTAATCCTAAAGCATTGCATATGGACAGGGGCATTACATTGTTGGATGCTCCTGAGTCTACTAGACAATTGTGCAAATTTTTACTGAACATCCTTATGGTCAGGAGGAAAGGAGGTGACTCACTTTTGTCTCTATATAGGGTCATGTGGGAGGTCTCTGCAACTTGAACACTAGCTGAGGTTTTAGGTTTGACATTAACATCCCTGGCAGCATGATGCTTCTTTCCAAATTGGCCTAGGGTATGACTATCTTCCTTTTGAGTAGGATCATCTAAAGATCTCATGAAATCTCTCTTGATATCAGGGGTTTTGAGCAATTCTAACAAAGGTAGGCTAATTTTGATCTTTTTCATTTCATCAGTCAGATATGAAACAAAATTGTCAGATTTAGGAGGTAGATTTGCAACTTTTGGTGGTGTGGTCTATGGTGTCAAATAATGAACATTAACCTTAGGGAATCTAGGGTTATTACTTTCCTTGGGATCAGGAGGTATATTGGAATTATTTGGAAGAAAAGAGGTGGTCAAAGGACTAGTAGGCCTACTTGAGTTATTCCTCAAGTTATAGTTATGTCTACCCTGAGGTTGATGTTGATAAGCATTGACCTCTTCATGCTCAGTTGATGGCTCATTCTCATCCTCAAAGGGAAAAACATAGTTAGACTCAAAAGCCATGGTTGATTCCTCACATGCTAAGGTGTAATCTTGATTAGATGAGATTGTCTACTGATAAGGATGATGCATGAAGCTTTCTAGCACTAGGGCAGAATCATATTCACAGGGGACAATTTCATTTCCCTCTGCATAAGGTGGGTTACCTGAGGTACTGGACACTTCAGTTTGGAAAATACTAGTAGCAATCCTGAATTGAGGACAGTCTAGCTCAGCATGAGCATTGGTGTTATGTATCCTACACTAGTTTGTAAGTGTTGCTTCTACAAGATTTACTCTAGTGGTCTGCCTAGGTTCATTAGGAGGCTGATTATCCAGGGGTGATGGCAAGGAACCATTGTTTGGCCTAGTGTTCCACACTCTAGGCTGTCTAGGAGGATTGTTGTTGCTATTATTGTTATTATAACTGTTGTACCCCCTATCAGGATAATCCGGTCTATCATTGGCATAGCCTCTATTTTGATTAGGCTGAGAATAGAAGTTTTGATTTCTCAGATGGGTGACCTTGGTAGTAAGTTTCCTTAACTGAGCTAATATTTCCTTGATTTCTTCTTTCTCTTCTTGAACCTTGGCCACTACATTCTCTGTTTGAGGCTTGAAAAAGGAAGATCCATTGTTATTGTTGGGTTGTTCCACAGACTAAGGCACTTGTGTTTGTACTGGATATTGTGACATTTGGGCATTTCCATTTGGTGGTGGCATGATACTGAGTGGAGGTATCTGCAAAGGGGTTGGCATCATTGTTGAATGCATCATGGCCCTATTGGCCTGTTGCGGAATAGGGTATGTTAGATAGCCGGGAAGTGTAGGGAAGGTAACATTTGGTGTGGGAGTAGGAGCTAATTGTTGGCTGACTTTGATGGCTTCTTCAAAAGCTTGTGCTAAAGTTCTTACACCAGGATGTGTTCTTCTGATAAACATGGAAGTCAAGGGGTCCAAAGCTGAGTAATAAATGCTCCTAGCAGCTTCATCTATTACAACATAGGGAGCAACTAGCTTAGATAGCATCCTCTGGAATCTAGCATTGAAGTTTGCAATAGGTTCTCCTATGGATCTCTTGGTGGTGGCAAATAGGTGATAGTTCATTGAAGGATCTATTGGCACCTTGAACCTATCCTTGAAAGCTTTCTCCAAGGCATCCGATGAATTGACTGAACCCTGACCTAGACTGATATACCAGTTATAGGCCTCTTCCCCTAAGGAGAAAGGAAACAACCTGCATACCACATCTTCATACTTAATTCTAGCCCTACAACAGGCTTCTTTGAAGGTTCTGACATGATCATCAGCATCTTGATATGGATGAAATCTAGGACAAATTTTATCAGGATTCTTAGGCAAAGCATGATATGCATTGAAGGTTAGCGGTGACTCTACAGCAAAGAATGACATTGGAACCCATGGAGGTAGGATATGAGTTGTGATAGGTGGTCCTGTAGGTATTTGTAAGCCAATAGGAGTGACAGGAGCATGCCTTGGTGAAGCTCCGGATGCACTAGGATTAGGGGAGTGATGAATGTCCACAGTCCTAGATCTAAATCCCCTAATAGGTAGTTCTTCAAAGAGTCCACTAGATCTAGACCTGGTATTTGGCCTGAAAGCTAGGATTTCTCAAATTTTCTAAAGGAACTTGGCTGGTTTACTAGTCAAAATTTGAACTGACTGGATGGTTAAGCAATGTTTGCAGGAATCTACAATTTCCTTGCTTAGGCCCTCCTTCTAGCGCTAGTCTCTTGTTGATGTGGATGTTAGTCACACGGAAACACTAAACAAAAGTCACACAACAACCCTTGTTTATCTTGAAAGATACAATGAATTCATAGAATTCATGATCCCAAGTCTCCGATGATTAGTTCATAATCTACTAATGTTACTTAGTGGTTGATGTGTGTTGTTGTATTCCATTTTGGGGTCTTACGTAGATCAGTAGATTCTACTTCTGCAACAATGCTTTCTTACAAAGGGGGTACTCTACACAAAATATTCATTCAAAGGCTGTGTCTAAGTGGATATCTACATGAGTTCTACCCTTATCTACAATTTTTTGCATGATATTTTCAACAATACATGCATCTAGCTCAAAAATATGCTAATGATATTCAGTTATCTATGGGATGTCAGCATATTTCTTTATTCTGCTTAATATTCATCATGATTTGTAGTTATGGAAGTGATTTCTATGAAATTAAAATGAGAAAAAGGGTTAGAGAGGTGAGATTCCTAAAATTACTTGATTGAGATCACTGATCCACATACATGTTCCCATATAGTAATGAAGAGAAGAAAACTAAATTCATACTTCACCAGGACATTCCACAAATCAGCATGATCCAGTGCAAATCTTCAAGGAAAAGCTGACAACAACATGCAATAGAATGAAAACGCTTCTAGTTGTACACAGGATTCATCATTACATGTCCAAAAATCAGCTTGAAGATTACTTAAGGTTTACAATCAGGATGTAATCTAAAGTTTCATCTCCATATAGTATGCTCATAAAATAGGTACATATATTGTGATCTGGAGGAAGAACCTTGAATGTTTCAACAATTCAATCCTCTATAGTCTTAGCAATCCGATCTCCTACATGAAATTGCTACAGGCCTGATATTGTATGAATGACCTCCTCCTTTACAGAGTGCAGGGGGTGAATATATGACTCTATTTTCACCCCCAACACAATGCCTAGGAAACCCTAGCAAATCAATAGTTCACATCTTGAAATGTAGCATCCAACAGTCAGAAACAAAATCCCACCAAGAATTTGAACGGCCCCTAGATAGAGCACCGGTCCCTTAGTAATGTCTTCACCAGCAAACAGCTCCGCATTGAAAGCATTGTCCCTTCCTGGTGTGTTTTCAACCTCTTAGGATCCAGTCCGCCATCTGGGATGTCCCCAAAATTAAATCTCCATCGTATCTCCACCTGCACGCCATCGGGCTCTGGAATGGATTAAAAATCCACCTACCCAACTTTTCCTACCTTTTATCATGACTGCACATCATGCTGGTCATCGGCATGATCATCCTTGATCAGAGCGAGCCAACAATGTCTCATTAACCTCATCTTTCTGGCTGATGCACCTCCTTTCAACCTGCGTACCTGCGGTCATCATATAGAAGTTTAGGCATTATCATTTAAACAACCAGTAGGAGGATAAACATTCTCATTAAATCATGCATTGAATGTGCAAACTTATTTATCGGGTCATGATTCCTTGAAAATCCACATGCACACGAGTATTTAATTCCTTTTGATAACCTTTCGGCTCCGTCACCTACATGTAGATTTTCGGGCACTTTCATATTAAGTCAGGATATGATGATGATGTCATCATCATGGGCGAGCTTTATTAAAATGTGGAAGGATGACACCAGGGTCATATTGAAGGAAATCAGGGTCCAAGAAACATGACCCCAAGGAAAGAACCTTGAAGAATATCACCCTAGGAAAGGATGATGTCAGGGTCATGTCAGGCTTTGCATATCGGGTCACGATTTAAGATCAGGTGATATTCAGAAGATGACCCCTTGTGAGTAAAATAACCCCCCCTCAGAAAGATCAGGATGACGTCAACATGTTGATGTCTTCATTTTATCGCTGTAGTTACTCTAACGTCATCGTCATATTATAGGATGGGGGTATTGCAAACATACCTCTGCGAGGCGAAAAGGGTGATGACGTCACCGTCATATTGATCTCCTTTGTTTATCGGGCCTAGGTGATGTCATCAGGATATTGGTATAGGGGGTGACATTTCGCGACCGAGTGATATTTCAAAGATTGGGTGATCTTTGAAACATCAGGTGATATTCAGAAGATGACCCCCACAAAATATTAGGGTGCTTGATGAGCAGATGTAGTTATCACATAAATTTGATGTCCAGAGCTTGCGGACCAAGTAAACATCAGGTGAGAAAACAACATCAGGGTGATATTTCACAAGGTGACTGATGTTTGGAATATGACCCCCCCAGAATCTCAAGTTTGACCAGAACTTTGACTCACCATAACTTTCTTACTTGGCCAAATTTTAGGGTGATGTAAAAGGAAAACCTGCTTAGAATTTCACTCTTTCACATAGCAGGCTTCCTGAGGCAAGATTTAGACTTTGAAAATGGGTTCATACAAGAAGGTCACAAATGCACCTGACATGATACACATACACACTAACTGAAATTGCTTTTTACCACTACCGTCCAGAGCATAAAAACAAGGGAGCAAGCCACAGCAGGGGTCCTCATTTTGCTAAGGAGTAAAATGGGGCATGTTGTGAACATCTCAACAAGTAATAGCAATACTGAATTACAAGAGGATCACTACCAAAGAGATCACTTCTCAGGGCTCGCTACCCCAAAGAAGTAATGCTCATTGCAAGTGGACTCACTACCCACTAAGAAAGAAAGAAAGAGTAGAAGGGTGGCTCACTGCCATGATTTGAACTGATACAATTGCATCTAACCTATGCATGGAATTCTGTTCCAATGAAGCACAATAAACATCACCTTCGTATCTATACCAAAAAATAGTAGACACCTTCTGCTCATTGCATCTAGTAGCCTAACACATGAAAGCTCTCACTGTATTGATCAAATCTACATCACTTCTAGCATATTCTTCATGCACACCTAATTTATGAATCATTGACACTTATTTATATCATCATTAACCTTGAAACAATCTTCAAGGTCGGCAACACAATATTCAAGCCTTGAAACAATCTCCAAGGTCGGCAAACACACATTGTTTGAATTAGGTCTGGACCTAAACATTCCATGACACAAGAGAATGAAGGAAAACCACTCTATGCCTTAGCTTAGACCCAAATATATCCAAGCACACTACACAACACTCACATAATCATCAAATCAACTCCATAATCAATGCAAACATTGTAGGTTGGCCCAAACAATATAAACATAAGAAATTCTTGATCACATGCTTTCACAAACCCAACCATAACTTATAGACCACACACAAGGCTTTAAAACAATATGGAAACATCCATGAACAACTTGAAGTCACCTGAGAACCAACAAATTCAACCATAACAAATTTCACTTAAAGACAATTCATACACTTCTTGCAAACAACACTATCGAACTCTGCTACACAAGAAAATTACTTTCTGGAGCATCAAATCACAAACCCTCTAGCGTGAAGATAGATAAGGACCTTATGAACACATATCTAGAACCACAACACCTAAAACCTTTCTGGGGAGGAATGTGGAGTAAAATACTTTCTCTCAATTACACTACAAACACTATCAGACACAATTTTCAACGTAGTGAATACAACTTTCACTGCACAGTAATCTAGAGCACCAAATTCTAGATTTAGTAACTTAAAACACTTCTCCACAACATATCCAAATTGAATACACATATCTCCAACACATAAGAAATGTGGAGCAAAAACTCCAATAGTATTCTATAAGCCAGAAGACTTCTTCAACACATTGTTTCCAATTTTAATCAAATTTTCTCAAAAGCACTTGGAAACCTAACCACATAAGCATAACCTCAATATCTTCAACATCTATATCAATAATCCAAACCACCTTTAGAAAAGCAAATAAATTAAACAACAATAACTTTATGAGAAGACATAGTTGTCACCATTGACAACACAAGCATACTAACATCAATGACAACACTGATTAGCACATACTTGCAACAATCTCCCCCTTTATCATTAATGGCAAGATATGATGTGAAAAACCATCATGACATAACTTTACATTAATCTTACTCTCCCCCTTTCTTTTACACATCTTAGCCTCTTTCTCTCCTATTTTTCACATAAACTCTCTCCCACTTTGACATCAATGGCAAAGGGTGACATATATTTTTCAAGCACTTTCCCCCTGATTATGATACTACACATACTTGCATTATTATTAACTATTCTAAATACTCCCCCTAACTACAATAATCATCTACGTCATTACCTACTCCCCCTGAGAGGTAGCCTCCAACATTAGTCCAGAAAAGAATGAATCTTGAGATCCACTGGACTGTTGCATTTCCTTACAACTTCTCCATTCTTAGTCAATTTGTTTTACAATACCTATGTAGTTCCAATCACTTTTTTGTCCTTTGGTCTTGGGACAAGTTCCCAAGTCTGATTCTTCTCAATCTACATTAGTTTTTCTTCAATAGACTTCATCCAATACTCATCCATACATGCCTCAATCACTGTTTTAGGTTCAACTTTAGAAAGTAAACATAGATTTACCTATTCTTCAGCAACACTCCTTCATGTCAACACACCTTTTCTCCTATCATCAATGATCTAGTTTTTAGTGTGATGCTTCTACACAAACCTAAGTGTCTTAGGAATCTTTTCTAGAGATTCTTCAACCTGCACTTTCTTTTCTTTATCTGTTTTTTCTTCATTGCTTGAAGACTCATATGATTCATATCCATTAACCTATGAGTTAATCTGTAGATCCTCAAACACCTCCAATCAACAGAAAGCTACTATGCACTAGAAACAATTGTATTCTATCAAGATGAACTTCTGTTACTTATTATTTTCAAGCCAATCATCAAAATTAGACCAAATTCTAGATGTAGATGTATCCAATGATCAATAACCATATGTCAGAATAGTAGAGTAATATCTTCAATAGCGGACCATTGCAGGCCAAATTACCAGAACATTGTAGCTTGATTTTACTAGACAAATACTTAGCCAAAATTTATAATATGTCTTCTTACCTAAACAAATTTTCTTGCACAATAGACTTTTTGTGAAGGATAAGATCCTCTTGAAAAATTACTAATCAAGCTAATTTGCATACCTCTACCTTTATCCTTTGTTGTCATAGACTCTATCCTAACTTAAACCTTTGTTGCTAATCCTTAACCTTATATCTTCTTGCCAAAGCATCAACACCATTCCTTTGGTAGGGGAGAAAATGATTTTCAATAAAGCTCCCCCCGAGCCAAAGCTCTCTTCTTAGTTTCCTAAGGAATCATCTACACCAAATTTTGGATAGACACATGTATAGCCTCTGTTACATCCTTCTTAATCCAAGTCTTATTCATCTCCTTATTGGTATATGTCAGATTAGTCTTTTGTATTGGTTTGTTCTCCTTTACTGGATTATCCTTCCTCATGCTTATGCTTCTATAGAACTTTGAAATGTATCCAAGCTTATTGCAATTGTAGGACACAACATTGTTCTGACCAGTATTCCTTCCATTCATTTTGGATCTGCATTGGTTAGCTTTATGCCCAAATTTCTTGCATGTATAACAGTAACCACTGAAAGATTTAACTATCATATCCTTTCCATAGTCATTTCTCATTTGACTTATGCACTCATTAGCTCTATGTCCCATCTTATTGCATGCAAAACACCTAGTAGAGTTCTGACTCACATTACTTCTTCTTATAGGAGCTCTCTGACTAACTTTATTGCATGTGAAACATTGACCAGAGAAGGATGGAACATTTTAATTCCTTCTACTTCTTCATTCTATTACTTTGTGTCCATACTTATTGCATAAATGACAAAAACCATTGAAAGATGGATACCTTTGAGCATTTGGTTGTCTGACCGGAGGTCTTTTAGCTTTGTTCTTTTGATTGCAGATTTTCTTGCCATTGTCCCTCTAAATTGAAGTCTAATCTAATTTTGAACTTTCACCTTTTTCAAACCCTTTTCTGACTTGCAATCATCTCATCAAGCCTTACAGAACTTATTTTGAATTTTTCTTCTTGATTATTTTCCTTCTCCAAATCTGATTTTAGTTTCATAACTTCTTGTTCAAGCCATATACATTCTTCAGATTTGCCTTTCACCATTGAATTTAAACATTCCTCAATTCTTGCCTTTTCTTCAACTTGCACTTTTAGACCAATGATGGTATCATTTGTTAGCCTTAATGGTTCACTGCCTTCCTTATGTCTTTCTTTGAACTTCTTGACTTGCTCTCTCAATTTTACAATATATCGATCTACTTCTTTGACACTCTCCTTTATATTTTTTTTTTCTTCTTCATTCCTCTCCAGATCTTTAAGAGAAACCTTGAGTTATTCACTACTAATAGATATGCATTCATCTTATGAAGATTTATCAAACAACGAAGCATCCTTCTTGTGCACCATCCTAGATCTACCTCAAGTTGTTAAGCTTTCTTCAAAGGAACCTTGCTCTAATACCAATTGTTGAATGCACAAGACAAATGAGAGGGGGGCTGAATTAGTTCTATCAAAACATTCAAACCCTCATAAACATAATCACATCCACATCAGTTCACTTAAACCCTTAATCTGTTATGAAGAATAAACATGAAAAGAAGATAATAGAAACTTAAACACATCAACACCATGCACAAGAGAACACCATATTTTTATGTGGAAAAACCTAAAAGGGAAAAACCACTATGAGGATTAGCTCACAATATAAAGTAGTAGCAATATCAATTACAAGAGGCTCACTGCCAAAGGGCTCACTACCTAGGGCTTACTTCCTGAAAGAAGGAATGCTCACTGCAGGTAGACTCATTGTCCAAGTGGACTCACTGCCCACTAAGAAAGAATAGAATAGTGGATCACTTCCTCGATTTGAACTAATACATTTACATCTAACCTATGCATGGAATTCTATTCCAATGAAGCACAATAAACATCATGTTCGCATCTATACCAAAAAATAATAGACACCATCTACTCACTACATCCAACAACCTAACACATGAAAGCTCTCACTACTTTGCTCAGATTCACATCACTTACATCATATCCTTCACATACACATGATTCATGAGTCCTTGACACTTATTTATACCATCAATAACCTTGAAACAATTTTCAAGGTTGGCACGACAATCTTCAATCCTTGAAACAATCTCCAAGGTCGGCAAACACACAATGTTTGAAACAGGTCTAGACCTAAATATTCCATGGCACAAGGGAATGAAAGAAAACCAATCTATGCCTTAGCATGGACCCAAATCTATCCAATAATGCTACCTGACACTCACATAACCATCAAATCAACTCCATAATCATCGTAAACATTTTAGGTCAGGCAAATACTGTAAATACAAGAAATTATTAATCACATGCTTCAACAAACCCAACCATAGCTTATGGACCACACACAAGGCTTTAAAACAATCTAGAAACATCCATAAACAACTTGAAGTCACCTAAGAACTAACAAATTCAACCACAACAAATTTCACTTGAAGATAGTTCACAGACTACTTGCAAACAACACTGTCGAACTCTGCTACACAAGAAAATTACTTTCCGGAGCACTACATCACAAACCCTCTAGAGTGAAGATAGATAGTGATCTTATGAACACATATCTAGAACCACAACATCTGAAACCTTTCTGCAAAGGAATTCAGAGTAAAATAATTTCTCTCAAACTTTAAACACTATTAGACACTATTCTCAAACTGATGAATATGACTTTCACTGCATAGTAATCTGGAGCACCAAATTTAGATTTAGCAACTTAAAACACTTCTCCACAACATATCTAAACAACATACATAGATCTCCAATACATAAGAAATATGGAGCGAAAACACAAACAATATTCTGTAAGCCAGAAGACTTCTTCCACACATTATTTCCAATATTAATCAAACTTTCTCAAAAGCACTTGGAAACCTAACCACATAAGCATAACCTCAACATTATCAGCATCTATATTAAGCATCCAAACCACCTTTAGAAAAGAACTATATCAAATAATAATAACCTTATCAGAAGACATAGTTGACACCAACGACAACACAAGCATGTTGACATCAATGAAAATATCGATTAGCACATACTTGCAACACACCATTCTTGAGTTAATAATAGGTTAAAGTTTTTTTTTCTTGACAGATTTTAATATATAAATGTAGGTGTTTTAGAGAATAGAGCTATTATACATTGAAGAGACTAACATTACTACTTAAATCATTTAGCTTTCATTTTGGAGACATTTGATATAATTCCTAAGGTGACATATAAGATATCTTTCATCAAATTTCTTATAAAAAATATTAAGTTAGTTGTAGTTGATGGTGTTTACTTTGCTTAACAAATTTTTAACTTATAAATGCAGGTGTTTTCAACTATAAAGCCATTGTATTCAAGGGATTGAGACAAGTGGTTAATTCATTTAACTTCTATCATGCAGACATTTTTTATATTTTAGATTTTTATATTTGTATATTTTGTATATCCTATGAGGAGATAATGACCCTAATATAATAGTATTTCCATCTTACATATCCTCTTAGTGTTTCTTCACATCTGGTGCTAATAATTGATAACCATTTCATGTGATTTTAGTAGTACACTCTTTAAGGTATGTTTTTTCATTATGTTTAATGCTAAATTTGATGGTTATATGTGTAGTGATTTGATGTCATGAATATTTCAACAATAAACTAGTATATCTCTATTAGCAAGAGACACTGCTCCGGTATTGACTTGTATGTTGTCATTGATGGCAACAAGGCTAGAGATCTTATCACCATAGCTAGAAGAGATAACTCTAGAAGACCATATCAAATTTTAGGTCTAGTTGACAGACTCTGTTGGCAGAAGTGGCTAAGTATGAATATGTATAGAATAGAGGATAGTAAGCTAGATAGTATGCCTCTACAAATGATGATCAATTAATGTGGTTCAGGTATAATGTTCCTAGTTATTTGATAGTGTTATGCTTCAAAGGTTAAGTCTTGATCTCCTCTGGAAGTCACCTTGAAGAATTGTCTAACTTCAAGTAAGCAAAGGTATAACAGAAACAATGAACAGGGTCTAGTGCAGTGGTCCACATTCCTCTGCAAATAAGTATTTTGTTATGTAGTTTTAAGGTGTTTTAAACACTTATATGAAGTGTCTTATTCAAAATTTAGGAGATCTGAAGTCCACTGGAAGGTTAGCTACAAGCTACTAAGTATTGGCACACTGTTTGATAGAGTTTGACAAAGACAGAGTCTGAGGTCTGATGATCCGCATTTCTCTGTAAGATGATATAATTCCTTGTAGTTCTAAGGATATGATTGTGAATGTGTAAAGAGTCCTTGATGCATTTTTGGAAGTGTTTTGTGATGCACAGTAGAAGTTGTAAGTCAGCAGATGAACATGTTAAGCATGTTCTTGAGAAACAAGCCGACTAGTGAGATAAATCATGATACAAATATATGAGAGCGATGTATTTCTATTGAGCGTAGTGTGTGTGTGTGTGGTGTGAGCATGAGAACAAAAGAGTAGAGTTAGAATAAAAGAAATGATGATGGCTTGGGATTTAAAATTCAGTTGCTAAATGACTGCACCGTGGCATAGTGGCAGATGCTTAAGCAGTATTCAATTTTCATGTACAATATGATTGGAAGCAAGGTTTCATCCTCAAGGTAGTAAGTTGAAAGTGAGCCTTCAACAGGGTTTAATAGCCCTCAGGGTTTAACATCCCTTATTGTAAGCTTTCTAGGTTTAGGGTTGAGGTAGTGAACCTACTAAATCTAGTTGTACTTCAGAGCAGTGAGCCAGTATGTTAGGCTCGTGCAGTGACCAAGCCTAAACATTATTTTTGTAAAGATTGCAATATATATTTGAGAGATAATCCTCTCCGTGGTTTTTCCCTTTCTGGGTTTTCCACATAAAATCTTGGTGTTATGTGTCATGCTTTTGTGGATGTTATTCAGTTATATAATTTTCTTCTGTTTGATTAATCCTTTGAAATGGTTAAAAGTAAAAGTGAAAGGAAAGATTTATAGAACACTGATTCACCCCCCTCTCAGTGTTCCTGACAATCAATAATTGATATCAGAGCAAGGTTCCTTGGAAAAAGTTTAACAGCTTAAGGAAGATCTACGATAGTGTGATCATGGAAGTGAGAAGGTATGGAAATTATGAGAGATATGACTAACTAGAAGCAACTCATATGGATCTTCAAAATTCTGAAGTAGAGGTCAGGGATCTGAAAGAAAACTTGCAACAAGCTAATGAATGCATCTTAAAGATGAAAGAACAAGTCAAGAAATCCAAAGATAAATACAAAGAAGTTAGTGACCAATTGTTATCAGCAAATGAAGTCCTAAATAATTTGGAAACAGAAGTTTTAGAAAGAACAAGAGTAGAAGACGATCTAAATTTGATTATGAAGAACATATCAGAAGATTGTACAAAACTTGAAAAAGAAATTATAAGTTTGAAAATAGATCTGGAAAAGGCTAGAAGTTTTGAAGAAAAATTCAAGATAAGTACTACAAAGCTTGATGAAATGATTGCTAGCCAAAGGAATGCTGATGACAAACATGGTTTAGGATTTGAGAAAGGAGAAATTTCAAACTCTAGTCAATTGACACTGAGTCAAGGGAAAGCAAAAGATACCAGTTTAGAAATCAAAGAAGAAGACCTAGAAGACCTCTAGTTAGAGAACCAAATGCTCAAAGGTACCCATATTTCAATGGTTATTGTTATTCATACAATAGGTATGGTCATAAGGCTACTCAATGTAGGAGTAGAATAAATCAAAAGATTCCATCATTCTCTTGTCAGTGTTTCAATTGCAAGAAAATTGGTCATAGAACAAGTGAATGTAGAAATTAGTTCAGGGAAAGTTTCAACAATGGGAGGAATGAACAATCTTTCAAAGGTAAATGCTTCACTTGCAATAGAATTGGTCACAAAGTTGATGCAGAGGCATCCACACTATAACCTTCGCATATAGCATGAATGTCTGCAGACCAACCTCATCATCATCATCTTCGCCATCATCATCATATTCCCTAGAACTACCAACAGTATCATCATGTTCTGCGTTACACAGTCAGCATCATCATATTTCGGACGATCGCAAACATCCGCCTGCCGACTACTGTTCATCTCCGCTTTCCTTCTAACATCATCATCATGATGTTCAGCGGGCGCACACATCCTCCGGTTGCACTGTTCATCGGGCTCCGAACTCCATCGTCATCATCATATGCAACACTTCCTTTGTCAGCAGGATATTCAACATCCGGTTGTCCCAAATATCCTGATGACGTTCACCTTCAGCAGCTTACCTTCGATGCTCCGCTACCCGACGATACAAGCAACAGCATCATGATCTACTTTATCCGGTTGTCTTCGAAACCTCCTGATGATGCTAATACAACCTTCTGCCGATGCCGATACTTAACGACAGCAGGATGAACTCGCATAGGGGGGATATCTCAATATCCTGATGACGATGACGTCATATCCTGATGACGATGACGTCACCCAATATCCTGATGACCTTTTCAACACTTAGTCGAAAAAAACAAACTTTCTTTCCCGCATCTACTCGCGATATGCGGATGTTTGGCACTCCCGATATGATGATCCTGATGCCGATACACTCCTCGGCTCCTCCTGCTGATGATCACTCCGATGAACTCACACTTCATGCAATCGACAACATCATGCCGATCTTCTCCACTTATCCGGATGACGATGTCCGAACTGTCTGCAGGATATTCACCAAGATATCCTGATGATGCCGTCTTCACGAACTTCTTCACTTAGCGAAATTTCCCTTCGCCGATCCACCAGGGATGACCCGATCCAGTCTTAGGGTGATCTCTCTCAACTTGAACTTCTCAACTTGACCTAGCACATGAGGATGCTAGGGTCTTCAACATCTCTTGACCGCGATCCTGCACACCTGCATGCAAACAAACAAACTACCTACTAACCTACTGTACATTGCCATTCCACCGATCAGATGAGTCAACCGGTGGAATGGATCAGTATATCCATGAAAACCTCTCAAACCAGCAATCGATTACAGGAAGGAGATCAAACAGAAAACGAAACAGGATCTTTATTGACTCAAAGATGCAATACAATATGATGTTCCTCACACAGAACACTCAACTCCTCTGCTTGATGCAACACTACACTGCCGATCGATGATATCTGTCTGTATGTCCAACATCAACCGATCTCATGCTTATAAAGACTTTCCCTACGAGTACTACTGACCCAACTCCAAGCGGCTGGGAACTCTCCAAGCGGCTGGGAGATCCCACCGAACATACATCATGACAGCTGTTATAACTAACTAGCTAAAAATAGCAAAAGCCTGGTCAGCATGATCTTATCATGATCAGCGTGACCTTATTACATGCAATTGGTCTAACAGACCTTCTTGGAAACACAAACAAGACCTAAACTACTAACTGCCTCATCAAGACCAGCTGTCAGGTAGGTGCTACACTCCTCGGCTCCTCCTGCTGATGATCACTCCGACGAACTCACACTTCATGCAATCGACAACATCATGCCGATCTTCTCCACTTATCCGGATGACGATGTCCGAACTGTCTGCAGGATATTCACCAAGATATCCTGATGATGCCGTCTTCACGAACTTCTTCACTTAGCGAAATTTCCCTTCGTCGATCCACCAGGGATGACCCGATCCAGTCTTAGGGTGATCTCTCTCAACTTGAACTTCTCAACTTGACCTAGCACATGAGGATGCTAGGGTCTTCAACATCTCTTGACCGCGATCCTGCACACCTGCATGCAAACAAACAAACTACCTACTAACCTACTGTACATTGCCATTCCACCGATCAGATGAGTCAACCGGTGGAATGGATCAGTATATCCATGAAAACCTCTCAAACCAGCAATCGATTACAGGAAGGAGATCAAACAGAAAACGAAACAGGATCTTTATTGACTCAAAGATGCAATACAATATGATGTTCCTCACACAGAACACTCAACTCCTCTGCTTGATGCAACACTACACTGCCGATCCATGATATCTGTCTGTATGTCCAACATCAACCGATCTCATGCTTATAAAGACTTTCCCTACGAGTACTACTGACCCGACTCCAAGCGGCTGGGAACTCTCCAAGCGGCTGGGAGATCCCACCGAACATACATCATGACAGCTGTTATAACTAACTAGCTAAAAATAGAAAAAGCCTGGTCAGCATGATCTTATCATGATCAGCGTGACCTTATTACATGCAATTGGTCTAACAGACCTTCTTGGAAACACAAACAAGACCTAAACTACTAACTGCCTCATCAAGACCAGTTGTCAGGTAGGTGCTCCTGCACCATACTCCCCAACAGAAAAGAACTCATGTCCCATGAGTTGAGTATGTGGAAGTCTTCCACCTCTACACTTTGCTTTGTCAATAGTCTGACCTGTTCCAGCTTTATCTGCTGCTGACTCTTGGCTGCTCCAAGACTGCTGAACTGTAACTTGCTTTCTGGCAAGTAAATCCTCATGCCGGATGATGTAGGCTTTCCTCTCACATACCCTGTGTTTGTCAGGTTGCCTAACCAGAACCTCTTTCTGAACTGCCTCTGTGGTGTTCAACTGTATCTCCCTGTCAATCTTCATAGGACAAGCAATAGTCCCAACTATGACAACATCCTTGTCATTCTTCTCAACTGATTGCTGTTTGCACCCCTGTTTCTGAACCTGCTGCTGACCTCTGTCAGTCACAACTGAAACTGTCTTCAGCTTGTTGTCTTTAACAACTCCTTTCCTTGCAGTATCCTGAATTGCCTTTATGCCTGCTCCTCTAGGCATCTGCACAAATTCCTTCTTTCCCATTAAAATGATTTGAGCTGCCTTCTGTACTGCAGCTTTTGCCTGCAATGGCATCAACTTAATAGTCTTCCCATCCTTCTGGATGGTGTAGGTATTAGCATACCCATCATACAGTACCCTTCTGTCAAATTGCCATGGTCTACCCAGCAGTAGGTGACAACATTCCATAGGCAAAATATCACACAAGATTCTATCATTATATGGCCCAATCTGAAAATCCACATATGCCTGTTCAGAGACAAAAAGTGATTGACTATCACTCACCCAAGATGCCTTGTAAGGGTGTGGATGTGGAATCCTTTCCAGCTTCAGTTTATCAACCATCTCCTGAGATACCATGTTGTCTATTGAACCAGTATCAATGACAACCTTACATACCTTACCTTTGCTCTTGCATGTGGTCTTGAAAAGAGCTCTTCTTTGCATCATATCCTTTGATGCCTGCCAACTAATTCTCCTTAACATCAATGATTCTCCACTCTCTGGATAGCCAAAATTCTCAGGACCTCTGTTTGAACTCTGTGCACTTTCTTCTTCTTTCTCTTCTTGTACCAGTTGTACCCTCTTGTCACTTGTTCTATCATTTCTGGATGATGAACCTTTGTTTTCTGGACATTTGAAAGATGGATGACCAAACTCTCCACAGGTGTAACACTTTCCTGAAAATGTAGTAGAACCTCTACCACCTCCAAATCTTCCTCTATTACCTTTCCATCCACCTCTGAAATCAGACTGTCCCTGTGCTTTACCAGTGTCTTCTTGGCCCTCATTTGTTTGCTTTTGTGCAGGGGCTGCTCCTCTTCCCCTATTGTTTCCTCTTCCTCTCATGGACTTATCATGTCCTCTATTCAGCTTTTCTTCAACCCTGATTGCCATTTGATAACAATCTTCCACATTCTTAGGGTTAGCTAAAACTAACTCATCCTGTATGTTAAACCTCAAACCAGCCAAGTACCTAGCCACCTTTTCTACCTCATTCTCATGATGACCAGATCTCATACTCAACAGATAAAATTCCTCAGTATATGCTTTCACATCCCTGTCTTTCTATTTTAAAAATTGCAGCTTCTTAAACATCTGGATTTCATAATCCCTTGGCAAGAATTTACCCTTTATCCTTGCTACCATCTTATCCCAAGAAGTGATCTTAGACTTCCCTTGTTTCCTTCTCTCAGATTGTACATAATCCCACCAAACCAAAGCATGACCTCCTAACTTGGTCTTTGCAATCTTTACCTTCTGATCCTCAGCAACATCTTCACATTCAAAGTGATTATCCAGTGCAGCAATCCAATCTAACAACTCATCTTCATTCAAGCTTCCAGTATACTTGGAAACATCAACCTTTACCTTAGGTTTTTCACTCTGCACTGCCTTTAACAGTTTTGCCAATCTCTGGTCTTCAGCATCCAGATCTTCAGCTACCTCTTCATACTCTTCAACAGTATCTGTCTCTTCTTCAGACTCACTGTCTTCTACCTCCCTCTTTTTGTTCTTTTCCAGGGCTGTCAGCCTGGCTTGAAGTGCTTCAGCAAGCTCCTTCATCTTCCTCATCTCTCTAGCATGTTTCTCCTTCAGTTCCTGCAACTCCCTTGCAGTACCACTACCTTTAGGAGGCATTTTGTCAACCTCACAATCAACACACAACACACACAATTCCACTCTACCTCTGCCCTTTCGGTGACAGAATCAACACACAACAGCCCAGACCTTTTGCTGAGCTCTGATACCACTATGATGCAGAGGCATCCACACTATAACCTTCGCATATAGCATGAATGTCTGCAGACCAACCTCATCATCATCATCTTCGCCATCATCATCATATTCCCTAGAACTACCAACAGCATCATCATGTTCTGCGTTACACAGTCAGCATCATCATATTTCGGACGATCGCAAACATCCGCCTGCCGACTACTGTTCATCTCCGCTTTCCTTCTAACATCATCATCATGATGTTCAGCGGGCGCACACATCCTCCGGTTGCACTGTTCATCGGGCTCCGAACTCCATCGTCATCATCATATGCAACACTTCCTTCGTCAGCAGGATATTCAACATCCGGTTGTCCCAAATATCCTGATGACGTTCACCTTCAGCAGCTTACCTTCGATGCTCCGCTACCCGACGATACAAGCAACAGCATCATGATCTACTTTATCCGGTTGTCTTCGAAACCTCCTGATGATGCTAATACAACCTTCTGCCGATGCCGATACTTAACGACAGCAGGATGAACTCGCATAGGGGGGATATCTCAATATCCTGATGACGATGACGTCATATCCTGATGACGATGACGTCACCCAATATCCTGATGACCTTTTCAACACTTAGTCGAAAAAAACAAACTTTCTTTCCCGCATCTACTCGCGATATGCGGATGTTTGGCACTCCCGATATGATGATCCTGATGCCGATACACTCCTCGGATCCTCCTGCTGATGATCACTCCGACGAACTCACACTTCATGCAATCGACAACATCATGCCGATCTTCTCCACTTATCCAGATGACGATGTCCGAACTGTTTGCAGGATATTCACCAAGATATCCTGATGATGCCGTCTTCACGAACTTCTTCACTTATCGAAATTTCCCTTCGCCGATCCACCAGGGATGACCCGATCCAGTCTTAGGGTGATCTCTCTCAACTTGAACTTCTCAACTTGACCTAGCACATGAGGATGCTAGGGTCTTCAACATCTCTTGACCGCGATCCTGCACACCTGCATGCAAACAAACAAACTACCTACTAACCTACTGTACATTGCCATTCCACCGATCAGATGAGTCAACCGGTGGAATGGATCAGTATATCCATGAAAACCTCTCAAACCAGCAATTGATTACAGGAAGGAGATCAAACAGAAAACGAAACAGGATCTTTATTGACTCAAAGATGCAATACAATATGATGTTCCTCACACAGAACACTCAACTCCTCTGCTTGATGCAACACTACACTGCCGATCGATGATATCTGTCTGTATGTCCAACATCAACCGATCTCATGCTTATAAAGACTTTCCCTACGAGTACTACTGACCCGACTCCAAGCGGCTGGGAACTCTCCAAGCGGCTGGGAGATCCCACCGAACATACATCATGACAGTTGTTATAACTAACTAGCTAAAAATAGCAAAAGCCTGGTCAGCATGATCTTATCATGATCAGCGTGACCTTATTACATGCAATTGGTCTAACAGACCTTCTTGGAAACACAAACAAGACCTAAACTACTAACTGCCTCATCAAGACCAGCTGTCAGGTAGGTGCTCCTGCACCAAAAGTTGTTAAATGTAGAAGTAAAGTAAGTCAAAATTCTATTAGGTGCAATGCATGCTATAAATTGGGACACATATCAAATGAATGCAAAAGTTTGGTAAGAGCTAATTCTCATAATACAAAGAACAATCGGCCATTCAATGGAAAATATTTTGCATGCAATAGATTTGGACATATGGAAAATCAATGTAGATCAAATTCAATCAATGGAAGGAATCAAAGTTGAAAGAATGTGATGTGCTTCAATTGCAACAAATTTGGACATATTGCAAGATTTTGCAGAAGCAAAAATGTGAAGAGAAATCACTATTCTGAAGAAAGCAAAATAGAGTAGAGAAATGATAAAGGAAAAGAGAAAGTTGATCCAGTTTAAACCAAGAAAAAAATGAACAAGGTATGGATCAAGAGAGAAGTAATAGAACTCAAGGATCAATCCATACCAATATCCAGTGCGGATATTTTCTCCGAGAAGTAAATCGAGAGGTCTGGCTCAGGGGGAGCAGTGTTAAAAAATTCAAAACCCCCAGCCAGAATGTCGGTGTCAAAATCAGGCATGAATATGTATAATGGAATCTGATGTGACATACCTCTTAGAAGACAAACCAGAAGAAAAAGGGTCAATGCGGCATATTGCAGAGCATTCCTAATCGACTATGTTCTATAGTGAAAAGTTTTAGTAGCTTTTTGGAAATAAGCATTTATGACGACTAGGTCAAGTTGTGCAGAGAATAAAAAGGAACTTGTTTGATTTCAAAATTACTTTGCACTCAGAGCTATAAAAAATTTAGAGAGATCAAAGCTAAAGCAGTGACAACTAAGATTTGAAGCATTCAAAGAAAGGAAACCCCAACTCAACAAAATAAGATCATGATGTAAGATTCACCTCAATGATTTTGGGCTACAAGTTCTATTTCTCCAACCACAAGATCTTCGTCTCAGGAATAGCAATCTATACTGCATATCAAATGGTCAAAGAGAATGCAAATTATGATTTGTGCGAACTATTGCTAACCCAACTACTAGAGAACCTAAATAAGACAAAGGAAAGCAACAACTACCCCTTCAAATATGGTATGTTGGTCATCTATTTATTCTTTTATTTTATTAATGAGCCACCAAACATGAAGAATTTGATCTAGTTAAGTAGTAAACCAGTAGGTGTCCAAATCAAAAACCATCTAAATAGAATTGGAAGTGTTAGTGAGAAAAAAATAGCCTTATGGGGATAGTTAAAAAAAATTAAAGCATAATACAGGCTAGAGAAAGAATTCCTAGGAAAATTGTTGACAAATATAAGGACACTATCTATTTCATGGTTGCAATTTAAGACCAATTCCTAATGGAAGCTATTGAGCCTAGGACTATCTGGGCAATGCCAATGGGGTATGAAGTAGATGGGCAAATATTAGAGAGCTATGTTCAATACATGTTGAGTAAACCAAAGGACAAGAGGGAAGAAAGGTTCAGATCTTATAAAGAGTTATCCATAAAACTTCATTTTGAATTCAGAAAAACTAGAATCAAATAGAAAAGTCAAAAAAGAGGTGGAAGAGGTCACTACGAGGTATGGCATCACCAAAGAACAACTCAAAGAAGTAAGGTAAAAAGCTAAGAAAGCAGTAGAAGAAAAGCAAAATAATGAACCGGTGCAGATTCTAGAAAAACCACATATGAAATAGGAGAAATCTCAGAGGAGTACTAGAAGCTCTACCACCTCCTCTAGTACCATAGCCTCAATGAACCTAGAGAAAACATCAAAGGAATCCTCATCCAAAGACATGAAGAGAAAGAAGATGAAAGGATAAAGACTATATGTTAGTATAAGTGAAAAGGATGAAGAGGAGACAGAGACAGATGAGATAAAAAAGATGAAAATTGAGACTGACAAGGCCTTCGCAAGCACTAAAGAAAAATCCTTCAGAAAAGATAATTCAAGTAAAAGATAGAAAATGCCTCCAACACTTGTATATATAGTAAAGGCTTTCACTGTAGATGGGAATCTAAAACCTATGATTAAACACTATGATGAATTTAGTGACGATGACAAAAGGACTCTGGAGGAAGCCACTGTAAACTATCTCATCACTTTTAGCAAAGATCTCATTGAGATCATCTCTGATCTCCCAAGAAGTCTAGCTAATATCTTGAACATTAGAAAATAGAATGTCAGAGCTAAAGATATTGAGCTAAGAAAACATGTGTTGACTAGACTATGTCTAGAAATCACTGCAGAGGAAGAAAATCTAATTTCCAAGAAGACTAAGGATTAGTTTAGAACTAAAAAAAGGATGAATTTATTAATGGTAGGTGAAATTGATAAAGTGGTGAAAGAAACAGAAGAGATTATCTTGAAAGCCTTTAAGCAACACAATCTTCCCACTACAAGTGTAATGAAGAAAATGATGTTACAAATAACTCATCTGTTCTAGAAATAAACTTGGGTGAAGAGATAGGTATAGATGGTAAAGTGTCTAAGGAGAAAGAGGTACCTACTAATGATTATCTAGTTAAACCTTCACTGGCACAACAATCTGAGAATGTTACTAGAAAAGAAAGGACTGAGGAAGAATTGGTAGAGGAAAATCATCCACCTAAAAAAGAAGAGGACACCAATACAGATATGGAATTAGATTATCTAGAGAAAAACTAGAAAGAAGTCTTTGTCATAGCAAGAGACACTACGGAGCCTACAAAAAAATTGTTGGAGAAAAGAAAATAAGTTTTGGATGAACTTGAATTTCTAAATCATCCAATAAACTTGGACATAATGTCACCAGAACAAAAGTTTAAGTTGGTTACAATTGTTCAAGCAAAGGCTAAAGAGGAGATATTAAAATCACACATTGATAATAGTGAACTGATTGATAAGTTCTATAAGTAAACCATGACCTCAGCAAGTCATCTGAAAGGCCTAATAAGTTTCATAAGTAAACAGTTTGAATCCTTTGAGAAATATGTAGAAAGAAAGGTGAGACAAGAGTTTGATGAGAAACAATTTGAAGAATTGAAAATAATGATAGAAAATGACAAAAATTCATTGAATAATACAATAACCAACATTCAGAAAGCTGTGAAAGATGCCAGAGATATGTATAAGTTTTGTTTGTCTTTGCCCAAAATTGCTCAAAAGATTGAAGAAAAGATCAAAGATTTGGAACAAAAATTGCTGGATATTTCTGAGAAATTTGATCCAGAAGTAGAGTTAGTCATAAAGAAAGAAACAAAGGTCATCAATATTCACAATGACTTGACTGACTTAATAAATTAGAAATATCAGATAAAAAGAAGGATGGGACAAATTAGAAGACTAGTTTGTCCAAAGTTAGACTCAATGACAAATCTTATTGTAGAGGCCAAGTTAGTTGTCCAAGCAGACACAACTTCTGATCCCAAAAAGGTAGAAACCTTAGTTTTTCTTCTCAACAGACAAATTTAGATTCTAGGAAATTCAAAGAAAAGTAGGATGTGGAGTGGACACTAATTAAAAACATATTCAATGATGTTCTCAAGCACATGTAATATTAAGATGAATATTGTACTTGTAAATATGCGGTAGAGTACATAATTTTTTTGAAATTTTGACAAGTTTTTGGTTATGGTTCACACCCTTTGCCATTGATGTCAAAGGGGGAGAAGAAGATCGGTGAAAAATGGATAATTATCTCAGGGGGAGAAAGAAAATACAATGTATATAGTAAGGGGGAGCAGTCAAGCATTTTTCACTAAGTGATGCCATTAATACCAAAGGGGGAGATTATTGGCAAGAGACACTACTCTAGTATTCACTTGTATGTTGTCATTGATGGAAACAAGGCTCAAAGATCTTATCACCATGGCTAGAAGAGATAACTCTAGAAGACCATATCAGATTTCAAGTTCGGTTGACAGACTCTGTTGGTAGAAGTGGCTAAGTATGAATATGTATGGAATAGAGGATAGTAAAATGGATAGTATGCCTCTATAGATGATGATCAGTTAATGCGGTTTAGGTATGATGTTCCTAGTTGTTTGATAGTGTTATGCTTCAAAGGTTAAGTCCTGATCTCCTCTAGAAGTCACCTTGAAGAATTGTTTAAGTTTAGGTAAGCAAAGGTATAGCAGAAATAGTGAATAGGGTATAGTGCAGTGGTCCGCATTCCCTTGCAGATAAGTATTTTGTTATGAAATTTTAAAGTTTTGTAAACACTTATATGAAGTGTCTTATTCTAGATTTAGGAGATCTAAAGTCCACTAGAAGGTTAGCTACAAGCTGCTAAGTATTAGCATAGTGTTTGATAGAGTTTGATAGAGACAAAGTCTAAGTTCTGATGGTCCACATTTCTCCACAAGCTGATATAATGCCTTGCAGTTTTGAGGGTATGATTGGGAATGTGTAGAGTCCTTGATACTTTTTTGGAAGTGTTTTGTGATCCACAGTAGAAGTTGTAAGTCAACAGATGAACCTGTTAAGCATGTTCTTGAGAAACAAGCCAACTGGTGAGATAAATCCTGATGCAGATATATAAGAACGATGAGATTCTATTGAGCGTAGTATGTGTGGTGTAGAAATGTGTGTGTGTAGTGTGAACATGCGAACATAAGAGCAGAGTTAGAAGAGAAGTGGCGATGAAGACTTGGGATTTAGAATTTAGTTGCTAAATGACAGTACCCTAGCATAGTGGCAGATGCTTAAGAAGTATTTAGTTTTCATGTGCAATATGATTGGAAGAAAGGTTTCATCTTTAAGGCAGTAAGCTGATAGTGAACCTTCAATAGGGTTTAATAGCCCTCAGGGTTTAACAGCCCTTATTGTAATCTTGCTAGGTTTAGGGTTGAGGCAGTTAGCCTACTAAATCTAGTTGTACTTCATGGTAGTGAGTCAGTATGTTAGGCCTGTGGAGTGGCCAAGCCTAAACATTATTTTTGTAAAGATTCCAATATATATTTGAGAGCTAATCCTCTCTGTGGTTTTTCCCTTTTTGGGTTTTCCACGTAAAATCTTGGTGTTATGTGTCATGCTTTTGTGGATGTTGTTCGGTTGTATATTTTGCTTCTATTTGATTATTCCTTTGAAATGGTTAAAAGAAAAAGTGTGAGAAAAGATTTATAGAACACTGATTCAAGACCCCCCCTCTCAGTGTTCCTGAAAATCAACAATCTCTTCAAATTAGTTCCAAAACCCTCTTAAAAATAGTCCCAAAACCTCTTAAAATCACATGTCTCCCCCTATGACAACTAGGGTCTTTGTCAATACATTGTACCTCGATTCGATTGGGACACCTAGGGAATGAAACAAGGCCTCTAATAGCATAAAACCACCTACCCCAACCATTCAGTGTCATTGGTTAGGTCTCACAGGGTGAAGAATATAAAATGTGGCTCTTGGCACCTTTACACTACATGTCATTGAGGCATTTTGCAAGAATGCAAGTGTTGTTGGAACTGTCAAATGATGTTGAGTTGGTCAGAACCCAGAGAGGTTATTATGGAGGGGCTTGATATCTAGCTATAGGTCTAAATGGATCATTCTTAGGTGCCACAAAATGTGAGAACTACTATGTCAAACTATGGCAATTTTTGGCTCTTAGGTCTCTTGAGAGAGTCTATCGGTACACTGTAGCCCAATTCGATTGGGACACCTGGGTTATGAAACATGGCCTCCACTAGCATAAACCCACTTACCCTAACCTATCAGCACCATCAGTTAGGTCCCATGGCTTTAAGAATGAAAAATATGGCTCTTGGCACCTTTACACTACATGTCACTGAGGCATTTTGTAAGAAAGCATCCACCGTTGGCATGGTCAAATGATGTTGAGTTGGTCAAAACTAAGATAGGTTATTGTGGATGAGCCTAACATCCATCTATAGGTCTAAATGGATCATTCCTATGTGCCATGAAGTTCATGAACTACTCTGTCAAAGTCTGGCAATTTTTGGCTCTTAGGTCTCTTAAGAGACTTTGTCGGTACACTATAGCCCGATTCAATTAGGACACCTGGGGAATGAAACAAGGCCTCCACTAGTATAAACCCACCCACCCCAACCTATCTAAACTATTGGTTAGGTCCCATGGGGTGAAGAATGCAAAATATGGCTCTTGGCACCTTTACACTACATGTTATTGAGGCATTTTGCAAGAATGTATCCACCGGTGGTACAATCAAACGATGTTGAGTTGGAAAAAAAATGAGAGAGGTTATTTTGGAGGGGCTTGACATCCAATTGTAGGTATTAAATAATCATTCTTAGGTGCCACAAAGTGTGAGTACTACTCCATCAAAGTCTTGCAATTTTTAGCTCTTAGGTCTCTTAAGAGACTTTACTGGCACATTGTAGCCTGATTCAATTAGGACACTTGAGGAACACAAAAGGGCCTCCACTAGCATAAACCCACCTACTTGACCTATCAACATTGTTGGTTAGGTCCCATAGGGTGAAGAATGCAAAATATGGCTCTTGGCACCTTTACACTACATGTGACTAAGGCATTTTGCAAGAATGCATCTACCATTGGCACAGTCAAATGATGTTGAGTTGGTCAAAACCAAGAGAGGTTATTGTGGATGGTTAGGTCATCTAGTTGTAGGTCTAAATGTATAATTCTTAGGTTCCACGAAGTGCCAGAACTACTCCGTCAAAGTCTAGCAATTTTTTGGCTCATAGGTCTCTTAAGAGACTTTGTTGATACACTATAGCCCGATTCGATTGGGACACCTAGGGAATGAAACATGACCTCCAATAGCAAAAACCCACCCACCACAACCTGTTGGTGCCATAGGTTAGGTCCCATGAGGTGAAGAACATAAAATATGGCTCTTGGTAACTTTACACTACATGTCACTAAGGCATTTCACAAGAATGCATCCATTGTTGGCATGGTCAAACAATGTTGATTTGGTTAAAATTGAGACAAGTTATTGTGGGGAGGCCTAACATCTAGCTATAGGTCCAAAAAAATCATTCTTAGGTGCCATGAAGTGTGAGAACTACTCCATCAAAGTCTAGAAATTTTTGGTTCTTAGGTCTCTTAAGAGACTTTGTCGGTACACTGTAGCCCGATTCTATTAGAACACTTGGGGAATGAAACAAAGACTCTAATAGCATAAACCCACCCATCCCAACCTATTAGTACTATCAGTTAGGTCCCACGGGGTGAAGAATGCAAAATATAGCTCTTGGCACCTTTACACTACATGTCACTAAGGCATGTTTCAAGAATGCATCTATCATTGGCACGGTCAAACGATGTTGAGTTGGTAAAAACTAAGAGAGGTTTTTGTGAAGAGGAATGACATCCAAATGTACGTCCAAATGAATCATTCATAGGTGTCATGAAGTACAATAACTACTCCATCAAATTCTAGATATTTTTGGCTCTTAGGTCTCTTAAGAGACTTTGCCAATACATTGTAGCCCGATTCGACTGGGACACTTGGGGAATGAAACATGGCCTCCACTAGCATAAACCCACCCACCCTAACCTATTGGATCCATTGGTTAGGTCCAAATACAAATCATGCCAAATCTATATCTCTCCTGATATAGTCATTTCTTTGCATAAACTAGATAACGAAATGGGTAAACACACAAACATATCTTTGCTCATTAATACAAAAATAACTATCTTGGATTAAATGAAAAACATTAGACGTTTTGTCATTTTTAACATGTATCTTGCATGTTTAACATGTAATATGATAAATTATCAATGATTATCATATCAAATATAGTGGTTTCTATATCAAATGTAGTGTTCTTGAATGAAAAAAACTCACATGTTAAATTATCTAATCTTAATGAGTTTATTGTTGATGTTGTAGGGGTATTTCATTATCTTTCTAATCATGGTTGCCAAGGTTCTTCATTCTTAACCACCTATCAAGCTTGTCATTACATTATGACACCATGATGGATCTTACCTAGCAAGTTATCCTATTAAGAGATCACTATGACAACACCATAAAGTTGTTATCAACAATTAATGACCAAGTTGCATGTTTCTAAACCCTTAATCGCCACTATTAAAACACAAAAATAGCCAAGGGATTATCATACCAAAAGATTGTCCAAATATCCATAAGGACTACCACATCATATACTTAGAAGACTATCATGAAATCCTCGCATGATCAAGGCATTGAGTGTAATGATTCCTTTGTTAATTAACTATCATTCAATCATAGATTCTATTAGGAAATTGTTACTAGATTGTTCAAGAGTCCTTAAATTGTCACAAAACTATTAACTACCATTATATAACTATGAGGAAATTTGGAAGTTGTCTTGGTCAGCTTTGAATAGTCATGCTTTTATCCATGACCATATCATCTTTCCCTAAACCCTAGAATAGTCATGGATCTCCTTGAATCAATCTTTACATAATTAAACACTATGTAGGTTGAAAATCTTTCTATCATTATGTTGTCAATGATTATATAATTGCCATATCAAATAGTGCAGCCATGGAGACATGAGCTTGTCATGACATTCATCTTTAGTTAAGATCATTGGGGGTATCATATACATCATAATTTTCTACATTGGGATGAATGCACTAAATATGTAAGTAGCTTTCCATTATGCACTTTAGAAACCATGTAAACATTGTTTGAAAAAGATTATTATAGTGAAAAGGGATTTTATAGTCATGATTAGGTGGGTTTAAAGCATTGGAAATTGTGTCATAAACCTTAGGTCTTGGTGGAATGAGGATAGTGGGTTTAGATTCAATGAAGGATAGTCAATAGGAGTTTATATTTGTCAAAGGAAACATAAAAGTTGTAGAAGGGATGTTGGGACTGTCATGTCTCTAGGAATTCAGTCATGCATGTTGTTCATGACTTTGTCATGCAACTAGGGGAGATCATTCAACAAATGCATGTGGATGGGACAAGGGACTGTCATCTAGTCAATCAACACTCCAACTTTGTTTATGACAATATAAGACAATATAAGACTACCATCATATCTTATCATCAAGGATCAACTAAAGAGTATAATAATCTACTATTTTATGCAAGAGCACTATTGTAAATGAGATAAAGTGGACTATCACCATTCTACTCTACTATTATCACACCTAGTTATGGAATTTGGCAATCAATAGGGCCTTGGGATAGTTTTTAGAAGAATTATTCATCTTGTCAAGGTCTTGAGAGAGAAAGAATTCATTTAAAAACTAAAACTTATAATCATATAATCTCTAAATGGTCTTTGACTGTTCTAATATCTCGTCACAATACACTCACCAAACATAGTCTTTAGTTGTCTCGTATCATAGAATGAAAAATCCTTAGACTATACGAAACACTTTGAAAGGGTTTGGATCTTGTGGATGCTTTTGTGTCCTTATAGGATAGTCATAAAGAGTTTTATCCTACTACCACAATCCATAAAGCTAGTTGGAATCCTTTGAGAAAGTCACCTACACCCTTGGAATTTCCATTTAGTATAAGGATCCCCATCTTATGTTTCATAAAGTTGGTCATACTAACAAGACACTATCATAAGGTTTGAAGGTGAATGTATGAGGTCCTAACATAGTCAAAACGTTGAAGGAATGATTTTCATATCAATGAAGAGTTGTCATAAATGATGGACATCCATGATTGTGGAGGTTTGTTGCGCTATGGTAGGGGTTATTAAAGGGAGAGATGAAATGATTTTTTGTGAACCTTAGTGGACTTTCACATAAAACATTGAATCTATTTGATTAATTGTTCTAAATTAGAATGGAGTGAATTGAGCAATCAAAAGACTTCTAGGACCATCACAATGATCTATAAGTATGCAAATTGAGCATCAAAACAACAAAGGCTACCATAATACCTCATAAATAGCTCAAGAGAAATCATTTCTAGTCAAGGGTAGGCTATATAAGTTAAGACTAATCATGCATAAATGGTGAAGATCTAGGAGGACAAGGAAAAATGATAAATTTGTGAAGTTTCCCACAACAACAAATTTGACAACATGGTGTGTGAGGCTAGAAACATTATGGAAACATCTAGAAACAAGGTAGAAACATGGTGGAAACTTCATGAAATGGAAAGATCTTCTTTTGTACCTACAAAATGAAAGATAGAAGATGTAAATGAGTTTGAAGATAAACTCTAGGAGATGAAATAAAACAAGATTTTGTCATTTACCTAATTTTTGGAAATGTTTTGCAAAGTGTTGTTGTGACAACATTTCAAACTCTTAATTTTCTATACCAGCAATGAAACAACTTGATTTTCAGACCTATATCACTATTGTACCTATACAATCATAGCTAGAAATTGTCAAAGATGAAGGAATCAAGGTCTTGGAGATGAATGAAAATAAATTTTATAATCTTATACCTAAAATACCACCTTAGATATGATTGTTACAGCCTTCCATGAGGTACTTAATTGTTGTTCTAGATTGCAGATGTCCTGATTAAGACTAAAAATGGAGAAAACATGAAGAAAGAAGGATAGAAATGAAAATTTGATGGTGAAATTAGTCATCTACAACTAGTTTTTGATGTTGTTACTTGAAACTGAAGAGCTACAACTACATATGGAGAAGATAAAAGTTTTCTATAGCTGCACATGTGTAAACCATTCAAATTTGTCATTTCATGAAAATTCTATATCTAACTAAAACTACAATCATGTGGCAATTAAGATCAAGTTATGTGTTGAGGTATGAAACTACATATATCATCTTTCTACCAAGAAAAACAATCATATATAACAAGAAATCAATTTATAACATGTTATTGATCATAATTCAACCTTTGTAAACTAATTATGCATTAAAATTTTAAGTTTCAAAGTAGGAATACATGCACATATGGAATTTACACTATATTGTGTTGTGTCTTGCA
This sequence comes from Cunninghamia lanceolata, assembly GCA_027924645.1. Lineage (NCBI taxonomy): Eukaryota > Viridiplantae > Streptophyta > Pinopsida > Cupressales > Cupressaceae > Cunninghamia > Cunninghamia lanceolata. The sequence goes on along the minus strand of BSBN01001014.1, from coordinate 1,472,074 downwards.
CACATGCCCCATTTTGCCAAATGGAGACCCCGTTTTCACTTTTAGCATGGTCTCAGTTTTGATGTTTTTGCTTGAGAGAGGGTGAAATTCTAATGATTTTGTGGCTTATCTTATACTTGGATAATTTGGCATGATTGAATGAATTTTTGGTCTTTGAACTTGAAGTAATTTGACTACATTTCAATCTAAGGAGTGATCCCCTTGGTGTTCTACACTAAAAATTACCTTTACTACAGATTGCGCTAATATCCTATGTCACCAGCTATTAGCGCTAAAACCTTTTCCACACAACTCTACATTAAAAGTACACTGCACTAGACTTAGCACTAAAAAGTGATCTCACCATATATATCCAGCAACCATAAAAAGTTTTGCAAGAAATTGCACTTGTAAAACCTAAAGGGTTAGTGGGCATTTTATGCTTCACTAGACCTAGCGCTAAAAAGTGCTCTCATAAAGTATATCCTGTGGAGCTCAAAATCCCTACATATCCTGTCACTTCTAATTTCCCCCTTTTTTTGACTCTAGGTACAATACAGTCTATTCACTGGTAGGGCATTTATGGCATTGTTAGAAGGGGTTAAAAGGAGCTAAATTCACTCTTTAATTATCATTTGCATTCAATCTATCTAGTGAATTAAGCTATGCATCCTCTTGGTGATCTTGCAACCTCCCTGCAAGTGATTTGTTAGTCTTTTGAGTGGATTTGAAGTGCATCTTGTTGTTAACCGGTGAGTTTCTACAGTCAAGTTTCACATTTACAGGTTGGTTCGATCTTGTTTCTCTAAATTTGATTTTGAGTTGCCTTTTTTTATCTCTACAAATGTTTGTATTTATTCAAATGGGATTTATTGATTTTATTTGCCTTCCATTTGCTTTTCTCTAAGATTAGAATTGAGGTTTGAGTTGTGCTTATCATTGAGTATTTCGTTCAAATTCAAACATTTGGGTATAGGGTTCAAGTTATGATGTTTCTTAGGTTATTTTAATCTAGGAATGAGTGGGATTTCATAGTTAGGGCATGGTTGGATAAGATGAGCTTATAGAACATTTGCCACTGATTATTCCCCAGGTCAAAAATTGATGATTATGTAACCTAGAAACCCTAGCACATATCCTAGAAACTTGGTACATAGAAATTTTTGCCATTTAGCCCCCTTTGAATTGAATTTCCCTCCTTCTAGATTATATCTAGTCACCTAGGTTTTCTTTGCCAAGAAAATTTTACACTTAGGTTCTTTAGGCTTAGTTTTGCACTAATTTTCCACCTTACCAAATATGTCTGGTGGCTTTCAATTTCCCAGCTGATCCTCTAGAAGCCTTTTCACCTGTTGTGCCAACTTAGACCCTTTGTTCTAAAAAGTGCTATGATAGGATATATCCTACAAGCCTTGGGTTTCCCAGAATCAAGTGAAGACTAATTTCACCATTGAAAGACTTATATTTCTTATTAATGACTTAGCACTAAAAGACATTGTCACTGCATACACCCTATAACTCCCACTTTCCTCACTATCCTATAACATCGACTTTTCCTGCCAAATCCTTCCAAGGCTTTTGTATTGACATCTACGCTAAAATATGGGGTGACATGATATATCACGTGGAAAGGAATATCCCTGTTGATTTGGTCACTAGATAAAATCTTACTTTTTCATGTTTGGGCTAGAAGACTTGTTTCTAAGGCATAAAACTAGTTTAATTAATGGATTTAATCTAAATTTCATATATTACATCATATCAATTTGTTTATCATGCTCAGAAAGAATTTTTTAATATCCATTAAGCATTAATCATTGCATTATATTGTCACATCCAGTGACAAGGCAAAGCCTGCTTATTATTATAAAAATTTTAGTTCATGATCTAGGTAAATGAAGTAGATATGGAATGTTATTAAATTAATTTATTGCATCTCCTTAGGTGAGAATATATTTTATGAGTAATGGATCATGAATTTTGTTAGGCATTTTGGACACTATATCAGTATATCCTGTGAGGGGCTAAAACCCTGCTTTTTGGTCCAAGACCTTGCACTTAGATTTACAATGAAGGAAAATAGTTCATGCATATTTCTTAATACCTTTTAGACTATTTAGAATCATAAAGCTTAGGTCTAGACTAATAAGTTAGTATTTTAAAACATTATTCTTTAAGATTTTGTCATGTAGAATAAATGTCTACTAGAGCCATAAACATGAAGTATGAGTTCAAGTGAATCCCTCCTACAACAAAGATCACCTCAGCATAGAAAACCATAGGAGATACTAATCTAGGCCACATTGACCTAGATGAATTCAGACTCAAAATCTTTGGACCTAATCCTACCAAGTGGGCAAAGAAGATCCTAGATAATGGAATTGCTCAAGATGTAACATTTCCCACTTCTATATAGTGCCCAGAGCTAATCATAGCCTATGGGAAGAGGTACCACCTAGAAACAAGGCTAGTGGTGACCTAGGATGGTAGGGTAATAGCAAGTTTTACTGCATTGGCTCTAGCTAGAGCATTTGATATTCCCCCTGCTCCAACCTTGACAGTGTTGAGAAAAGACGATAACAAGAGAATGTATGACCAAGGTCCTGAAGCTTCTAGGATAATTATCAATGACAAGTGGATGAAACAAAGGAGAGAAGCCTTTTCCAAACTCCCTCATGTGCTATATAGAAGTGATTTCAAGGAAGAAATAGGTGACATGGTTACTCTCTTGAGTAGAATTATGGGATTACCTTTTGCTTCAAAATTTGAAGGTTGGATGTTTACCTACATTGAAGAGATCTTTATAGGAGAAATGAAGATACATTGGACCCAATTCTTAAGTGATAATATCCATGAGGCTTTTGTACCCTTGAGGGAGGATAGGATTTTCTAATGGACCGCATATGTGGTGTATATGTTGGCAAGAAATTTTGCCTATGATGGTGTAGATTAGATAATGCAAGAAGGTAAAATACTAAATCAAATACAATAAAACACAAGATTATACCTCACATGCAAACCTAATCCCATCAAGGGGGGAAGGAGCCTTTGCACCCAAAAGAAGCTCCCAAGACCAAGATGATCCCTAGACTATGGATTTCAATGTGGATTTAGAAAATGAAAGGGGTAATTAATTAAATAAAAAATTAATTAATTGGTTGGAAAGGAAATTGGTATGTTTAGGGATGTCTGGAGTCAGTTTGGTGGTCGAGACATTTTTAGGTGTCTACATTTGCCCCTCTTTGACGTGGCATCAAGACCTAGGAGGGAAGTGGTGTCAGGTCAAAGAAAAAATGCCCCAGCTGCCGGGAAGGAATGAGATGGATAGGGGATGCCCCCTCGAGAGGTTGGTGGGAAAATGAAAATTTTGCAGGTAAGCTCTCGAAAGGATGCGACAGAAGTAACAATTGGAGAGGTGGTGGAAAAAGAAGATGGTAGGAGGAGAAACGGAGAAAAAAGGCTAAGATCTGCACCCTAGAGGAAAAAAGAAGGGATGGGGGGATGACATGGCCCACTATATTAGGCAAAGTGGGCCCAAAGAGTGCCACATTGGTACACTTTTGACTTTGGAGAAGAAAAGATGAAGGAGAGATGGCTGACTGCAACCCACATTTCCACAACTTCATCACATCTCAGAGCGATTCCGAGAGGTCGGGCAGTCGCCCGAGGCTGGACCCCAGGTAGGGCCTAACCCAGACTTTGTGATTTTTTATTTTACACACATTTTTTTGGGTTTTGGGATATGGGTTTACAACTCGTGGTGCCAAATATAAGGCGAATTAGCATGATCCTATGGATTAGCGCTATTCGCCAGGGTAGGGTAGGGCAGTTTTGTCGCCATTTGGGGGAAATATTGGCGCCATCGTCTGTTTTGGTGCTAAATCCCAGGGAATGAAAAAATGGCATTTTGGTGCCATATTAGGGTTAAAACGGTGCTAATATCTGTATTAGCACCATAAGGTAGAATAGCGCTATCGACTATTGTAGCGCTAAAGGAGGAATTGATGCAAAAATTTAATGTGTCGCCATCATTTGGATTGGCGCGATATAGGTCACATAGTGGCACCATTCTCTGTAATGGCACAATGGGTAGGGCAAAATAGTGCCATTTTTAAAATGGCACCAGGGGTTGTCCATGTGGGGGCCACATGATGTGGGCCTTTGAGACGTTAGAAGAAAAGGTGTGTTTTGGGGAAACAATAAGTTAGCAGCTAACGAAGAATTGGTGGATGCAGGATACACAGTGGTTTATATTGCAGTCGCGGGAGCGATGAGTGCCATCTGTGATGGCACTATTTGATGAGGCATGGCGGGCTCGACTGACGAGGTTGGGACTTTGGATGGTTGCATTGATGCCAGTACTGTGAGCTCATAGAGCTCTGATGACGGCCATGGTGGAGCGATATCGCATCGAGACTTGCAGCTTTCTGCTGCCAATAGGAGAGATGACCATCACACTTGAGGATGTTTATCGCATCCTCAAGCTACCAATTCTAGGTCAACGTGTGAGGTATGACACGAGGAGGGGGTAGACTGCATTGACCAGAGTGTTTGGAACAGAGCACCTGGTCCTTTCGGGAGATGAGAGGGAGTTGGATTACGATAGCATGTTGGTGGCAGGTGCAGATCCCTTTGTCTTATTTCTGTGTTTGCTGATTGGAGGTGTGGTGATGCCGGATAGGTGAGGCAGAGGTTTTCCTATGGGCTGGGGCGGGATGATAGAGGGGATGGTGAGCCATGATATTATCTACGCATGGGGGCCGGTGATGCTAGCACAGCTGCTCCATGAGATGCACACGGTCGCCTATCTGCATGACCGAGCTCTGTCTGTCAGGGTTACTCTGCTACACATATGGATTTGGGAGCATATCCCTATGACTCGGCCGATATGCGGTTATTATCGGCAGCCGTTTGAGGCATTTGTGTTTTTGTATCGGGATGTAGAGTATACATACACTGGACAGGTCCGCCACTGGCGAAGGATACTGGATGACGTGATTAGCATGCTATGGCATCCATACATTGGTTGTGAGGAGTGGCCTGATGATGTGAGTCATCTCCTGTACACATTTCAGCAAAGATATCTTATGGGTCATGTAGACCGTACCATAGAGATGTACCTACCCTCGCGGGTTATGCATTAGTTTGGACTAGTATAGGATACACCTCAGTAGATGGTGATATATGCGCAGATGCATGGGATACAGCCCACTGGCCTGCACCATTACAGCCACAAGTTGCGCTGAATGATTTTGTAGCACTTCGGCTAGTTTAGTGGGATTGGAGGAGCACAGTGAGGGATGCAGGTACTACACCTGCACATGAGGTATGGTGGCAGATACATCAGCCCACCTGATTGACAGATTTGATGGTGGAGGTATCAAGGATGACTCAGATGGGAGTGGAGATGATCCTGATGGGGATGGAGATGAGGTTATTGCAGATTACATTATGGACATGATGGATGATGGGGAGGAGAGGGTGATTGTGAGAGATGGCTAGCATGTAGAGGAGTTGGCAGCAACGGCAGCGGGATAGGGACAGGTGGGGTAGGAGGTTCCAGCACAGCAGGTTCCTGCACAGTAGGCCCAGGTTAGGGGTGAACAATAGTGTAGAGGATCGCAGCGGTGTAGTGGATAGCCGAGGACAGACCAGGGTGATCTATCTCCATCACGGGTGGAGCAGCTGCAAGTTGGTAGACATGATATCGGGGCAAGGAGTTCAGGGGTAGGGGTGGCGGTAGAGTTTGAGAGGCTGACACCTTGGTGACATCCACGGGAGGAGATGGAGGAGGTGGAGACATTACGGGCTCAGGTGGCTAGCTTAGAGGAGGCGTTAGGGCACTGGGAGGCCAAGTTGGGACAGCTACGGGGAGTAGATGGGCAGGTGGCAGTGCTAGAGGCTCAGTTGGCCCAGGCTCGAGAGAACATGGAGGATTTGAGGATAGAGTGGGATGCAACGCTTGTGAAAGCACAGTAGGCAGAGACTGCATTGAGCAGTGTATAGGCTGCGGGTGGGGGACTTGCCCTAATTTTGGCAGGGATGCAGGCCCAGTTGGCTCAGGCGCAGACACATGCACATAAGATATAGGGGTAGTTGAGAAAGGCACAAGGGAAGATATCTTAGGTACATGGAGAGCTAGTAGAGGCCAAAGCACAGATGAAGTATTATTGGGGGTTGTACTATGCAGCCATGCCCGTGGCGCAGTGAGCACCAAGTTACAGCTAGGTCAGTAGATCAGGGGCATCGAGATCACATAGATCAAGATCTGTGCAGTCAGTACAGCAGACGATGCCTCCTCCCTCACATGTGCCCTAGCAGGGTGCTCAGGTACCAGTAGTGCCATAGCCACAGTTGTCGTCAGGATCACAGGCTCGACTAGGGTTAGATTCTCCTACTCCCTCAGAGAGAGGATCCTCGATGTGATAGTTATACCATGTTAGCCCTTAGAGGCATTGTATCAGGACACTTTATTTTTTGATGATGTGAGCGATGTACATGGTTTTTGTGGTGATTATATATGATGCGATGCTTCTGATGGTTTATGATGTTCTATTGTGATGATGCTTATATGATGGATGCACATGTTATGTTTTATATGTTGTGGATGTGTGATGTTGATGCAAATGATGTGTGTGATTTGATGGATGCGTGGATGCTTTTGTGAGATATGCATGGTGTTGTGATTTTATGGACTATATGATGTAACTAAATATGTAGACTAATGAACATTTATTATGGATGAAAATGTACGGAATTATGTATATGCCACTAGATGTATATGTTGTTTCAATGGTGATGCTGATGATGTTGTAATGCAAATAGTTTATGACATGTTTATATGTATGGAATACAATGTGATGATACTATTTTTAATTTTAACACGTACCTATGTGATAAATGAGCATGATATGATGTGTAATGATATGTAGCTAAAATGAAGCTATTTTTGTTTTATGCAAACTTAAATGGATTAAGATGAACTTAAAATGATATACAAATTGGATTAAAATGAACCTAAAATGCAATGCAAATTAAATGGATTAAAATGAACCTAAAAGGATATGCAGATTGGATTAAAATGAACCTAAAATATTATGCAAATGGATTAAAATGAACCTAACATGTTATGCAAATGGATTAAAATGAACCTAAAATGATATGCAGATTGGATTAAAATGAACCTAACATGAGATGCAAAATGGATTAAAATGAATCTAAAAGGCTATGCAAATTAAATGGATGAACCTAAAATGAAATGAAATGGGTCGTGACATGTAGCTAAATGATATGCTTAAATGTAGTTTAGGTGATAGGTGAGATGGCCTAGTCCTGATACACATGATGTTCCTTTTGTTGACCCTGAGTGGTGAGACTGTGGGAGAGCATGTTATGTGGTGGGGATGATAGGGGTGGAAGCGTCTAGGGGATGGCGGTGGGGAGATTGGAGGATTACTCGGTTATAAGACACCACGTCATTTGAGGGGGGGTTTGGTTTGGTTCAAGATGTGTTAAGTGGAGATATGGTGGGAAGATGGGGTTAGTGAGGGAGTTAGATTGGGGGGTTGTTGAAAAGTGTTTATCAAATCTAGGCCGATATGGGATAGTTGACTGAGTGATTAGGATGATGATTTTGAGCTAGTAATAGTAGTTGCACAAAATTAATTAAGAGCATTTCTTAGTTTAATGTAGCAATGTAGGATACAGTTCACAAATGTATGAAATGACCTAGGTGATGATGTATATCCTACGATTGCATGGACTAGACCCACAAACAATAGGTTGATTTCATGCATGCCCAAGGTAGTATAATCTTGTCTAGTGGTAGTGGAGGAAGGGGACTCATAGCAGTGAGTGTGAATAATGCATATAAGGTGTTGATACCTATATATGCAAATAGGACACATCATGCTAGAACCAACCTGGACTTCAAGATATGAATACTATTCTTGGAGTGATGAAACCAACCCACAAGCACAGCATACAGAAATAATGACTATGTCTACTCCAAGGGCGATCCGTTACATACCATGATATAATGAGATCAAGGTAGCTTTGGAGATGACTTGGAGCAAGACAAAAAGATAAAAATCAATAAGCAAAAAGACCAATGAAAGATACAAATAGCCTTTGTGTGCTCTTGCCAAGAGACGTGATGATAGAATGATAGATTTTTGTCCATTGTAGGAAGGACATATCCTAGGATGCAGATCTGTTGGTGTTTGATTAGAGAGTTTTTTGGAAGATGGGCAAAAGAATATTCTGGCCAAATGTAAGATTATAGTTGGTATGTTGCTTCATGATTTTTGTGCGAGGGACCATGTTTCAATTGTATACGTAGCATGCATATCATTTCTTAGATCCAGAAAGATCAGTGAATGGGAACCATCCCAATGGGTGGGATGGGTGCATCTTAGATACCTGAGTACTGGAAACATCCTTTGTATTCCAGACTGCCTACATACCCTGTGTCCACGGGATCAAGGTACTTTTAAGATGCGGGCGAAATGGATATGTAGTTCTAGCATGACTTCATGATGTGGGAATGGTTTGCGATGGGTGGGATGTGATGAGGATTGATGTGTGTTAGATGATCGTGATGGGATGTGAGATTGATGCATGGGGTGATTATTTTTGGATTTTCTATTTTTTTAGATTTTTTGATTTTATGATGTTTTTGGATTTTCTGATTTTATGATGTTTTTGGATTTTCTGATTTTATGAACTGTACAAACAAGAGCTTACAAGGATCCTAGTTTCATGGATGGGGTTTTTGGATGGGTGAGGTAGTGCGAAATGGGGAACAAACTTTGATGTTTCAAAATTTCAAGCCATGGGATGCATGGGTATGGAGTGTTATGATGGAAAGAGGACTTATTAGATGGTAGAATTGGCCACTACGCATGGCACCTGAAATAGGTTTTCACCATGGTACTTATCCAAGGTGTCACCGAAGTGATTTTCACCATTGAAAGTTTTTATTGCACTCTAATTTTTCTTGATTTTCTGATTTTTTTGGTGTTTTTATTTTTTTTTATTTTTTGACTTGGGGTACCAGATGGGTTATGCATAGAATCTCTTGAGATGCAAGATGTTCATCGGCTCATCTAGAGGCTGCCCCTCAGGTGTTGCAAGCTAATAAGCTCCTGAGCCATAGTCGGCGGTGATGACATAGGGTCCTAGCCAATTAGGTTCAAACTTTCCTTGCTTCAGACGCTCTTGCAGGTTCTTCTGATTTTCCATTAGGACCAGGTCACCTACCTCAAACTTTCTGGTTCTAATCTTTTTGTTGTAGCTTATTCTGAGGCGGTTTTGGTATGCCTGTAAGTGATTTAATGCATTCAGGTGTTTCTCATCCAGTAGTTCAAGTTGATGCAACCTTGCGATGCGGTAGTCTTCATCAGAGATAATGTTTTGCAATGATACTCGGAGGGATGGGAGCTCGACCTCTATAGGTAAAATGGCTTCAGATATGACTACTAGTGAGTATGGAGTGGCTCCTATAGGAGTGCGGATGCTTGTGCGGTAAGCCCATAGGGTGGGGTTGAGTTGGAGGTGCCAATCATGGCCAGCTTCATTGACTGTCTTTTTTAAGATGTGGAGGATGGTTTTATTAGAAGCCTCTGCTTGACCATTTCCTTGAGGGTAATATGGTGTGGAGAAGTGGTGTTTGATGTCAAACTTTTCGCACAAAATGTGAACTTCTTGGTTTTTGAATGGCTTTCCATTATCAGTGATAATGGAATGAGGGATACCGTAACATCAGATGATGTAGTGGAGAATGAATTTGGAGATTTGGATGCCTGTGGTGAAGGTGAGTGGTATTGCTTCCACCCACTTTGTGAAGTATTCGGTAGCAATGATAATGAATTTATGGCCATTGGAAGATGGAGGATGTATTTTCCCTACGAGGTCGAGTCCCCACTGTGAGAAAGGCCATGGCATTGTGATTGGTTGCAGCTCCTGTGCTGGTGGGTGGATGAGATCACCATGCTGTTGACATGGGAGGCATTTTTTGATAAACTAATGTGCATCCTTGTCCATGGTGGGCCAATAATAGCGAGTCCTCAGGATCTTTTTAAAAAGAGCTGGTCTACTTGAATGTACCCCGCAAATACCTGCGTGTACCTCTTCCAAAGTTGCCTCGGCTTCCCTAGAGTCTAAACATCATAGAAGCGTGCCATCAAGACTCCTTTTGTAGAGGGTGTCACCTACAAGGATGAAACGAGAGGCTTGATGGATGAAGGATTTTCTCTGTGATGGGGATAGGTTGTTGGGGAGGATATTATCATGAAGGGAGAGGTAGGTTTCCTGATACCAGGGGGATAGAGGACCAACAATTTTGCACACTAGTTCAGATTGGGGAATGTCATATGCTGCGATGGGGAGCTCTTCAATCAGGAATTCATATTTCTTGTTGCCTTGCTTCATGTCCACCAGAGATCCGATGGTTGCCATGGCATCTGTCACTTTGTTGTTTAACCTTGGGATCTGCTCAAAGTGGATGTCATGGAAATAATCTTTAAAGTCATCAACCATTTTCTTATAGGGAAGGAGCTTATCGTCCTTGGTTTTGTATTCATTATTGACCTACCTGATGACCAATTGAGAGTTGCCATACATAGTTAGCTTTTCAATTTTCCATTGGATGGCCATTCGGAGACCTGTGATGAGGGCCTCATACTCTGCTACATTATTGGTGCATGGAAATGTGATTTTGAATGATTTAGGGATCGTGTCACCTTGAGGGGTGACAAATAGGACACCTGCCGCCGAGCCTCTGTGAGTGTATGATCCATCAAAATACATCTTCCATGTGTCTGTGGCTGGTGTGATTGTCAAGATGGCCTCATCTGGAAATTCTACGATTGTAGGATGTTCTGCCTGAATAGGTGCCTCAGCCAGCTGATATGCTATGACTTGTCCTTTGATTGCCTTTCTCTCTATGTATTCTATGTCAAATTCGGTGAGAATCATGACCCATTTTGCCATTCTTCCAGTGAGAGCTGCTCTATTTAGCAAGTACTTGAGTGGGTCGATCTTAGCAATGAGCTTAGTCTTGTGATTGAGCATATAATGTCTTAACTTTTGTGACGTGAAGACAAGGGCGAGACATGCTCATTTAATTTGTGTGTAGTTAAGCTCATAGGAAATCAAGGTGCATCTGATGTAGTAGATGGCTCTTTCCTTCCCATGCTCATCATGTTGTGCTAACAAAGCCCCAATTGTTGTGTCTATCGTGGAGATATACAAGAGGAGGGGCTCTCCTTGTCTTGGTGGAGATAGAATAGGGGGATTAGCCAAGTATGCTTTTAGCTGGTCGAAGGCACCCTGGCAGTGATCAGTCTAGGCAAAAGCCATATCCTTCTTGAGGAGATGTTGGAATGGTTGGCACTTGTCAGCGAGTTGAGCAATGAATCAGCGAATAGACTGTAGTTTCCCTTGTAGGCTTCTTAGTTGTTTCAATGTTTTGGGAGGTGGCACTTCAGTGATAGCCTTGACTTTTGCAGGATCTACCTTGATTCCTCACCTGGAGACTATGTATCCCAGCAGTTTACCTAAGGTGACGCCAAAGACACACTTCTTCAGATTAAGAGGAACATTATATTGCTCTAGCCTGTCAAAGATCTTAGCTAGCACATCTAAATGTTCTTCTCTAGTCTTTGATTTGCCGAGTAGGTCATCAACATAGTCCTCCATGATGTAGTGAAAGAGGTCATGGAAGATGACGGTCATGGCTCTTTGATAAGTGGCTCCTGCATTCTTTAGGCCGAATGGTATTACTACCCAATAGTATGTCCCCCATGGACATATAAAGGATGTCTTGTGCTGATCTTCTTTGGCAATTTTGATTTGATTATATCCTGAAAAGCCATCCATGAGAGATAGCATCTCATGTCCTGCGATAAGATCCACGATCATGTCAATGTTGGAAAGTGGGAAGTCATCTTTCAGGCAGGCCTTGTTGAGGTCTCTGAAGTCAGTGCAACAACAAATTCTACCATCTGGTTTAGCAACTGGTACTAGATTTGAAACCCATTCAGGATAATCAATTAGGCGGATGAACCCCACATCCAGTAACTTTTTGAGCTCTACTTTGACAAGAAGGGCCACCTGAGGATTCATCTTTCAGAGCTTCTATTTGACTGGTTTGGCATTGGGACGCACTGCAAGATGATGAACAACCAAGGCGGGATCTAGCCCCGGCATGTCTACATAGGTCCATGCAAAGTTGTGATTTCTACGTGTGAAGAATGCCAAGAAGTCTTCCTATTCAAACATGCTGAGAGAATCTGCTCTGTATGTGATTTTCGGCTCTTCCTCTGTCCCTAGATTCATTTATTGAGCTGGTTCAGCCAAGATGGGTGATCTGTCAGGATATACTTTATCTATTTCAGGGAGGCCCATGCTTCCATCCCCTAGCGCCTCATGGAGGTTTTCACCAGGAGATACGTCATTTATTTTTACTATTTTGGGATCTAATAGTGCCGTGGAATAGTTTTCACCATCAGATCTATTTTTTCTTTATGTACTTTTGTGACTGGAAGCAGGGGTTGTCTCCCTGAAATAGGCAGCCAGATTGAGTTCCATGATGTATCTAGCTCTGTGATCTCCTAAGGGGAAGTTGTCTCTTACTCCCATCATTTCAGCAATGGCTTCATCATTTGGTGCGATATCAAAGATAGGAGGTCCTCGTTGGTCCCAGTCAATGAGGTCGGGGTATACTAATGGTAGGTCATTGGATGATGAGGTGAGAGTGGTGACGGAGTAGATGGTGCAAATGGAGGAGTTGAAGAAGTCGGTAAAATCACTAAAGGAGTCTTGTAGGCCTGTTTCGTTAACATTGTCGACGTCTAGAGAGACTGGAGCAAACTCGGCTAAGATACGTTCACCAGTATTAAGGATGCGTTGTGGTTGACCATACCCTAACCCTTGAGTATAGGGGTTCCTTGTTGCTTGTAGTGGTTCTACAATCCCCTGTTCATGAAGGCCAATGCCGCCTTGTCCTTTGTAACCCATGCTTTTGACTATTTCAAAACCTTTGTTGTAACTATTTGTTGGGATGGTGGGGATGTCTGGTTTTGTTTCTTCATCCTTGTAAAGCCAGGATGAAATATCTTCAAGTATATCCTGATCCAGAAGATGTTTCTTTTCAAAGATGGGTGAGGGTTTGCATTTGATGATGACCGTGTCAGCTGCCTCTATGTTCAGAGTGCTAGATGTCTTAGGAGTGGGTAATAAGCCCATGCAGAAAGTGTCATGGAGGTTGTATTCCCCACAGCCTTGGTCACTGAGCTTGATCTTGACCTCAGGTGGTGAAGGTGTTTGGGATGAAGTGGTGGCGATGTTGGCGGGGTCCATGTATGAGGTGGAAGCCATTGGGGTGGTTTGGGTGGTGGCTTTATTATATGGACAGAAGGTTTGGTTGTGGCCTTCCAGAAAACTACAGTATTGGAAGGGATGGGGATTGGCATAAATATGACTTCTGTGCCATTATGGGGGAATTTGAGACATTGATGGAAGGTGGTGGGACGGTTTGCGTGGCATGGATCCATGGGCAACCGAGAAGAATGTTATAGGGGAGGTCAAGATCCAGAACCTGACATTTTGTTTCAAGGATTTTCTGTCCCACTTGAATAGGGAGCTTTATGGTGCCCTCGGATAGCCTCTCGGTGTCATCATATCCTTTGATTGTTATGCACTCGCTAGCATCCACAACCTCATCTGAGTACCACAAGTGTTTTAGCAATTTTAGAGTGCATATATTTAGGCCGGAACCACCATCTATTAGGACCCTTTTAATGGTGTGTTTGTGAATGCGGACCTTGATGTGTAGTGCATCATTATGTAGCTGTTCGGAAGCTGGGAGATCTTTCTCAGAAAACGTGAGATGGTGCGGTGTAGCAATATGGCCGACCATGGCTTGAAATTGATTGACATCCAAGTTTGTAGGGACTTGTGTTTCCAAAAGGGCCTTGTCGAGAATGTCCTTGTGGTGGGGTGATGTGTGAAGTAGCTCAAGGATGGAGATTTGCGCAGGTGTCTTTCCTAGATGCTCTAGGAGGTTATATCAAGTGGTAGGTGATGGATGGGTGTTTAGACGAGGGGGGAGGGGATCGGATGTGGATGCAAGTGTCTATTCAGAGGGAGGAGCAGTGCAGATGGAGACATGGCCTCGACAGGTTGTCACGGCACAATCATGTACTTGTGCTCGAATGGTGATTGTGTTGACATAGTGGGATGAGGGTTCGATGCGGCCAATGATGGAGTCATAGTTTGCAGGTGGTGGAGTGACATTGTATGCTTGGTTGGATGAGGACGCTTTTTTATGGTTGGGTAAATGATCCTTGTAAGCCCTAAGGTTAGCACTTGGTGATGGTTGGGCACTTTGATCGAGGCTAACGAGATTTTGGTCTATGAGGTCTTGGATGCAATGTTTTAGTTGCATATAGTCAGTTGTTTTATGGCTCGCCACATGGTGGTATTCGCAGTAATCATTTTCATTATACCATGCCGCTTTGAGTTCATTGCCTTGACATGGTCGAATGGGCAGGAGTGTGACTACTCCTTGTTTGAGGCATCGATCGAGGACGTCCTTGATGGGTTCTGCTAATGGTGTGAAATTTCAGCAAGGTTTGCGTGGTTTATTTGGCCCTCGTGGATTATTTACATTTGCTACATACGTATGTCCAGGTGTTTGGTTTTGGATGTGTTGGATGACTTTCACATCAGTGATGCCGTCGTTCAGATTATTCTTGTTCTTCCCCCAATAACATGATTTATCGTTGGATTGCGTGTTGGTATTGTTGTTGGTATTGGGGGCATTGTGATTGGATTTGTAGTTGTTGTTATTGTTGTTGTTGTTGTTGTTGGATTTGGGGTCGTACAGTTTGATGGAGCCCTTGGCAATGAGGGCTCATTTGATAGTAGTGCCTTTGTTGATAACCTCTTCAAAGGTAGATGCATAAAGAATTTGTAAGTGAAACCCTAGTTCCTGATTGAGGTTGGCCATGAACATGGTGACAAGTTGTTTTTCAGGAATAGGCCATGGGAGTTTGCTTGCTAGGCCCCTCCACCTTTGTAAGAAAGAAGTGAAAGCTTCTCTGTTCTTTTGTTTGGTGTTATAGAGGTTAGTCATAGACACCTCATGTTCAAAGTTGTAGGAGAAGTGATTGACAAACTTCTCCACAAGCTCAGGAAATGTTCAAATTCCAGGTGGAAGATGGGCAAACCATTCAGCGGCTTGGCCGCCAAGGCTTTGTGGGAAGAGTCTCATAATATATGTGTTGGTGTTAGAGACTTTGAGGCAAGCAATGTAGAACTCCCGAAGGTGGTCCCTAGGGTCGCCCTTTCCCGTGTATTTGTCAAATTTTGGTGTTTCAAAGTTTTTAGGGAAAGGGGGCATGTATAACATGCGGTCAAATGGGTAGGGGCAAATATCCTCAAAAGAATAGTAGTTGCATTTGCCCCCAGTTTGTAGATTGTCCACCTTTTGGATTAAGCCTTGTCGGATGATGTTGAAATCTTGTGGTTGTTGTGGTTGGAACGCGTAGGGTTGTTGGTTGGTGAGATATTGGAGGTGGGGCAGGATTTGATGTTGGAGATTAGTTTGGTTGAGATGTTGGTGTTGCGGGTTGGGGTTCGGATTGATTGGTGGCTTTTGTTGTTGGTGCGCGTAGAGTTGTTGGAGAACATGTGGTGGTATTTGGGGATTGGGATTATGTTGATTTATGGGATTATGGGGGTATGTGACATGAGATGGATTGACGTTGGGTATGTGGATGTTAGATTGGTTAGGTGTGTTGCAAGATTGTTGTCGTAGGTAAGCAATGGTGTGAGGGTTTGGTGGGGGCACACTGGTGGAGGTACTTGCTTGCGTGATGTTGCCTTGTATACCCATGGTGATGTGTGAAACAGAAGAGTTGATGGTTGTTGTGGTAGTAGGAGTGATGACGGGTTGGGAGATGTTAGGTATAGCAGTGCATGTGGGAATTGTAGATGTGGTAGATACGTTAGGTGTTGACATTTGAGAGGTGGTGGGTTGGGTATGTGATGTAGATGCTTGGGTATTTGATGTGGTAGGGACGATTGTAGAAGTGGATGGTTGTGATGATGTTGTGATGGGGGGAAGTTGAGCACCAAGCTTGAGAAGATGCTCAAGATATCTATTTGGGTCCGATCTTAGGACTTTATCAAGTAGGTCCATGTTATCAGCATCTTGCGTGAAGTTCAAAACATCTAGGTCATCTTGGGATATGGTGGGGATGTTTTGTGTTGGAGGTGGTGGTGGTGGTGGTTGTGTTTGTTGTAAGAAGTGAAAAGGGTTTTTGTTGGTGCCATATGGGGGGATGAAGGAATATGTGGGTGGATTGTATGTTTGATAGGTGGGTATGTTGCTGTTGTTGGTGTTAGGCATGCCAAAGGACCATTGTTCTACCATTTCTTGATTCTTTTTGTGTTGTGATCTCGTGATGGGCATACGTGAATGGGTTTGATTAAAAGTAGAGTGGAACGGAGATGGAGACCTTAGAGAATCAGATTGATTTGGTTGGACCCAAAGATGGATATGGTAGTGAGATGGAGTAGAAGGGTATGGTGAAGATCGATATGTCTTTCCAAAGGTTTTATCCTAAGGGTGATATGAATGGGTGATATTGATTTTTGTATAAATTTTGGACCAAAGATGGATGATGAGAAAGGGATTTGGATTTGTGATGTTTTGATTTTTTGATTGATTTAGGATGATGAGGATGATGTTCTTGATGTTTTTCAAATTGAGCTTTTAGATAAGATCTAGATTTTGATTTGGCACAAAAAGGATGACAATTTTCTTTGTTTGGGGTAGACTAATGACCTTATGCAAAGAGAGGTGATTTGTTTTTTCTTGAAAGGTAGACTGATGACTTTTCAAGGAAAATGTGATGTAGATGATAAGATCTAGATCTGACTTTGGCTCAAAAGGATGACAATTTTTTTGGGTGATGATTTGTTGATGGTGTTTTGATTTGGATGTGGATTTTTTTTGAAATAATTTGTTTTGGTCCAAGGAGATATGCAAAAAGATTGAAAGGGGATGGATAGATATGGATTTAGGCTGATAATGATGTATCAAAGGGGTCCAACAATGGTGGTGATTGATCCTCTAAGGTCAAAGAGAAGGTGCAATTTTGAAAATTTTGAAGAAAATGGCTAGACTGTTGGCGGATTTCTGTGAGATGGATATGGATTATGACAGAGTAGAGGGTGTAGATCACAACTAAATGGGTCTTTATTTCAAGCAAGTCAATCTAAGAATAGCGCCAATCAACAGGTGAAATGGTGCTACAATCAGACAGATATAGCGCTGAAATAGGGTAGACAGATTTCTGATGGCAAATTTTTGGATTTATTTGTCTGGAATGTGACCAATTGATTTGTTTTGTTTCAAGCAAGTCAATCTAAAAATAGTGCCAATCCACAAGTGCAATGGCGCTACAATTAGACAGCTATGGCGCTGAAATAGGGTAGACAGATTTCTGATGGCAAATTTTTGGATTTGTTTGTCTGGAATGTGACCAACTGATTTGTTTTCTTTCAGGCAAGTCAATCTCAAAATAGTGTCAATCCACGGGTGCAATGGCGCTACAATCAGACAGATATGGCGTTGAAATAGGGTAGACAGATTTCTGATGACAAATTTTTGGATTTGTTTGTCTGGAATGTGACCAACTGATTTGTTTTGTTTCAGGAAAGTCAATCTAAAAATGGCGCCAATCCACGGGTGCAATGGCGCTACAATCAGACAGATATGGCGCTAAAACAGGGTAGACAGATTTTTGATGGCAAATTTTTGGATGTGTTTGTTTGGAATGTGACCAACTAATTTGTTTTGTCTCTTGGCAGGTTATTTGTGAAAAATTAAAGTACTTTAACACACATTTGAACACAAAACAAGCAATGATTTTTGTTTGTGAAATGACATATGACTTTGTTTAGAACAAGCACTTTTTCACAACCTAAGGCGAGAATGTGACAATATTTGTTGAATCCCCTAGCTGCACCTATTTAAAATGGGTAGCTCCAGGATCTTGGTAGCACCAGCTCCTCCTTACAATTGCACACACTTCTCACACATACCAAGATCCAGGTTTCTTATAAGGCTTGTCCCTCACCAAACCTTTAGATTGTCCCTGCTACCTCGGCTAAGAACCACATGAATCGGGGCTGCTTCAAGGGTTTTCCCCTCTGCGTCAACAAATAGAAAGATTTTGGCTTGCTAAAACAATGGTTCTTAGTAAGGGCATCCGTTCAGGTGGTTATATGTGCGGCAGCGCTACTCTCCGTTATGGAGTCTCCCAGCCTCCAAGGGTTGCGCCTTGGAGGGTTTTGGGGGAGGTTGGTTGTCGGTATAACAAAACAACACCTGTCGCTTGAGACTCTCATCCCAAACACCTTATTTTATATAGTGGCTTGGAAGAGCTTGGCTTTAGGTTGATGCCACTTGGGCCATTCCCACCTTTCGAAGCAGGGTGGCAGGCCCTCTAAGGATTACAAAAGCAATACAATCATGAAAACACTTTTGATCCCCAAGTTCATACAAAGATGCAAGGGGAGAACATACGTGTTCCCTATGATTATATCACACTAAACATGGTTCAATTTTAGATCTTTGGATTAAATGGGGTGTGATTAATGCAAGTTTTGTGATAAGCTTTTAATTCCCAAGGTCACCAAAATGGTGTGAGGGAAGAGCATACGCTTTCACACCACAAGCAAAAAGAGCACAAAAACACTTCACACACAATTTAAAGGATGATTTTCTTGATTACATGCGTGAGAGATGCAAGTTGTTGTTCTTTTTAACCAATGATGTATGCAATTTGTGGTTTTTTAAAGCCCAAAATCAAGGTGTTGGATTGTTTGTTTGTTGGCACACAAAAGAGTAAATTTTAAAGCACCAAAATAAATGTTATGAGCACACACACTTCACACAAGGAGTTGATTGTTGGATTAATTTTAAAACACAAAGTTGAAATGTTGTCTAAGACCTAATATGCAAAAGGGTTCATTTTAGTTTCCCAAATCAAAGTGTTAGCTAACTAACATCAAATCACCATACAAAGAAAAGCTGTGTTAGTATCCGTAGTACCTGCAACAGATAGAAAAGTAAATTCTTGAAATAGCACTAAAATAAACATGCACAGGTGCCACTGCGGGTAGAACAACCTAACTTATGAAGAAGGCGCTAAAACATTTTACGGTGCTAATTAAACACTACTATAACGATAACTAATAGAATATAGTGATGATGAAGATCAGTGAAGGCGCCACTAGGTGATGATTCAGAGAGTCATGGAGAAACGCAGATGGCGCTAATCTGAATGATGGCATCAAAATGGGAAACTGATGCTAGTTTTTCGTTTCTTTCAAAAATTTGCCATAACCTCCCCCTATAATTCTTGGTTTTCCTGCAAAACAGAGAGCAACTACCACAAAAAAAATAGGAAAACATAAATCAAACACACGTAAGGTTAGTATGAAAATAAGGTCACACAAAGATAGCGCTAATATAGTAATAGCACTGAAATACAGTTGATATAGCACCACTGTGATGGGTGGATAGCGTTGAACCTGCAAAAATCACATACTCACACAAAAACTCACCAACAAAGATTAGATTCAGACCTTGTGGGTCCCACCAGGCGTGCCAATGTAGATTAGATAATGCAAGGAAGGTAAAATACTAAATCAAATGCAATAAAACACAAGATTATACCTCACATGCAAACCTAATCCCATCAAGGGAGGAAGGAGCCTTTGCACCCAAAAGAAGCTCCCAAGACCAAGATGATCCCTAGACTATAGATTTCAATGTGAAATGCTCTTCAATTGTGCAACTCACTATCCTAACTCAAGAGTGATTTTGGCATGGTAACTTTGCATAAACTTGGATGATGATAATGACTTGGGAGTTATTGTATTTATAGATTTTTCGAAGGGATTTTGATCCAAGGGTGGACATTGATTGGAGAGATCAATGGTGGAGGATGAAAGTGATGTGGAGGGCCTAGATTTGATCTTGGAAGATGGAGGGCTAGGAATAAAAGTAAATCTTTTATTCATTTTTGGGAAAGGGGTGAATAAATGAGGTTGGGTGAGATGGATTATTTGTGAATTAAAAATTCACATGGGGAAGGGTAAAATGAATTAAAAATTCATTTGGGGAAGAGTGGATATTTATGAGTTATGACATGTGTAAGGGGTGTGTAAGAGAAGTAAATGTGATGTGTGATTTATTTGAATTTTAAATTTGGGGGATGTGGGGAGAAGTGTTAATGAGGATTTGACTCAATTAATTAAGGTGATTAGCCTAATTAATATGGCTGGGATGAATTACTAGAGGGATTAGTGGGAGGATAAGATTAATTAATCAATGATTTATTTAATTAATCTTAAGGCTAGGATGAGGTCGGCTAGGGTAGGCAATTAAATAATAGCTATTTAATTGTCTAGGGTAGGGATAGGCTAATTAGTAGGCTGGATTAATTAGTTAACATGGTTTTCACTAATTAATTAGATTTAGGGAAAATGGGGGAATTGATTTAATAAATTTTACATATTTATTAAATCAATTGGCTAAGGTTTGGACTATTGAATTAATAAAATTAATTCAATCTTGGGGATGAAATGGTGTGGATTTAGAAAATGAAAGGGGTAATTAATTAAATAAAAATATAATTAATTGGTTGGAAAGGAAATTGGTATGTTTAGGGATGTCAGGAGTCAGTTTGGTGGTCGAGACATTTTTAGGTGTCTACAGATGGTCTCTCCAAATTGGGAGATGTTGGCAATGCATATGGACAAGTAAAGGTGTATGAATGTTATCCTCAATTATAAATCTATCAGTCACGTGTGCACTATAAGAGAGTTAATGATGCATTCACAATGCACATTACAAGGGTATTGCAAGGAAATATGTCAAGGAGGATATCCTTAGAAGATGCTAATATCATACAAACATATGGTAGGTGGTATATTCAATTTCCTAACTTTACGTACCTTAGAATTTAGGGTTTCACAAAGGCAGCTTATAAGCTACCCATGTATTTAACTGACAAAGTGCTACTAGAATTGACAAGGGAGTTATGCACCTGTGTTGAAAATTTGAAACACTTACATAGGGCTTCCATCAAATTCCATATACTCTTGGGAAGGGGCCTCTTTTTTTGTGTAACCACAGGGTCAGCAGAGCAATTACACACTAAGATCCAAATGTTAAATCTAAGTTTCTACAAACCATGCACTCATTTCGATCCTTTGGGAATCTTTTTGGGCAAACTACCCAGATGAGCACGAAGTTGTAAGGAGAAGGTGCTCAAGGTTGTCCCTTGATTACATAAGGATGTTCAATATTATCATGGTACAAGACTAATTAAATGATGATGATAATGTGGTACATCAAGAAGCATGGAGGGAAGCATTTGGGAAGCTTATTCCACTACCAAATTGAGCAGAAGCTAAAGAGAGCTCTTTAGCAAAAGTGATGAAACAACCTCTTCGATACAATAGAATATGGGTCAGGGACGAAGTTACTAGATTAACCGAAGCAAGGGTAGCCCTAACATATACTCAACAACTACATGAATGAAATAGTGATGATGAGTAGGATGAGCCTATAGAGACAGAGGAATAACCAATACAAGGGGCTATGAGAGGAGAATCCAAGATATAGATAGTGAAGCAATAGAAGATCTCCCTCTTCCTGACAAAGGAAAATCCAAAGCTGATAAGGAGCCTTCAAAGCAACAAAAGAAAGATAGCCAATCCTCAATTAGAATAAGAAGTTTAAAGAGAAAGAATATGCCTAGTTGGAAAGGGGAATCTTCTAAGCCCAAAAGGGTAAAGGGATAACAAAGTATACCAAGGACAAATCCTTCCACTACTGATGCAACACGTCCTACTATTGTTGTTTCTCTTGTCCAAGCTATTGATGTTTCTTTTACTCCCTCCACTGCATCTAGTATCCTACCTCTTGTCTCATCTAGTGTTCCAACTATTCTTTCTCCCTCTGTATCACTAGTAGTTGTGTTCTCTCCTCTTCCTCCACCTTTTCCTTTCATACCTTCCACTAGTCTATCCATTTCTGCCTCACCTTCTTTGTCTTCCATTTCTATTCCCTCCATCTCTTCCACCTAATCATTTTCTTCTTCCATTTCATCCATCATCCTTCCTATTTCCTTTTCACCTACATCATCCACGTCACTTCCATCTTCATTTACTACTTCTCCTTCTATCCCACCTCTCATCACCTCATCCTTACCTCCCATTTCAACCATCCTTTAACCACCTTCCTTCTCTATACCACTTCTTAACCTAACCACTGCCCTTGTCATTTCTTCCATGCTTTCACCTCCTTCCATTCCTCCTTCCCTATGTTTTGTGGCATTTGCAAACCTCCCTCAAGTACAACTACCTACATCCACCCACCAGTTCCTTTGCTATAGTAAACAATTCATTGACTCATCCATTCTAAGACTCAAAGGAAATACCCAGGCCTGCCTCTCCCCAAGTACCCTTACTACCAGGAATTGAGAAGGTATGTGCTGAAATAAACATTGTGTCAGAAACAGAAGTTGTAATTGAAGACATAACAAACAATCCTCCAACAGATCCCAATACAATAGGGCTAGTGGACCTAGGGGATAGTCCTGCAAAGGGGGCCATAGATGATGTTTTAATTAACACTACTAGGTTGGAAATGACAAAAGATTTGTGACAAGTGAATTAGCTAGAGTCACCTATCAAAGCAGATGTGGTGGTCATAGTGAATCCTCAAGATAACATGGGTAAAGATACATGTGTTGAGAATACTATTTATTCAGATTCTTTAGATAAGGGGATAGCCACATTGGCTTTCTAAGGCATTCTTTGGTAGCTCTAGATTGGTTGAAATGAAGATTGAATAATTAGCCCTCTAGGGTGGAGATAGTAGAATTAGACCTGGATAATTTTTTGGACAAAATCGAGAAGCCTAAGAAGCAAAAGGAGGTAAAACTACAATCAATAATATACAAAGATGTTCCTGGCTCTCAAATTGTGGAGGTTGCCATCCCTCCAACATAGGCTAATAAAGAAGATATCAGACCTAAGGATTATACTATTTTAGATCTCAACATAAGTCTAGCATCAAAAGCCCAAGTTGTAGAGGAATTTAAAGATTCAATGTCAAATATTTTGGACATGATAAATAAACATGAGATGACCAAACAACATCTGAAGCAGTAGAATGAGGAACTCTGGGCTTGTATCAGATATCTAATAAATCCCATGCATTCAGAAGATGGAACAACCTTGGCACCTTTTGTCCTCTCCAAGGAAGAATTAGAAGATTTTGACAACATCAAGGTCACTATTTCAACAATAGGAAAATAGATTCAGGATGTATATGTTGAAGGGTTTGAAATTATTGATGACATTGCTAAACTTAACAAAGATTTTTTTGCATTGAAGCAAGAGTGGGATGAAGTCACAAATGATTGCAGTAATTATGATGAATATTATTCCAACATCCATCCTCACATTTTGGCCATGAGCAAGCTTTCTAAAGAAGTTTTTGTAGAAGATAAAATTTTGGTCAAGGATAGACTACATATGCCTGAGCATTGGCTCGAAATGATAAAGCTAAGGAGAGAAATTTTTGATAAGGCTAGAAATGGAGTATAACTGGCCAAGGCTTAGATTTTGGAGGTGATTTACAGCTTGAATGACATGCTCTGATCCTCCACAAAAATATATCTGGATGACACCGCTCCAATTGACACCAAGGAATGCAAAGAGAAGTTGAAATTATTTATACAAGGGGATTCACTACCATGTCAAGTAGAGGATTTGGATAGAATCAGTTACTTGAGAGCATAGTTCAAAGAATTTAGAAAGAATAAGAGATCCAGGTTAGCCATATATCATAAATTTTCCCATGATGTGGACACCATCAAATTTAGAACTAATTTTGTTAAAGATCCTCAGCCAGCAGACATCAACCTAGCATTGGAGGTATTTCTGGCATACAAGAACACAGAAGATGAGAAAAACAAAGTCAATTTGGATGGAAGTGACAAATAGTTGGATAGCTTAGCAAATGCATGACTCCATGACCAGCTAGACTAGTGCTCCTCTCAGAAATTGTCACTTATTTTCTCTTTCTCAATTTGTTCCTTGAAAAATGTGTTTGTCTCTATAAACGACCCAATGGGTATTTATTTTCTCTTGTTCCAATACATTGTAAAGTTGTATTTTATCTTTTTCTTACAAGACAAAATTGAATCAGGGAATGTAACAAACTACTGTCCAAAATTAAATGCTATGTAATATGGGCCATTGGTGTTGAGTTAATCTCTACCAACCATTGAAAAAATTGGTAAGCCTACACATCTATAAACAGGTAGTCATTTTCTCCCCTTGTAAGTAAGATTTGATGATGAATTGTTGAGACTCTACCAAATTTTTGATTAATGCAAAAATAGGTTTGATAGGTGTTGTTGAAAATTATGTTTCTATGTTATCTTGTTTTGGATTTCATGGTGCATTTCAATCTGAAATTAAATAATGTACAATTATAATGATGGATAAATTCTTTGACATTTGATGAATACTCTGGTTCATACCATTTGTTACTACTAATTGTAAGTAACTTTGTATGGTTAGCCTAAACTTTATCAATGAACTCAGTTTGTTTACATTATAGTAGTTAAATTACACCAACAATTGGGTGTTTAATGAACATGTTTGATGTGAAAATCATAAGTTACCTTTGAAGATTGCATTAGTTTCTTTAGTATTGTGGTTTACCTTGGTTAAACAGAAGTTGGTTTATGAAGGGTATTTGTCTAACTGCAACATTCAATCCAGTTGTAATTTATCCTTAGGTTTCATATCCATCTCTCTATACCCTTTAAACCTTTTGCATTATCTTTATACAAACTTGTTAGATTTAGGGTTTTAAAGTAGCATCATATTGTCCATCTGCTGATAAATCCAAACTTAATAGTCTACATTACCTAGGGTTTTCTACACATTTTGTTGTCATAGTTTTATAAACCCTATATTGCATGTAAGTCCCCTTGGTTGGAACAACCAAATACATATCCATTGATTTATCCTGCAAGTCAAGACCTAACAATATAAACCTTGGGGTAGTCTTTTTCTAGGTTACCTAGGATAAGATTACTTTCAAGAGAGGTGAGATATCCTATATCTTACCTACATTGTTGTGTGCTAAAACCACCATCAACAGAATCGGTGCTAGAAGGAGGGCAACATGTTAAACATTGCATAAACCCTTCCTATCTAAACAAGTAAGGCTAGGGACTAGGCTAAGACATACAAGGTCCATTTTAGCTAGAGAAGATTTGATGTCATTAACCCTATTTAGAAGAAAAAGGAGAGATCAAGGGGCACTCAAAACTCAAAGAGCAAAAGCCATCTTAAGAAATCCTGCTATAGTCCAAGTTAACTTCCTTAACATGGTTTTCTTTGTTGCAAACCCCTCTCCTATCTAGTTTTCCAACTATCATGATATGCATAAAATCCTAAAAAGTATTGTTCCAAGTTCTGACATAATGATTCTAAAAGGATTGTAGATGAACATATACAAATCTTTGAAAGCAACATGTATATGATGCATGTTCAGTTTGAGGATGTGATATGTAGGCTATTCCCATACTTCCTACAAGATGAAGCATATTATTGGTTTGCTAATCTCCCTTCAGCTTCCATCAATTCATGGTAAACCTTAAAGGATGCTTTCTTAAATCAGTTCCCAATGCCCACATCTCCTGTTGATCCTTACCAGTACTTTGTGGAGATTCGTAGAAAAGAAGGGGAATTGATAAGTTCATTTAATAATAGGTTCCACAAGGCTTACTGCCACCTCCAGGCACCCTACAATATCGCTCAAGTAGCTTCTTTTCCTATCTATAATGTGGTACTAGACAATTTAGACTCAATGTTTATTAGGAGGGCTAACCCTACTCCAACAACTTTGGCACATGCCTATGCTAAAGTTATTAAGGTAAACACAAAGTTAGGACAAGCTACAATAGGTCTACCAAATCATATTGGTCCTGTAGGCATGCCTACTCAAATACCATTAATCAATCATGCCTTAGCCAATCACACCCCCATACTAAATCCCATTCCAATACCCTTGCCAACTATGGCTATGATTATCCATCCTGGAGCACCAATCATAGAATTACCTCTAACATAATTATCATTCCTCCATTTAGTTGAACCTACTAAGGCCAAGGATGATAAGGATGACATCAAAGAGTTGGAAAAACAAATGAAGAAGATCATAATAGAAGTAACACATCTTAGAAATTAGAATGCCTACCTATAGTAGAGAAGTCAAAACCAAAATTAGTACCAAAGTCAGAATTATCAAATGACGAATAGAACATAGATTACAAGGCTAAAAAATGGAGGTGTGCCATCACCTCTGGAGTCCTAGAATGCATAAAATCATCCTCTAGGATGAGTGATGCTAGTTGAAGCTACTTTATCTTCCTAGTGCAAGATCCACAACACAAATGCTCATTCAGAGTTGGACTTTCCTAAGTTTTATATCACACCCAGTATATTTTAGAGAGAGGTCCAAAATGTTGAAGCATAGGAAACTCCACCTATAGGATAAGAACTTGTTCCTACTCAAAGGTATGATATGGCCTTAGTCTTGGAGAGTTATGTCTTTTCTTTTCAAGATGATAACCAACTTCAGGAAGAAGAAGTTAATGAGGATCACGGTTATTAGCAATATAATAGGACCTCATACAACCTTAGATGTAACAAACCTAAAGGTCCCTTTACTACTTCCATTCCTCCAAACAACTATCAAGTTCCTCTTGATCCTAGGGCCTCTAATAATCCTGATCCACCTAAGATTATGCCTCAAACTGCAAACCAGAATAAATTTGTAGAATCATCCAAGAAGTTTGAAGAGGCTAAGTTAGGACAATATGTGGTAGATGAACTTAGAAAATGAAGGTTAGCCTCTCTATTTTTGAGTTGATGAAAATTATTGAAGCTAGGACAATTTTTCTCTATGATATAGGATTGCAAGCTAAGTCTAATCCATCCCCAAAAGAATTTTCACAAAAACACAGTCAGGATAAAGGTAAGGATAGAGTCCATGTCACAGATATAGATTAGCAAGTGACCTTATACAAGCTAAAGATGGAATCACCTCCATTTTTACTAACTTTTAGAATATTTGGGAAGAACCTTCACAATTGCTTGGTTGACTTGGGAGCCTCCACTAATGTTATGCCATTATCTATCTACAAAGATCTAGGTTTGATTCCTTCTAAATCTTCTAGGAAAGTCAACTACTTGGATAAGACAGAGGTTGGAGTTATGGGTGAGTTAAACATAATTCATATGCAATTGGCCTCAAACCCACAGGTACAATAGTACATTAACATACAAGTAGTTGACATTCTAGATACATATTATATGCTACTCAATAGAGACTAGTCTAAGACACTAAATGGCTACATGGTCACTAATTTCTCAAACATGTGGCTCCCATGGAGGGGAATTACTAATCAAATTCATATTGAAAGGGAACCCAAGATGAAGCACATGGTAGCAGAGTATAACTAGACAAATGAAATCTTGTATTCAGAGGTGGATCTGGGTATTTATCTACCCCAAATCAATTAAGTGGAAGAAATCTTAGTCCTGGATAGTATTAAGTATTTTGAAGTGCCTCTAGATAAGAAACACAAGAGTACTAAAGAATGGGTTCAATCAAATAATGATTCATCATTCGATGAGGAACCTGGCATCTTTGAAGGTTTTAGATACTTTGTCTCTAGATTTATGAAGGACCAGTTAGTCATTGGGAGAAAATTCAAACAGACAAGTTATTACTACCCAATTGGTGCCGTATCCATAATGCATCCCATTCAAAATCTAAGTACCCCTTATGCCAGGAAGTTGTGCATCAGGTTCATAAATGTTTGAACTTACAATCTACAAAGAGCATAAAGAAAAATTGACTAGTCACCTAAAGTTTATGGAAGGGCTGCACCACATGATAGTCAAGGTATTGCTCTTGAGAAGGAGCCCACCAACCTCTAGATTTGGACTTTGTTCTTTGATGGATATAGATCAAAACAATGTTTTGGACCTAGAATAGAATTGATCAACCCTACAAGAGAATCATATTTAGCTACTTACAGGCTCCAAATTCCTTGCACTAATAATGTTACAAAATATGAATCATTAGTGCATGGATTGTTGACTACAATTCAGAATAAATTTCAAATCCTTTAAGTGTTTGGGAATTCTAAACTGGTAGTTAAGTAAGTTAGGAAGTTATATTATTGTCATGATAAAAGACTCAATTGTTATTAAAATCAAGTATTGGACCTGGTGCAATCACGGTTAGGAGGGTCCACAAAGTGAACAGTCTAGACCGTGCGGCAAGAGTAAACACAACGAAAATAACTCAAAGATAGAAAGCAAATGCATATCCAGTCATTTAGTATATCATTGATCCAAAATACAAACTAGCTAGCATCATGTGAGTTTACAATTAGGGTTCACAAGCCTGATTCTTCAGTTACAATGTATGCACAAGATATGGCTTTGAAATGCCTTCTCAAAAGAATCCAAACTATATATCTATCTCTATGTGAATCACTACTTTCATATGCATCCATTACATGTCTATATATCTTCTCCAGGTCACACGAGTCCTCCACATTGACCAAGGAAGATCACAAACTCCAATGAAGAGCTATAAAATGTGTACATGGATAGGTCAGACCTAATCATATAGAACTCCTTTGTAAATGAATGGAATAGTGTGTGGATCTCAGGGAAGGTGGGCCATGATAAAAAAAAAACTTGAATAATGTGTCATTTAGCTTCGTAAGTCATGAAAATGCTCTACAGATCTTCTCCTTTAGAAGATTATCTGAGACTACCAGGATGCTCTATTCTGAAAAAACTGTCTATCTTCTGTTAGTGATATATTTCTTGTACCTGATCCAAATGATCCAAGTTTTGGATATGATGTGCATGAATGTGTTTAGATTCTAAGTCTAGCTCCACAAGGTCTGAATTGAAATTGTTGTAGAATGCAGACCAAAATACTGAAACTACTACTGACTGAACTGATTGAATTGAACTAGAAAATGAAAGAAACAAACTAAAATGCAAATGTTTTTGGTTGATGCAAGATTTCTCTTGAACCAGGGATGATCCTACATCAAACATTTGGGATTGTTGAAAAAGTGAGTCCCTCACTTTGTTGGGGCTAGAGGAAAACTAAGATGGTCTACCTCATCCTGAGAAATCCATGATGAATCTTCTTCTGGTCTACCTTTCCACTTCACAAGATATTCTTTATATTGTCTTCCTCTGGTGTTGCATCCAACTCTACTATCCAAGATGTCCTCAATCTGCTCCGATGGTTGTTGTGGTATTTGCTTCTTCAAGTCCTCTTCAATGTTGTCACTGAATTCTACTCCATGATACTGATATAGGTCTACAAAGTTAAAAGTAGGTGACATCCCCAATTTCTCTGGTAACTCCACTTCACATGCATTTCCTAAATCAATTTTTCTAAGTATCCTACATGGTCCAAACTTCTTCATCTTCAACTTGTTATATGTCCCAACTAGAAATCTTTCTTTTCTCAAGTACACCATCACTTCATCTACAACTACAAATTCTTTGTGTCTCCTCTTCTCATGTACATGCTCTTTATACTTACTACTCATCTTCTCCAAATGCTTCTTGACCTGATTATGCATTGTCTCCATGTGTCTTGTAAATTCTTCTTCTTCTACAGTTCTCTTGTCTTCCATGTTGATATCTCTCAATTCTATAACTCCTCTAGGGTTAGTTCCTATCACAATCTCAAATGGTGTTCTTCTAGTACTCCTATTCACTACATTATTATATGTAAACTCTTCTTGTGGTAGAATCAAATCCCAATTTCCTACCTTCTCTCCAACCAAACATCTCAACAAGTTTCCCAAACTCCTATTTACTACCTCTATCTATCCATTAGTCTATGGATGAAATGTTGAACTAAACTTCAAGTCTATCTTTATCTTCTTCCAAAGTGTCTTCCAAAAGTATCCAATAAATCTTGTATCTTTGTCTAAAATTAGGCTCTTTGGTAATTTATGTAATCTCACAATCTCCTTGAAAAATAGGTCAGCCACATGCACTACATCCATTGTCTTCTTACAAGGTGTGAAATGTGCCATCTTTGAAAATATGTCCACTACTACAAATATAGAATCATGTCCTCTCTATGTCTTCGGCAATCCCATTATGAAATCCATGCTTATGTCTTCCCAAGGTCTCTCTGGTATTGTCAAAGGTTTGTACAATCTAGTATTTTGACTACTCCCTTTTGCAACTTGACATATCCTACAACTCTGCACAAATTTTGTAACTTCCTTATGTATCTGAGGCCAAAAGTGATTTTCACTTACCAAGGCCATTGTCTTATCAATGCCAAAATGTCCTTGTAATCCACCATTGTGCTTCTCTTTGATCAAATTGTCTCTCATTGAACTCCTAGGTATGTATAACTAATTTCTTTTGAATAACATATCTTCCTAAATGAAATAATCCAACCACTTACTCCTATCTATCACAACAGGTTCCTTACATGCTTTCCAGGGTTCTACAAAATCAAGATCTTCTTCAAACATGTTCTTCAATTCTTCAAATCCTAACACTTCAATTTTCATCTCTATCAGCAAGTTTCTTCTTCTACTCTTGGCATCTACAACCTTTTTTGAGTTTCCACTCCTATGCTTCAATACAAAAGTGTAACTCTACATGAACTCTACCCATCTCATGTGTCTCTAATTTAACTTCCCTTGACTATTCAAATATTGCAAAGCTTGATGATCTATATACAACACAAACTCCTTAGGCAACAAGTAATCTCTTCACTTCTTCAATGGTTTAATTATGGCATAACTCTTGATCATAAATTGAATATCTTTTCCTTGCATCATTCAACTTCTCACTGAAATATGATATAGGTCTACCTTCTTGACTTAACACTGCTCCTATTGCATTTTCACATGCATTATAAACTACTTGAAATACCTTATTGAAATTCGGTAATGCCAACACAGGTTTCTCTATCACTTTTTGCTTCAATAATTCAAAACTTTTGTCTGCTCCTAATGTCCACTTAAAGTCTTTTCTATCACCTCTCATCATCTCTATCATAGGGATATATATTGAATTGAAATTTTAGATGAACTGCCAGTAGAAACTAGCCAATCCATGAAATGATCTAACTTCTCCAATGCTCTCAGGTGTAGGCCATTCAACAATTGCTCTTACTTTCTTAGGGTCCATCTTCAATCCTTCCACAAAAATCACAAATCCCAAGTACACCAATTATTCCTTCATAAAACTACACTTCTTGATATTTATCAGCAATTTCTCTTCTCTCAACCTATGCAATACTTGTCTCAGGTGCCACAAATGTTCTTTTGTCTTACTAAAAATTAGAATATCATCCAAATATACAATAACAAACTTACCCAAGAATTTCTTCAAAACATCATTCATCAATCTCATAAAAGTACTTGATACATTTGTCAATCCAAAAGGCATCACTAACCACTCATACAATCCTTCATTTGTTTTAAAAGCAATCTTCCATTCATCTCCTTCTCTTATTCTAATCTAATGGTATCAACTCTTCAAGTCTATCTTTGTAAAATATTTTTCTCCTATCAAACAATCCATAATATCATCCATCCTAGGTAAAGCG
Source organism: Cunninghamia lanceolata (assembly GCA_027924645.1). NCBI lineage: Eukaryota > Viridiplantae > Streptophyta > Pinopsida > Cupressales > Cupressaceae > Cunninghamia > Cunninghamia lanceolata. The sequence continues at coordinate 1,440,291 of BSBN01001014.1, read as the reverse complement.
AATCTATACTTAACTGTGATCTTGTTGATTGCTCTAGAGTTTGTGCAAATTCTCCATCCTTCTTGGTGCTAACACTGCAGGTACTGCACAACGGCTCAAAATTTCTTTGATCAAGCCTTTCCTCAACAATTCATGTATCTTTCTATTCAATTCTTTGTTCTTTGTGGGTGTCATTTTGTGTGCTACTTTGTTAGGCAAACTAGCTCCAAGTATAAGATCCATGTGATGACTAATACTCTCAATTGGTGGGAATCCTTCAGGTACATTATTTGACATGATATCTTCATACTCTGTTAGTAACTCAATTATCTCTTCTGGTTGTGATTCTTTAGTTTTTAGATTTTCATGCTTATGAGGGATCAAAGAATAACATATATTCTCATGTCTCAAACCATCTAGAAATTTTCTTCCATCTACCAAATAGATTCTACCATTCCCACACACTTCACTCTTAGGATAATCTTCCAAAGGAATCAAATTAATTCTCTTTCCATTTGATGTTATGGTATATTTATTCTCCCTTCCATCATTTATAGTTTTTCTATCATACTGCCATGGTCTACCCAATAATATATGATGTACATCCATAGACATAATATCACATGATACTTCATCATGATAAGATCCAATATGAAATTTCACCAAACATTGTTCACTCACTATTATCTTATGATCATTCCAAATCCATGCTATCTGGTATGGCTTAGGGTGTTTCAATCTTTCCAACTTCATCTTAGTCACCATCTCCTCTAAAACTAAATTATCTAAACTATCACTATCAATTACAACTTTACAACATTTACCTCCTAATTTACATCTAGTTCTGAACAAACTTTTCCTCTATGGTGGTTCCTCATTTGTCTCTTCTTGAAATAGTGCTCTCCTCATGGAAAGTGATTCTCCTTTCTTAGGTTTACCAACTGAACTTGGTGAACTAATAGGTTCTTCTTCCACATAGGCTGCTCTTCCAATATTCTCTGTCTTTTTTCTTATACTTATGATGACATTCAAATGCTATATGTCTTTCATGTCCACACTTAAAATGAATTCCTCTGAATGTTCTCCTATCAGGTCCTCTCCGATCTCTTATGTATCCTTTACTTTGGTATAAATTAGGGTTTCCTCTATGGTAGAAAGTTTTTTCATCTCTCGTATGCACTATTTTTTCTATCTTCTTGAATGTGTTTTCTTGTCTACTCTGCTCCACAAATGATCTCTCTCCTCTAGAAAATATTCTACCTCTCTAAAATTTACCTCCTCTTCCTCTTTGTCTCTGGTCATGCTTCTTGTTCAACTTCTCTTCAAGTGTTAGGGTAAACTGATATGCTTCTTCCAATGTTGTCATCCTTACTAAAGTTAGTTCTTCTTCAATGTTCAATCTTAGTCCATTAATGTATCTAGCCACTTTCTCCTTGCTTACTTCACTATGTCATGTCCTTGTGATCATCTTATGAAATTCTTCAATTTACTCCTTCACATGTTTCTCCTGTTGGCTCAGGTTCTGCAATCTCTTCAATGGTTCCAACTCATAGTCAGTAGGTATAAACTGATTCTTAAATTTTGTCACCATTCTATCCCACTTTGTAATCTTCCCATTTCCTCTTCTATTTCTATCCAACTAAACTTATTTCCACCATATAGTAGCATGTCCTTTTATCTTTGTCTTTGCAAATTTCACCTTCTCCAGATCTTCAATTTTTTCATACTGAAAGTATTCTTCTAGGTCATTTATAAAAACAATTAGCTCCTTAGGATTCAAATTTCTAGTGTAATTCGATACATCAACTCTAGGTCTTTCCCCAATCTTTGAAATAGCTCACAACATCTTGAATTGATGTGATTCTTCTTCTTCATATCCTAGGGTTACTTTATTTTGATCAGTGGATTGAAATTCTTCATCATCATCACTTTCAACATTAGGTCTAGGTGTCAATCCTCTTTGCCTATCTTCTTCAATAGCATCCAATCAAACTCACATCATTTTAATCATTTCCATCATTTCATCCATTCTTCCATCCATAGTACCAATATTAGGTATTCTCCTCGGTGGCATCTCTTCCTAGGATCAAGTGTAACTGCCTCAAGTTTAGCAATCGGGCTACAAGGTAAAAACTGCCTCACAATTGGTGATCAGTTGACGACACAAGTAGTCTACCTCAGGTTCAGTAATCTATTCACAGCAAGATCTTACAAAATTCCTTCACCAATTTCTTTCAATTCACTCTCAAAGATTCAAACTTTGCTCTGATACCATTTGGTGTAAGCATAGTTAGGAGGGTCCACAAAGTGAACAGTCTAGATTGTACAACAAGAGTAAACATGATAGAAACAACTCAAAGATAGAAAACAAATGTAGATTTAGTCATTTAGTATATCATTGATCCAAAGTACAAACTAGCTGACATCATACAGGCTTATAATTAGGGCTCACAGGCCTAATTCCTCAGTCACAATGTATGCACAAGATATGGATTTGAAGTACCTTCTCAAAAGAATCCAAACTATCTATCTATCTATATGTGAATCACTACTTTCCTATGCATCTATTACATGTTTATATGTCTTCTCTGGATCATTAGAGTCCTCCACATCAGCCAAGGAAGATCACAAACTCCAATGAAGAGTTGTAACGTGTGTACATGGATAGGTCAGACCTAATTGTATAAAACTCCTCCGTAAATGAATGGAATAGCATGTGGATCTCCTGGAAGGTCAGCCATGATCCAAAAATCATTGAATGATGTGTCATTTATCTCTGCAAGTCATGAAAATGCTCCGCAAGTCTTCTCCTTTAGCTGATTATCTGAGATTGTCAGGATACTCTATTATGAGAAAACAATCAATCTTCTAGCAGCGATATCTTTCTGGTGTCTGATCCAAATGATCTAAGTTTTGGATAAGATGTGCATGAATGTGTCTAGATGCTAAGTCCATCTTTGTAAGGTCTGAAATAAAACTATAGTATAATGCAGACCAAAATACTGAAACTGCTATTGACTGAACTGACTATACTGAACTAGAAAATAAAAGAAACAAACTAAAATGCAAATGTTTTTGGTTGATGCAAGATTGCTCTTGAACCAGGGATGCTCTTACATTAGGACCTCATTGAAATATTTCATGGTTTTAATATTTAGTTGATCCCAAGAAGGTAGAATCATGTCACTGATGCCTTAGCACAAGTGACAAGTACATTGGAACCTTTGGCTATGTCATATTTGAAGAAGTTCTCAATGGAGTTGGTTCCTACTCCTTCTATTCCAAACAATATTACTCATTTCTAGGTTTTTGAGGATAATAGACATACAATTAATTTCCTCAATTGTTTGGATGTGTTTACTACTCAAATCATAGATGAGGAAGAGATAGAACCTGCTGAGATGGATCTAGAAGGTGTTCTTAACCGCAAAACTAATACTATTCCATGAGGAATGGTAGAATTAGAAATTTTGTTCAATCATGATCAATTTGGGCCTCATAAGAAGTAGGTAGATTCAGCTAGAGGAAAGTGTGACCCACATAACTTTAGGATAAAGGATGAAGTTAAGAATGTGCTCATTAGTAAGGTTTGCACCCCAAGAGAAAGGGAAGGAATCATTCGCATGTTGACAGACTATCATGATGTTATTGCATGGAGTTATTAAGACCTGAATACCTATGACAGCTCCATCATAACTCATACTATACCTTTGAATCTAGGAGTTAGCCATTTCAATAGAGACAGAGGCCAGTCAATGCTCTCTTGGAACCTCTAAGTTTTCAAGAAGTTAAGAAACTATTGTTAGTAAAAAATATATTTCTTGTAAGACACTCCACCTAAGTGGCCAACTTGGTTCTAGTACATAAGAAGAATGGTGACATCAGGCTCTGTGTCAATTTTAGGAAATTGAATAGAGCATTAGAGAAGGATAATTATCCACTACCATCCCTTGACGAGGTGCTACAAATAGTCAATGGATCCCCAATGATGTCATTTCTAGATGGATATTCAAGATACAATCAAGTAATGGTTGAGTATGCTGATAGGCTGAAGACCACTTTAACTTGCAAGTGGGGTATATATGCATATTGAAGGATGCCAATGATTTTAATTAATGTTGGGGCAACATCTCAATGTACCATGCATATGGCATTTAAAGGCTTGGCAGACAAATGCATCATTATTTACATGGATGATCTAATCATATTTTCTAGGAAAAGAAAAGACCACATTTCTGATTTGAGAAAGGTGCTCCAACGTTGCAAAGATTATGGTATTTCGCTAAATCCCAAGAAGTGCTTTTTTGGTGTGACTGAAGGGAAATTGTTAGGACAAGTAATCTCAGAGAAGGTATATTTGTAGACCTTGATAGAGTCCAGGCCATTCCCAAGATCTAGCCTCTAGCAAGTAAGAAGGAATTGAAGTCTTATTTCAAAAAGATCAACTTCATCTAGAAGTTTATCACTAGCTTTGTGGAGATTGTTAGACCATTCAATGCCATGTTAAAACAAGATGTCAAAATGGAATGGACATTAGAAGCCAAAGAAGATTTCATAGAAATTAAGCAAGCAATTGCTAATGCCTCGATGTTAGTAAGTCTTGATTACACTCCTCCATTCTTCATTTACTCCTTTGCATCTAAACATACATGTGCAACTAAGTTTACCTAGAAGAAATAGGTTGATGATGAACATCCCATTGCTTTCATGAGTACCCCACTAAAGGATGTAGAATTACAGTACCCAAATGTGGAAAAACAATCCAATCTACTATTCAAATAAGTCAAGAAGTTTCATCATTATATCTTGAGAAGTAAAGTGACTACTATAGTCCTAGATATTGTTGTTAAAGAACTTCTAGTGTAGAATGAGTTAGGGGAATGTAGAGGGAAATGGGTCACAATTTTGCAAGAATTTGATTTGGAGATACAACCCATGAAATTAGGGAAAGGATATGCACTTACCAATACCATGGTGGAAACTAATCCTAGTTTAGTTTCCCAGTAGTATGCATTGGAAGATATATCACAATATGACTAGTATAGTAACATTTTATTCTATCTTATCAATCAATGGTGTCCACCTCATTTGAATTCAATCTAGACGAGAGTAATGAGATTGAGGAGTGCCAGTTTCATGGTTCAAAGGAATAGTTCTATATAAAAGAAATCATGAAGGGATATACCTAAGGTGCCTTGACAAAATAAAAGTGGCCTAAGTTTTAGTTGGTTTTCATGAGAAGTTTGGAATAGGCCATGGTTCTAGTCATTCTAGTGCAATTTATATTCTTTGAGCTAGATATTATTGGCCTACTTTATTTAAGATGCCCACACACACATTTGAAGTTGCCATATTTGCCAAATTGCCACCTCAAGGGAGAGAAATCCCGCCACGCCATTGCAACCGATAGTGGAGTAACGCTCGTTGCACAAAGGGGGCTTGACTTCATTGGTATAATCAATCCACCTTCCTTTGTAGGCCACAAGTATATTCTAACTGCTACTGATTATTGCACGAGATGGTCTAAAGCACAAGCTTGTAAATAGTGTACAACAGAGGTAGTAATCAAGTTCATTAAGGAACATATTATCATGAGGTTTGGTTGTCCTTTTTCCCTTATCTGTGATAATGGTCTAGCATTTTCATCAAGTTCATTAAGGAACATATTATCATGAGGTTTGGTTGTCCTTTTTCTCTTATCTGTGATAATGGTCTAGCATTTTCATCTCTACATTTTCCAGATTGGGCATTTGATTATGGCATTGTATTAAAATTCTTATCCAATTACTACCCTCAAGGTATTGGAGTCACCGAGCCTACCAATAAAAAATTGCTTGATGTTCTCAAAAGATTTCTTAATAGGAACCCCAATGAATGGCACACTCAACTTAGGTTTGCTTTGTGGCCAGATAGGATCAGAAATAAGGCTACCTTAGGAACCTCCCCTTATCATTTTGTCTATGGGTTAAAACCTATGTTCCCTATTCACTTAAGGATATTTGTTCTATAGTTCATGCAAGACTATTTGGAACCTAATGATAAAACCTCAACTCGCTTAATGCAATTGCTGCACTTAGAAGAAAAATGAGACATTGCAATTGAAAACTTTGTTAAACACCAGGGTATAGTTATAACAATGGTTTGACAAGAGAGCCAAAGTGAAAGCCTTTCATATATTAGACTTAGTATTATACTGGGATAAATCTCATCAAAAGAAAGGAGAACATGGGAAGTTTGACAAACTTTGGTTAGGACCTTATCAAATATCTAAAATCTTGGGAGATAGTACATATCAATTAAAGACTCTTACTAGCGAGGAACTCCTGCTGCCTGTTAATGGGCAATTCCTAAAGCACTACTTTCAGTCTTAAAGGGCATCTCAGCCTTCTCTTTGTGTACATAGTTTGTCTTTTCTATTCTTGCTTTCTTTTGTTTGCATTTTGGTTAGGGTAGTTTTGTTTAGAGTTGTTTCTTTCTATTTTTCTTGTTGCTTTTTGCTCCTTCTTTTGTTCCAGGGTCCTCCATTTCCTAAATAAGGTGGCAGTTGTGCAGTGCTTGAAATGGTCCTCTCTAGTTCAAATAATCCAGGGATTTTTGGAGAAACTTTAGTTTTCTACATAGGATCTTATTGTGGGTTCTATTGTTACTATTGCAAGTATGTTCTTACCAGTGTTGTCATTGATGTCAACATATATGTGTTGTCATTAGTGTCAACTATGCTCTTATTTTGATGATTTCTTGTGTAGAGTTAGTTGCTTTGTATTGGCCTCTATAAGTGTTGAAGATAATGATAAAATGTTCCTATTATTGAGTTTCCAAGTGTTTTTGAGAAATTTTGCTCTCCTAGTTGAAATAGTGTGTTGCAGAGTATTTGGCTTGCAAAAGAACAGTGCAATATTTTGCTCTGCATATTCTCTATATTGAATATCTTTGTCTGTAGTTTGGAATTTATGTTAAGGGATGTTTGTAGTTACTATGTTTCAAGTTTGAGCCTCCGATATGCACATTTGAGTGAGTTCTATTCACCAGAGTAAAAACTATTTTTCTGAGTATTCAATGGTGACAGGGAGAATGTATTTTGCTCTGCATTTCTCCATATTTAGGTTTTACAATTTGCAGATCTAGAATTAAGTGTGCAATGATGTTATGTGCCCTTAGGTTAAATGGTTCATGATTTGGTGGTCCACAAGTGATCTTTTCTCTATGACAGTGGTTGGCAGTAATGTTCAAGTGTTTCAATTTGAAGAATCTTCTAGATAGAATGTTTGAGGGTTGTGTGGAATTTCTTGATGGTTGTAACGTGCTTGTAGATACCACTAGTTCATATTCCTACCTTCTGATCAGTCTGCAAAGTGTAATCTAGATCAGGCATGAAGCATGTTCCTAAAGGTCTTAGTGTTAACACCAATTTTGGCTGACTTGGTTGTTTTCACTACTTCCAATTATGCTTTGAAGTGTATAAAGTGTGTTGATGTGTGGAAAATTGCATTTGAATCCCAACTAAGGCATGGTATGGTCCGCATTCATTCTTCTCCTTCACAAGTCTATTTAGGTCTAGAACTATTCTAATGTATGTTTGTAATGCCGACCTTGGAGATTGTTCCAATGGTTGATGATTGTAATGCTGACCTTGATGTACATTCCAAGGTTGATGAATTGTATAAAAACATGTAATGAAGTCATGAATTAGGCATGAATGTCTGAAGATATGAAGACAAGTAAAGTGAAAAAGTAGAGCATAGTAGAGGAGATATATTGTGCTTCAATGGAACTAAACCTTGGCATGATGTAGATGCTAATATCTCAGTTCACCAACCTTTGGCAATGAGCCCATCTTGGGAGTGAGTCTCTTCTTTTCGTAGTGAGCCTTTTCATTTGAGTAGTGAGCCCTAGACAGTGAGCCCTAAGGCAGTGAGCCTCTAATTTTTGGTATTATTATTACATATTATATTGTGAGCTAAAACTCACCATGGTTTTTTCTTATTTAGGGTTTTCCACATAAAAAATCTGGTGCTTCATGTGTTGAATGTGTGATTGTGCTTATGTTTATGATTTCATTCTTTCATGGTTAAATCATAATAATAGTGATTTAGTGATTGATGTGTTGATGTTTGTATGAAGTTAAGTTTTGGTGACAACTAATTTACCCCCCCTCTCAGTTGTCTTGTACATTTCAACGGTTACTACTGGGTGGTATGATGCTTTTTCATTAGAAAGGAGTCATTGGTTTGGTTCACTTAAAGTGTTTTGAAGTCTCATATCTTTCACATCTTAAATAATCTTGAAAGCTTCTAAAGGAGCCCTAGTGATCTTGGGTTAAGTGAAAAATATTAAGATCCACCTTTTTCGCCACTATGATTCCCAGCCCAGTGAAGTTGAACTAATATTCATGGCCCATGTGATATTTATCATGTGCTGCAAGGGTATACAGTTCTTTCTAGTACTCATATTGAAAGCTAAGTTAATTGAATCATATATCGATTCAAACATCTAGAGGATTCAAACATCTATATCGAGGCTATAGATGTCTAGCTGGCAGTAGAGTAATGTTTGAGTGGAATCATAGAGACAACCTCATCGGGGCTATAGATGCCTGACTGGTAGCAAGGAAATGTCCAAGGTAGTTCAAAAGGTGAGTATAATTCATGTAGCTTAATGTGAGTGAACTCTAATGATCTTAGTTGCCAAAGAATGTGAATGAATGCATCAGTACACACTTAGACTTTCAGAGTACAGATAGTTGTACTGAGTTAGTGATCTCTGCTTCTTTGACCTTGTATCATGTTTTCTAGTTTAATAAGTGGGAAACATAGAGATTATGGGTTTGTAACTATTGTTTATCTTAGAAATGCTCTGGAGCATTTCCCTAGGAGAGTTGCCATTTATTGTGCCTCGTACACACCCCATTTTGCCAAATGGAGAGCCCCTTTTTTGCTTTTGTCTTGGTCTCAATTTTGATGTTCTTTCTTGAGAGGGCAAAATTCTAATGATTTCATGGTTTATATTATACTTGGATAATTTGTCATGATTAAATGACTTTTGGTCTTTAAACTTGAATTAATTTGACTGCATTTGAGTCTAAGGAGTGATCCCCTTGGTGTTATGTGCTAAAAATTACCTTTACTGTAGCTTGCACTAATATCTTGTGTCATCATATATTAGCTCTAAAACCTTTTCCACACAACTCTGTGTTAAAATCACACTGCACAGGACTAGTGCTAAATGTGTTGTCACTAGATTTATCTGGCAACCTTAAGAAGTTCTACTAGAAATTTTACTTGTAAAACCTAAAGGGTTAGCAGGCATTTTATCCTTCACTGGATAGATCTAGTGCTAAAAAGTTTTCTCACAGGATATATCTTGTGGAGCTGAAAATCCCTGCATATCCTATCACTTCTAGTTTCCCTACTTTTTCACCTTTAGGTGTGGTACAGTTTGTCAACAGGCAGGGCATTTATGGAATTCTCAGGATGAATTAAAAGGAGCTAAATTCACTCTTTAATCATCATTTGCATTCAATCTATCTAGTGAATTGAGCTATGCATCCTCATGGCAGACTCGCAACCTCCCTTGAAGGTAATTTGTTAATCTTTTGAGTGGATTTGAAGCACATCTTGTTGTCAATCAGTGAGTTTCTACAATCAAGTTTCATATTTATAAGTTGGTTTGATCTCGTTTCTCTAAATTTCATTTTGAGTTGCCTATTTTATCTCTACAAATGTTTGTATTTATTTAAAAGGGCTTTGTTGATTTTATTTGCCTTGCATTTGCTTCCCTTTGAGCTTAGAATTAAGGTTTGAATTATGCTTATCATTTGTGTATTTCATTAAAATTCAAGCATTTGGGTCTAGGGTTCAAGTTATGATGTTTCTTAGGATGTTTTAATCTAGGAATGGGTGGGATTTCATAGTTAGGGCATGATTGGATAGGATGAACTTACAGAAAATTGCCCACTGATTCTGCCCTAGGTCAAAAATTGATGATTCTACAACCTAGAAACCCTAGCACATATCCTACGAACTTGGTACTTAGAAATTTTCAGCATTTAGGTCCTTTTAAGATGAATTTCCCTCCTTCCAGATTATATCTAGTCACCTATGTTTTCTCTGTCGAGAAAATTTTACACTTAGGTTCTTTAGGCTTTGTTTTGTGCCAATTTCCCACCTTACCAAATATGTCTAGTGGCTTTCAATTTCCATTGATGATCCTCCAAAATCCTTTTCACCTGCTCTACCAAATTAGATCCATTTGTGCTAAAAGTTCTATGACAAGATTTATCCTGCAAGCCTTGGATTTCCTACAATTAGGTGAAGATTGATTTCCTCATTGAAAGACTTATATTGCTTATTAAGGACTTGGAGCAAAAAGGCATCATCACTTCATACATCCTGTAACTCCCACATTGCCTACTATCCTATAACATTAACTTTTCCTACCAAATCCTTCTAATGCTTTTGTATTGACATCTACACTAAAATATGGGGTGACAAGCTATATTTTGTGGAGGTAAATATCCTCGTTGATCTGATAAGGGCACAAAAGTCTGCTGATCTGGACACTAGATAAAACCTCACTTTTTCATGTGTTTGAGCTAGAAGATTTATTTCTAAGGCATAAAACTAGATTAGTTAATGGATTTAATCAGAATTTCATCTATTGTATCATATCAATTTGTTTATCATGCTCAGAAAGAATTTTTGAATATCCATTAAGCATTGATCATTACATTATATTGTCACATCCAGTGACAAGGCAAAGCCTACTTATTATTATAATCATTTCACTTCATGATCCAGGTAAATGGAGTAGCTAGGGAATGTTATTAAATTAATATCTTACATCTCCTTAGGTGAAAATATAGATTATGAGCAATGGATCAAGAATTTTGTTAGGGATTTTGGTCACTATATTAGTATATCCTGTGAGGGGCTAAAACCCCACTTTTTGGTCCAAGACCCTACACTTAGATTTACATTAAAGGTAAATAGTTAATGCATGTTTCTTAATACATTTTAGACTATTTAGCATCATAAAGCTTAGGTCTAGACCAATAAGTTAGTATTTTGAAAGATTATTCATTAGGATTTTTCTTGTAGGATAAATGTCTACTAGAGCCAAAAACATGAAGTATGAGGTCAAGGAAATCCCTCCTACAACCAAGATCACCTCGGCATAAAACAACATAGGAGACACCGATCTATGCCACATTGACCTAGATGAATTTATATTCAGAATCTTTGGACCCAATCCTGCCAAGTGGGCAAAGAAGATCCTAGATAATGATATTGCTCAAGCTACAATATTTCCCACTTCTATACAGTACCTAGATCTAATCATAGCCTGTGGGGAGAGAAACCACCTAGAAACAAGGTCAATGGTGACCCATGATGGCAGAGTAATAGTAATTTTCATAGCATTGGCTCTAGTTGAAGCCTTTGATATTCCCCCTACTCCAACCTTGATAGTGTTGAGAAAAGATCATAACAACAGAATGTATGTCCAAGGTCTTGAAGCTTGTAGGAGAATTATCAATGACAAGTGGATGAAACAAAGGAGAGCAGCCTTGTCCAAACTCCCTTGTGTGTTATATAGAAGTAATTTCAAGGAAGAAATAGGTGACATGGTTACTGTCTTGAGATGAATTATGGGACTGCCTTCTGCTTCAACTTTTGAAGGCTGGATGTTTGCCTATATTGAAGAGATCTTAAGAGGTGAAATGAAGATACACTAGGCTCAACTCTTAAGCAATAATATCCATGAGAATTTTGTAGCCTTGAGGGAGGATAGGATTTTCTGATGGACCTCTTATATGGTGTACATATGTTGGCAATAAATTTTGCCTATGCTGATCTCTCCAAATTGGGGGAAGTTGGCAATGCAAATGGAAAAGTAAAGGTGTATGAATGTTATCCTCAATTAGAAATCTCCCAATCACTTGTGCACTATAAGAGAGTTAATGATGCATTCATAATGCACATTACAAGGGTATTACAAAAAAATATGTTGAGGATATCCTTAGAAGCTACAAATGTCACACAGACATATAGTAGGTGGTATATTCAATTTCCTAAGTTTACCTACCTTAGAATTTAGGGTTTCACAAGGGCACCTTATAAGCTACCCAAGTTTCCGATTGATAAAGTAGTACTACTAGAATTGACAAGGCAGTTATGCACCTATGCTGAAAAATTAAAACACTTACATAGGGCTTCCATAAAATTCCCTCTACTCTTGGGAAGGGACCTCTTTTCTTCTATAACAATAGGGTCAGCAGAGCACTCAAACACTAAGCTCCAAATGTTAAATCTAAATTTCTACAAACCAAGGACTCATTTTAATCATTTTGACATCATTGACAGACATGTGAGTAAGAAATTGTTCCATAAGGAGTATTTCAAATATTTTTGGGAAAACTACCTAGATGAGCACAAAGTTGTAAGGAGAAGGTGATCAAGACTGTCCCTTGATTACATAAGGATGTTTAATATTTCCATGGTACCAGACCAATTAACTGATGATGATAATGTTGTACGTCAAGAAGCATGGATGGAAATATTTGGGTAGCCTCTTTTGCTACCTAATTGGGCACAAGTTGGAGAGAGCTCTCTAGAAGAATTGATAAAACAACCTCTTTAATACAGGAGAATATGGGTTAGGGACCAAGTTGCGAGATTAATAGAAATATGAGTAGGCCTAACATATACTCAACAACTATAGAACTGGGACAATGATAATGAGTAGTATGAGTCTATAGAGATAGAGGAAGAACCAATACAAGGGACTATAGGAGGAGAAATCCTTGATATAGATAGTGAAGCAACAAGAGATCTCCCTCCTCTTAATAAAGGAAAATCCAAATATGATAAGGAGCCTTCAAAGAAACAAAAGAAAGATGCCCAGTCCTCAGTTAAAACAAGAAATTCAAAGAGAAAGAATATACCTAGTGGGAAAGGGGAATCTTCTAATCCCTAAAGGGTTAAGGGACAACAAACTGTAGCAGGGTCAAATCCTTCTACTACTGATGCAACACCTCCTACTACTATTGCTACTCCTATCCAAGCTATTGATGTTTCTTTTGATCCCCTGCTACATTTAGTATCCTACTTCTTGTCTCCTCTAGTGTTCCAACTATGCTTTCTCCCTCTATATCACCAATTGTTGTGTTCTCTCCTCGTCCTCCACCTTTTCATTTCATACCTTCCACCAGTCTATCCATTTTTGCCTCAGCTTCTTTGCCTTCCATTTCTATTCCCTCCACCTCTTCCACCTCATCATCCTCTTCTTTCATTTCATCCATCAGCCTTCCTATTTTGTCTTCACCTGCACCCTCCACCTCACTTCCATCTTCATTCAGTACTTCTCCTTATATTTGACCTCTCATCACCTCTTCCTTACCTCCCATTTCCATCATCATTTCACCACCTTTCTTTTCTTTACCACCTCTTAACCTGACCACTCCCATTGTCATTTCTTCCATGCTTTCACCTCCATCCATTCCTCCTTCCCTAGGTTTTGCAGAATTTGCAAACCTCCCTTAGGTACTTCCTACATCCACCCACTAGTTCCTTTGCTACAATCAATAATTCCTTGACTCATCCATTCCAAGACTCAAAGGAAATACCTAGGCCTACCTCTTGGTGTAGGAGCTTCAGTTTTAGTCATTTTTTTTCACTATAACATTTTGTGACCTTGTTAATTTTGGTTTTTCCTAAGGCTTTGAAAGCCATTTTCTTGTTTTGTAATAAAGACTTAGTCATTTGATTGACTAGTCCAATATGGAGTTACTTAGGCCTATTTTATAGGAATGCTCTAATAGAAACTTGTTTTTTTATGTAAAACAACCACTTCCATCAGTTCACTACCTTTTATGGGTAGTTGTATGGATTGTAAGGAAGTGGAAATGTTGGGAAAACTTCCTATAAACTTTAGTTTGAATAAACATGCCAAATATATGGAGAAGAGGAGTTTTTAAGGTGAAAAAACTGTATTTTTCTACTTTTTTATTGAAACAACCATTCTGTACAACCTGGTACAGATTGTTCATGAGTTGAAATGTTGGAAATTTGTTAGGTTTTCAAAACACCTTTCATTTGCATCTACTTGGAGCTCTTGACACTTCTGTAGAAGGTAGAATCAATCCAACTTGTAGAAATTGTTTTGAAACCCTCTTAACTAGGGTTTGTGTCCAAAAATGGTGAATTTGTCCTCTATCCTCTGAAAGTATCAACCATTTTTAGAAGGATGGAGGAGACTAGGTTAGGTTTTATTATTTTCTATGGTTTGCAGGTTGAAGACTCCTTCTCTAAGCGTTTGGCATGATCCTAGCTAGTCTAAACTGGTGACTAGTTAGTAAGAAATAATGGCAATGTTGTAAATGCTGATGACAATCATGAAGAAGAGTTAATACATGGTGAATCTGATGTCTTGTGGTGAGGACAAGACTATATGACTATTTGGTAAGTCTGGTATATGCAAGTTTGATACATTTCTCTCTTACAACCTTCAAGAATAGGCCTTTTCATTGAAAGGAACAGTTGCTGTTATTCTAACTTGTGATAGAGTATGGTTCTATAGTTTGGAGGGTAGGTGGAAGTTCATAATGCAGTTTGGAAGAGGTAAAGTATGTTGGTTGCCTTTTGAAGGTCTGAGGAAACATCTTGGTGTAGTCATTCTCAAGGCTACAAGAGAATAGTCTTCTTTTTGGCACTGTTTTATGACAATCACATGTAACTTGCTGTCAACAGTCCTGTATAGTACAGATTGTAGTCATTTTGTCAACAATTTCTTGTTGGTCCTGTCCTCTATAGATACATGTGGTGTTTGAGGAGAAGATCCTTATTGATATAGGAGTATAATGCTAGTTTTTTGTTCTTATAGGCTACAAGATATAAGCTGTCAGTTTAGTATTGTCATAGGACAGTCAAGCTGCTATTGTTGTCCTATATCCTATATAACACAGTGTGAGCCTGCATGGAGTAAATGGTTGTTGTTTACATTGAGTGTTTAGTATGCATTGAGTGTTGAGGGTCATTTGAGGCCTTAAGAAGTTGATTGAACCAATTCTACAAGATCAAAGCCTTCTTCAAACACTGTCCTAGGACAGTCATACTGTTGTTGTTGTCCATTGCCTTAGAGAATGTAGAAATTAGTCTTTTGGTCAGAGACCTTGTTATCCTCCATGTCTTAAACAATCCTATGTCAAATTGTGTATGGAGATCCTGCTAGCATAGGTGTTAGGAGTGGAATGCTGTCCTTGGAGGTGAATGTGTTGATTGTTTGGGTAGAGTAGTGACTCCCCAAGGTGAGTGTTGAGCAGCCTGTGTGGTGGACCTAGGTGTGGTTCTAGGCTAGATCAATCACCTAAACAAAGCCTTGTGTAGGCTTATAAACAATCCACCTTTGGAAACATTAAGAAGGAAGCTTTGACAACCAAGTTCATTGAGTGAACTTCTACAACCATTACTTTTACCTCTGCATCATATTGGTATCAGAGCCAATATTCTAATTGGAAGCAAGTGTATGTCAGAAGAGGAAATTGAAACAGAGGCTAGTACAATGCCTCCCAAGGCAATGAGTCAAGATGCCATCAAGAAGTTGGTGGAAGAGATGGTTGGAGAAAGATTACAAGAAGCAAGATTGCAAGAAGAAAATTGCAATAAGAGAAGAAGTCTAAGGGCAAGACCAAAGAAGAGGGAAATTCTTCTAACACAAATTAAGAAATAGAGGTAGAAGAGGATCCTCTGGAGCAAGATATGTCTGTAGATCAAAAAGCCTTCTTGAATGCACTTAAGGGTGCTCATGGAGACAGTGGTGATCCCAAGATGGAAGTGCCTACTTTTCATGGCAAGTTGGATGGAGATGTTCTCACTGACTAGATAGAAGCTATGTGCAACTTCCTTGATTACAAGGAGTTCAATGACAGAAAAAAGGTCAAGTTTGCCAAGACAAGGCTAAGAGGTTCTGCACTTGTATGGCGGAACTATATGTAGAGTGAGAGGGAGAAGATTGGGAAGAGTCCCATCACTAAATAGAGCAAAATGGTAGCTATGCTCAGAAGCAAGTTCATGCCACCTGACTATGAGATTAAAATCATAAGGAGATTTCAGAATTTGAGACAAAAAGACATGGATGTGGCTACCTACATAGAAGAATTTCATAGACTCAGTATGAGGGCCAATCATAATGAAGATGAAAAAGGGATGGTGGCTAGATACCTGAATGGACTGAAATACAATCTGCAAGATGAGATAAGTTTAGTGTTACCAAAGATAGTGGATGAATGTTTCTTATTGGCCTCCAGAGCAGAGGAAAAACTGAGAAGGAAGGGTGAACAAAGTCCTAAAGGTAGAGGTGGTAGAAACCAAAGAGGTAGAGGCAATTTTGGCCATGGACAGTTCAACAAAACTGAAAATAACAGTCAGCAAGAAACAAAATCAGCAATAGAGCATAGAGGAGGTTTTAGAGGTGGTAGAAGTCATAATGGCAGAGGTAGAAATAGTGGAGGAGGTAGAGGACCAGGAGTCTTCACTGGAAGATGTGATGGCTGCAACCAAGTTGGCCATACAATGAACAAATGCCCAGGGAAAGCTAGTAACTCTCATGACAGTGGGAAGAGAAATCAATCAGTGAAAGATGATGACTGTGAAAGTGTGAATTCACTAATGGGAAGTGCTACACCTATTTTAGATGGAGAGAGTATGATGATAAAAAGGTCTATGTTGAAGATGCCATTGAGGCAAGAGCCCCCTCAGAGAAAGAATCTTTTTTGAACCCAAGGCCTAGCCTATGGGAAACTTTGCAAAATCATAGTGGATTTAGGGTCTACTGAGAATGTGGTATCCACTGAGATGGTTGAGAAGTGCAAGTTGAAGAGGCTGCCTCATATCAGTCCTCACAAGATCTCTTGGTTAAACAAGAACCAAAGTTTCACGGTGGAGGAACAAACTTGGGTTGAATTTGCAATTAGTGACTACAAGGACAAAGTACTATGTGAAATCATACCTATGGATGCATGTCACCTGCTTCTTGGTCATCCATGGCAATATGATGTTAGAGCTCAGCATGATGGTGAGAAGAAAACGTATGTCATCACCAAGAATGGAAGAGCATTCAAAATGGATCCTTTGTTGGAGCAGCCCAGAGGAAAGGAAAATAACAGCAGTGTCATGTTGGTGAATGGCAAGGAGTTCCTAAACCTCTTGAAGGAGAATGACAACTAGGGGTATGCTTTGGTCATGAAGCCCAAGAGTGGATCAGATCAGCAAGATCAAAAACAGAAGGAGATTCCATTGGAAGTACAACAACTTCTGGATAAGTATCAAGACCTTGTGGTAGAGGAAGTTCCCAACTCCTTACCACCCATGGGGATATTAGTCATCAAATTGACTTAATACCTAGTGCTACATTGCCTAACAAGGCTGCATACAAGCTGACTCCATAGCAAAATGAAGAGGTGGCAAGGCAAATTCAAGATCTCCTGGAGAAAGGGCTAATTAGGAAGAGTCCAGGTCCTTGTGCAGTTCCAAGTGTACTTGCTCCTATGAAGGATGGAAAGTGGAGGCTATGCACAGATTATAGGGCCATAAACAAGATCACCATAAGGTATAGATTCCCAATGCCAAGGATTGAAGATCTCTTGGATTACCTAGGAGGATCGTGCTATTACTCAAAGATTGATTTGAAATCTGGATATCATCAAATCTGGATCAGACAGGGAGATGAATGGAAGATTGCTTTCAAGACCAATGAAGGTCTTTATGAATGGCTTGTTCTGTCATTTGGTCTTAGCAATGCGCCAAGTACATTTATGCACCTGATGAATGAGGTATTAGTTGAATTCATTGGTAAATTTGTTATTGTTTATCTTGATGACATACTAATCTTCAGCAGGACAAGGGAAGACCATGTGAAGCATGTTGGTCAGGTGTTGGAGAAGCTGCATGAGCACAAGTTGATGATCAACTTAGACAAATGTGAGTTCATGAAAATTGAACTTGTATACTTGGCATTTGTCATTTCTAATGGCTGTTTGAAGATGGATCCCTCTAAGGTTGAGGCTATTCTGAGTTGGCCTACCCTAAAAATAGTGGGAGATGTGAGAAGTTTCCATGGATTGGTGACTTTCTATAGGAAGTTTATCAGAGGTTTCAGTCACATTAGTGCTCCCATCCTCAACACCATCAAGGGTGGAGTCAAATGTAGATTTCAGTAGACAAAGGAAGCTGATGATAGTTTTGAGTTGTTGAAAACAAAGGTGGCTGAGTTACCTACCTTAGTACTCCCTAATTTTGATAAGGTGTTTGTTGTTGAGTGTGATGCAAGTCAGCAAGCTATTGGTGCTATTCTCAGCCAAGAAGGACATCCAGTGGCATTCTTCTCAGAAAAGTTGAATGAAGCCAAGCAAAGGTATTCTACCTATGACTTAGAATTCTATGCAATGGTGCAAGCTCTTAAGAAATGGAGACATTATTTGCTGTCCAAAGAATTTATTGTGTTTACTGACAATCATGCTTTAAGCTTTCTAAACAATCAAGAAAAATTGAACCATAGACATGTTAAATGGATGGAACAGCTACAAGTTTATACCTTCACAATTAAGCACAAAAGAGGTGTCTCTAATAAGGTGGCTGATGCATTGAGTAGGAGGTTGCTTCTTATTCATGAAATTTAGTTAGAAAGCATGGGTATTGACTGTTTGAAGGAGCTGTATAAAGAAGATTCTGATTTCAAAGAGGCTTATGATGTTTGTATGAACCTGGCTAACACATTCCATGGAGAGTATGCAAATTTTGTTTTGCAGGAAGGCCTCTTGTTTAAGGGCAATTTGATGTGTGTCCCTAAGTGCTCCATGCGGGACAACATCATCAAGGAGAAGCATAATGGTTCTTTAGGAGGACATTTTGGCTTAGACAAGACACTAGAACAAGTCACAAGGTTCTATTTTTGGCCAAAGGTGCAATCAGATGTGAGGAAGTATGTAGCTAGTTGTACAATCTATCAAAGAGCCAAAGGTGTGTCTTCAAATGCAGGTCTATACCAGCCCCTTCCCATTCCCAATAGACCTTGGGAAAGTATTAGCATGGATTTTGTGCTTGGGTTACCTAGGACAGCCCGAGGGGTGGATAGTGTGTTTGTTATTGTTGATAGGTTCAGCAAGATGGCTCATTTTGTGCCATGTAAATGCACAAATGATGTATCTCATGTGGCAGGTCTATTTTTCAGAGAGGTAGTAAGGATACATGGTTTACCATTGTCCATTGTAACTGACAGAGATTCTAAGTTTGTAGGTCACTTCTAGAGGACCTTGTGGAAGAAGCTAGGCACACAGTTGTCCTTTTCATCAGCCTACCATCCACAAACTAATGGTTAGACTGAGGTGGTTAATAGATCACTTGGAAACCTTTTAAGGTGCCTTACAAAGTAGCATGGTTTGGCATGGGACTTGGTTATCAGTCAAGTTGAATATGCCTACAATGATTCAAGGAATAGGAGCACTGGTAAAAGTCCTTTTCAGATAGTTTATGGCTTTCATCCAAGAGGGCCACTTGAGCTGAAGGATCTCCAAGGTTGGGATAGAAGGAGTGCATTTGGTGAAGAGTTTGCTACCTCCATGAAAATAGTCCATGATCAATTCAAGTTGCAACTAGAAAAATCAGTCACAAAGTACAAGGAAAAGGCAGATTTGAAGAAAAGAGAAGTGCAATTCAAAGTTGGTGACTTAGTAATGGCATATCTGAGGAAAGAAAGATTGCCAAAGGGTCAGCCAACTAAACTCCTTATGAAGAAGATTGGGCCATGCAAAATAGTGCACAAATTCGGTCCAAATGCATATGAGATTGAGCTACCAGATGGCCTTAGTATCTCTCCAATTTTCAATGTTTGTGATCTTTTTCCTTTCAGACCTCCATTGCCTGGTGAAAGTGGATCATATGTGGTGGCTGAAGATGCTAATTGGATCAAGGATTTGCCTCCAAGCAAACCTTTACAGTTGGAGTGTATTCTGGATTCCAAAGTTATCAAGAAGGCTCGGAGAGGTGTCTATAAGGACTATTTGATGAAATGGAAGGATCTCCCTGACTCAGAGGCCACTTGGATGACTGAAGTAGATATCTTGAAGCATGGCATGACACTTCAACAATTGGCAACTCAAGGGACTTCAGTTTTTCCCACAGGAGGAGTATGGTGTAGGAGCTTCAGTTTTAGTCATTTTTTTTACTATAACATTTTGTGATGTTGTTAATTTTGGTTTTTCCTAAGGCTTTGAAAGCCATTTTCTTGTTTTGTAATAAAGACTTAGTCATTTGATTGACTAGTCCAATATGGAGTTAACTTAGGCCTATTTTATAGGAATGTTCTTATAGAAACTTGTTTTTTTATGTAAAACAGTGACTTCCATTGGTTCACTGCCTTTTATGGGTAGTTGTACAGACTGTAAGGAAGTGGAAACGTTGGGAAAACTTCCTATAAACTTTAGTCTAAATAAACATGCCAAATATATGGAGAAGAAGAGTTTTTAAGGTGAAAAGACTATATTTTTCTACTTTTTATTGAAATAGCCATTCTGTACGGCCTGGTACAGATTGTTCATGAGTTGAAATGTTGGAAATTTGTTAGCTTTACAAAACACCTTTCATCTGCATCTACTTGGAGCTCTTGACACTTCTATAGAAGGTAGAATCAATCCAACTTGTAGAAATTGTTTTGAAACCCTCTTAACTAGGGTTTGTGTCCAAAAATGGTGAATTTGTCCTCTATCCTCTAAAAGTATCAACCATTTTCAGAAGGATGGAGGAGACTAGGTTAGGTTTTATTGTTTTCTATGGTTTGCAGGTTGAAGACTCCTTCTCCAAGCATTTGGCATGATCTTAGCTAGTAAAAAATAGTGACTAGTTAGCAGGAAACAATGGCAGCATTGTAAATGCTGATGACAGTCATGAAGAAGAGTTAATACATGGTGAATCTGATGTCTTGTGGTGAGGACAAGACTGTATGACTATTTGGTAGGTCTGGTATATGCAAGTTTGTTACATTTCTCTCTTACAACCTTCAAGAATAGGCCTTTTCATTGAAAGGAATAGTTGCTGGTATTCTAACTTGTGACAGAGTATGGTTCTACAATTTGGAGGGCAGGTGGAAGTTCATAATGCAGTTTGGAATCGGTAAAGTATGTTGGTTGCCTTTTGAAGGTCTGAGGAAACATCTTGGTGTAGTCATTCTCAAGGCTACAAGAGAATAGTCTTCTTTTTGGCACTGTTTTATGACAGTCACATGTAACTTGCTGTCAACAGTCCTGTATAGTACAGATTGTAGTCATTTTGTCAACAATTTCTTGTTGGTCCTGTCCTTTGTAAATACATGTGGTGTTTGAGGAGAAGATCCTTATTGATATAGGAGTATAATTCTAGTTTGTTGTTCTTATAGGCTACAAGATATAAGCTGTTAGTTTAGTACTGTCATAGGACAGTCAAGCTGCTATTGTTGTCCTCTGTCCTATATAACAAAGTGTGAGCCTGCATGGAGTAAATGGTTGTTGGTTACATTGAGTGTTTAGTATGCATTGAGTGTTGAGGGTCATTTGAGGCCTTAAAAAGTTGATTGAACCAATTCTACAATATCTAAGCCTTCTTCAAACATTGTCCTAGGACAGTCATACTGTTGTTGCTGTCCATTGCCTTAAAGAATGTAGAAATTAGTCTTTTGGTCAGAGACCTTGTTATCCTCCATGTCTTAAACAATCCTATGTCAAATTGTGTATGGAGATCTTGCTAGCATAGGTGTTAGGAGTGGGATGCTATCCTTGAAGGTGAATGTGTTGATTGTTTGGGTAGAGTAGTGACTCGTCAAGGTGAGTGTTGAGCAGCCTATGTGGTGGACCTAGGTGTGGTCCTAGGCTAGATCAGTCACCTAAAAAAAGCCTTGTGTAGGCTTATAAACAATCCACCTTTGGAAACATTAAGAAGGAAGCTTTGACAACCAAGTTCATTGAGTGAACTTTTACAACCACTACTTTTACCTCTGCATCACCTCTTCCCAAGTACCATTACTACTAGGAATTGAGAAGGTATGTGCTGAACTAAACATTGTGTTAGAAAAGGAAGTTGTAATACAAGACATAACAAACAATCCTCCAATAGATCCCAATAGAATAGAGGTACTGTACTTGGGGGATAGTCTTGTAAATGGGGCCATAGACGATAGTTTAATTAATGCTACTAGGTTGGAAATGATAGAAGATTTATGATAGATGAATTAGCCAAAGTCTCCTCTCAAAGTAGATGCTATGGTCACAGTGGATCCTCAAGATAACATGGGTAAAGATATAGGTGTTGAGAATACTATTCATTTAGATTCTTTGAATAAGGGGGATAGCCACATTGGCTTTCTAGGGCATTCTTTGGTAGATCCAGATTGGTTGCAACAAAGATTGAATAATCAGCCATCTAGGGTGGAGATAGTAGAATTAGACCTAGATAATTTTTTGGCCAATATCGAGATGCCTAAAAGGAAAAAGAAAGTGAAAGTACAATCAAGAGCATACAAAGATGTTTCTGGCTCTCGAATTGTAGAGGTTGCCATCCCTTAGACATAGGATAATAAAGAAGATATCAGACCTGAGGATTATACTATTTCAACTCTCAGCTTAGGTCCAACATCAAAAGCCTAAGTTGTAGAGGAATTTAAAGACTTGGTGTCAAATATTCTGGACATGATCAATAAAGATGAGCTGATCAAACAACAGCTCAAGCAGCAGAATGAGGAACTCTAGGTTTATATCAGATATCTAATAAAGCCCATGCATTCATAAGATGGAACAACTTTGGCACCTTCTCTCCTTTCTAATGAAGAATTGGAAGATTCTGATAATGTCAAGGCCACTGCTTCAGTAGCATGTAAATGGATTCATGATGTATATGTTGAAGGCTCACATGAAATTATTGATGACATTGTTGAACTTCACAAAGACTTTTTTGCATTGAAGGAAGAGTGGGATGAAGTCACAGATGACTATAGTAATTATGATGAATATTATTCCAACATCCATCCTTGAGTATTGGCCATGACAAGCTTTCTAAAGAAGTTTTGGTAGAAGAGAAAATTCTAGACAAGGATAGACTACATATGCCTGAACATTGGTTCGAAATGATAAAGCTAAGGAGAGAAATTTTTTATAAGGCCAAAAATGGAGTAGAACCTGCCAAGGCTTAGATTTTGGAGGTGATTTATAGTTTGAATGACATACTCCAAGCCTTCATGAAAATGTATTTGGATGACACTGCTCCAATTAACATTTAGGAATTTCAAGAGAAGTTGAAATTATTTATGGAAGGGGATTCACTGCGATGTCAAGTAGAGGATATGGATAGAATTAGTGATCTGAGAGTGTAGTTCAAAGAATTTAGAAAGAATAAGATATCCAGGTTAGTTGTATATCATAAATTTTCCTATGAACTGGACACCATCAAATTTAGAATTGATTTTGTTAAAGATCCTCAGCCGATAGATATCAACCCAACATTAGAGGTGTTTCTGAGATATAGGAACAAGGAAGCTAAGAAAAATAAAGTCAATTTGGATGGAAGTGAGAAATAGCTAGACAGCTCAACAAATGTGTGACTCCATGACTAGATAGACCAATGCTCCTCTTAGAAATCATCACTTATTTTCTCTTTGTAAATTTATGCCTTCAAAAATGTGTTTGTCTCTATAAACGATCCAATGGGTAACTATTTTATCTTGTTCCAATGCATTGTAAAGCTGTATTTTGTCTTTTTCTTATGAGACAAAATTGAATCTAGGAATGTAACAAACTATTGTCCAAAATTAAATTCCATGTAATCTAGGCCATTGGTGTTGAGTTAATCTCGACCGTGCATTGAAAAACTCGGTATGCCTACCCATCTATAAACGGGTAGTCATTTTCTCCCCTTGTAAGTAAGATAGATGATGAATTGTTGAGACTTTGCCAAAATTTTGATTAATGAAAAAATAGGTTTTACAAGTGTTGCTGAAAATTATGGTTCTGTGTTATCTTGTTTTGGATTTCATGGTTCATTTCAATCTAAAATTAAATAAAGTACAATTTCAATGATGGATAGATGCTTTGATATCTGATGAATACTTTGGTTCATACCATTTGTTATTGCTAATTGTAAGTAACTTTGTATGGTTAGTCTGAACCCTGTTAATGAATTCAATTCGATTACATTATAGTAGTTAAACTACGCCATCAATTGGGTATTTAATGAATGTGTGTGATGTGAAAATCATAAGTTACCTTTGAAGATTGCATCAATTTTTGCAACATTATGGTTTATCCTAGTTAAATAGAAGTTGGTTTATGAAGGGTATTTATCTATCTACAGCATTCAATCTAGTTGTAATTTAACCTTAGGTTTCATATCCATCTCTCTATACCCTTTAATCCTTTTGTATTTTCTTTATACAAACTTGTTAGATTCAGGGTTTTAAACTAGTATCATAATGTCCATCTGCAGATAAAATTTAGACTTAACAGTCTACATTACCTAGGGTTTTTGTACACACTTTGCTATCATAGTTTCATAAACTGTATATTGCATGTAAGTCCCCTTGGTTGGAACAACCAATTACATATCCATTGAGTTATCCTACAAGTCAAGACTTGATAGTATAAACCTTGGGGCAGTCTTTTTTATGTTCCCTCGGATAAGATTCCTTTCAAGAGAGGTGAGATATCATGTATCTTACGTATGTTATTGTGGGCTAAAACCACCATCAATATTTGTATATCAAGGTGTGTGTGTGTGTGTGTATTAATATCTAGTCCATAATGGTAGACATATACAAAAATTTGGCAAATATGCCAACTAAAAACATTTTAAACAAAATGTGGCATATGCCATGTCTCAAAATCTATATACAATCTACATACTGAATAGCTACATCAAATACTAAAGGCCCACTTAACCCTATGCCTCCAATGAATCCTCAATCTGCAATGAATCCTCAAAAAGTGTCCTCTTTGTACCATGATGTCTAGTAGTTGATGGAGGCAAAGTTGACTGAATTAACAAGTCCAACCACAAATTTGATTATCAAACCACAAATTTGATTAATCACTTCGATGGTAAATGTAGACACCCAAATTTATCTCCAAATTTGTCCATGTCTTGCAACACCTAGTAAAAACATTATTAAGACATCTTGTAACATTTTGTCCTAATCCCATCTTAATCCCATCCTTATCCCACTTAGCCAATTAATTAAATAAATTTTATTTATTTAATTAATTTCCACATCATATCCCAATCCTATCCTAATCATCTTCCCAATTAATTAAATAAATTTTATTTATTTAATTAATTTCCCTCACACATCCCAACTAATTCAAATAAAATATTTGAATTAAGTCCTCACTTTTCATCATATTTCGACACTTGTCCACCTCTTAATTGAATCATGTGTGGTACTACATATTTCATTTAATATCTTTCACATGTACTACTTTTTATATACACAATCACACATGTACTACTTTTTTATGTACATGGTCACATATGAGCCCTATCCTCCCTTGTACACTTGTCACATGACTACACCTTCCTCAAAGAGTGGGAATAACCGAATCAATCCTAGATGTCCACATTGTTCAATTAGCCTTTTAATCTTAACCATCCACTCAAATCAGCCCAAGCCTATAAATCAACCCTCTCCCAAGCCATTAGAGGTAGCTATTCTTCAAGTATCCTTATGCTGTCCAAATCTCTCCACAATCTTTCATCCATTATCTTCCATGTATTATCTACCATTTATTAATCTCCATCTTAATGTTATACTACAGAATTGAGCAACCAACATATCAAATCATTGAATCAATCAAGCTATCTTGCATGGATCCATCATTCTATCTATTTGAGGTATTGAATATTTGGATGAGGTAATCCTTTTTATTTGTTTTAGCATTTTCATTTTTATCCAAATCTTTCATATACATTTTGTTGAACCTGATGTGAACATGCTCCATTGGATCTAATCATTAGTTTTTGTAGGTTCTTGTTGCAAAAATTTGTCTTTTTCTAACTCTAGTTTGTCAAGATTTGGATGAAAATGTATGTAGATGATCTCCTAGCACAAATCTAGCCTCACCATTGCATCCAGGAGGCTATTTCCATAAATTTTGAGTACAAATTTACCTAGATTTCGTGAAGAAAAGAGCGTTTGATGAAGAAACTCGTATTTGAGCTACAGAAAATTACTTTTGGTAATTTAGTTGGCTTTTGAACAAAAACTACTCGCTTTTTGTAATTTAGCTTGCTTCTAAACAAAAACTTCTTGCTTTTGGTAATTTAGATCACTTCTAAACAAAAATTTCTTACTTTTGGTAATTTAGCTCGCTTTTGAACATAAACAGCTCACTTTTGGTAAACCCCATCGCTTCTAGCCTACTATTACAATCTATAATCCATAACACTGTCTAATTCACTTTTGAGCAAAAACTAGTTTCTTTTGGCATTTTTGCCTTACTTTTGAGAAAAAACCACTCGCTTTTGAACAAAAACTAGTCGTTTTCACTTTGTAGCAAAAACCAGTTGCTTCTGACATTTCTGGATCACTTTTGAGCGAATAGTGATCGCTTTCAGTTGATAGTGAATCACTTTTGATCAAAAACTGGTCACTTCCAACTATTTCAGTCACTTTTGGCAATGCAGGTTTTTTTGTTAACATTTGATTTTGTAGGTTGTTGTGCCAGATTTTTACTGATCAATCAAGGGTTTTTATCTGTGTTTTTCATGTCTCTGATCATCATGTTATTGTTTTCCAATCAATTTGATTAGGGTTTTCATTTTAAATTGAGCTAACACCCTTGGTTTTGCAAGATCTTATCAAAAACTACGCAGTTAAACCCTGAAGTAAAATATCATAATTTGACATGCTATGAAAAATACCTCCTACAGATCTTATCAAGTTATCATTCTAGGGTTTTCAATTAATCAATCTGTGGTTGCAGAGTATCCATCTGATCATATTTCATCCACTGGATTTTCCATTTTAGGGTTTGCAATCTCTAATAGTCATTTTTTTCATAACTCTAACCCTAGTTTTGTAGAAAGAGGAATTTTTCACGCATACTGTAGATTTGAATCACTTTTGAGCAGTAATCGGTCACCTCTAGTTTTTCTATGTTGCTTCTGATTTGTAACTGGTCACTTCTGGCATAATTTGGATTACTTATAATCAATAGTTGGTCGCCTCTGGTAACTGTAACTCACTTTTGGTTGCTGTCATTGTGGATTTTGGTTTTTCTATCATAACTTTCACATACAGAGGCCAAATCACACAAACAAGGACTTGTTGGAAAGCTAAGAGGACAAACTTTGCAACAAAGTAGGTTTTATTAGGTGACTATCATTTTACAATTTTTTTTATCAGTCAAATTCAAACTTATTTTTTAAACTTCAATTGAGCATATCTTGAGCAAAATCAGTTGGATTTCAATGAAATTTTTTTCAAATTGCTTAGAATCTCCCAAACCTTCTATTTTTGCAATCCACTTTTTTTTATCAGATTGTTTTCATCAATTTTTATCAGAGTTCATCTTTTTTCACATAATCATCTTCTTTGCAAGTTTACTTGTTTCTTTTTCAATTTTGTGGCTTGTAGCGGCATCAAAGGAGCTGGAGCAATATTTTGATCAATCACAATAGAAAGCGGAAAGCCAAAATAATCAAGTACACTCATTTCATCTTTTATCTCTTAATCATTGTTTGATCACACATTTGGATTTGGGCTTAAAATGAACAACTTGCTTGCAATCACATAAAAAAAAATTGGATTAAAACGAACAAGTGTCTTCTATCACATCTTGGCTTTGGATTTAAAAATAACAAGTGCTTGAATTGTCTTCCACACATTTCATTTCTAAAGGGCAATTAACCACTCCAAGTGTGAATCAAGTGATAGCTCACTTGATTCTCTTTTGTCATACCCTTCTAGGAGGCCTACTTGGAGACACACCACTCCAAGGGATGACCTCAACCAAGAATGAATCAAAAGACACCCTAATTGGGAGTTGGAATCTTGTCACTCTTGGCAAAGCCCCAAATAACTTTATACCTTTGGGAAGTAAAGATGAAGGGTGGGTTACCCCTTTCTCCCGACTGTGTGGCAGGATTTCACTTTCAATTCCATAGTTAACCTTGTGCAATAGATAGCCTAAGACTTAATTGGTCATACCCACTTAACTATTCATAGGGCTTGTTGATGTGTTTTCAAGTGTGTGCTTAATAATCATCACATTTCATTTTCAAAGTCAAAAATTTCTTATGTGTCTTGTGTGAGTGATTCATGTGTGTACATGCATAATCATTTGTTTGAACATTGCCAAATCAAGCTATAGACACCAAAAACATAAACAAGTCATCATATCCTAAACACATCCAAATCAATTTCATCCTAGTCACCTTCATCCTAATCAACAAATCAACTTCATCCAAGTCATCCACATCGTCATTAAATCATAACCAAGCACTTGCCAAAAATGTCTTAAGACTTAAACACTTGTGTGACCATGCCAACATTTGAAAACCAAATACTAAAACTCATGCTCCAACTTCACAAAGCTCAAACAAGACAATCACCTCTAAGCCAAAAAACCATTCAAGAGGCCAATCACATGATCCAACAACTTCAACAAACAAGCCAATCACCTCAAATGTGACAACTCATAGCACAAGCCCAACACCTCATGGCCACTTGTCAATCACAAACCCAACAAGTACATCATCCTCTATCCATTCAACATCAACCAATGTCACCTCAACCTTACATGTCATCACCCTCGACTTCACACCAACCATTACCCTATGCAATCCCTCCACCACAACACCATCACCCAATTCAATAATTTCAATCATCACATCAACACATTCAACTACAACAACATCAACCAATTCAACAAATCCAACCATCACAACAACCCATTCAACAATTCCAACAACAACAAATCCAAACACCATCTCAACCTCAAAAAATTCCACCTCAATCCTATGTATCATGCACCTTAACTTCATACCAACCTCATTTATCTACACATCATGTCAATGCCACACCAACCTATCAACCTCCACCCCAACATTATCCAATTCCTCATTCTAACATTCCAACATATCACCAAACCCATCCACAAAACAACCAAGTATCATTGATAGATCTAGATTCACCTTTGCAACAAGAAGCACATGAAAGTCCAAGTGGCCCCTTGTATATAAACCAAATGAGTCTATGTTATCCTATGCGAGACTTAATTACCTTTGACAAGGGAGATACCAATCTAGAGTGGCCACCACCATCCAATCCCATGCCAACACATGAGCCAACAAGTCCTATCCAAACACCAACATGTGATACCATTCCTAGTCCAATAATCCCTCTACCTTCCAAACCACCAAGCCGTCCATTACCTTCATCACCATGTCATTCTAATCCTTCACCAAAGGATGCGGCTAAGATAGTTTTACAAAGGATGCTTGAAGAAAAACTCATTGAACTTCCTGAAGTCAAACCATGTGAAGAAAGTCAGTATGATGAACATGATTATTGTGCGTACCATGGGACCAAAGGCCATAATACAAATAAATGCCCAATATTTGTCCCAATTGTTTACAAGGTGTATCAATGTACAATGTGAAATCATGCCAACCCTAATCCAAATCCATCCAATCAAATTAGCCCTCAACCTAATCATGATCGTAAGCCTACAACACCATCTACCCTTATTGTCCATCTATTATATTGTCCTTATACCCATACACTTGCAAAGGATGTGATCCATTGGCTAATAGCAAGGGATAGAACACCCCCATGTCAAACACCCATTCATGAGTGTATCAAAGAACTTCCAAAGGTCATGTCCAATCCTACAACTCCTTCACATAGTCCATCTATCCTTGAGCCTTACAATGAGTCCTCCAATACTATTTTTAGCCCTTCAAGCCCATCATGTGATCCACAAGCCATCAAGCCTATTCAAGAGCCTCCTATCATAAACCCAAGTCAAGAGCCATCATGCCTTCATGTTGTTGATCAAGGACCTATCCAAGAGTCATCTACTTCCATTCAAGAAACCCAGGAGGTATGTGAAGAGTTTAATCTTAAGCATGTGAAAACATTAAACCCTAGTCCAACTCAAGGTCAAATCACTTTAATGCGACCCATCCATAACATGTATCTTTTCCATAATCAAGATGATAGCCATAATGATGAAACTATCCATGAGCCACTTGATCCTATCCATTTCCCAACAACCATTCATGAGCAAGCCATCCAAATTCAACTTGTCCATAACATTTACCTTCTTTATGATCAAGATGATACCTATAAAGAAGCTATCCATGAGCACCTTGATCCTATCCATAATCCTATATTCCATGAGCAAGATATCCAAATTGCTCCTAGTCATCCGCCCTATCCATAATGAGCAAACATCCACTTGTCATGATGAGACACTTGTCCCATAAGTAAGCATAAAAGATCAAATCAATAACTTGGATATTAGTGAGTATAATGCTAATAAAGATCCTAATGATCCTCCTTCCACATCCACCATTGATTCCACTTCAAGTCCACCATCATATCCACTTGGTCTTACCACCCTTATACATGAGTGTTCTTCTTTAGGACAACAACGACTTTTATCCACTTCATCTTCTCCATCCAATAATGAACTTAAGTCTAATGTTCAAAAAACACCAAGTCCTATAGTCCATCGCATACTCCGAAACATGAACTACTAAGGTAAATGCCTAGGCCTTTATAAACAAGGTATTTTGGAGCCAAACCATATCAAGGTCTCTCCACACTCATATGGCCTTGGATATATAGCCCAAGGTAAACACTCTAAAGATGTTGGTAATTCCTCCATCTCCCATAAGTCTACTTCTTGTCATAAGTTCTATCATACACCTAAAACATATGTAGCCATTCCACCTCCATTAACCTACAAATCACAAAAGCATGTGACTATACACCTTCCACCATTTGATTTACCTCCATTACTTCCAACTCCTAACATTCCACCACCATTACTTCCAAATCCTAAAATTACACTATCCTACAAATCACAAAATCATGTGACTATACACCTTCCACCATCTAATTTGTCTCCACTCCTTCCAACTCCAAATATCCCTCCATTAACTTTGCCTCCACTTCTAGCAACACATCATTTTCCACTTATTCATAAAACCACTGAAAATCTTAATCATGACCAACAAATGCACATATTTTCTAAACATAAAGCTTTCACCCATTCCACTAATGCCATGGGATTCCAAACTAAACATTTGGATGCCTCTACTTATAAAGTCAAAAATCCTAAAAATCCTCATGCCTTAGGGCACAAACATGAAAAGTTAAAGAAAAGTACATCTAAAAAGCTATCCAAGCCCATACCTTCAAAAGTAAAGTCCAAAAGTAAAATTGTTTGGGTCCCTAAGAAAGAATCAAGAAAGTCAATTGAGGCATCCGCCTCTCAAAAATCCCATTCCATTCAAAAATCCCACAAGTCAAACAAAAATCATAAAAATACTAAGTCTATGTGGGTCCCTAAATCACTCCATCACCCATCTCCTAAGAAAACACCCCCCTTTCCTCCTTCACCACCTTCCCATCAAAAGCTTCAATGTTTATCATGGTGTGTGCAACCATTGGTCATGGTTCCATTCCATTCCACAACACTTCCACATACCTCCATCTTCCCACCATTCATCCATTGTCCTACTTATCTCCCCAATCACTTCCCTACGGTCCATGCTTTTGCACAAGCCTTTTATCCTAAGTCTAACATAATCCATATCATAATCCACTACCCCTATCCATCGACCAATCCTTGCATAAACCTTGGATAATCCACTATCTACCTAATCCATCACTCTTTCATGCACTCCCCTACCAACATCAATGAGCATAATGGCATGGTCCATGCGATGACATCATTCTATAATGGGACACTATCAACCTTCATAGCACTAAACACTTGAGTCCCTCCTATCCATTACTATGGTGAAAACCTCGCAAACAGGCACCATGTGTAATTGTCATCCCATATAAAAAAAGAGAAAAAAGAAAAAAAAAAAAGTAAAGAGAAATCCCTTTGTCCAACTGTGAAAACCTGGTAAATAGGCACCTTGGATAAGTACCATGATGAAAACCTGGCAAATAGGCATCATATGTAGGTTGATCTTCTATGTCACTTACACTTGGGGGCACATTGTCTCATCCAAACTATCTATCCAACCTATCATTTTCCATCTGATCATGTCCTATCTTGCCATATCCTATCATACCATCCCTATCCATTATACACATATACATATCCTATTGAGTCTATTCATCCACCCTTCCTCCTTTCGATCTTGATGAAGACATAAGGGAAAAATGTTGAAATATGCTTTGGCTATCTCTTGATATACCTCATCTTTCCAAACAATCCTATCATTATCCACCTATCATAATCCTTGTCATGTAAAATCCATCATGTCATGCTTTCGTCATAAGCATTGTCATGAAAATCATATGTCTACTACCTAGAATGGGGGCATGTTATTCCTATGCGACATAATCTTTGGAGATCACATCCTAGCTCCATTAAGAGTCATACATCCATCCATTATAGCTTATCCTTATATCTATCCATCTATCATGAGCTTTCCCTTTATCCCACCCATTTATCATGATCCTTCCATCCCATTTACTATCACCCATCCTGTTACCCATCCAATCCCATTCATCCATCCTTGCATCTAGACTTGGTTTTCCCTTGCCATTGGTATCAAGCACAAAGGTTACCCAAATTGTAAATACATTGACATAGAAAAATACAAAAAAATTAAAACATATCAAACTCCAAAAAAATTAAAAACAGAATCAAAATCTAAAAAAATTAAAACATGTCAAAATCCAAAAAAATAAACATATGTCAAAAATCCAAAAAAAATCACTCAATTCCATCAATTCATCAAATTAACCCAATTCATCAAATCAATCCAAATGTATGTCATCATTAATCCATACCAATCAAGTTAATCAATCAAGTCAAATTATCCAATCTCAATCAGTGGTCACAATCCTAATCTTGTCATAAACCAAATCAAATCAATCATCATCATCATCAATGTGATATATCATTCCCACATCCTTGTGTTGATCTAGGGATATATAATTCCCTACAATGAAAACACTATCATCATCATCAACAAAACAATCAATCAATTAATCTTTGGTTTACAACTTGACAGGGGAAATACCTTGTTTGTTTTTGTATCATTTGTGCATGCTTGCTTGCGTGCTTGTGTGTGTTATTATTTTATCTTACATTTGTATCAAATCCGTATCATTCTAACTAATATTCATATCTTGTGTATGTTGGAATAGATTTTTGCATTACCCTTTGCATCTAAGGTCATATCATACCTTTTGTGCATTAGGACTTCAATGCTCTAAGTTTACTTTCTCATACGTTAGACAAGGTTGTATTATGCTGCTGTACAAGACACATCATCACCCTGGTCCTTATACCTTGGTGCATAATGTCTAGTGTTATATCAAACATCAAGGTTGCTCACTTTCATTGTAGCATAACACATAATTCATTTCTTCTATCCATTCCCTTAGCTATATTTGTTTCTTAGCCAATCCATTTCATTTCAAGAACCTACCCATGTTTGACCAACCCACCTATCCTCTCGAGGGGGCATCATCATTCTATTTTTACATCATTATCCTATCATTCCATCATCCTTTTCCTCTATTCATACCTTAGCTTCTTTGAAATGATGGTACTCAACACAAATCTTATCATCTCGAACATCATCTCAAAGAGGGGCAAAATGTAGACATCCAAGTTTGTCCCCAAATTTGTACATGTCTTGCAACACCTAGTAAAAACATTATTAAGACATCTTGTAACATTTTGTTCTAATCCCATCTTAATCCCATCCTTATCCCACTTAGCTAATTAATTAAATAAATTTTATTTAGTTAATTAATTTCCACATCATATCCCAATCCTATCCTAATCATCTTCCCAATTAATCAAAATAAATTTTATTTATTTAATTAATTTCCCTCACATATCCCAACTATATCAAATAAAATATTTGAATTAATTCATCACATTTCGACACTTTTCCCCCTCTTAATTGAATCATGTGTGGTACTACATCTTTTATTTAATATCTTTCACATGTACTACTTTTTATATACACAATCACACATGTAGTACTTTTTATGTACACGGTCACACATGAGCCCTATATTCCCTTATACACTTGTCACATGACTACACCTTCCTTGAAGAGTGGGAATAACCGAATCAATCCTAGCCATCCACATCATTCAATTAGCCTTTTAATCTCAACCATCCATTCAAATCAGCCCAAGCCTATAAATCACACCTCTCCCAAGCCATTAGAGGCATCTATTCTTAAAGTATCCTTATTTTTTTCTAATCTCTCCACAATATTTCATCTATTATCTTCCATATATCAATCTCCATCTTAATGTTATGCTGCAGAATTGAGCAACCAACATATCAAATCATTGAATCAATCAAGCTATCTTGCATGCATCCATCATTCTATCTATTTGAGGTATTAAAGATTTGGATCAGCTAATGCATTTTATTTGTTTTATCATTTTCATTTTAATCCAAATTTTTCATATACAGTAAATATAAATAAGTTAGAGTTATTAAATAGAATCCTAACTACTACAATTTAGAACTTTCATTTATCAACTATAAGACCTCTATAAACTATCAATTATTTAGAAAAAATCTATTCGATTACCTCGACTCTTTCTTGTCATTCAGATAGTTGTTCTACAAATGATTTTCTCTTAAGATGATGAAATGTCCTACTAAAGCATGATGGAAAAGGTGGCACATTACTCACTTTCTCAAGAGATTATAAAAGTAAAGTAACATTGAAATAAATTAATATATAATTATTAAACAGAAAAGGAAATGCATACATTCAAAAACGTTAATTGTGTTACACATAAATAATCTAGACTGCACTACACAAAAACTTATCTACTAGGAAACAAGCACATACCACCATTGAGGCATCCTACATTGATTGAGAATAATTCATCATGGATGAACCAACTAATATCTCTTGTATAAAAAATGACAAGAATGTAAGACTCTATGTGTACAAATAATCATAATAATTTTTAAATTAATAGATCAATTTATCTATTCTCTATTTTATTATTTATCTAAATGACTATAATCAAATATTGAAGTTTTTTAAATTATCAATTAAAGTACAGTTCAATCGAATTAGCTCCACCCTTTGTTGGCATTTAGAAAGTCATTCCACGAATGAAGGTCCCTTGGGTCGATCAGGGGTCTGACTAAAGACTATTGGCAAAGATGCCGCATCATTCACATTTTGGATTAACTATAAAAGTAAATTAACATCAAGATATAAATTAATATATAATTACTCACAAAGAATTAAATGCATACAATAAAAAAATTTGATGTGTAGAAAAAATTATATCGACAAGTCGAAGCCAAAATGGATGGAAGAAAGAGTTCCATGATGAACTTCTGCCAACTCTTCCTCTATCATCAACTATTATCCCCCTTAGATACATTAGTACTAATATTTGTTTATATTATTCAAATGGAATACACCATGAAATTTAACTTTAAATTTTACCTCTATAAAAGATTGGTCATGCTCTTCTCCTTCTCTACAGTCCACTGATGCTTCTACTTCTACTCTTGTCCCTAACCCCTCAACTTGAGTTCTGGACCCTATTGCTTCATCTCGTGAAGGGAAATCATACTCTGAAGTGTTCAAGTGTGGCTAAATACTCTCCATAAGAGGACCTAAGCACAACTGATTGCAAAAAATGCAATGATGGGACACACAAACATGTGTGGATGAGGAGGGTCTAGTAATATTGGGTGATCCAATATCACCACTAACATCATGTGGTTGTATAAACTGATAGGTCTGTGTAATCAAGTGCTCGGTCAAAGAGTGTATGGCAATGAGGCCCTACTGTGTTGCATTTGCAACAATGTCTAGGTGTTGAATTGGGGGTGGAGAAGGGATAGTAGGAGGTGGAATAAAAGGACCTTGCACTTGTCTCATTGCCCCAGGTCTATCTTGAGGCATTCCCCTACCTACTCCCTGGAATGCTCTAAAATCAAAATAATTCACACGGTGACCCATTACAAACTCTGCATATAGTTTACAAAGGAAATACAAAGGTACATCTAAATTATTTTTAGCTAGTTTATCAAAAACCATCCACCAAGAATCCCTAAAATTCTAACTAATACCCTCATGTTTACACCATTTGATTGAATAATTAGGCTTACAAACATCAACATGCAATCCGGTATTAGGATTGACAAAATATTGGGCTAACTTGGTAATATCTAACTCTTTCACTTTATCATATGATAACCCATAAGCATATTGCCTTCTTGGTTTCTTGCCATTGCCTAAATGATTCATGTTGGCTTGTGAGGGTTCGAACATGAGTAATAATCCCCTCTAAATTTGATGTCATTGAAGACAATCAAGGGTGGTGAAAATACATTTCTACAATCCTACTTATTTGATCAATATTTCTTTCAATTTTCTCTTTGATTGTTGGAGGGGAAGGGTTTGATGGGGGAGGGTTTGAGTTTTTATGTTGTTCATCTATTTTACCTATTTAAAATATAAAACAAACCCATTTAGGATAAAAAACAAAAAAAAATTACTTGTTCATATACAAAAAAAATACAAGAATCATACCTACTTGGATTGGATATCTATTCCAGCAGACTCTGATATCCAGATTTGAAGAGGTATGTGTTTGGTAAGCCACGAGTTTGCAAAATGCAACCTCTTTTTAGACTTTTTATTGTTTCCAAAATGGATATCTATTTTGGGACCCACAAAATAGATATCCATTTTGGTTTGGTATTCCAAAGCAAAATGGATATTTTTTACACGCCTAAGAAAGTCAAACTTCCCCAATTCATGATTTTGGCTAAGTAAAGATGAGATTTTTTTTTTCTATTGCCATTGTTTGGCCCACAATGATCCTACACTCACCCAGTTACATCTTTCTTGTTTATTCTTAGCCTTCCTTGACCTCAAGGCATCATAGTATTCTATGGAAACCACTCTTTTGTTCTTGTCATCTTCAATTAGCTAATTTTCAAACATATCCACAACCAATGTATTATTCAAATCTTCTTTCACCAACTTGTTTTATTCTTGCTTTGTTCTTGGATACCTTGATCCTTCCTTGAGCTCATCAATAAGAATTTGATGTTGATATGAACATGAAAACAACTCTCTTGGAGGATTAAATACCTCTTCTCACCTCTTCAAGTCTTCTTTCAGTGAAAGATCATATATCTCCCCACTTTCTTCCTCAATTCTAGGGGATTCTTGTTCTATTTCCTTTCCAATTTCTTCTTTGGTGCTGGGCTACACTTCCTCAAGTGTATGAATTGATCTTAGACCTTTGAAATCAATGAGATATTCTTATAAATTCTCCCCTTCTTTCACACCTAGCATGCTTCTTATTTTAGCTCCTCTATGTTTTTCTAACTAGTCATTGTCATAGGTCTGAAATCTTCCTTCATTCTCTCTTCATTAGGTGCTGAGATCTCTTGAAGATCTCCATCTTTATATGTCAACTTAGACCCCTCTTTTTGCTACATATGATTTACCAGAAATACTTGCTTCCATGCCTTATCTCCTCTTCCAAAGATCTCATTCAATGACTCAAAAGTATCATTATTTAAAACATCCA